>CM060731.1:40509401-41709401 GCA_030704615.1 Takakia lepidozioides
GACGACATCTATTTTCACTCTCCAATAGTACTACAACACCACGTTAGAAATACAAATATGTAAAAAATAGCAATACACCCCCAAAAAACCCCCATCATGACACATGTCAATCTGCTGATGGACCACGTGTAAAAACTGCAAACGCGCCATGTGTTGCAACCGATTAGCACACCCGTAGTCATAGTTCGCAGTCATGGAGAGCTAAACACTCTGCCACGTGTCATTTTCCTGCATCGAGCACGTGCCCACTCTGCACAGCCGCTGACATGGACTACACTGTCCGTTCAGTCATTCAGTAAAGCCAGCGTGTATGACTACCCCCACAGCTGCTCTGGCGCCACGTGACGGCCAGCCTGGAGAGTCATATCTGCCATGTCACAACTGACTGAGTTCTTTACATCTGCAGAGTCAGGAAGTCGTAAATGGCTTCCATGACTGCATTTGCAGTCATAACACAAGAGAACGTAAAAGCCGCCAATTTTGTTTAGTGATGAATCCCATGCCTCCCCAGTCTCCTCCTTCAGGAACAGGAGGTGGACCATCCGGCCTTGGAGCCGGTACCACCTGAGCTGTGGCCATGGCACCGAGCCTCTGCTCTAGCTGCTGAAGCCGGTTGGCCATGCCTTGGTCACCACCCGACCTCCGGTCCTTGGCCATGTTGAGCTTGCCCTTGGCCCGTACCTCGTGCCTGACCACCTCATCTTCTCTGGGCTGTTCCACCTCGCCCCCGGCCACCATTGTTCCCTTGGAACTGGCCTGGGCGCAACTCAGGATGCAAACCATGCACTGGGCTTCTCGATGCCCTACTTGCCACAATGCCCGCACTGCAACTGTCAGGCCTGTGCTGTGCCGGCCCTTTGCCTCCCTCTGGGCAATCCTTATTGACATGGGGTCCTCGACATGTCCAGCACACCCACATCCGCCCGTTGTTGGCCAGCAATGAAGGGAGAGACCCCTGCATCTGAGGTCCTCTTCGCCCTTCCCTGAGCTTCACCTGAGCCCCCTGTTGCCTTGAGCACGTTGAGGTAGTGGTTGGCTAGGAGCACCACTACCCGTGGTGTCTCCTTAGCAAATCCCACCATGACCACTCGTTCCTCCACCATGTTGAGCGCTTCCCACTCTGCCAGCAAAAACAATTTGCTAAGGTGGGTGGGCGCTTGTAGGAGAGTTTGCATCCCGCACCCTTCTCCTCAGCTCCTTGTCCAATATCCCATACCAAAATTGGACTGCCTGAGCTTCCGTAACCCCTTGGTTACATTTATCAAGCGCCTCATGCGAGTGAAAGCCTCCCTCAAGCTCTCGGTCGGCTTCCGTTGGAACTCTTGCAAGCCCGCACTTCTCTGTCCTCACCCCTTGGTATTCCTTCTCAACTCCTCAAAGAACTCCACAACAGGGTTGAAGGCAGACACGGGTACTGGTGCTGGTGCGGTAGTGGCTTGGGTGGACGTCGTAGCTACGGTACCACCAGTCCTACTAGTCCCGCTGCTGCTTGCTGCTGAAGCTGCCGGTGCAGCGGCAGGTGTAGCCACTGCCCTCGTGGCTCTAGTGCCCCTAGTGATGGAGACATAGTCGGGTGACCAATACATCCTCCACTCCTCGATCTCAAACCTCATGCCCCCGCTGAACTCATGTAATCATCCATAGGCGGCCCCTCAAGGTGCTGAACAACCCCTTCCAATGCCATGAAAGGCGTAAATAGTTGTGGATTGCGCATTTGCTGCAAATCACACCAACTATCAAACTCTTGGGATAAATCATCCAACTCGATGGTGCCCACCGCCCCAGAGTACCTTCGTGGCCCTTTGGTAGCTACATACATCCCCTCCATTGTGTCCCACAATAATGGCAAGGAAAACAACTTGCACCGCCGTATGAGTCCTCCTGATTCACAATCCGAATCAGAACCTTCCGTAGAAGACACAAGAGGTGAAGGTGGCCTAAATCGCACACCTCGTCTCATGTACCCACTAGTATCGCTAGTGCTCGAACCGGCACTGTCCCCAACACTAGGGCATCTCCGTGTTGACACTCACCGGTCATGAACATGTCCCTAACCCCCTCTCCACAAGATAACCGGTAAAGAACCTGTTGCGGCTTATGGTTTGGAATACTAAGTTCCTAACATAGCCTACACCTGTACCTGCATCCACCGCAAGCAATCCTATGTTGGCTGGCCTCACACCTCCAACCTCACCACAGGAACACAATGATGGTCTGGCTGTCATCACCCAGCCTCACCATCGACAGCATGCTCTAGGACTGGCCGGTGATAAAATCCGGTCCAATCCCCTATAAAAACAAGCGCCCACACAAAACTAGCACGGCGCACAGTCAAGCATGCAGGTATGGAGGGGATCCACACACAAGGAATCAGAACGACAACTCCCCCCACCCAAAAACAACTCCACGGTGTTGCTCCTGCAAGGACACCCCAAGCCCAAACACCCGGACTGACTCTTGCCTCCACCTACGGAATTCTTGGCTTAATGAGAGGGTGGAAACTACGAGGAAGAAAGCTACAGCAATCCTAACCCCAACATGCCCTCATCCCAACACTCTTCCTCTCCTCTCTTCCCTCACTTGCATGACCATGGGAATATCATGAAGATACTCCTCAAACCGCCCTCCACGAGCTTCAAAATTCGGCCTTCAAGACCACATGCCAGTCCTTAGGCAGTCCACCAGTGCCTCCAAAAGTCAGTACAGGCCATCCACAGGTCAACAGGGGCCACCACAGACAGCACAGGCCCACTCAGATCACTGTCACAGCCGTCCACCACGGTCACAGCCACAAGCCCACACAACAGCCCCACATAGGCCACAGCCCATCACAACCCCAAAGGCCACATGTCACAGCCTGTCAACAGCCCCATTCACAACCCCAAGGCACAGGCACAAGCCTGTCACAGCCCTACAAAGGTCACAGGGGTCACAGCCCCAAAAGCCACCCCCCTCACCGCCCGTCACACACAGCCCCACAAGCCACAGGGCACAGCCTGTCATAGCCCCTCCACAACAGCCGTCACAGCCCCATAGGCCACTGAGGCACAGCCTGTCACAGCCCACCACAACAACAGTCACAGCCACATTTCACACACCTGTCACAGCCCCTCACAGCCCCTCAAGCCCCACTGCACACTGGCACAGCCTGTCACAAGCCCTACCCCCACAGGTCACAGGGCACAGCTTGCACAGAACCACCATAGCCTGTCACAAGCCCATCACAAGCCTTCACAGCCCGTCACAGCCCCACATGCCACTCATGACAGTTAGTCATTTCTCCAAGGGGTTTAGCCACGCCAACCGGTTTGGGTGTCTCTTGGACTCTAGGCTTCTTTGCACCGAGCTATGGCGGCTGTGAAATCAGCAAGGTATTCTTGCTCTTTCGGCTCCCACACACCACCAATAGTAGCCGCTAAGCCATGAGGAAGATGGCTGCCACAAAACCAAGAGCCTTCTTTCTCACTTAGACTCCCCAAACACCCCACTAAATTCAATGGCAAACAACCAAGTTTAGTGAACTTGCTGCCACTAAACTGGCTGGTTTCCAGTCCTTGTGAGCACTCATTCAAGCATTTCCCTTGGCCATAGCATCTGTCTTAGAGCCTATTCCAGCCCCCTACACCTGCCACTTCAAGAGCCATGCTCTATCTAGGCTTGAGGTTGAAACCCCAACTCAGAACACGCTCTACAAGTGTCGGACTGTCACATAAGAGCAGATCAGCCCCATACCTTCTCTTCTAGTTCTTTAAAGCTTGAAAACAAAAGCCCAATGGACTGAAGGCATGCTCCACACATGCCCCACTCTCACCACCAGAAGAATCAGCCCCTTTGCTTTCTTTCTTGCACCCACCAACCTAAAAATACACGCTTCAGCGGGCTGGAGGCATGCTCCACACATGCCCTACAGGGAAACCAGCCCCTTCCTTCCTTTCTTGCACTCCCAAACCTGAAAGTACAAGCCTTCAACAGGCTGAAAGCATGCTCCACACATGCATTGCTCTCACATAAGAGAAGTCAACCCTTCCCTCTTCCTTGCTTGCCCTCCAAACTTGAAGATGGAAGCTTCAATGAGCTGAATACATGCTCCACACATGCAACCTCTTCACACAAGAGGTATCAGCCCCCTATCTTGGCTCCTTAGCTCCTTGATGCTCTCTAAGACAAGACTAAGCACTCCACAGCCCTTGCCAAGCTCCTGAAACCCTAAGGCTTACATTTCCAACCACAAGACAATCCTCTTGTGGTGCAAGAGCTCTTCTTCCAAGCTCTGAAACCCTAGGTGCACATTCCATGGCCTTGCCGCACCTCTTAGCTCCTGTTCTAGCCCTGCTCTTGCCATGACAAGAGCCCTCTCAATGCTGAAGCTCGAGATTGAAACCCAATCTCAATATACTCCACAAAGTGCACTGACTTGCCCCAAGCCAAATCAGCCCTTTCGCTTGGTCTTGCAATCCTGCAGCATGGTGCTTTCATCTTTGAAGCTGAAGATCGAATGCCAAGGTCTACCACCTCGTAACCCACATCGCCTCCGCTTCTAACAACGAAGAGCTCCACGGTGCTCCTTGCATAACAACCTGGTTTCTCTCATTCTCAAGCAAAAACCATAAGTGCTACAACTAACTCGTATCTGGCACTCACAGATACGAGCTCATCTTTCTCGAGTGATAAAGAAGAAGAATACAAGCACAAGCTCATGCGAGCTCACAAAGCTGAAGCATAAACTCATGCATATATAACCTCATCACTCAAATACAATTCAAGCCAAGTGCACCCCACGCCATGGGGAATCCACACTACGGCGCCATAGCTAGGCGTGGTGAGGCTCAACTCGAGAAAGATGAGCCTCCCGCGCTTGCCGTAAAGATAACCACTCCAGGGCCTAAATCTGCCTTGATCCCTGGATTGACACTTGGGCCAATCCCAAATGTCAATATGTAAAAGTTAGCTATTTCCTAGCTAGTTTCACACTAGTGGTAAAATAACTTGACATCTACCACCATTTGAGCAGTTGGTTGCTCAAGGCCTCGACCATCTTCAGGAGTCCATTTCCGAGTGCGTGCACCGTCATTCCTTTTCCGGCATGCTCTCAAGTGCTTCTTCTGAGTTGCATTGAGCCCGACTTCTATCATGCGCAGGACCCGGAGCAGGGGCATGGTTGACAGCACGACCCACTATAGCACATTTTTGCCTCTCATCCCCTATTTTCACTACTGCGCTCCGCCTTCGACTCGGTTTGCCTCATCCTTCGGCATTGGGCCTTCAGCGCTGCGTCTGTCTTCAGCCCATCGATGACCTTGCCATCCATCTCCTCCGCTGTCCATGTGGTGGTGAGCGCACTGCGTCTCATGATATGGTTCGCGATGTGGTGGCATCTATTGCTCGGGAGGCAGGGTATCATGTACTGCGTGAGCAACCACATCTACGACCCACGCTCACGTCCCACTCTACACGCCGCCGTGTTGACATCGTCCTATTTAGAGATGGTTTGCGTACATTAGCAGATGTCGTTCTCGCCGACCCCACTCGAGCGGATGTGCTATCTCGCGCAGCTACTACACCAGGCACGGCAGCCACTGTAGCAGCCCAGGCTAATGAGCGCGACTCAACGATCGTCACCCCACCGACACATTTCTTCCACCGGCGGTCGAAATATTTGGCTCATTGCACCGGCATTTCGACGATTTCTTGCGGACATGTGCACATCATGCAGCCAAGAGCGGGTCCACTGGCATCCCACATGCCTCCGTCCTTGTCGCCTACTATCGACAACGTGTTTCAGTTGCTTTGCAGAGAGCACAAGCCATCTCTATTTTGCATCGGGCTGATGTGGCTAGCTCCGCGTCATCTCGTCTTCCGCCTCTGCTTGACACTTTGCCTATCTCCTTGCCTGATCTCCTCCAGGCTGTTGGCTGGGAGGGTCGCTCTACTTGAGTAGTTTACTATAGCTTCTGTTTTCGTCGCTGGTTGAGTAGCTTACTATAGCTTTTGTTTTTTTCTCTAGCTGAGTAGCTTACTATAGTTTTTTGTTTTCTTCTCTTGTTTCTTGTTCCTCCCCCCCCCCTTTTGGGAACTTCACATCATATGCTCACCCATTGTATATGTTGTAAATAAAGTCTTACAGGGTTTCATCATGTTGTGCCTCCAATTATTCTCAGATCTATCAAACTCTGGGGACGCCGAAGAACTTGGCGCTGTCCCCTGCCAGCAAGAGGGAATTATGTCCGCCCAAACACATAGAGATCATCAGGGCTGCTACAAACGATCCCCATGCTTCCCCCACGTTGCTCGGAAGGCAAGGAGGAGGGCAGGCTGGCGCTCTGGTTTCCTAGCGACATAGGGATGCTTGTTGTTCTAACTTTGTTGAAGGAAATTTTGATTTACATATATATATATATTATATATATATATTCCAATATAGCAGGAGCCGGAGGCTCTGAAATGCATTGAAAAGGCGAGGAAACATTTACCTCGCAAGGCCGTGGAGGCTTCCGAAAAGAGGGAACAAATCCACGGACGAGAAAGTTTTAGAAAAGCGGAGGTTAGAAAGAAGAGTATCAAGAGAGGAATAGGGCCCACCCCCGAAAGGGGGTCGTAGCCATGAGGCGAAGTGGCTCTCAGCAGGCTTCGGCCGGAGTCTTCTCTCTCTATATCAATAGAGGAGTGCACAGAAGGGAGACCCAAGGGGCTAGGCAAAGGTCAGAACCAAGCAGAGAATTACTATCGCGTGCATTTAAGAGATGTAAACTGCAACTGTGCCTTCAACTTGCTCTTCCCAATCTTCCTAGGCCTCCAATTTGATCACCGAGTCATTTGCATCAGCTGGGGAGGTCCTAGAGTTAATTGGGCTGCCGTTCCCTTGGGGGGGGGCTCAATATGCATATATTGAAGTATATGAAGAAATTTTGATGCCTTTATAACATGACTCTATAGCTATGACTTTTAAAGCACCGCCCAAGGTTATTTGATGAGAACTGCCAGTTATTTAAGGTTTTCGCAAGTAACCAAAACCATACCTTATATAATCTAGCCATAAAAAATTTAATAACCGCAACAACAACAACAACAACATAATTTAACTGTAGGTTATGAAAATAATCAAATAATCGCCCAACACTGGAAACGATCATACCCCCACTAAATAAGAAACACCCCAAGAAGCCTGCCCTAGTGCAAATTTCAAAGGACACCACCTTGGTTATAAGCATGCCTGACCATTCAGGGAGGAATAATAAAAGTTGAGTTTGATTTCACAGAGATACAAAATGTTTTGGATCCGTGAAGCAGACCAGTCTCTAGTTCTGATAATGCATACCTACTTGCGTTAGATCTGTCCATGTTCACTCCCCAAACCTCCAGCGCCATTGTGACCCTGCTATGCTGTTGCTAGTTGCTGTGAGTTTGCTACCAATCGAGACGGTGGGGAGACCTCCCAGCTAGTCATAGAGCCATCCACAAAGTCGTAGTACCAACCATGAAGCGACAACTGACCATCCTTGAAGCGCTCCTCTAGCCATGGGAAGGTCAGCAAGTTCCCCAGCGACACATTGATTGATTCCTGCAGATAAGTGTTCCAGCTCAGACTTGACTTGAAAAGACAAAGGAAAAAGACTCAAGCCAGGGAAGCTTCAACTAAATTCCCTCGAAGGATTGTTACTGCCTCTAGATCCATCATGGGTAGTGGTAAGCTTGTCTCGAATGTTACCAGGCTGCCACCAGAGATTGCCGCTTTCATTCTAGACATTAGGCCCGGTGACACACACACACTAGCATACAACCACTTCGCATGGACACGGTCATTTCCATCAAATCCCATAATCCCCAATAACTCAAGGAGATGTCTGATTCTCAAATGAGATGTCGTGATCAGTCCATGGGTCGAATGATGATGTTCAGAGATGTTATACTTTAAATGTTTTAGTGGGGTTTAGTCACAATTGCTGGAAAGAAACAGAAGTTATCACCTCAACCATGTGATGTTGTAGGGAAGAGTAAATGGTGGCTTTTTATCCTCGACATCTCTCATGTTCTCTCCTCCTTTTAGTCAGCAATTCAGTTTGAAACTGGTCAAATATCCACCGTCTTCCATTGGAAAATGACATGCACAATGGCTGTTAAGCTAATCCTCGTACACACACACACACACACACCTCTCTCTCTCTCCCCATGGACGACTAGCCCGGAAAAGCGGGGAGCCTGTAGTGGAAGCCTGTAGTTTTAAAAGTGATATGTCATAAGAAAAACCAGTAAACAATGGGGAAGACTTAAGGAAGCATCAAGAGCAAGAATTGAGCAAGGCAGGCAAAGGCAAGAATTGCATAAAATCATACATACTTGCTCACAGAAGCGGCATTGCTCTTTAAAAGTTTGGTCAGGGCACGCGTCTAGAGTGCGGGCCTTTGCTGGCAATGCAATCTTCATCCACCTACCTATGAAGTCACTGTCACAACCACAAAGCAGCACGCACAATGGATGGTTTACAAAATGCAACCGGCGAAATGGTAGATGTAGGTTGATATAAGCCATGGCCAGAACAAGAGCCCCCTGAAAGGTCCAAGGTCACATCATCCCTCCTCTGACCTCTCTCTAGAAATTCTCCACATGTACTAGACAGTAATTTGAGAAATCGGATCATGTTAAACCGCCCAAAACAAGCAAATCTATAGAGACAAAGAATGGTCATTTGAGAAGAAAACGGATAACACTGAACTGTAAACGAAGAAACACCCAACAGACACCCAACACCCAGTAAGAATATCGGGGTGACAGAAGGCACCTGCTAAAGTCAGACCTCTGCATAAGGGCTTTTACACCTCCACAACTGCTGTGTCCAAGTACAATTATATGCTCCACCTATCGACATCAATCCATATCCATGCTTGTTAAACCACCATTCTGGATAAAATATGCCTCAAGTGACATTCAGAAGTGTCTGATGACGCTTTGATCCTAATAATTTAAGCGTAATTCATCCCAACCCAGATTAGAACACTCTCAGAGCACTTATACAGACCTGAAGACCTGTGACAGCAAATTCGAGAGCAGCACTTGTTCCGTGGTATACTCCCTGCATGACAGAGAGCCCAGACATCCGTGCCTTTCAATTATTCTGCAGCCGGAGGGCAACCAAGATGTGCCTATTTAATATGTTAAGTAGGGAGGTGAAATCCATGCTACACATTACACTGTTATTGTCCATCCTCTAAGAACATACACATACACCACAACTTTATGAAACTTTAGAGAGGGGACATGTACACAGACCTCTTTCTCCTGAGGGGGAACCAGGTTTGCAACATTGCGCAATGTGAAAACCTCACCAGGTTCCAGTCCCATTAGCAATGTGGGGCAAACCCGAGAATCACAGCACGCGATGACCATCACCTACATCACATCCGACCTACAAGTTAGTCTCTTTTTGCTGCCTCCATGCTTGAATGCAGCTTGATTAGCTTGTTGGTAGGACTCGAAGTCCACCACGATAATTGTCATCAACATCTATGGATACTACATCCACCAAGTATCCAACAGATGGCCTAATGGTTAGGACACAAGGCCGCATTACAAGTGGTAGTGGTTTGCATGTTGGATGTCACAGCCATAGAAAGGGGGAATCGGGGTCAACCAAGCACTTAATGTGTGGCTACCTAGCGACCAAGAGTTGGGCGACTGCGTTGCCCCGAAATCTTGCGACTTGAAAGGTGTCCACCACTTGCGATTATGTAAGTTCGATCTTTCCGTTTGAATCATAAGCTGTATCAAGGTCACCTCAAGGGCTGCTCATTGAACATTAACTTCAGGCCATTTGGGACCACCAACATCCGGACTCAAGAGTATGAGATACAGATCTGGTGTGACGAAAATGTAAGCTACTCGTACAAAGTAATTCGAAAGATAAACAAAGCGATATGACTCGTCATTGCCGTGCAACAACAGAGTTCATGCACTCCTATATCAATCGGAAGAGAAATACCTTCGGCTGTTGGGAGGCTGCCAGCTTTGAAAACAGCTCCGTCTCCTTGCTGATCGTATCACGCCGCATCATGAGAACACATGCAACGTAGTCGTAAGGAAATGATCCCCGTGCTCACCTACTGTTCAGCTTTTTTGTTTCTAGCTGTTCGTCCAAGGAATTCTGATTGTACGCTGGCAACTAGTTCCCTATTTCGTTTGGCGTCCCCCGATTGAATGCTGTGGAGATTAAGAAAATTTGCTGACTGGTAGGAAGTGAGTCCCGAAGGAACGGAGACAGAGTGCATCCAATCAATTACTTGACGACACTAAAATGTAAACTTGTGCTGCAACTTAAGTTCAGAATGTACACAAAACCAGGGAGAACCAGAGTCGAGGAATTTCCGGCAACCACTTTCACGATGTTCAAGGAACATATACCCACTTGAATTTCTCCTCCTTGAAGTGGACGAACCCTTGCTTGAGTCGATGGAGGACAGGAGATTCCGATGGACCCGGCTCTGGCAAAGAGTGGTTTCCATCGATTACTACCGGGTCTGTCAGTTCGTATGCTCCCAACGTTTGCTGCTTGCTAGTCACTCCATCACCTCCAACTGCCGCTGCTGCAAGACTCGATCCAACGATCCGATCACCCTTCATAGCCAAATTTAATCTCGTGACACGAGCACTTTTCGATATGCATCTATACCTGCCTGGTCTGTATGCACTCTGATCTGAGGTGCACCATGGTGAACTACTTACCGGACCCACAGATCGAAATGTAAGAGGTCCACAACAAGAATTCAGATCCCTACGAATAGTAGAACGGGGAAGGAAAGAGGAGTATGCTCGGGAGACCTCCAATTGGAACATTGTTCCACTTCGATCTCACTGGCCCCCTCTTCTCACAAGTACCTCAGGGAGTTTGCTGAAAGTGGAAAGGGAGAGAGAAAACTTGTAGTCCTCCTGCAGATAAGATAAAAAGATAAAGTTTCTCTAACGTCCACTGAATTTACTGCTCAACACACAGAGTGGGATTGGTGAGACCCACCTTGAATATGGGACCGTGCACTTATGCATGAGACCTTTCAGTCATGTGTTTGACTGCAAGCTCAAAAAAGTTTGAAATAAATGTACCCCTCTATACTTTGCAAGAGCTGCCACTGCCCTCTTTATTTGTCTTTCTGTTCTTGGGTATCTGCTAGCTAGGACCTTTGTCTGGCATCCTTCTAGGACACGTGGCACCCATCCAGGCAGAGGTGGTTGGCTATGGGTTAGTCCGCCACATAGGTACATGTGCCAGTTTTTCTCATATTTTACATCCACATGGTTTTGTTTTGTTATTTTTGTTATTTTAAGGGGTTATATATAGATATATATATTGGAAGGGACCACCCGGTCCTCACAAATCAGGCCCCTTCAATATAGTTGTTGTGTGGATATGTTGTTTCAAACATATCCACCATATAAGAAAATTTATTTTGTCCCACCCTCCAGGTATACTGTATTTTCCAAATTTATGTTTATCCCCTGGGTAAGGGTATATTACAGTGTTGTGCGGGTAGTGTCTTTTTAAGGATCCCCTGGGGTTCGGGTTCAGGTTTTCTTTTGGAACCAAGTTCGGGTCCGGATCCAGGGTTTTGAAATTTGAAAAATCTTCAGGTCCGGGTTTTTCAACACGGACTCGGGTCCGGGTAGTTGCTGGGAAATATTAGCAAGTCCACAGGTTCGAATCCAGGTCCTAAGTAGTTGATTAAATAATTTTAATTCAGGATAAAAAAAAATTGGCTGGAAAAAAATTCCTAATAATGAATTTTACTTTAAGACACATTCCTTCAAAATATACCATGAATATATATTCTTCATTTAGCACAAGAATTGAACTAGAATTTGAGTTCCATTCTTCAATATCAATTCTTAAACATGTTAAGAATAGTCACATCGGCATAGGCTACCCTAGAGGTCGCACTTGGGCCTCGACATAGGAGACACACTTGGATACATAGGAGATTGCGCTTGGGCTTAGACGACACTTGGGCCAACGGCACAGGCTACCCTAGTGTGGCCAGGGGACAAGTAATAGGCACCACTGTAGCAGCAAGCCCCACCAAGTTCTAGCCAAGTAGTAATGGCCACATACCACTTCAAAAGTGGTTGTGTCTCAAACATTTGTAAGTTAGAGTGCGAGTATGTCATATTTGTTTGTCCATTTGTACCCTAAACCCTTACCCTTACCGTAAAACCCATTGTACTACCCTAGTTACACCCCCAAACCTTATTGTACTACCATGTTACCTCTATCCAATGTTTCATGTTCTTTTAATATTTTCTTTTATTGGATAAGGTACGATAGAGTGGTTATAGGGAAATAAATTCTATATACGTTTATTAGTTCTGGCGAGTGCAAGTCTTCCATATTTATTTGTCCATTTGTACCCTAAACCCAAACCCTAAACCCTTACTCCTGCCGTAAATCCAAAACCTTATTGTATAGTTGATTGTGTAATATCATTCGACTTTGAAGTGGACGTTCAATGAATTGTTGAGTACTGCAACTCCAGAAGCAGTAGTTCAATGTCAATTGGAGATCTTATATGAGACATTTTGAAATAGCAAGTATGACATCATCTGCAAATTCACAAAGTTCATTGAAACATTACACCATAATATTATTAATATTTGAATTAATATTAATTCAATAATATATTAAGTTTGGTAAGCCTTATGGCAGCCTACGGGCATCAAGGGTTTTAATTATTTTCCCTTCAATAATTCGAATAAATTAACCAGGGCCACTGCCTCTGTACCTTAAACAAAAAAATAAAAAAAATTGGGCCGGATTTAAACCAAAAATCTGGAATTAGTTAAAATTGGGTTTCTACTTACCCTAAACCTTAGAACCTTATTCAATTGTACTAAATATGTTATACTTAGTTATACTTTATTTTCAGCTTTAGGTTATACTAACACATTGATTCACTACCTTTTTTATTTTTATTTTGATGAATAGGGGACGGCGGCCCTGGTAGGAACTTTATTAGAATTATTGAAGGGAAAAAAAATTAAAACGCTTTGATGCCCGAAAGCTGCCATAAGGCTTAACACACGGAAACCCTGACGGATATCCCGAAGAACCACCACTTACTGTGCGACTGACAGTGAAGGACAAGAAGATAACCTCTAGAACGAGTGTCCTAGATAATACATGGGGATTTCCCAATGCCCAGAGTCAAGAGACTCATCGAACCAAACTAGGCCTAGGGTGAAAGGCCTAACGTGAGAGTAATTAGAGAGGAGAGAAGTGAGGCAAGAGTGACCAATCTATCTGTGGAATAACTTGGTCTTCGCTGGTGCCCTGATATGCTTCCAGTTCACATCCGATTTTTCGAACTCCGGGGAAGCAAGAGGAGGGATTTGTGATGTTGCCATTGAGCTGGGATTTCCTTTGGCCAAACACATAATTTGTTTTTTTCAACCCTAAACCCTATCTCAAATGTACTAAGCTCTTACAATTTATTTTTGGTTTTGGTTTATGCTAGGTTCTAGTGCGATTGAGTAACCATGTTGACTAGCACAACCGGAACCGGCTCAATAAAACAAAACCGGAATCGAATGAACCGTCTCTTGAAATAATTGGGGAACCGAAACCGAAGGTTCTGGTATAGTAGTATACTCCCATAATACGAATATTGGGCGCGTATTGCCTTTGGCAATACCAGCCGGTCCGGTTATTAACCCTAGTATTGGAATTGCCAATACCAGCCAGGTCGGTTATTCAATACCCTTGGTTGATACCCAGCCAGACCCTATATACCAGTCCAACACTGGTAATTATCTGTCAATTACCCTCCACTTATATTCTAATGGCGGATAAGTAAAATCACCGGGTCCTATTTTAGTTAAATAATTATACCCCCGGCCTAATGATAGATAAAGGCCACTGCAATTTGCTAAAATCTCAAAATTAATGGAGATTCACACATAATGGATATCAGGGTCAGTACTCCATTTTGTAGTTACTACTCCAGTGTATCTAGTCATCCACACCTTGCCAAAAACCTGACATTCCTGCCAACACACTGCTCGAATTTGGGCTGAAGTCAATATACCAGATTCTGGAATGTTGTTTTTGACATCTGGCTTTGCTCTAGTAGAATCTGAAAGCGTAACTTTCCGATTGTCAACTTGGTTTTGACTTCAGACTTCAAACATGCATTCATTTGAAAGCACATCTTTCTTCTTTTGAAGTGACGCCAACAACTCACACAACACCACTCCTGGAAAGCCCCTTGCTATCTGTATTGATGCATGAGATACTCCAGGGCCAAATGATATGTGCCCACTAGAGCAGCAGCAGCAAGGCCTTGTTGAGCTGTACCGATGCCGAGTCCTCTCCACAACAAAGGCTCATCAAATGGAGAGATCCCTGCTGTTCGCTGGAACCAGCTGCCAGTCTTGATCCATTTCAGTAACTTCCTCTCCATTGCAACAAACTGCAATCATAATTGCCCATACAAAGAGAATGAAGGCAAGGACATCAAACAAGGTCAAGATTTGGCTAGGAAAATATGCCAGTTAATATTGCTGCACAAACACATCCCTTACTACTAAGACCAGTGATCAATGGCCTGCAAGCTCTGCTTCTGTCCCTTTAAAAGAAAAAGACAGTGTGCCAATGTGTTGATTGACAGAACTGATATTGGTACCTCTGACCACTTCCCGGTTTGGACTGAGATCAAAAGGTGTTTTCCCAACACCAAGAGATCTGTGAAACGTTCAATTCGGGGGCGCATAGAAAAATTCCATAATGAAGAGGTCAAGGCTGAGTATGTCCAGGCCTTGCAAGAGGCTCTCCCTCATTTTGTCCACTTGCTCCAAGAACTTCAGTCTCGCTCTGACAACGCAAGAAATGAAGTCGAAAGAGCAGTGGACTGGTAATGACAAGAGATTCTGGTTGGCCCTTCAACATTTGTACAAGCCGAAAAACGGTCAGCAAGTACAAGCGCTGAAGACTACTAAAGGTGCAGTGGTGACTTCATCAGTTGACATTGTCAAAACCTTTGAAACTCACTACAGTATCCTTGGCAGAACTTCTAGGTCTGACAGTGAGGGGTTTTCTGATGAATGGAGGGACACAGTTGGAAAACTGTTCCTATGATTCAAAACAGCCGATGAACTGGAGTATATTTCAATGGCTTATAACGCTCCCATTAGTTCTTCTGAGATTGTGGAAGCAATTGAAAATTTAAACGGATATAAAGCTGGTGGACCTGATGGCATAGTCAACGAGCTTATCAAGCACGGTGGCGATCCCATGATAGAGGCCCTAGTTCTCCTCTTTAACCTTATCTGGAAGACTGAAATGATCCCCTTTCGCTGGCGACAGGGGGTCATTGTCAATCTATACAAGAAGGGTGACAGAGAAGAACCGGGGGACTACCGTGGCATCACGCTCCTCAATGCTGTTGGCAAGACATTCTGCAGAGTTATAAGTACTCGTCTCGAGGTTAATCTGGAGTCTAGAGGTTGTTTCCACGAAGGCCAAGCTGTCTTTCGGCGAAACAGGGGCTGTGTGGATCATATCTTCACTCTAAGCCAGATTATCCAGGGAAGGAAAAAAGAAGGGAAACCCACTTATGTTTTTTCCTGGATGTCAAAAAGGCTTATGACACAGAGTGGAGAGATGGCCTGTGGTTCCGCCTCTGGTCTTGTGGGATCAAGGGAAAGATGTGGAGAGTTGTCCACAACTTGTATGCTCACACCAAAAGCTGTGTCACTGTTAATGGACAGAAGTCCAACTTCTTTGACATAGACCAAGGTGTAGCTCAAGGATGTACTCTCTCTCCTCTGCTCTTCAATGTTATCATCAATCAACTCCTCGAGGATGTGGCGAGTGAGGGATTTGGGTTAAGGGTGGGCTATACCACCATACCAGCCCTTATGTTTGCGGATGACTTCGCAGGCATAGGGGAGACTCCAACCAATCTCCAGGAGTTGATTGATTGCACGAAGAGATACTTTGATCTTTGGGGGCTAGAGGCTAATGTCAATGTGCAGTGGTAGCATTCAACGACAGAGGAGAGGGAGGAAGTGATCTTAAGGGGCAGTGGGGTAGCCAAGAGATCCCGGCCCTCCCTTCCTACACTTACCTGGGCATTGAGTTTTCCTCCAATTGTAATTGGGATGCACATATCCGGAAAGTTGTTCAAACTGGCAAGGGCAAAGCTCTGGGGCTCACTAAATTTTTCCACTGCAGAGGGGTCAACTCTGAGGTTAAGAAAACCATTCTTTGTCGCGTTGTTAGACCTGCCTTGGAGTACGGATCTGCAATATGGGTTGATAACTCCAACCAGGCTAAGTCTCTAGAATCCATTCAAGTGGGGGTGCTTAAGGAGTGCATGCCAGCATGCTCCAAAACAGCCAATGTGGCTGTTCGGGGTGAGTTTGGCATTCCATCCTTAAGCTCCCGACAAGATGAATTCAAGGTCAGATGGTGGGGTCAGCTGCAACATATGTCCAACACCAGATATCCTAAGTTAATTGTCTCTATATCTTGGAAACAGGACCGCCCTGTCAAACAGGCTAAGTCCGGGCAGAAGAGAGTAGAAGAGATTCTCAAGGACCTGGATCTGGATCCGCAAGTCTTGACCCTGCTGGATAAATCTGACTTAGAGGCCATGTCTGTTGCCATGAAATTGTCTGATGAAAATGAAGTTAGGCAGAAAACTTCCCTGAACTTGTTTCCAGTCTGTGACATGGGGGAGGACATCTTGGATGACCTCAAGGGTCTACCCACT
This sequence comes from Takakia lepidozioides, assembly GCA_030704615.1. Taxonomy (NCBI): domain Eukaryota; kingdom Viridiplantae; phylum Streptophyta; class Takakiopsida; order Takakiales; family Takakiaceae; genus Takakia; species Takakia lepidozioides. The sequence goes on from CM060731.1 coordinate 40,526,150, forward strand.
CTCGGCACTAGACTGAAATTTAAACTCAGGGCAGGAAGCCTACCTTTGAACAGCAAACAGAAGCAGAGAGGAAAGGGAGAGTGCAATTGTCCGTTGTGTGGGCAACCTGAAGACAGTATTCATTTTCTGATACACTGTCCGGGGTTCTCTCACCAAAGAGACGCTCTCTTCAAATCCATCAAGGGAATTGTGCCTGTACCTCTGTTTACCAACTTTGAAAGTCTCGCCAAAAGCCCAGGCCCTTCTGAGGCCTAGTTTTTTGGCAAATCACACACAGCAGATTGATGCTTGTGTGAAGGGTTTCTAGAGGATATCTGGAAAACCCAGATTAATTCTATATATGAAGGTAAGTCTTACTACCAACGTCAGCCCCTGACAGAGGTAGGTTCTGTCCCTTTTGTTTCCGCTCAAACTGGGCGCGGGGTCAATGGCCACAAGGCTACGGCAAACAACGTCTTATGAATCCATTCTTCAAAAGAAAAACTTGGAAAAATGTACGGGTGTTACCTGAGGAAGGACAGTAGCTTGAGTCCTAGTCATAGCAGTGTCGAGTGTATGAGATGCAACTGCAGCTCCAGACCCAGCAAGACCAGCGGTCACACTCAGTTGCCATGGTTTTAATGGATCCACTTCTTCGAGAGTGCTGGTGACCACACAGATGGCCCATTGCATGCAGTGAGTCTTTGCCTCCTTGTACAGGGGCTACATGTAAGACATTATAAGAATGAAAGCATACCATGCCAGCATGAAAATTCACACAATTGCTCCTTCTCCAATTCTGTATCTTGTTCTAGGTGTGTGCTGCACCTCGCCTTCTTCACCTATCCTATGAGTACACACTCATAACAAGAGCATGCCATCAAAAGCCAAGCAGATGACCTGGGTGGGTGATCCATGTGAAATGCCTTCCACTCCAGCACAAGATCACACAGAAAATGCCAACTGCCAAAGAAAACTCCACCATACGACGCATCTCGAAATAACCCTGACCGCAGCCCTCTCCAGAGCACATTCGACCCTTCTAGTTGAATTGCCCCCCTGAGGCCCACTACATCTCCAACAAGTGGTGGCTTCCCAGAGCCTGTTGCCAACCAAGGATAGTCTTGGAGAGCCGCAACCATGTTTGGGTGCTTTGCTGGTAGGCCAGCAAAGCAACTGCCAACCTGAGTCCAGCGAGCCTTGTTCAGTGCACGAGTTAAGCTCAGGTCTGGAGCTGGGGTGACACGTGCCACCTGGGCTCGCAATTTGAGGAAGTCAAAAGGAGCGGCTATCAAAGACTCTAAAGACCCTGCAAACAGGCCTGCAAGACAAGCTTCTGATACTGTGACATAGCTGTAGCTTCGCCCATCTGCCATACATGCCACGAAACATCTGTTATTACATCTCTACCTCTTCCAATCAGTTGTTGGTTAGTCTTTTCCCCTGCCTCCATACTCCTCCCTTCTTACTCTACATCTCCCATACGCTGACTGCAATACATGCACATGCAAGTTCCTGCAGAGCACACATTTGTCAACTGCATAAATGTAAGTACATAGCTGACTGTATTTATGAATGTGAGATCAGTTTGCCAAGCATGGATGCAATATTTCGCTTCCACTCAGCTGATCAAAAACACTAAGAACACAGGAGGAAATATTGTGAAATAATGAAGTAAAAAACCAAACCACCATCGCCCACCTCAAAACTCCACACATATCATGATACACAATTTACAAACATGACATCACACTGGACCTACCAGAACCCCGACCCATACGTAATTTAGAAGACTATCTTCACTAGAGAAGCCAACAACACATCCCCCAAAGAAGAAGGAGCGTGGGTGAAATTGACCAGTAATGAAGGCTGAGCTGAGCTCATATACTCCAAAACGTACGCCTAGCACAGGCAATCTTCCCAGCAGCTGCCACCCTACCCCTCCATACAGCCCTGCAACAGACAATTAAACATTAGAAAGTAATCAAATCCAAAAGAATATTCATACTGAGCAGGCAACACTATGACCTATTGCCCGCGCATTGTAAATTCACCACTTCTCTGGTCACTGAATGGACTGTTGTTGGGATACAGAAAGGAGTGATTTGATCTCTTTCTGTTTGTCAGATACCCCTAGTGGGCTCAACCCCCAGAGTTCTCTGCGAGAAATCAATGACTGGCTCTTTCCCTCGCAAACAGATTTCAAATTCCCCACCCACGTGCAGATTCTTCAGGTGACACCAGCTTTGGACTCCAGAGATAAGGAAGGTAGCAAAAATGATGATCAGAGATAACTAACCTGCCAGCCCAACACCCGAGGAGCTCCGAACTCCGGCCACCAACGTTGCCAGGTTCAAGTGTCCGCCAATATTGCCCAACGGCATGCCTACCAAGCTTTTTTCTGCATTTGCAGTCACCTGTTACCAACAACCATCATGTGACAATTCGCACCAATCTCAATCCCAAATAGCACCCGCACAACCGATCGAGATCTCACTTGCAACCGTCTCTTTAAACGAACAACAACCAGAGAAGAGAGAGAACCTGAAGAAGCGACTTGACAGTGTCAAGCGGGTAAGAGAGGGCAGCTTCGGAAGCCACTGCTACAGCGGCCGCTAGCCCATGCCTAGCCACCAGCGATGTCCTGTAATCATCTTTCTTGTACCGCACTTTTGCCACAGCCATCACAGCCCTAAATCCTTATTCAATAGAAAGGAAGGCGAGGACGGAGAATGTTCCTCAAGAACACTCCCCAAAGAGTTGGACCACTTCGCAAAAGAAGTTTGCCATCACATCAGTAGCCAGGCTCCACTGAGGCTTCTGGATAGCTTCTCTTTCATCCGTGATGGGGTTGCTCTTGTTGTTACGGTGCAAGCCAAGCTATGGTGCCTCTTGAAAGTTAGGTATTTCGACCTGAGTCATCCAAGATCAGGTTGAGTCATGAATACAATGTTTGCCTGCTGTTGTAACAGGGGTGGAACCGTTGTTTGCACGGATGAATTCAGACACAGAAGTTGACACTGGATACAACCTGCTAAGGGAGGGCTAGTAGACCCAAAGCATCATTTTTTTTGTGAAATCCCTCACGCTGGTAGCTTTCCTTCTGATCATCCGCCTTGCCGAGAAGGCGGAAGGAACGTATGATAGCTGCCTCTCAGGCAGAGCTCAAATCAGCTGCACTGGAACTCCTGAGAGAAAGCAACATAATGTTGGTCTGTGGAATCACCCATGTTGTGAGTTTCCTGGTGGTGCTTGCTCTTCATGTTGCTAGGACTAACCATGACCAAACAGCATTGACCAAGGAAGTCAATGACTTGCAAATGTCAGTCCTGCAGAAGGAAGCAAAGGAGTATTGGGGACTGGTGGAGGACCTGTTCCTGCTGCCGCAGGTTGTGGGTTCAGCTCTGTGGGTTGTGAACGGGGGACCCCTTCATGTCAGGTTAAATTGAATTTACGATGCTACGAGATAGGCTCCGCACACCTCCCTTCAACCCATACTCCAGTATGGCATTGGGCAAGAAGGAGACCTAGGCATGTGTCTGGAGATGATGGGAAGCTGTCTGAACATACAATTTGGTAGTTGTTGTGCTCGAGCACTAAGGAATGCTGTCTGCACCATGTTGGCTCTAACAACCGGGTCCAGGAGGGTTGAAATCCCTAAGGGGGGTTATGCCCTCAAGGATACGCCATACCAACAGTGCAGGGAATGGTCAATGTGCAGATTGTGTTTCTTTTTAATCTCTCATTGCAATCAGACCTAGACTGCTTGCTTTTCAACTTCAGTGAAGCTATGCATGTATCTGCTGAAGCCCTTGGAGTGATCTGTTTGCTCTTACTGTTGCAGCAAACTGATGGCTCACCCATGGGTGTCAGAAATGGAGGTTTTCAGTAACACAACACAAACAACATGTTCTTGGTAGATTCTTACCCTGCTTCGCGTTCTTCAGCTTGAAAGACCACAGCTGGTACATGTGCAGGTAAATTACGTCCGTTCTGCGTTCCACCATATCACAGCTCGATCTGCATCCTCTTGGATTACAGGCAAGAAAACTTGTATAACTGAGCTTTTATGCCACATGTTGTCCATGTCAAGAATTCCTGCTGTCTCCATCCCTTTAAATAGGTGTTTAAAAAGCCATCCCAAATGGCTCCAAACGTCCAAACCTGTCTCCAAAATTCACAGGCATAACTGGCTGCACATTCACAACAATTCACGGTGACTGTATTAAGTATAAACCCTTAAAGGACCAGCTAACTTGACAGTAGGGGTTATAAGGAAAGGGGCCAGTAGCCGCATGGGGAAGAGGCTCCTATTTACGCTAGCTCCGGTTGGCGTCATATATACATATATAGGGTTAACTAGCTTCAATTCTTCCTCTTCATTGCATAGCTCTGCATAAAGGCCCCATGAATCAGTTGCAGCATGCAGTGAGGAAAGCATAGTCTGTTTGTCAAATCTGTGGTTGCCTTTGCTGGGAGATATTGATTTCTTGGATTATCATGTAAAGATGTCTGGAGATTGTGGGAGGAGTACCTTAGGGATGAAGAACTTTACTACGAAAAAGACACTGCAGGAGCCAGACCTGGGGAAGAAATGCAGTGACAAATGGTGGAAATGAGAACAGCAGGACTTCCAGTGATTGCATAAAAAATGTGTGAAGAGTTTGTGGGAGTACTCCCATACCAATGTAGAGACGTCTATACAAATTGCCAGGCCAGAGATTGCACTTGGCCAAGGAGCTCATCGAAGTTTGGTGCATCTTGGGACTATTGTATTTAGCATTAGAGTTCTTGTATATATATAGCTCTGAGTGTGGTCCAACAGATAGGTCAAAGATGAGAGGGTGACAAAACTTAGTTACTTCCACGCTGAAGCCATCCAAAGGAAAACAAGGCAAAGGAAAATAGTCCTCTTCCTAAAATGAAGCTCACAAATCTAGAAGAGTGAAATCTGTGGAATATTGCAACATGTGACAGCTACTTCCGCAGTGGAACCATTCAATGAGAGAAAACACCAAGGTGAAGGAAAGCATGTCTACACACATGACTCACAAATCTTAACCAGCAAAATCTGCGGAATATTACAACACGTCTGACAGGTAAAATGATCAAATCGGGAGGAAGCGGAAAGCTGAGGTATTTTCAGCAGATTCAAACCTCGGCTCCACAAGAAACAATCACTTAATCCTCATTCTTCTAGTGTTGTCGAAGTATACTAGAGAAAATTCCACCACCTTTTCCTTGCAAGCATCCAAAACAATTATCAATGATGCTGTCTCCAATTTGCACTGCTTGTGAATGTAACATGAAAATGAGGGCAACCAAGAAAGGCTTTGCTCCCTTTGGAAACCCCCTTTCTGACAAGAATGTATGTCGGATGTTTCTGTACTGGATACACATGTGAGAGGTCTGCTGGATTGAAACATTTGTTGCAGGTGGTCAATATGGGACTACGCCCTTAGGCTGAAGGAAAACATCCCACAGCAAGTAAGATTACTCAAGGGCGACAAATGGCCAAAACCAAGATAACCATCCAAAATCTCGATGGAGTCAACAAACAAACCTTCAGCCATGGAAGGCCAGAGAGGAGAACGAGGCACGGGCCAGGAGGGACCGACCCCATAGCAAACATGGCCTGAGGATCAATGTACCGCAAGGGAGATTGCCAAGGAAGCCCAGGTGAGGATAGATTGAGAAATCCCCGTGAACCTTGGCCAAGATGTACCATCATTGGCAGCCAATAAAACAGACAACTAGGTGCCAAGAAAAGTTGGGAAGATGTATGAGACAAAAGAATATGAGGGAATTCTTCTTCCCCAATCCAACAAGTGACATGTAAACAAAGTGGAGCCACTTTGATATGGCTAGTATGCAAGTATGGCAACTAGTGTAGATGAGAGACTCATTAAAGGCCTATCAACAGCCGAGTTCAGCGCCATGCAACAGTATTGTGTTGCATGATGCAGGTGGGAGACTTTCCCTCTCCAGTCCACCTACTTCCTGATATTTTACTGACAGGCCAGGCAATATCCCAGACCTGCAAAAAATGTGTGTAAATGCAGTTTAAGTGAGCAATCAGGCCTCCAGTAAGTATGTACAAGAGGTGGCCTCAGCTACTTACTTGAATCAGTCAAACTGACTCACACTCCATGGCAGCAGAGCCTCTCCACGTTGAACCCTGGACACCATTGGAGGACAGAATGCTGGTGCGTCAAGTCCTGAAAAGATCTGGGATGATTGAGTGAATGATGCCTATACTTAGGCGGTACTTTGAGGACAAGGTGGCATTCTATCATGCTCGGAAGATGTGGACAGCCTGGTTGACGGACCGGCGGCAAAATGGGCAGCGTGTGACTGCTGATGAGCATCTTTTGCAAAGCACATGCCCACATGGAACCACCATGGTATCCACCTCATTGCTCAAGCACACCCGGCACATCCATGCTGCACGAGCTGCCTCAGCATCCTTCATTGCTGCCTCTGCCCTTTCCTGTTTGTCACCAGCACATGTCACTGTTTGGACCAGACAAAGACATGTCGGTATGATGCAACGCTACACTTGTGCATACATCTTGCTATAGATCACATGTTTGACTGTAAGGAAAGGAAAGGAATGGAAAGGGAAACAGTGTGTGCCTCATGCATGCATTACATACCCACCTTGAGAACTACTGTCCTACACTCTGTATGTGTTTCCAGCAAGATTGTATGTGAGCCAGAATCATTTGCACTGGGAATCACACCCACATAAAAACAAGTTTTAAACAAACGGTAAGACAGGAGAGGTAGTTACCTGCTCAATGGAGAGAGCTGTGTCAGCTGCAGTAAGTTGTTCCTTTAGAGACAAGGTATGCTCGAGCAACGAGTTTTGATCTACACCCATAGGCATACCAGCTGCTGCCAACATGTCACTTACTGCACGTACCACCTCTGTAACGGAGACACTCTTTGCGGCCTCCCTCTCAATGTGCTCCTGCATCAGCCGATACTTTTTACTTATCATCAGTCCCGCCTTGAATCTCCAGAGATAACTATTTTGGCAATGTGAGACCCATCACGCTTCCATGTTCCTCCAACATCAAAATGTGTTCCCCACAATGTAAGACACCACAGTATTTTCTTGGGTCTGGATGCACTACTCTTGCTATGATATGCATACATTTCAAAGGACATAAATTCTGCGCTAGATATATTAGAAGAAGGGAGGAACACTACCTGCTTGTGTGATGCTCCAGCAACATCAGCATTGAGACCGGTACTGTCTTTCACAGACTTGTCAGCAGGCTCTGGAGCTGTATTCTTGCTCCTAGTTAACCCTTGCAAATCTTTTGTATCTTCAAGGGCTGTGGCTGATGAGCTGGCAGCAGCTGTGCCTTTGAAGGAGAGAACTTGGGAAGACAAAAGCAGGTGGATCTCCCCTGGTCCTGTCTCCACATCAAGGCGATACAAAGCTTGCCCTGCAGAAGCACGCACATCATGCAGCACACGTCCATAGCGCATGCATCCCTGTCCATCAGGGCGCCATGCAACAATCTCACCAGCATGAAAGGGCCTCAGTGGATGGCACTGCACAAGTACTGCATCAGCTGCCACCAACTCCATGCCCAGCATTCCACTATGCTGCATGTCACCCTTGCTTCTCCTGCTACTGATATTGGACCCCAATCTCAGCGCATGTAGTACATTGACATCCATGCTGGCTGGTGATGTGAAAAGTGGGCCAATGGCAAGACACACAGGGCTGCCCAAGAGTCTGCTCACCACGACTGCCAGCAGGTCCTGCACTATGACACACTGGGGTGGCTCTGCAATTAGCAAGCGGTCCTTGGCTTTATCCACAAACTCAAACACTCGGTGCCCCTCTTCGCCCTCCTCATCACTTGTGAGTGATGGTGTCAATTTCTTCAAAGGCCGTCGAGTCACATCTGTGCGGCCAGGTAGCATGAGAAAGCGTGTATATAGCCGCCGAACAAACCAGAGCCCATCAGCAGCAAAGATGAGAGCCCTTACAAGCTGTTCCTTACTTGTTCCATGTTGTAAGGATGGAATAACAATCGCTGTCTCCTGCACCACAGCCCATATAGCTTCTGCAAACGCTGGGCTTCGCAGCTTATCTGCAATAGAGGATCGCAGAATGGGACCAATATAATCGACCACTTCTAATGACTTGTTCTCATCCAGCTCCTGCAGATAAGAAGAAATCAGTCCTTCAGCATGTCACATTGAATTACGAAGTTTCCATATCAAGGTCAGTGAAACCGGGCCAAGTAAGCAGAGTCTCCATCCAAGAGCCTTGATATCTCTGTATCAATTTTTTTTCCATGGTTTCCTTCCTGAGATCTTCCAGATACAGGCATCACGAAAACTGCTAGCCAGTAATATAACCAACAAGGGGTCTCACCTTAACTTCCTTCTCAAGCATACATTTCCTTATAATGCTGTTGTAAAAACCACTGGTTTAAGGATCACAGAGCAGTCATCTGAACTGGAAAGAGAAAATAGGACATGGCTCTTACCTCCACAACTACCTCTGACAGCTTGCGGACACCCAGCTGATTACAGAGCTTTTCTGAGACATGCGGGTGAACAAATCTCACACGGGACACATCGATCTCACCCACTAGATTTGCACCAGGGGTATCCACATATACACATGCCCTCGCTTGTAGAAGTCTCCCACCATCATCAGGCACCACGGCACCCTCGGCAGGATCAGGCAGCATGTGACTGGCCATTGCCTTGGCCCTGTTCCCATCATCACAAATGAACTGCAATATACGCAACACTGCCCGGAGCTCATTGGGGTTAAGGCGCTGATATCCGCATGAATGTTGCAGATGCAAAAGCAGAGCTCGCATGCTCTCAAACGTAGGTGAATCTTGCATCCCTAATGAAGTCAGGACATCCACATGTGCAAGATATGCCCTTGGCAGTTCAAAAGCAAAGGGAGCGAGGTCCATCCCCAGCCTTGCAAACAGTGAAGTGGCTGCTGCCAAGCGTGTGCCATTAGTCACCGGTATAAAGTGCACTCTCTGCAATGCCTCCTTGTCTGCCCACAGAACAACATCTGTAAGAAATTGTACAGAATATGGGAAACCAGACTAGTGCGAATCCTTGATTCTGTGAAACCCTCCCCACTCTTTATCAAGAAAGTTAACCTTCGTCGACTTGGTTTGATTCTGATAAAAGGACAATAACAACCCACAGATGCAAGACAGTTGCCACTGGAATCACCAACACAAGGAGGGGAAAAGACTGAGCCACTCGGTATGGCATTTATTCATACAGAGTGTATAAGTTGAGAGTACAAACCAGGGTTGGAAAGCCCATTCCAGGCGTTGGTGAGGTACTTGAGCACATCACTAAAGGCATCCTCCACAGTTCTCATACCCTTAACATTGGGCCAACGTGCAAGAACATCCTCCCCGCCATTCTTGCCAACCAGCTGCATGCATTGGAGACCAAGTTTAGCTGATTACTTATGTCAGATAGCTCCCTCTGGCTGTCCCTCTCCTCTACAAAGCTGACAGGAGATTTTTACCTGAAGATGTCTGAGTACGGTGGAGAAAGCAGGTGGGCTACGCAGGTGAAAGGCACCCCATGAAAATTCAGGGGGGACTACACTAGACCTGGCGAGTACTGGGGCACAAGTCCAAGCCAAAGGCCAGTCCTTCAAAAGTACTGCATCACTGTAAGATGCCAGTACTTTCCTGCTGCCACCAGCTCCACTAACATTTGGGATACCCCGCTCTGCAGGCACAAATGCGAGGCGGCCCAGCGCTTGGCAAAAATTAGTGCCATACACTGATGCAAAATTGCTTAGTAATGCCTCCACCAGCATGCTTGCCATGGCCCAAACCTCACTCGACACGCCTCCAGCACTGCCTGCAAACTCAGACTCGAAAGGTTCCCCTAGCTCTGTGCTTTGAGGGCCTTGCTTTCCAAGCTCTTCTATCTTTGTAGCACACTCCAGCAATAGTGATGCATCTACAGCAGACCGTAAGCCTGCATCCCGCAAGATACGAAGCCACCCTCCAGTGGCAAACTGCCCACCCGGAAATTTGCCATCTTCCCCAGAAAACACACGCCTTAAGAGGGTGCTCTCGGGGTCCATGAGCATTGGAGGCTGAAACAAGACACTCACAGTTGCATTGCCAAACTCGGTATCACTGCCTGCCTGCACGAACTTTGTTTCTCGTAACGCTGATACCACAGCCTCTTGCTGCCTCAGATTTGACCAGTTGTTGTAAATGTAGGCCAATATGCATTCTCGCTCCTGCTTGCTTTGTATCTCAAACCCTGGCAAAGCAAATCTTGCCATCACTTCATGGTCTGTAAGCTCTGGAATGCCCAAGATCTGGTACAGTGAGCCCCCGTCTGCCATCAAACGATATTGCAGACACTGTTCATCAACAGGCTGCAGAAACATGCCAGGAGGGACCACACAGTGTACCTGCTGATCGACTGCCACGTACCCTCCCCTGCTTGTCTTGTAGATAGGGAGGGATCTAAGCAGCCCAAGTTCTTCATTACTGTAAGCTGGAACTGAAGTTCCAAAGGACAAAGCACTGGAATCAAACGTACAGGAGGCGAAAAGGGAGAAAAGAGCGTCACAGTCCGCAGGCATGAGAGGCAGCTCCCGTGCAGATAAGCACCCTGCTTCCTGGAGTAAAAGGAGCTTTGACACCAAAACTTGTGCCAGTGATTGACCCTGGGGGGGAACGCAACATTGTGACACACTGCAGTCCAAAAAGTGGCGATCATATACAGGAACATTACAGTTACAAAGCAAGGGCAAGAGCCATGGGTGCTGCCTTTCCAGTTCCAGAAAGGCCCTTGTACCTGCATCCATGCCACTGACTTCACTGATGCTTGGAGTCGATGCCTCCCCTAATAAGCTAGCACTCTGAGTTTGTTCTTGCTGCAGGGTGACTACCTCCCTTTGGCCCATATGAACCATCACTGGAGTAGATGGTTCCCCTAATAAGCTGGCACTCTGAGTCTGTTCTTGTAGGGCAGGTGGCATAAAGACTAGCTGCCGCTCGCTCACACGAACCAGCACTGTAGCTGAGGTAACAGCAGGAATTAAAGGCCAGGGTGAGAAGAGAGAGAGTTCCTCTGATGACGCAGGATTCACATTTCTCCAGAACATGCGCAACCAGTCTGCCGAGGGCCCTGTTGGGGGTGGATTGATATTGTGAGTCCATGTGACCCAAGGAGCAGCTGCTGCAATAGTCCCCCTCGCAATCCATTGTCTTGGAAGTGCAACCCCCAAACTTGCAGCCAATGCCTGAGATGAAAAAGGCTGAAGTTTAAGCAGAGATTGAAATACACGATGGCGAAACAAATCTGCTAAAACAGGGCGCTCCACACACAATGGATGGACAAACTTGGAAGCCATCCCTAGGAGCAGCGCTTGCTGCTCCTTGCTTCCCACCCAAAGTTCTACCACACCCAGCTTTGCCATCTGGTTTGTCGCAGTTGGGCACAGCAAACCCTTCAGTTCAGCCACTAGGGATCTATCGAGTGATCTGTCCTGGTCCTCTGGATTGACAGAATTTTGTGAGGGACTCCCACTTCCCCCCTCTCTGCTTGAATCCACAATCACCCCTGCACTGAGGTCTACGATTGCCCTCCCAAAGTCAGCAAACCAGTCCCGGGTGTCTCTGCCCTCCAAGACGCGTGATGACACCCAAGTTTCCAATTGTGTCTGCGGTTCTTCACGCATGACTGCGGGTCTAAGTCTCGAAGCTATACTGCTCCTATGGCCCGGAGTAGCATGGGCAGCAGGCGACCTGGACAAGGGCATGCCAGACGGCGCACCTCCATCCAGTTCTCCCTCAAGAACAGTAGCTGACCCTCCAAGGCTTACTTGTCCAGGATTAGAGCTAGCCAGCGAAGCATCAACATAAAGGTCGACACAACAAAATTCCAGCAGATCAACCTGGGTCACGACAGATTGCACAGCAGCTGCTATTGATGGATTTCGAAGTAAAGTTCTCAACATTTTTGGAGTCACTTCCTTCGCAGCAACTCCTGCAACTTCCATTTCTCTGGTGAGTTCCCAGGGCACTGCAAAGACACGGTAGTGCGATTTAAGGAAATCACAAACAGTTGCAGGTGGTGCCATGCCTTGCCGCTCTGTTCCTGGTGGAGATAGAAACATCCCATCAGCTGCCTTGGCCATGGACCCACCATGTAGTTGCCACATTGGCAACTCAACCAAGCGCACATACATGGGCTTGATTAACAGCTCCACTAAGCACTGCCCATCAATTGCAGCCAACTGTGGAATTCCTACCTGCACGTTAGAACCCTCCAACCCAGAGATACTGGGCAGAAGTGCTCTGGACCTTGGCCAGAACACATAGAACCTCTCAGCTGGTACCCCATGAGACCCATCTAGACCTCGACCAATAGGAGGATCAGCACGTGAAGTTGAAGGGTCCTGCCGTAGGCGCTGAAGCTCCTGCAGGAGCTCCACATATGAATCCCGCACACACACCAACAGCTCCTTATTCCAAACTGCTGCTACATTCTCTGACAGCACTCTTGATCCCTGCTGAGACACACCTATATTGCTTACTGTCAAGTCTGAGGCTGTAAAACTATGAAACAGATGGCGACTACCACCATGCAACACCATGAAGTGTCCCATAATTGTAACGGGCAGCCCGGTTGAGAAGGGCAAGGGCAGGGGCGCCAGGATACAGCCATCAGCACACACCGAAGGCACTGCCCCGTTGCGAGACATGTGGGCAGCCACACCCGCAATGGGTGTCAGATTGTATGCTAGATACTTCCTGCAGCATATCCTCCACCCTCCTCAGTGTAAGTCGGGAAGTAGCATGAGTCAAGCCATAAACAAAACAATGACACTCCTGGTAGTGAGCCGAATAGCCACATGGCAGGCAGGCAGGCAAGTTAGACAGGCAGAACAGACATAGGGTCAAAATACACAACACTACAAGACAAAGACCCAGTTACAGCAATAGAGTTCCAGTAGCTAGAAGGAAAGTTTCCTTCCTACAAAGTCGCAGACACTTCTAGACCGAAACACAGAAAACAGCCAATACCTGTCGAGAGCCATGTCACGGGTATGACCAGAGCCAAGGCTCTGCACCACAAGCCACTTGTCCACGATCTGGTCACCATCATCTGTGAGAAGAACATCAATAGTGTGCACTTTTGAGGCCACGATGGAGCCCCCAAATATACTTGAAAGCTGAAATTTGAAATTGCGCCACTTCTTATCTTGAAAGGGGTTGCGAAGAGGTGCACGTGCAGGATCCACTCGCACTCCAAATAGCTTCTGTGGTGCAGCCTCTCCAGCCTCCCAAACTGTCACATCGACCTGAACATGATGATAAATTGTATCTCAACACCATGGAACTACATACATCGATGTAACTCACATTTGAATGCTCCCATTACATTACATTAAAGTGCTCCAGGCAAGCCACACTGCCTGTATCACTACTGGAGAAACTTATGCTCAATCCCATGTAAATTATCTCATACGGAGTGAGAATCTGCTAGTAGAGACTTTGTCAAAATTAAGGGTGTCATCCACTCATAATTATCTGAATAATGATATGGCTTCAAAATGCCCAATGTAAGTGAGACCAGCCAGTAATAGCTCCATCTCATCTCCTTCTCATCTCCAAATGGCCACCATGAACTCATCCTGCCTAATCCAAAAAACTGACAATAACCTGACTCTTGATTGATCAACATCAAGATCTAGCTTCAGAATTCACACCGATTATTACACACAGTTACCCTGCCCCTATGACTGGAGTTCAATTCATGGGCCAGCCCTAAATAGACTGATCAACTCACAAACGTTGGCTAAGGTTACCCTCATTATGTTGGTTCGTTCCTATGAGTATAACTGGTGGCTCACTCCCTAGACCTGGAGCTCTCCAGATGGCTGTACCAACTGCATTCCTCAAAGCCAAGTACAAGGCTTAGTCCACCTTCTTCCTATATAACCTGCTGAACACAAGTCTTGCCTAGCTCTGTAATCATCTACCACGGGGAGGATGGTTGCAGGGTGTAAAACCCAACAACAAGGGGAATGCCAGTCATGTACTGTTACTTAAAACACCAGGTGGGCACTTACAGTTTCAGTGTGGACAAGCGCTTGTGCCTGATAGGTACAATATATGGAATTTCAAAAACTAAATGAAATGTAAGACATTGCACATGCCGAAGTAAGTGTTCTTACATCTTCCACCGACTTCAAAAATAGCAGAGCAGCAGAGGCATGGATTTTGAACTTGTCGAAAATGCGGGCAACTTTTGCATCCCCACATTCTGCCTGATTCTGGATTTTTCCATCAGCAGCCTGTTGTGCTGCACGCAGCGGCATGCGGATGATGGTTGCATCGGACCTAGCCCATGACAGTGTGGAATTCACTCGCAGAGGCTGAAACTGATCTGAGAACCTTTGTGGCAGGTCCGTCCCTAACATATCACCATTCAAGTGAGATATGATCTTAACATTTGCACACTGGGATCCAGATATAGAGATTTTAGGGAAGTATGTACAGACAAGCCGAACTCATAGAAAAGAGGGAAAGAAAAGAAGCCCTGGGGCTACAGAGAAGGAGAGGATGGGGAAGATAGGGGGAAGAAAACAGGAAGCAATAAAAACACAACTATGTGGGCATACGGGACACGATAAGACTACAAGAGGAGAAATGAAATGAAATGGTGCTTTATAACGTCCGAGAATGACACACATAGAGAAGGCTCTCACGTATACCTTTCAGGGCATATGCTTTGCCAACTGGACTTCCAGAAGGTGCAACCCGACCATCAGCAAGAGAGGCTGCAAGGACCTGACCAGAAGGATCAAAAAGGTAGAGGCAGCCACCCGATACAATGAACGGAAGCTCTGTAACATGGTAAGCCCCCAACAGGCCACTCCCATACTGACACATATGTCCCCGAAGCTTAGCCGGTGGACTGGCCTGCAGAATACACACCTCCTCTGTGCTCAGGACTGCTCCCTCAAATGCAATTGTGAGAGCTGGCCCTTGGAATTGGCCTGAGGCATCACATCACCCCTTGTCAGTAAAAAGTCTGCTTTGCATTTAGATAGCTCACCTATAAGGGCAAGTGCCCTGATAGTCTATGCATTGACTCAACATGTGGTCATGGCTCAGTTGCTGTACCCATCTGTTTCAACTGGTCAGTAGTACTTACCAGATTCAATAGCAGGAATGCAATGAACTAAACTGAGCCTGAGGTTTGGCAAAGTCTTATCTGGAAAGCAAGAAACCAAGGGGACTGGAAGGCAAGGATACAGAGGTGATTTCAGACGAATCCAGAATTGAATTTGATAGGCAGTCACCTAAGTCTGGTTGGAGAAGAGATTGGTGTGGGTGCTCCCTTTTATCATACACAACATGGATCTTCTTTGCTTTGCAGATATCAGCAACCTCCAGAAGGTCAAACAAGAGTAAGTCTTCATCCCCACAGCTAGAAAGCACCTCAGAGATGGCAGAGGTGGCCAAACATGGTAAATTGCTAGTCATTTCCTGGTCTACGAGGGACAAGTATCGCAGTGATTTGGCACCAAGACGATCCGCTAAGTCATTGTCAATGTCCGGGTGGACCAGTCGGCGTATCCCGGTCATCCCTGATACACTTTTGGCCAACCATGGAGCATCATTATAAACTAGCTCTTTGGCTTGCACTAAGACCCCTGATGCATCTGGTACCAGCACTGAACCCAGCATGGCCTTTTCACCTCCCTGGATCGGCAACACCTCCGAGAGAGCCTCCAGCACTCTGAGGCAGAAAGTTAGTTGCTCAGGAGCAAGAGGCCCACCTTTCATGTCATCAGCAATGCGATACAAGACACGGGCGTAGTCGCTAGCCTCAAATGTTTCATGTACACCCAAGGCA
Organism: Takakia lepidozioides; assembly: GCA_030704615.1. Taxonomy (NCBI): domain Eukaryota; kingdom Viridiplantae; phylum Streptophyta; class Takakiopsida; order Takakiales; family Takakiaceae; genus Takakia; species Takakia lepidozioides. The sequence goes on from CM060731.1 coordinate 40,542,047, forward strand.
ATAAGCAGCCTCCTAAAACTGGCTATCTCAGATGGCACACTATACAAATATGGGTGAAAATGTGCAGGAGAGTCAAAGGCCAGCTCTTTTGGGGACACAAACCCCTCCCCAACCCACACCCACTGAACACCCTCCAACATGGACTGCAATATCATCATGTCTTGTGACCCGACCGACTCCTCCAACACCTTATAAATGGCAGGTATTTCCTTGGTCAGTGTTGCATTAATATCACGAAATGAGTCTGCTTCATTAGTTCCAATTTGCTGCGGAGGACTTGCACCTCTACTTCTCCAGTGTCCATAGCATTTGGATAGTTCAACAAGTTGTGCTGCCAGAAGACTTGCATTTGGCTGCTCTTCCCAGCCGAGCTTTGATGCCAGACTCACTGACCGACATTCGCCATCTAGCAATCTCATGGTTGCAGATACAAGCCACATTTGTGACTTGGGACGCACTAGCTTTGGGGGGGCAATTGGACATTGCACTTGAGGCCATGGCAGCTTGGAGTTAGGAGAATTGACAAGAACTGGACACCAGCTAATGTTGGTCAATTGCATCCAGAACTGAGTCTCAGATTCATCATCTTCCCTTTCATGCTGAGGCAAATACCTGGCTGCTTCCTCGGAACTCTTCCCAAATGATTCTACATTACCCAATGCATGAAATGTGCCTGAGGGTAACTCCGACCTGTGCATTGCTTTGTGGGCTGCTACATCTATAGATCCTGGAGGTAAAGCAATGGCTTCGGTTGATGGCATGTGATTGGAGGAGGTATCGACCTTAAGCAGCAAGTCACGAATTGACTCTCGCTTAACTTCAAGGTCATCCAGATGTGCAAGAAGGGCTTTTGCCCTCCGAACAGCTTCTGTAGCATCTGAACCACTATTCATGGCCACAGATCGTGCACTATCCAGCAGCCCCTTGCAGCCAAGTGACCTTCTCAAGCCCAGTTGTACCAACACATCCAACACCGCATCTGCTGCAAACTCATCTGAAGGGAAAAAGACTTGCTTGTTGAGCAGCGTTTGTAGCTCAGGCACCCGTGGGTCATACAACCTGTCACAACAGCCTTCTTCATCAGCTGGGTTGGTCAATCTTCATTATATTCTCATCTGCTGTCTCCATTGAGATGTCCCTTCCTCCCTGCTGCCTGCCTTCTTTACCCAAGTCAAAGCTCTTCTAGAGCTGAGCTCCCACTAATACCCAGAAGACACCAAAGAACAACGCAACACCCTGTGCCTGTTTTTCTCATATTTAAACAATCTAACTTGCATTCACACCAAAAGAAGGAACAAACCCGCGTGCCCAACACATCCCAAAGCCCAATGGCCCCAAAGTCACCCAAACTGAGTTAGCAATCAAGAGAAAACACCCTCCTGTAAGCCATTCCAGACAAGGGCGGCCACCCAAATCCTCTCCTATCCAACACAGAAACAGAAACCACTGAGAAAGCCAGGAGAGGAACAAGGAAGGAACACCAAAGCCCAAAGAAAGCTCGATACAACTCAGGAAAAATTCTCTTTCCCTCTCTGCCAAAATCAGGTGTGGCCTCTTGACTGAAGTTGGCTCCTTTGACGTGCGAGACTTTGAGAAGTCTAATGAGTACATTTGTTATTCCTTTATCCAATAACCACTTGAACTGACAGCTCCAAGCATACCTACAAAGTAAGTGGATTCAGCATTGGCACTATGGCAAAGTAGGGTGGGAGTCAGGCATACCTAGTGGGTGCCTCCAGAGTGCCGCATGCTGTGGGAACAAACGGCAGTTGAGACATTATTTGCTCAAGCCCCGGATCCTGCTCCACAAGCATTGAAAAATCTTGAATTACACCTAGCATAGCACGCCTCGTGACATCCAATGGAATTTGCAAAATGTTGCTGAACATGTGGTCCCGATAGAAAGCTGCCTTACTGAGTTTTGTGATTCCCAAATATTCCATCAAAACCTCCTCTTCCCTTTGTGAGTCAGCATGTATGAAACTCTCTCCGAGCAGGCTTTCATCAATGCCATCAGGTGCAAACCAACGCCTGTGCTCAGGCAAAGCCACAAACCGGCGGCCAGCACTTGAATATGACTCGAACACAGGCAACACCCTCAATACTTGAAGACGTGACGAATGCATATGGCCTGAGGAAAACCATTTGGATTGGCACAAGAAGCTGCGAAGCTCTCGCAGTTCCCCGTCCGAGGCCATCTGCAACAGTGGTGCCAGAACCTCCAGGTTACCTGATGTTGTAGCATGCAGCGCATCCAGAATACCAAACGCACTGCCATCATGCACGTACTCCCCCAGTGTGGCATGTTTCACACACAGGTCAGACCTTAAAATGGCGCACTGCACCCTCTGCAGAACACTCACCATGTTTTCACTCCACCCTTCATCCCTTACTACCTTGGAATTCTTCACCATTCGCAGCAGCTGGCCATCTGAGGTAGGTAGCAATGGCCACTCTGATAATATGGACAAGTCATTGCACGTGGAATTCAAGTACTTCCACAGCAGCTCCATCCATGCCAAACTGGGGTGCTTGTCCAGGTCAGGGGTCCAAGCCACTGCCCCCTTGCCACGCCATTCAGCAGGGACAAGCCTGACCATAATCTCTTCCAACACTTGTCCTGTCAGTAAGGACAAGTTGGCGCCTCCTTGCCTTGCAATTTTGTGCAACCTGTTAAACACATCGCTGTCAATGCCACGGTCAACGAGCATGTAGGGCACTGCATTGTTTAGCAGCTCATACTCATCCTCATTAGTTACCAAAATTCTTTCCCCACCTCCAGGCTTCGACAGTGTTCCAAACAAGCCATTACAAAGGGGGAGCAAAGACAGACCCTGCAGCTTGTCCCCAACTTCTGCATCTTCCACATCACTCAAACAATACTTGAGAGCCAACACAGTCACTCTTCGGCGGCCCAAGATACGCCTAGTGCTGCCGAGTGCTTTACGCAACATATGGGGTGAGAGATGTCTTAACCAAGGGCAAAACTCTTGAAACTTGGCCACCACAGCATCGGGGGCACTTATTAGAGGAAGCCCCACTTCTGCCAAGGCCTTCCCTAGCTCCTGTGCCTCAGCAAAGCTGTTATCAGGAAATACTGCTCTCTTTGGAGACACCCATTTTCCTCTTCCAGCATCTGTATACAGCACTGGAAGGTCAAGATCCACAACAGATTTGTAGACGTGCCTCATCAATGAGGCCCACGGCTCTGCCACAGATCCAGTAGGCCATAAGTCATGAAAGTTTGCCAAAGTCCCAACTTCCTGGGCAGCCTCACCAAGCAAACGGGCATAGGCAGGGGCTGCAACATCTTCCAACAAGCACCGATTCCAGTTAGACCGCAGCTTCCCTCCTCCAGCCATATCATCACCATACCATATGTCTCGTCGATTAGAAGATAGCTCAAAGTAACCATTAACATGAACAGGAAGGCCAATCTTGACAGGTAATGGCAGGAAACAAAATGCACGACCTTCAAACGACTGCATGTTCAAAGCTTCTACATTACTTAAGCTCCTTTCACCATCGCCTTCCCCAATCCCACCACCATCTCCTGGCAGATCCACTTGTAATTGCGCAGCAATGCCTGCCCAAGGCACAAACCCTCGAGTTCGATTCTCCGGGGCAATTGCATGGTCTCTTGCACGACCACCTCCCATGGCATTGCTAATGAGCCATGCCTGTGACTTTTGCACACCAGGGCTGCTCACAATTACCTCCACCTTTCGACAGTGCCAAGGGAGTTGCGACTCCGGTGTCTTTTGCAGCTTGCTGTAGAACTGATCCTTATCTATTGGATTTTGAGGATCCCCACGGACAAATTCATATACCGAACTCTGAGAATGGGCCTGCTTATCCTGCAGTTGTGTATCCGGTCGATGAACTTGGTAGAGTAGCTGCATGTCCTGGCTAGGTTCGTCGCGTACATAGACTGCAACACTAGCCACATTCCGCAAAAACAGCAAAGCTTCCTCAGCACTGCTTCGGAAGGACTCGAAGAGCGACAACACATCCTCAGGCCTATATGCCTCTTGCTTTATCTCACTGCTTGCTGCTGTTTTAGCTGTTCGCAAAGGGAAACGAAAGAGGGTGCCTGGGAAAGGCCTTTGTAGGTCACATCCAAACAGCAAATATGGGCGAAATTGATCTGGGAACTGCTCCAGTAAGCCCCGACCAATGAAGCTGATTTTAAGACCAGGATGAGAGGGTGTGATGCCTGGTAGATTGCAGGCATGGGGATCAAACATGACCATATTACTCCCTGAAATAAACCCTGGAATGTCGGTAAAGTGATAGACAGAATTGAATCCAAGCCCAAACCGTCCAATGGCTGATGGTTTTTCAAGCTTACTATCCTGTCCAATGCGTGAAATAGCATACAGATCCCGTGCGGTGAAAACAGAGTTATTAAGACAGTAAAGTGCAGGTCCTTGCCAGTCAGCCATTTTGGGTGACAGCACAGAAGAAGTGCCATACTGACTTCTGTCCAGCAGAAAGCTTACCTCTGTAGCCCCTGCATCATCGGCATTCTGCACCAACTCACATAAGATGCCAGGCCCATCTGCATACATCTCCACAATGTGCTTCAGTCGTGTTGTGAGTGCCTCATGCTGTCCAAAAGCTTCTGCTGCCTCATGCAATCCAAAATCCATGGAATCTGCACTCTCTGCCAGCAGCATCCGGCGTAGTGATTTTACACCCAGCCTTTCTGCTACATCTGTGGATATCTTTGCATGCACAAATCTGGGCCCATTCGTGGTTCTAGCTGGCCCAGCTGGCGGTAAGCCCATGGAACTTCCCACAGCCCCTGAGTTGGGCAACCAAGGTGCATCATTGTACACCAACTCCGACGCTGGCACCAAAATAGCCCCTGAATCGGGAACAAAGGGGACCATCTGCTGCCCAGTGAAATGCAAGTCAGCTAAATGCTGAACCAACCAGATAGCTGCACTCAGCTGCTTGGAGTCCAATGACAAATTCTGTTTGTCCTTGGCCATGTTTGACAATACTTGAGCAAATTCACTGGGAGTGAGTGTCTCACGCACACCAAGCTCCAGCAAAAGCTCCTTGAACACTGCAAGATCTGCAGGGATAACTCTTAGATATGGTGCTAGATGAAGGGGTCCACTGAAGGCCACTTCTTGTACACTGGCAAAGCCATCACCCACCCACACCCAACGACTTCCTTCCAACACTGCTTTCACAATCTCCATGTCATCGCTTCCAAGCATCTCATTCAACAAAGTATAAATCCTCGGCACCACAATGGCCAGTGCCTGCCCCAACACTCGATCCTCCACCACTATGTGATTCTTCCCAAGCTCTAGCAGCTGGGCTGCCAACCTTCTCCCACTAGGCTGTAATGCCCATCCCAGTTTGGAAGCCAATGCCAAGGAGCGGCACTCTCCGTCCAAGATTCTCATGCTTGCAGAGACAAGCCACATGTCATCTTGCAATCGCACATGCTTTGGAGGAGCAACAGAACTGCTTACAGAAGGCCAGGGCAGGTTGGGGTGTGGTGGGTGCATCAAAACGGGGCACCAGCACACAGTAGAAAGCTCGTTCCAGAACCTGCTCAATGCCACCTCTGAGGCAGAGTCAGGGCCTTGGAATATGGTTGACACCTTCTGAAGCATGCGACCCAATGTCTTGTTGGCATCCTCTGCAGGCTGCGGCAACCAGCGGCCAGCGTTCAGCTCCAGGTAGGACAGCAGCACCTTCCCTTTTGCATGCGCATGCTCCATATCAATCCCCATCAAAACTTCCACCTCCCTTGCACTTTGCAACAAAGTCTCCGGCACAACTGCTACCTTTAGACCAAGTCCTTGCAACATGTCCAGGATCTCTGCAGCCATAAATTCCCCAGCTGGAAAAGACTCTTGATCATCTAACAAAGCAGTAAGTTCAATGCTGCGAGGGTCATACAAGGTGTTTGGGGGCCTAAGGGTGCTGCTGGCAGTTGGAACGAAAGCTAAATGCTTCAGAACCTCACGGAATGTGCTGTCCCCAGCACACAGCTGCGGGAGCTCTCTCAAAACACACAACATCATACGATTACGAATCTCAGGAGAAAGCTCGCTCAATCGATTCAGAACTCTCGACTTGTAAAAGGCTGGCCGTTCCAACTGACTCACTCCAAGTGGTCCTGCCAACCATTGTGCTTCCCGCTGTGACAAGGCATATAGGAAGTCTCGACCTAGCAGAGTCTCCTCCACACCCACAGGGGCCAAAAATAATTTGGATCCTGCCAGGTGAACAAATAATGTCTCACTGCCATTGGATCCAGTGTATACCTCAAAAATAGGGAGGGACTTCAATATATGCAATCGGGATTCATTCATCTGATCCCCAGCATACCACTTTGCATCGTACAGAAACTTGCGAAGATCACGCCTCTCAGCATCATTCACAGCCTCAAACAAAAGCTCAAGACCAGGTAGCTGATGTAAAGCTGCTGCAAAAACTGCATCTAAAACACCTGATGCATTGGCATCATGCACATACATCGACAGCTGCGCATGCTCAACCCCCAAGTCCTTCCTTAGTATGTGGCAACCCAATTTTGCGAAAAGGCTCTCCAGGCTACTGCTCCAGGCCCCAGCCCTCAGTACTTTCGAATTCGTCTCAAGTTTACAAAGGTGCTCACTGGTCGTTGGAAGCAAAGGCCAGTCTTTGAAAGTAGCCAGGTTCTTGCAGTTCTCTCGCAGGTATTGCCAACACAGAGTGAGCCACTCCTGCTTTGGATGTCTTGCCGAAGACTCGGGTTTCCAAATCACCTCCTCAACACCCTTCCATTCAGCAGGCATTAGGTGATGCAAGAGCTGTGAAAGATGTCTTTCTGTAAAGACGTAGACATTTGTGTTTGAAACACGTGCGATGTTATCAAGCCTTTCTAACAACCTTTTCGGTATACTCCGATCAACCACCTTGTCAGGCAGACCTTCCAGGAGTCGATACCCTAGTTCATTGCAGACATAGTATACGCTAGCATTCCCCCTCTTTCCAAACACACCCAAGGCAGCACTAGCTAGAGGAACCAGTGGCAATCCCACAAGCAACCCTGCTGCTTCCTCATCTATCACATCCTCGAGACAATACTCCAGCAGTAGCAGGGCATTCCTTCTGTCAGCTAATCCTCCATGTGTCCCAGGCTTCCGTAATTGGGCCCTAATCACACTAGGCAATATCATATTTGGACTTGCCACGCACAAACTGAACAGCATATTTCTCAATGTGGTCGATAGGCGAACAAGGGGAACTTTTTCAGCAACTAGAGCACCAGCAAGTCCCTCCGCATCAACAAACTCTTCATCATGATATGCAGCTTGCTTGGGAGTCAACCATCTTCCACCTCCAGCAGCTGTATGCAGCAATGGAAGTTCAGCAGCATAGGTGTAGAACCGCTTGACCATGGTTAGCCAAGGCTCCACAGAACTTCTGCAAGGCCACAGCGAATCATAGAGAGATATTGGTCCAAGCTGCTTGGAGGCTTCAACCAGTAACAGCGAGAATGCTGATGCCACCACATCCTCCAGAAGACACCGATTCCAATCAGATCGCAACTTACCCCCTCTATCCATGTCCGCACCATACCATATATCACGGCGATTTGAGGATAGTTCAAAATAACCATTCACATGCACCGGTAGCCCTGTCTTCACTGGAAGGGGTAGAAAGCAAAAGGCTTGCCCTTCCACGCTCACTCCCTCCTGTGCCTGCAGACAGACGAAGCAGCTCCTTGACTTCTCTACCCATATCAATACAATTACGTTTGTGTAACAACCACACGCATACACACCAGCATATGTATATATCCTCCTCCTCACTTCCTTCCATTTCATCCAATCAAGACTCAAACAACAATGAACAAAACATAGAGAGAATGCAACTCCACCTTCTGACCAGTGCTTGAAATCTTTGCAGCAATGGAAGCCCAGGGCAGCAGGTGCAAGTCATAATCTCTTGCATTTTTAGCCATTGCCCCAATCCTGCTTGCTGCTGCTCCCATTGACTGGGCGATCAAAAAGGAATCAGTTTGCTTTTCCCCCCTATGGACCCCAGACAGAACCTCACTCACAAACTCCACCCTGTACACATCAGTGTTGTTGTCCACAGAGGAGATGCTATGTGGTACAGGCAGGGGTGCCCTTGATAACCTTGAAAACATCTGACGATGCCAACGAGTCTCAGCACTGGGAGAACCAACTTGGACGGCATAGATCTGCTGGGGGCCGGCCACCCCCACCTGCCACTCATAAATCTCTATCAACTCCACACTCTTAAGAAAGAGCATGGCAGAAACTCCTTCTACATAGAGTTCATGCAGCAACTTGCTCATATCCTCCTCAGAGTACGACTGCCTTGAAAGCCGGCTAACTGCAGCTTGCTGCTCACTGCGGAGTGGAAATCGAAAGAGGGTACCTAAGTAGGGCCTTTCCATGTCGCAACCGAAGGCACAATAGGCCGCAAACTGGTCTCTGTAAAGCCTGAGTGCTTGAGAGCTTACAAAGTCAATTCGCTTGCCAGGATTGGCTGCAGAAACTCTTGGAAGGAATTTGCAATGTGGATCAAACAAAACCACATACCTTCCACTCACAAAGGACGGCAAGTCTGAGAGGTGGTACACTGAATTAAATCCAACCCTGCAGAGAACCACATAAATGAAGTCAAAGGCTGCACTGCAACCTAAAAGGGACTACCGGCAACTCTGCTAAACCCAAAACCCTGATTCTTGGAAATAGCTCTCTCCCTCAGGAACATAGTCCCTGCACCTCTTCTCACTAACTTTAAAAATTTCAAGGCTAAGCCTAAAGCTCTTGACCGGTTGCGGTCTTATTGCTTTGGCAGCTCACACACAGCAGGGTGATGCTTGTGTGAAGGGCTTTGTAGAGGAGATCTGGAAAGCCCGAACTAATCAGTAATACCAAGGAAAGTCCCACTACTGGAGTGAGCCCCTCAAGGTAGCATCTGTTCCCTCTTGTTCTGCCCAACTGTGCGCGGGCTCTATGGCCACAAGGCTACGGCAAACGTTGTCTTATGAGTACACTCTCTTCTGTTCCTAGACAAGGAATGACCGGCAGTGCAAAATTTGTGGCCAAATTGAGGTCTAAAGCCGCAGCAGCATTTTAATCAACATAACCTAACCGAATGATGTACCAGCATACCCATCAGCTACTCACTTCACTGTAACCAGGTTGTTGTAGGCTCTGCTCAAGTGCTATGGCAAGTTTGGTCGAGTCCCAAATACTCTTACTGGCTCAAACCTCATAACATTCCCAATCTGTGGCCAATTGGGGCCTGAATAGCAGCAGTACAATCAACATTTATACTTCAAAACTATGTCTGTATCATGGGCATCAAACACACTCAATTCCTAGTTAACCGGATTGTCATTAGCTGTGCTCTAAGCCTACTGCACTTTGTTATGGCGTTTCGAGTGGTAACCCTCAAGCAGCTCCAGAGGGTTAGTATACTGCAAGAATCTCTAAGGGGTGTCATAACCAACAAAGGTGAAATTCAGACAGTACATGTCACTTAGCCTGATGCGTCCTTGGGCCCCCCCCCCCAGGGACATTATGAAGTTTCTTTCTTCTTTCTCTCTCTCTTCTTCATTATCTGTACATATGTCTTCTATGTCGAGGTAAATAATTGAGACTCATACCCAAAGCGCCCAGTTTTCCAGGCCTGACCACGTTTCTTACTGTCTCCAATCCTAGAAATACTCTCAAAGTCCTCTTCGCCAAATTGTGCGTTGTTGGATGCCAGCAAGGCAGGCCCTTGCCACTCAGCCAAAGGTCCATAGGCAAGTGACTCTGTGCCATGTTGTCGGCGATCCAAACAGAAGCTCACGGATGTGGCCCCTGCATCATCCGCATTCTGAAGCAGCTCCTTCAGGATTGTAGTGCCTTCAGGATAGTTGGCTAAAACTTCACGAATTCGCTGGGTCAGATCCACCTTCTGCCCAAAATCTTCTGCGAAATCAAGCCCCTCCTGCTCCACACCCGAGAGGTCTGACTTCTCCATCTTTCACTGCTCACAGTTACCTCCCCTGGTCCCTATCCAGCCTCCTTCACCATCCTTCCTCCACACCCTCTTGCTTTGCTGGCAACTTGCCTGTTCATAAACGCAAGCATGGACTCCAGCAATGCTGGAGTTCTTTGATATGCTTTGGGTTTCTTCTTCCAGTTATCACCAATTACCTTTCTTATCTATCCATGGTTCCTCATTTGTTTGAAATGCAAAGTTTCAAAAATTGCATGCAATCTGATGACAGGATACACACTACCAATACCAGCTCCTCTTTTCCGTATCCCTTTCATAGTCATGCTTTCACAGCTGTCGCCCTGATGAGGTGCTTTGCATCTGAAGAAAGACCATGCCCCCCCACCACATAGGATTTTCTTCAAAACGATATAGAAACACCTAAGGATGGTTGTCCACAATTAGCATCCGCACATACACTGGTGAGGCAGACAAACCAAAACCTAAGCATTAACTAGAATCCTCCATTGGCTAGTCACATTTGCACAAACCGCATAGTGAAGCTGCAAGTTCACCTCCAGAGTAACCACCCCGCACATGAGAAAAACCTTGCTTCATTTCCAGTCCCATTCAACAACACATGCACATTGCTAAGTACATGCCCTGTGGTCTCAGTAGCCCAAACTAATCTACAGGTTGGAGTTTGTCATAACAAATGATAGAGTATATTTCTGCTGCTGGGGCAGAACACTCAGACTTGTCTCTTCCCCTTCCTCTGAATTGTCAATTCTTGCACTTGTGTAGCAGTCCCACTCCTTCTGCCTATCATAAGAACCCAGTAATCCCAATTGCCCTGAAACCAAAGGTGGTATGGCCACCTCCTCTATAGTAGAACTTATCATGTTTCTCCAGTCAACATAGTGGCTGTGCAGCCCACAGAAGGAGCGAGTTACCGGTCTTTCTATGATTTCAGCCATTATCTGTTCTCAGCCCACAGTCTACCCAAACCTAAGCTTTGGTATCAATCTTGTCTTCCAACCTCTTTGTATAAGCTTTCAATCATAATATGCTATGACAAAATTGAATTCCAAGACGTCTTGAGCCCATCTCTGTGACTCTTATGACTTCTACAGAATCCCATCATTTCTAATGAACCAGCTCTCAATCCACATACCATAACCGGGATATTTTGCATCCCCAATCAAGGAATCTGATCTGGTACAATAATTTGGCACCAATAGTAGGTGAAAATGCTGCAAGGATTTCCTTGGCATGCAGCACATCCACTATTAATGCTGTGTCAGGCACCATGACAAAGGTCTCAATTATTATCCGGCTTGCTGGTTTGCTCAGCAAGCTGATCTGGTAAATAATCACGACAGTAATGTCCTGAAAAACTGCTGGCAGGAATTCCTTGACATGGAAATGCTGAGAGTCATGCAAAGTATCAGACGTCCTACTCACTCATTAGCCTACAAGCCAGTGGATTGAAATACTCAATCCTGTGGGTTATACGAAAGCACTCAATCATACAGAGAGGCTCGGTGATCATCCACTTACACAAAAGGCTCCTGGTGAGTGCTCGTGTCAACGTCACTGAAGTCTTCCCAATTGTGCTTCACCGTATTGGGCACTCCTTCGCAACAGCGTCGTCCTCAGCTCAGACCATCCTCACCATAATCCAAAAAAATCCATGCCATCGCCTACATCTGACTTGGAATGGAATACCATTGAGTAAAAGCAAACAGCAGGATAGCAAACAAAAGAAAGTTCACGACCCATATGAAATCAACTTTTCCCAACACTAACGCATCACAGCAAACAGAGATTGGACACCATACAACAAAGAAAGCTTTCATACCTTCATCCGGAAGTCGATGACATAACGTTCAAAAGCGAGCTATCCCAAATTGGCATCAGAAGATCGCAAATGGAGGATTGCTATTCTCGTGCGGTGCACTGAGGCGGGCAGCTTCGCCTTTCTTGCCTCTCCTTATGACACTGCTGCTGCTATTGCCAGGTTTCTGCCAGGTTCCCATTCACATAGTACTGTTTTTCTGCCCTTTTTCCTCGAGGGAACGTGGGGAACAGACGCGTCAATATTCTTTCTTATTGGTTTTCTTTCCAGAGCCCTTTCTATCAGAACTTGTCAAAAGGAATGGCAACTGAGGATCTCCCTCAGGATTGAATTTGTGACATACTGGAAATGAGAATGAATCTGAGTTCTTTCTGATCAAGGATCACATCAATGCTCCCTCTCCCACAGTATTTGTCGACCAGAAGCTCAAACTACTGTGTTTGCAATGGTCCATGCACAGTGATGCGGAGACTGGGGGACCATATCACATGAGGTTCAAGTCTTGTCTTCCAAAGAGGATCATCTTGGGCTCAAATGCTTGAAAGTGTCAATTTCATATGAATTGAATAGGAGGGAAGAAATGCTTTGCAGAAACTCCTTGCAATCTTCTTGTGGTTTCCCAGCAAGTAACAAAAGCCGACTACTTTTAAGTGTTGAAAAACTTCCAAGTACTAATTCAAGGAGCCATAACCTTTCAACATTCAGCATGCCTGAACAGTGCATCCAAACAAAATTTAACCACGTCCAGTCAAGATGTCTTTCAGATCATGATCGATTTTTTGGACAGGAGATGCTCACAATGAATATTTTCCAGAGAAGACAAATATACACCAAGCATCCTCAGCGAACAAGCTCAGCTGCTACTCGATCTCCATCAAACCTTGTTTCAGCTACCTTGGCCATACTTGTTTGTAAGCACAGATGCTAGGTGATTCACTGCATCGGACTTTGGGAAACTGCTTACTAAATGGAGGACATCTGTTGGTGGATGCACAGAATAAACATGCTTATTACCTGTTTGAGGACAAATGAAGAGAGAACAGACAGCGAGACACAATTAACAAGGAGGTAGGCGTGGCCCAATTATAGAATGTTTGGACGGTCTGGTAGAGAAAGAGGTGGGTGGTGCATCCTTGGAGATGGCTTCCTGTTCAGCCAAAGCTCGAGTAGCTTCAGCTCTCCATTCTGCCTGGCGCTGTGCTTCGGCTGTCGGCAAACCTAACTGCCATGCACACCCTCACCCCAACCACACTCCTCTGCCTTGATCAAGGGCAGTTCTTCTCCAAGAACTAGATTCTCTTTCCAGGATAAGATAGGAGATGGGTGGATCAAGGCTTCAAAGCTTGCTTAACCTAACACTCAATCCACAAGCAGGAGGGGAGAAACGGATCTACTACCAAATCATTTGGTAGAAACAAGCTTGGTGGGGACTTACCGCAACACGAAAAGCGTCCATCCGGGCAACTTCACGCTCTTCTATGGTTGCAAGCTTATTTCCTGCCGCGATTGTCCTCTCCAATCTCTGTCATGAGAAACCAAAATCCTTCAGCCCCTACAAGACTCCCATCTCTGCCAGTAAGAGTAGGCTATTTCTTTGGAGCTCTACATTGGCACCAGGTCATAACACTCCCGTGTCCCACCAACTAACTACATATCATAACAGTTCAAACATAGTTGCTAAGGACTCTCTGCAGATAGAGTCTACTTAAGACCCTTGTCAACAATGGATGTGCAAAATTTTCTCCACCATCTGTCCAATAGTGTAACTCAATTTGCCTCACCTTTCTTGAACCCACCCAGTCTATGCTGAAGCAATACTGCCTTCCCCAGCACATATCTCCTACTTTTATCATGTGGCCACCAGATACCCTCCCTTCATCCCACATCCCATTTGACAATTCTCAACCTAATCTAACCAAGATTGCTGAGGTAGTACTTTAAAATGAAGACCTGCAAAATCTCCCCTCTGCATGGTAAGGACACGCATAACTCAACACATACTAAATACAGAACTGGCCTTAAAGAAGGAACATACCCTTTTTTCGCTCCGAAGTTTCTTCTTGGCTCTGTTTCATCAGATCATATACGCACGCTCAGAAAACCAGCAAGCGTTTCTCATTGTGTGTATGGAGATGCAAATATGTAAAAATACAATATGCAATTTAGTAGGTGTCTTGTAGGATATTCAACAGAGTTCTGGGACTTGGTGTAGGTTTAGCTGGCAATAACTGTTTATTATCCCTTAACATCCATCACCTATCATCTATTCTAACACTATTCCACCTTAGCCATGATGTCATTTTCTTCGATCCAACTGAAGTAAAGAAACAAAGCAACCATGTCAAACCCGAGTGAAAAGAGTTAGAGAGGGGCATCCAGACTTATGTTGACGACACAAGTTAAACAAAGGCGTGAACAACGATGTAAACAAATGAGGGCGACCATCCCAGGCCCTGAACCAGACAAGAGAATAGTAAACACACCTCCAATCCACAGCACCATAGAGGCGATGCATTTCTGCTTGTTCATCGCGTGCTCTCTGTAGCTCCCCACTTGCCAACCTTGCCTGCATTCATTCCTTGAGACTTCAATTTAGATGCAGTGGCCAAGAGAATGGACCCATGCACTCCTTATGCTTGACAAACTCTTTAACATCATCAATTTCAGGTGGGGATCACCCAGACTGAAGACCCAAGATAGCATTGTCTTATGCCTCTTTTAACTAATTGAAATGAGAAAGAAAGATGGCAAGGAACTTCAAGGAGAGAAATGAGGAGAAAGAGAGAGGTTCCTTTCAGCCTTTGGCCTCTTCTGTTGCCTTTCTTTGTTGAGGTGTCGTGGACACTGTGTTGTGAAAGCTTCTTTAAAACAAGAAAAGGAAGAAAAAAGAGAGGAATTTGTACAGGTGCAGAGACAGAAAGGTGAGGGAGAGAAGGAGGCCTCCTGGTTTAGGATGGAGAGAGGACCTTGGCAAGCTCTGCGTTACGCCTAATAAGTGCCTTCTGCTGTTCCTGTGCATCCATTGTGACCTGCTTGCAGCCACAAGATAGCGCTTTCAGTATTACTGACATGAGTTGTGCTTCTCTGATGTGTATGTAACCTACATAGGCTCAAAGAGGCGAACAATTTACATGCATAAATGTTTGAAAACATAGAACACCAATTGGTGACCTCAGCTTGGAGAGATAGAGGACGAAGTAGACACCCCCACTTCTTTGCACTTGTGACATGTGAGAAAGCATACATGTTCACATAAGCCCATGACCGACTTCATACTCAAAGATCCCGATGCCACACCAACCGATGGTATAACTTGGATTGTGCCAGGGATTCTACCTAGAATGCTGCAAACGTGTTCACCCTTATACATATTGAGAGAGAAAAAGTCAGGACCGTGTAAGCTTCCATTGACGAGGCTCAAAATTCGAAGAAGAAGAAAAGAGTAGTGTACAGACAGGCTCAAGACAGCTAACCCAGATCAGGGTGCCACAGTTAAACCATTGGTGAAGAATTGTGGGATTTCTATGCTCAAATATACCTGTAGTTGTGTGCGGAGTGTTGGCTTCAATGAATTCTCATCTGGTGTAGCCATCACCTCCTCAGACTTTTCTTTCAACCTTCTTTTACCTCCCCCTTTACTGTCTTGGCTTGTATGACGCTTGCTATGTCGCTCCTTCCTCTTATGCCTATCCCGATCCTTGTTTCTACTTTTGGTGGAGAGAAATTCTGGATCCCTGGCCTTTTCCCTGCTCCTTCGCCTTCCTCTCTTGTCTCTTGTCTTCATCTTCTTTTCCATCTTCAAATTCCGATCGATAATTTTCCTATCTTGGCTTCCTTTTGATCTGTGCTTTCTACATTATATCAAAGAAAAAATTTCAGCTTTGCCTGTACTTAAGTTAAAATGATGACAGATACACAAACAAGTCTCATCCTCACTCTAAAGATTGAAGGAGACGGCTGGTGCTTCAATACCCATGAAAGCCACCTCATACACCTCGTTAAAGTGATGGCTACCTTCTCTGCACTCACTGCACAGGTCAACTCTCTCAAACACTCTCCACTCCTCTCTCGAAAGGCAGTGTAAAGGTGGATATTAATTTAGGGAGTCAGACAACAATCTACTAGTCTTGCTGCCTATGCCCGTGTTCCGTGATGCTGAAATACTTGGATCTCTCTCTCTCTCTCTCCCTCCTGACATCGGCACAGAACGTTACATTCGCTCTCACCCAAGATGATTTCAAGCAATATGAGTGATGACCCTGAAGTACACTGGGTGGTAGCAATGCCCACGGCAGCCCTCGCAATGACACACACATTACATTGCAACCCATATTGTTGTTGAATATTGTGAATATGGCCATTGCAAAGTGAGAGAATACCCTGGCAGAATCTCATAATAAAATTTCTACTTTGGGCGAAATATCTGAAAAAAAACATATCTCATTGGACAACCCCTTTCTTCCCACTCGGATCATGCAAGTTCCCTAGATACTCGGTGCACATTTCTATCCATGAAGATACAGCAAGCAAAACGTATACACGCCCACAGACCATTGTTCTCTTGGCAGACAAGAACCAGTCTACATAATAAATACTAACGGAATCAAAGACGGGATTGGAGAACTTAGACATGCCGGCTGATGTCTTCGTCCTGAGATGATGAAGAAACAGCGGAAGAGTCATCAGGGCTGCTGCAAGACCGGGGATGGGCAGACCTCCGTCTCTTTCTTGACTTCCTGGCATCCACAGCATCAGAATCGGAGGAAGAAGAGGATGCAAAAGAAGAACTTCGTTCTCCATCCCTCTCACTCTCAGAACTCTCCGAACTTTCGCTCCTTTCTCGCTTCCTGCTGCCATTAGGTCTTAAACCCGACCCGTTTGAGCTTATCTTCGAGTGCCGACTGCTTCTAGAGGACGATTTTCCATTTGTCTTCGCTACGTTTTTTACGGAAGAAATTCCAGTTTGGGAACACTCCACAAACAATTTCGCGTCCAGTTGAACCTTGGGGGAATCGTCCAACCGAGGTACAGATGAGGACTTCATTGCAGCAGTAGTATTGTCATCAGAGTGCTCATACAAGTTTTTGATTGCGCCTGACTGGAGCAGACTAGAGCAGCGAATCTGACTCGATCAGAGATTTTGAAACCTGTTACAAATATCTGCATACAGCGCACTACTTGAGCAGGAAAATTCCATACAGAACAAATCTACAGCCAGCAAACGGCTCTTGCTTCCACCACATGTGATCGTTTCAGTTGTTGTCGTTGTAGCAGTATAGGTATCCGAACACAGAATTGTAGCGGATTTTCAAACTTACAGTTTTCACCGAAATTTTTGGAACCCACAAACCCTCTCACACACTGATCACGCTCTACAAAGCTCAGAGCCCAATCCTCATCAGAACTCACAGACAATTCTTAAGCCCATCTGGCTATGGAGCCCGGGAGGGCGCGAGTAGTTAACTGCGGTTGAAGAATGGTAAACCATGGCATGCCATGGCATGCCATGGTATACCATGGTATTCCATCCCATCACCATGCATCATGCTATCATCAGGGGTTAGGGTTTGGGAAGAGAGAGAGAGGGAGAAGAGGGGAGTTTTGTGGAGGGAGAATTGCGATGGCCGCAGTAGCGCCATCTGCAGCGGAGGTGCGGGCGCTGTTGAGAGGCTTTCTCAGAGAAGCGCGAAGATTTACGCACTATAATGTGCGGGAGTACGTGAAACGGCGAAGTCGGGAAGCGTTTAAGGACAATTCCGAGTTGTCGGATCTTTCCAGCGTTGTCTCTGCTTTCAATCAGGGGAAGCAGCAGCTGGAATTGACCAGGCGGCAATCGGTTGTGTATTCGTTGTATCAACCTCGAATGACGAGTATAATGGACTTGAAGATTCGCAAGGGTGCGTGATTGGGTTGCCCGGCCGTTGGATTGGTTGTGACAGTAGGAGGCTGGTGCAATTGCAGTAAAGCATGGAAGGATTGGAAGATATAAGTAGACGGCCCTTAATAATGGTGTTGAGGCTGGGTAGTCCGTGATGGGCATGCTATGTACATGATTGTTACGTCACATACGGGTGGTGTTGTGAATTGTACAGGGGACTCGGACTCAAGGAGTCGATTCTGCTGGGAAGAAAAGGATTTTGGTCTGCAGATTGGATAGTCCATTCCGATTGTACATTCCGCCCGTCAAACTTGCATAATAACGTGGAAAGTTTAGGTTTCAGGCTGTCATGTGTGCTTGATGTGAAATGGTTGAGTGGAATGGTAAAATCTCTGAGAATGTAACAGGCTCGAGACAAACTCGAGAGCTGGACCCTGCAAGTAGAGGGGGGAATTATGACTTCAACTTTCGCTTAGGTAGAGAGGCTGGGGACAAAGTCAAAAGCTGGACTCGGCAGGTGAAGGGGAGTTTTCTTCTGGTTTTCTTTCTGATCTCTTGTTGTGCCTGGTGGATACGTAGGATTTTTTTTGTGCGGATACTCTCTTATTGTTATTCATTCAATCTCCGACCCTTCTCTCTTCTCCCTGTTTGTGGTGTGATTACGGTCAGAACGGCAGAACCGCTCCCAATAGTCGGAGGTGAATACTCACTGTAAGTGGATGTCGTCTAAGTTCTTGCAGAAAATTCTGAAAGTGGCCAAAATCAATGGGAAATCCAATTCCCTTGAAAGCCATGATGATGCTATTTAATATGCCTGTTTGATTCATTGGTCAACATCGTGTTTTTGAGCAGAGTAGGTGAAGTTGAAGTAGAGGGGGTTTGCAGGTATGGGGCCCAAGAGTGCCTCTCTCTTCAGACAAGGAAATCTACAGAGATTGTTTTTTCCTACATTTCAGACGTGTGTAGTCCATGTCACTCATTGTCTGTTTGATCAAAAAAATTCAGAGATGCTAAACAGACCCCTAGGGGTGGTCATTCAACCTGACATGAGGCCAGTAGTTGTCACAGATTTCTTTTACAAAAAGCATATCAATAATGAGGCAGCTGCTGCAAAGCTGTGTAGCCAGCCAAATCTGTTCTTGACCCATATTTCCGCTACCAGTTTCAGAGTTGATCTTGCTATGTTGAATAAGGGCATTCTAGGATAACTTTCTAAATTCTTCTGCTTGACATAGAGGCTTAGCATCTGACATGAGCTCTCTTGTGTTGACCAATATTCGATGTTGATTTTTCACCACTGTACTCAGGAGATACCTGCCAGCATGCAGAAAGACAGCTCTATCAGGAAACCATCTGTTGAGTACTTCCCAAAAATCTGGTAGGAAGTACAGACCTGGAACACTGTACTGGTTGCTCCAAAAGATTAGCCAGGGTATGCGTCTGAGAAGCTTCTGCTCTGCTGGACAGAAGAAGCGAAGGTCTTGTTTTGGGCTGAGATTGGACAGTTTTGTAACTAAGTGCTTTGGTGTGTTGAAGATTTTCCCACTATTTGTATCTTCTGTGGTTCCATTTTCTTTCACCAGGTTCAGAGCTCTGTCATAGAACAAGCCATGGTTCTCAGACTGCTTTCGCACAGCAGCTTCAGGAAAGCCTTGAGGCACCAACCATAAGGAGTCAGGAAATGGTTCACACAGCAGGTGCTGCGGGCTGGCCTCAGGAGTGATCAACATTGCTCGTCGGTTATCAAAGAATACACAAAAACCGACACCGAGCTGATTTTCCTTTCCATCAAGACTCTTCCATATCACGTACTGGCATCCATCTGGTGGCCTCCCTTCCAACAGCATCTTTGTCAGATCATGGCCATGCACGCATCTTTGGTGCAAGGCCTCATAGTCTCTCAGAGCAGATAGAAATGGAGTAGATGGGGTGTAGTTTGTGGCTCGCCAAAAGCAATGTTGCTCATACTTGCTTCTGCAGCTTGGATGGCTCAACTGGAAGCACTGGTCAACCGCTTTCACCACTTCCAACATGGGGTCTGTTCTTGTGGGGATTACTGGTGAAGCACGCAGCATCATGCAAGATAAACCAATTCAAGTTCGGTGACCAAGCTGGAAGTTGTTTGAGTTCTCCAGAAATACACAACTCAGATTTGGTGGCCAAACCTGATTCTTACAAAGATTATAATGAAAATAGTTGTTAGACTCGTGTTTTCAAAAGATGGAATGGACCCTTTAAAGAGCACAAGACACATACCGCCTACTACCATAAAGGTATCAAACTAGATTAGAACAAGCAGCAAACTGCAAAAGGCTGTGGCAATGCATACAAACATATCCAAAATATACAAACATGACACACACACATACCTTTGTGTGGTTTTCAGAATTCTTCCAACGGAAGCCTAATCTCTTTGTATGGTGGTTTCCTAATGTGGTTCATATGACAGTGTACAACATGCCACTAGTGTTATAAGTATAACAATTTAAGGATAATAACTTTTGTTGCAAATTCTCAGTAACAACCAACAGTAGCTCAGTTGGCTAGGTGCACTGAGTGCCACCCAGACGATTTTGGGGTAAAATCTTGCTACTTGACGGGTGTGGTATTCTCTTCTCCCCCTTCCCTGGGCACTGTCCCACTTATACGCCTCCATGGCACTGTTACTGTGAAAGAGGTTATTTTCTCCTCTCACTATCAAGGGGCCTGATTTGTGAGCTGTGGCTCCCAGGTGTTTCCCTTCCCCAAAAAAAAACATATAAACATCTTACAAATAATGCTCAAATCATATAAGCTCCTTGCTCTGATCAAATGTAATTGAATTGTGTATTCCCATGTGTCAAAAGACGCCTAAAACCCAACACGTTTTTAACTTTTGGGACCGGCCCTTGGACTGCACCACCCAGTGCTGCAAAAGGCAGGTGATATGTTTATCACACATGTTTATGGTTATGTCCTAACATATTTCTACATGTTTTGGTTGAGGATCAATTTCTAAGGTTGCAACCAATGTTGAGCAATCAATAGAAAGCTGTCTCTATGATATGGTTGGAGCTTATAGGGCCCACGCCCGAAAGGGGGCGTAAGGTGAAGTGGCTCTTAGTTACGTCGGCCTTGGCCGGAGTCTTCTCTCTCTCCGGTTGGAGCTTCAGGTAGGACTTATCCTTGATATCACATGCTACATTACATAGTTGCTACCATCTCATCAATGGGCATTAGTGTGAGCTCAAAACAATTATCAAATCAGGCCAGGGCGAAGTCTGTCGATGAACATGTGCTGGAAAAGAATTCGAGAACAGCGTCTGGCAAGTACTCCTTCAGTACAACTATCCCACATAGACCTAATCCTTAAAAGCATTCTTTACATGCTTCAAGGCTTTTTTTAAGTTATCGTAGTTATCGATTACAAGACATTGCTCAGGAAACGTTACTCTAAGACTCGACTGGTCGGCAACAATCGCCTGACACACAACAATAGCCCTATCCAGCTCTTTCACAGTAGCAAAGTGGACGCTCTGATTCCGGGATTCAATCAACCGTTGTCCCATCTCCTTGTATTGAACCTCAGTCATCGTCAATGCCTTAGTGCCAAGGCGAACTGATGGAATGGCACTATCAACAAATAGGTGGTTGGTTTTGTGAGTCGGGTCGTTAGGGACCTTTTCGAGAAGACCCTGACCGCAGCTCCACTTCATTATTTCGCCAGCAACGAGAGAGACATCCTGGCCCCCACGAAACTCCTCAACAGGCTGCATTCACGACGCACGCTCCTTAAAAACTCTGACATCAGCTGCCAAGTCCTGCAATAATTTGAGCTCGGCTGGGGTCATTCTGCTTTGTTAAAAACGTAGATCAAACAATAATGAGGATTGTATTGAAGATCTTCACCCAACCATAGAAGCACAAAGCAAGAACAATTGATTTGTGGCTTCACTCCCGAGCTTCTTATATAGTCTTAGCTAGGCTAAAAGCAATCACTAAAGTCTTGCCTTCTACTATATATGTTGAGCAGTCCATAATGGATTAGCTTTAACTTTAAGACAAAAGCCTCTCTAAATAGAGAGTTACTTTTATTGTCTCTAACTTTATCTACAAGTCAAGTTATAGATCGGTCACCCATATCAGTCGTAGCAAACTTTGAACTTAGTAGAGCTTTGGTTTTGACGTATATCTAGCTATGACCACAAATGAATCTCTCGTCTCATCCCATAAACATTTGAGTCTGCAACACTCCTTTCAAACTTTACTTTCACAAGATAAGCATCGATCCTTTGTGTAGAATCTATTTAGACGGAGAATCGAAGGTGAATCTGCTTCGAAATCAGTTCACGGAATCCATTCCACTGTATATACACTAAAACAGTTGAAGGTCATGGATCTGTAGCAGCGATTGTGGGTCTCGGCAGACGAGATTCTTGCGTTTGGCCGGTTGGAAATCTCCGACGCTGATCTGTAAGAGTGACCCGTTGAGTGCATGATATTTCTATGTGCACGATCTATGAATGTGAGATTCTTGGGGGATTCAAGTGTGGATACTCGATAGAGAAACGGCTGATCAGGTTTAGATTCAGCCCAAGTCACAACGGCAACCGAGCTCCACGGTCTCCCATATATGAAGGATGCTCCCCGAGCCCTGCTGTGTGTTTCTGTCTTTTGCCTTCTGAAGTCTCTCTTTGTCCTCAAGGCCGTCTGTTGTACCTCTCCCCTGGTCCGGCCTCTTCAGGAACTTCTAATGCTACCGGCCATCATATTGCACTTACAGGGTTATGATCAAATCCCTTTCAACAGCTACGACAGTCCAGATTGCTGGATCCTTGAGTTGCTTGCGCGAGAAAGCATATGTAATTAGATAGCTGGGACTCTTCCAAATGACACCTAAAATCGATATAATTGGATCAACGAAGTGCATTGGTGATTTAGCGTCTACTTCAACGAAGATTGGAGTGCAGATTTGGCAGCTTGTTTGGCACACCTCCCTGGTTTTTGGTTTTATGGATTTGGTGGTTAATAGAGCAGTAAAGTGAAGCATATGTTGGAAAGTGTTGCTGATGCAGACTACACCAATGATGTATGTAGGCTGTGGTCTCGTACAAAAATATATATATATATGTAGGCTGTGGTCTTGTACACACTACAGTCATTGAGTGGAGGGGGAAGCAAGCAGTGCAGCCCCAATGCCTGGCCCGTCTTTTGAGAGCTCTATCACCACCTGCTGGCCTGCAACCTCACCAAGGAGCTCATTCACAGCAGCCTGCATGTAAGTCCGGTACTGAGAATAGTGCTCATACAGCCCACCATCCATAGCCACCACAATCTTTTTATTTTTATGCTGCACTGAAGATCCATTCTTACCTCTCCCATCCCTACCAATTTTCTTCAATATGCATACAATTCCTGTAGCAGCCAGCCGTGCCCTTCGCTCTGCAATAATGTCACATACATCATGAACAACCTTCGCACTGGCAATGAGGTTTTCTCGATCTGCATCATGTTCCAAAACCCCATTCACAAACCTTTTAGGTTTTTGAGGTGCACCATACACACCCTTCCATATGTGCACGACAGGATCTCAATGTTCCCTACCTGTTTCTCATTAGTCTCTGGCAATGAAGCAACACAAAGCTGCCATGTCAATGTAAGATGAGTGCTATCGGAGGGGAAGTCACTGGTATGTAAAGGCCAGCCTATCGCATAACACTCATGTGCTCTGTTGCCAGATGTGTTGGCAACCTATGAGCCCCACAGCAAACTCTGAGAAAGGTAGCACTTCCTAGGGGCTACAGCTTTAAGGTATGTTATGGACACCATTCACATGAGAGAGGCAATGAGTATGACAACTGGAGTGAGTTATCAGTTAGCCACATGCCCCAAAAACTCTTTCAAAACTTGCGCCACCACAATGAGATCAGGGGACCCATCAGAATGCATTTCAGACATGTCTGGTGTGCTGCAAACAAGAACAGAATGCTGGGTTGTGAGGACAATCTGCACTGCTAACTCTGAACCTCCTATCGATAGCCGCTGCACCAGGGATTAATAATCAGAAACAAATGCTTGGTCATTTTCGAGTGCAAATAGGTAGCATGACATGAAAATACTTCTCACAGTACCTACTAAACCCAATACAAAGCGGTACAAATGATTTGCCAAGTACTCCTCAACACACCCTTGCTGTTGCACCAGAGGCTCGATCAATCCAGAGCCAAACAACTTCAGTTTGATCGCATCCTACCAGAAAGTAAAATACGGACTATAGGGGAAGCCACACAGACACTGATGTGCAAACAGGAACAAAATGACATACCCAGGGAGAATGGCTCAAATTTTTTGGGTGGGAAACTGCCAACTAACAAATCTGCACCTTGTGCAATCTCAACCAACACAAGGTGAACGATATCACCCAGGTACATGCCTGATAGCATCTTCTCCAAGCACTGGAACACCCAGCCCCACCCTCTCTCAGCTCTCTGGGCCAGGAAAGTAGCATTCATGTTGTGATATTGAGTGTGCATGTCATTACCTGATCACACGCCATCACCACCCATGCTCAAATCAGGTTCATGCAAGAACGGGTCAAACAATCACTAAGTGTAACTGGTAGACTAAGTGTAGTATATTGCTCTCTCAATCGCAACAAGTTGTTCAAACCGAGTGTTCTCAACACGTCTGTTCTCTCGACACACGCAAGTTTTATAAGTGTGGATGGCAGTTCTTCCTTATTTCGTCCCCTGTTTACATTTATAGCATGAGATGATCCATACACTCTCTCTAACTGCACCATTTGTGGATTTTTATTAGGTTATGATGCAACACCATAAAACTCCCATATATTTTGAATGTCATGTAATTCTAGTGATTCTAGTGACACGGATACTCCTGGACATTCCTTGATTGGTAACAACCATTCTTCACTTACAATCATGCCATAAGATACTCAGAATTTGAAATGCACCACACTGTATCCTTGTTTCCATTACACTTTAATGGGGGAGCATCTCAGGTTACCCTAGACACACAAACAGCTAAGGTAAATACAAGGGCATACTGAGGACTTCAAATTGTTAAAGAAGGATGAGAGAAGATCACAGACTTGGAACGGCACCTTGCCATTTGCGGACAGCATCAGCACGCTCAACATAGCATGCATTTGTGCCAGTGCCCAATATGACGCCAATCATGACATCCTCATTCCAATAGCACCCTCCCGCAAAAGTTCCCACAGTGTCATTCACCTGCACAATCGTATAGCCCTCCGTTTCATCAGTCAAAAGTTTGCAATACTTTGGTGCCACTTGCAGACTGACTGGGTCACTTCCCTCCAGTTTACGTCATGTGGTCCTCAAGTGCAGTCACACTAAAGCTCAGATAATCCAACCTGGACTGCTGCTTCTGCTGTGGAAGCAGGACTGATTCAACTGAAAGATCTCTGCTCAAGATGCTGTGATCATCAAGTCCATGGAGAGCAGGGTAACAAAACACACTGGCCCGGATTTTGGACTGAACGAGGTTAGGTTCATACCTTTCCATCACTGCACCTGCCTCCCTGATGTTGTCGTACTTGTACTGAAGATGTTTTTGGACACTGGCTGGAACATCCTGGTTGTGGAGAGACATGTGGAAGGAGATAGGGTTGAATGAACTAGAGTGGTTGAGAGGCCAGATGCTGGAAATGGTGTCTTCCACAACCATCTACCCATGGAGGTTCCTTGTACCTATCCTTCCACTGTGTTCCACATGGAATCATAGCTAATCTGGAGCTTGAAATCCGGCCCTCTTGGATGAATCTGGACCCACACTCTATCCCTGCTCCTTCAGCTATCCATGCCTCTGCACAAATCATGCATACATCCTTGCCTTGCTGCTAGCAGCTGACAATGACAGCCTAGAATTGTTCCAGCAAACATCCCAACCCTACTTATCAGACTAGTTCCTATGCTGACTGCGTCTGCTTCCATCAGGCATTCACCTTTTTGCCTCGATTGTTCTACCATTGACTGGGATCGGAAACATATTCATTCCAGAGCTTCTCCTCTAGAACAGATAGCAGAAAGCAAGAAGTCAATCCTGCAGCCGGAACTGCAGAGCCAGGGAACTGCAGATCCTAAATGCAAGAAACTGCTGGGTCTGAGAACTGCAAAGTCTAAGAACTGCAGAGACTAAGGTCATCCGAGCAGAGCTTCAGAAAACTAAAGCTGAACTCGCCCTGCATTTTGAATCCCTTGCACACTTGTGCCGCCAATTGAAGTCGGTCTCCTCCGCATCAGCCGGAGATTGTCCAAATGTTCTGGCATCTGGGTCTTCCTCTACTACTGCCGATTTGGATATTTTTTCTGCAAAGAAAAATTGGACCTAGAGAGAAAGGATCTTCGCCCCATAGCAGAACGGTAGAACCGCCAACGTGATGGCGCCAGCAATGAGGTCGGATCGAGCAGGAGTCGAGCAGCTTTCAAATTGCTTCCACGTGTTTATCTGTTCATAAATTTTTGACAAAGAATCAACTGGCTTGTGTATTTCAAAGCCGGGGATGTTGAAATAATATTGGGAGTAGCTCGCGGATGCAGCCTCATTGAACTAGGTTGGCATCAGGTTTAATAGTCCGAATGACATGGAGAACATCCCTAGCGTCAAGGTTGTCGCCTGTGACTGTGACTCCGTCTCTCTGAAAATCAAGCATTACTAGGGTAGCCTGGGCCGTTGGCCCAAGTGTCCAATGTCATCTATGTGCAATCCTCCCTGTATGCAAGTGCGTCTCCTATGTCGAGGCCAGAATGCGACCTCTAGGGTAGCATGTGCCCTGGCCCAAGTGTCAAGTGTCATCTAAGTCCAAGTGTAAAATCTTCTATGTATCCCAATGCGTCTCCTATGTCGCGGGCCAAGTGCAACCTCTAGGATAGCCTGCACCTTTGGCCCATGTGTGAAGAATTGAAAATCTAAGACCAAGTGCAATTTCCTATATTGTATCCAATGCGTCTCCTATGAGCCCCATATAAGCCCAAGTACAATCTTCAATTTATGTATCTAAGTGCATCTCCCATGTAGAGGCCCAAGTGTCCAATGTCATGTAACTTGCCCAAGTGCAATCTCCTATGTATCGAAGTACGTCTCCCATGTCAAGGCCCAATTTATTTTTTCCATTAATTTATTGAGTAGTAGTATATCCATTCATTATTGATATATCTCCTCTTATGTCGAGGCCCAAATTCGACCTCTAGGGTAGCCTCTGCCGTTGGTCCAATGTCATCTAAGTCCAAATGCATTTATTTTTCCACAGAGCCTAAGACCACATTACCTTTCCCTTGATATATCTCCCGTCAAGGCTCCAACCATTGTCCCAGAAATGCCCACTTTGCCATTTTTGCTATTTTTCATGAAATTAATTTCCAACGACCAAAAGCACTTGGAATTCCACATCTCCCACACCGCAGGTCCAAAAATCATGAGACCAAGCCCGTGCACCCCTCCTCGTCGAGGGCTTTCCAACGGTACCAAGCACCATCGCTGGGGCCTGCAGTTTGGGACATCTCAACGTGACAAAACAAAACAAAACAAAACAAACAAATTACTAGCTTCCTTCATATATTGATTTTGTTACCCCACTTTCCTGCACAAAAGCAGCGCACATCAGGAAAATGTTAGGAAAGATTCAACATTTTACTTCGGACAATCTAGGAGAAAACTGCTTGTGAGCTTGCTCATCTTAAAGGCGACGTAACATAAAGTTCTGCCGCATCTGACTTGCTATATCTAGTCAACAATACGCTTCACAATATCCATGGCCACCAGTTTCAACAAGTATTCTCCAACTGGTTGGGGTTAGAGCCAAAATTTGAAACAAGGGATCAGACTGGCTACCACTTCAAACGACTGATGCCGCAAGCCCAGGTCGTCTAACTCGTCTAACAAGCACAGTTCAGGGCTTCGAGTACATGAATGACAATTCCATACAGCACATTGCTTCAAATGAATGAGACACGAGAGAAGTATAATTTACCCTTGAGTTTCTTTTCGTCCTCCCTGCTAATCTGAACTCTGACAACCACATCACACACATCAAAAGTGGGTGGCATAAGCTCATGAGTCTCTCCACCATGCAACAAATTGTAATTATTCTAGTCCCCGAGTGACGAGGAGCATCATGATCAAGAGATTGCGGGCCGCCAGTCAACATCATCGGGGCCTAAGCTTCAACAGGTTCCATCTGCATGCAACTACTCTTTTGGGGGAATTTTCTTGCAGCAACATGTTTTCTAGATGTTGGGTCCACTGTTCCAAACATTCTGCTATGCTTCCAAGAGTTGATCACGTTTCGCATGTCAAGTTATTTTACCACTAGTGTGAAACTAGCTAGGAAATAGCTAGCTTTTACATATTGACATTTGGGATTGGCCCAAGTGTCAATCCAGGGGTCAAGGCATATTTAGGCCCTGGAGTGGTTATCTTCACGGCAAGCGCGGAAGGCTCATCTTTCTCGAGTTGAGCCTCACCGCGCCTAGCTATGGCGCCGTAGTGTGGATTCCCCATGGCGTGGGGTGCACTTGGCTTGACTTGTATTTGAGTGATGAGGTTATATATGCATGAGTTTATGCTTCAGCTTTGTGAGCTCGCATGAGCTTGTGCTTGTATTCTTCTTCTTTATCACTCGAGAAAGATGAGCTCGTATCTGTGAGTGCCAGATATGAGTTAGTTGTAGCACTTGTGGTTTTTGCTTGAGAATGAGAGAAACCAAGTTGTTATGCAAGGAGCACCGTGGAGCTATTGGTTGTTAGAAGCGGAGGCGATGTGGGTTATGAGGTGGTAGACCTTGGCATTCGATCTTCAGCTTCAGAGATGAAAGCACCATGCTGCAGGTAATTCCAGAGCACCTTGATGGTTTCAGATTGTGTACATGCATGAGCAAGCACGATTGGGAAGAGGACCAGTCAAGAGCAGGTTATAGTGGCTTTGGTGGCAAAGCTGAGAACTGGACTTGGGAATGCGAGCTTTCATTGTGTGAAGGATTGCAAGACCAAGCGAAAGGGCTGATTTGGCTTGGGGCAAATCAGTGCACTTTGTGGAGTATGGTGAGATTGGGTTTCAATCTCGAGCTTCAGCATTGAGAGGGCTCTTGTCATGGCAAGAGCAGGGCTGGAACAGGAGCTAAGAGGTGCGGCAAGGCCATGGAATGTGCATCTAGGGTTTCAGAGCTTGGAAGAAGAGCTCTTGCACCACAAGAGAAGTGTCTTGTGGCTGGAAATGTAAGCCTTAGGGTTTCAGGAGCTTGGCAAAGGCTGTGGAGTGCTTAGTCTTGTCTTAGAGAGCATCAAGGAGCCAAGGAGCCAAGATAGGGGGCTGATATCTCTTGTGTGAAGAGGTTGCATGTGTGGAGCATGTATTCAACTCATTGAAGCTTCCATCTTCAAGCTTGGAGGGCAAGCAAGGAAGAGGGAAGGGCTGACTTCCCTTATGTGAGGGCAATGCATATGTGGAGCATGCTATCAGCCTGGTGAAGGCTTGCACTTTCAGATGTGGGAGTGCAAGAAAGGAAGGAAGGGGTTGGTTTCCCTGTAGGGCATGTGGAGCATGCTTTCAGCCTGCTGAAGCTTGTATTTTCAGGTTTGTGGGTGCAAGAAATGAAGCAAAGGAGCTGATTCTCTTATGGTGAGAGTGGGGCATGTGTGGAGCATGCCTTCAACCCATTGAGGCTCTTGTTTTCAAGCTTTAGAGAGCTAGAACGGAAGGTCTAGGGCTGGTTTCCACTTGGAGTGAAAGAAAAGCACTTGTAGGGCTTATGTGAGTTGGGGTTTCAACTTCAAGCTTGAAGGGAGCGCAACTCTTGAAGCAGCAGGTGTAGGGGGCTGGAATAGGCTCTAAGATAGATGCTATGGCCAAGGAGAGTGCTTGAATGAGTGCTCACAAGGGCTGGGAACCAGCA
This sequence comes from Takakia lepidozioides, assembly GCA_030704615.1. Taxonomy (NCBI): domain Eukaryota; kingdom Viridiplantae; phylum Streptophyta; class Takakiopsida; order Takakiales; family Takakiaceae; genus Takakia; species Takakia lepidozioides. The sequence goes on from CM060731.1 coordinate 40,571,675, forward strand.
GGGCTTGGTTGTTTGCCATTGAGTTTGGTGGTGTGTTTGAGGAGGCTAAGTGAGAAAGAAGGTTTGGTTTGTGGCAACCACCTCATGGCTTAGGGCTACTATGGTGGTGTGTGGGAGCCAAAAGAGCAAGAATACCTTGCTGATTTCCTCACAGCCGCCATAGCTCGGTGGAAAGAAGCCTAGAGTCCAAGAGACACAAACCCTAGCTTGGCGTGGCTAAACCCCTTGGAGAAATGGCTAAACTGCCAGAGCGGCCATGGATGGGGCTGTGACGGGCTGTGCCGGTGGCCTTTTGGGGCTGTGAGGGGCTGTGACAGGCCGTGCCTGAGGCCTTTGGGGCTGTGAGGGGCTGTGGCGAGCTGTGACGGGCTGTGCGGGGCTGTGACAGGCTGTGCCCAGTGGCCTGTGGGGCTGTGATGGGCTGTGAGGGGCTGTGCCCATGGCCTTTGGGGCTGTGATGGGCTGTGAGGGGCTGTGACAGGCCGTGCCTGAGGCCTTTGGGGTTGTGAGGGGCTGTGAGGGGCTGCGCCGGTGGCCTTTAGGGCTGTGCCGGGCTGTGCCGGTGGCCTTCGGGGTCGTGACAGGCTGTGAGGGCCTGTGACAGGCTACACCAGTGGCCTTGGGGGCTGTGAGGGGCTGTGAGGGGCTGTGTCGGTGGCCTTTTGGGGCCGTGACAGGCTGTGCCCATGGCCTTTAGGGCTGTGATGGGCTGTGAGGGGCTGTGACGGGCTGTGAGGGGCTGTGTCAGGCCGTGCCTGAGGCCTGTGGGGCTGTGACGGGCTATGAGGGGCTGTGACAGGCCGTGCCTGAGGGCAGAGAGGACCTCAGATGCAGGGGTCTCTCCCTTCATTTGCTGGCCAACAACGGGCGGATGTGGTGTGCTGGACATGTGGAGGACCCCATGTCAAGAAGGATTGCCCAGAGGGAGGCAAAGGGCCGGCACATGCACAGCCTGCACAGTTGCAGTGTGGGCATTGTGGCAAGCATGGGCATGGAGAGGCCCAGTGTTATGGTTTGCATCCTAAGTTGCGCCCAGGCCAGTTCCAAGGGAACAATGGTGGCCGGGGGCGAGGTGGAGCAGCCCAGAGAGGACGAGGTGGCCAGCCACGAGGTGCAGGCCAAGGGCAAGCTCAACATGGCTAAGGACGCGGAGGTCAAGATATTGATCAAGGCATGGCCAACCGGCTTCAGCAGCTAGAGCAGAGGCTTGCTGCCATGGCTACAGCTCAGGTGGTACCGGCTCTAAGGCCGGATGGTCCACCTCCTGCTCCTGAGGGAGGAGATATGGGAGGCATGGGATTCATGTATGGAGCAGCACTACCACTAGTGCAGGTGGAGTCTGCTGCAGCCGTGACTCAAGGAGCAGCACGAGTTCCTGAGCCATGAGGTGCAGAGGTGGAGTTGAATCCACAGCGTGGGGAGGCAAGCCGTCAGGCTAGGCTTCCTCAGTTATTCACATTGGCGGAAACAGTGTCGACGCCATCCATGGCACCTAGTTCTCGCCCGACTGTTACCGAGGCGGAGGTTACTATGCCATTGGGGAGAGCTACACGGGTAGCACCACTACCTAGTGTCGCCAAGGCTACGACAGCTAGTGTGCTGCTAGGAGCGGCCACATCTGTGTGTCAGGCTCCATTGTTCTCAGCTACCATGATTGCGACGCCGGGGGTAAGACCAGCTGAGGTGTGCAGGCTGGCAGCTACACTCTGTGAGAAATGGGAGGTTACTTCATCTTCTGCGGAGATACTAGGAGGTGTAGTGCCGGAGGGATCCTCGGATTTGAGGATCAAGACTGCCACGGCGGCGCCATGGCAAGCTGCAGCTGCCAGGTTGATGGAGCTGCCAGCTAGGCCAGCCATTGAGCGCGCCATGGTGACACCTGGAGTTGTCATGTTAGACAACCAGGATGGCATTTTCTGTTTGAGTGGACCGGCAGGGAAGAAGTACCGGCCACTGCGGGTCTTGTTGGACTCAGGAGCTCAGCCACTGATGCTGGGCAGAGCTGCTATTGCAGGCTTGGGTCTCACGGAGGCGGATATGGAGCCTTGTCTTTTCCAGATACAGACGTGTCTGGGAGGATCGGAGCAACCTCGGGGCATGACACGGCATGAGTTGTCTATCAGACTACGGCCGGATCACCCTACAGATGGCTCAGTGATGCGAGCCAAGGCCATTGTGACAGACGCGGTCTCATACGATGTCCTGGTTGGTGGGGCAGTGTTGTACCCCATGGGCTTCACCCTGGATTTTTGGGAGGAGTCACCTTCCTATAGGCATGCATGGCAGTCAGGGGAGGGCCGGCATGTGCAGCTCCCTGTGACGTTCATAGGAGGAGTTGCGGTTGCCCAGCGAGGCAAGATGCCGACACTAGCAGGCAGTGAGTTGGCCTAGAGAGTTGCTTGAGGGCAACGCTCATTCAAAGGATGTACCACCTCCGGGAGAGCAGGATGATATGTATGGTATGGCGGAGTTGCCTACCATGGTTGCTCAGACTCCATTGTGGGGCACGAGCAAGGATTTGCAGCGGGATGCTGATCGACGGGTGCAACAAGCCTGGGTGGAGGCTTTTGTACCGTCAGGAGAGGAGGAGAGTGCGGGGATTGCACCAGGACCACCTCAATTGTCTCCATTGGACACCACACCTATTGTGTGGCAATATCCGGATGAAGGCATTTGTCTTCTGGACTTGTTTGGCGGGATCAGCACCGTATTGGCTGCTGTGTTACAGGCAGGTATACGAGTTTGGCGTTACCTGTATGTGGAGAGGGATGAGACTGCACGACGCGTTTCACTTCGTCATGTTGCTTAGTTGGTGCAGCGGTACCCTGAGTTGTTGTCGGTGTCTGCAATTCGTGGATATCAGCAGGCCTTGCCAGCAGACATTTCGTTGCTGGGGGCGCAGGATTTGGAGCGGGTTGGCTCCATTGATCTGGTAGTGGCAGGTTGGCCCTACCAAGGGCATTCATCAGCCGGGCATGGCAATGGATTGCGAGACTCGAGGTCGGGTCTGTTTTGGGAGATGGTGCGGGTTTTGCGCCACTTGCAGCTTCATCAAGTTGTATCTCCAGCATACATCTTGGAGAATGTGCCACTGAAGGGCGATTCTCGGGCCAGGGTGATGGCCAGTGTGCATCAAGTCCGGTCGTGGCTTGGGTCAGCAGTGTTGCTAGATGCAGCTACAGTGGGGTCACGGGCTCATCGTCCACGGCTATGGTGGACTAACTTGATGCCACCCGCACTGCTCAAGCGTGCATTTGATGGGGTGCAGCGGCCAGCACATCTCACAGTGGATAACATTCTGGACACAGGGAGGCAGTCTCAGCGTGTGAGACACGATGACCGTTCGCCTTTGGCAGTGGTCAACAAGGTGGGTCAACCACGAGCAGCATTACCTACACTGCTCAGCTTCCCAGGATCGTATGCTTTCCGAGATAGTGGACCTGGCCTCCTATGGGATGCTCAGTTGCAGCAGTTAGTGGAGCCTAATGCTGAGGAGCGTGAGCGGGCAATGGATTTTACCATTGGTACCACGGCGGTGTCGTCTCTTTCTGAGGCATCACGTCGTCAAGTGTTGGGGCAAGCAATGGATCTCAATTGCTTGACTTGGATTATCAGCTTGGCTCTGGCTAAGCAACGCAGAGTGCGGAGTACACTTCCCTCAATGGTCTCTCTGCCTACCGAGACGGTATAGGCAGTGAGTGGGGGCGAGCATGTGAGGACCACGGGGTGCATGCATCCATGGCACACGTGGGAGGTGCTCGAGGTTCAGAGAGAGTTGGCAGCCAAGGCGGCTGTGATGGATGAGGTTGGGGATTCTTCTCGGGTTGAGGAGGTCCTCAAGGATGAGATGATGGGGCTAGGATGAGGCCTTGTCATTGACTGAGCAGGCAAGGAGTACTGCTCAAGAGGTTGCAACATAGCAACCACTGGACGCGTCCTCTACCTCTAAGCCCACTGGACTTAAGGTTGCAGTTACGGAGGACAATTGGGAGCCTAACATTGGATCCATTTTCACCGGAGGAGAGAGACGACGTACACGGCGGTTCCTAAGGGTTTACAGGAATTGCTTTACCTTCAGTTTGAAGGACTTGGGAGCACTGAAGGGTCAAGAGATCCGTATTGAGTTGGCCACTGACACGCCAATCTTTCGGAGACCCTATAGATATAGTGACATGGAGAGGTCTTTGATTCAGATGAGGACTCAAGATCTCTGGGAGGCAGGTTTGGTGGAGCTCTCTGGTGGAGAGTATGCTTCAGCCACAGTGATGCCAGCCAAGAAGGATGTCTATGGCAATTGGACGGAGAGACGTATGTGCGGTGATTACCGGCCTGTAAATCGTCAGACCAAGTCCGATAAGTATGCCATGCCAACACCAGAGGAGATCTTTGATGCCATCGGGCATGCTAAGGCCTTTAGCACTTTGGATTTACGATCCGGATATCACCAGTTGCCAATCAAGGAGGCGGACAAGCAGAAGACGACATTCTGGGGGATCAATGAGCACGACAAGGATTGCCTATATCAGTGGCGGTTCTTACCATTTGGGCTTAAGAATGCTCCTGCAAAGTTTCAGAGAGTCATGGATAGGATTCTAGCAGGGGTGGATTTTGCTCGGTGCTACATAGATGACATCATCATCTTTAGTGTTACGATGGAGGAGCATGAGAGACACCTTCAGGTGGTATTGGAGCGCTTGAGAGCGCACGGATTGAAGTTGCATCCGGGGAAGTGCAAGTTTTTCCACAACCAGATTGAGTATCTGGGTCACATGATATATCCTGGAGGATTGGGGGTACAGCAGACTAAGGTAGAGGCCATTGCACAAATTCCACGCCCCACGGATGTGAGCCGAGTTCGAGCTTTCATGGGGTTGGCAAACTATTATAGACGGTTTGTCAAGGGATTTAGTACCATTGCAAAGGCTCTAACCAAGCTGACCAAGGTGGACCAGGAGTGGCAGTGGGAAGATGAGCAGGAACGAACTTTTCAAGAGCTCAAGGCGAGGTTGACCTCGGCGCCTATCCTGAGACGACCTATTAGGGGGCGTCCCTTTCAGCTGCATACGGATTGGAGCATGCTGGGGCTTGGAGCGGTGCTCACACAGGTGGATGATGAGGGAAAAGAGTTCGTAGTGGCTTATGCTAGCCGCTCGAACAACGCTGCAGAGGCTAAGTACAGCTCATATGAGGGAGAGTGCTTAGCTGCAGTGTGGGCCGTGGCACACTTCAGGTGCTATCTATACGGCAATCTTTTCACCCTTGTCACGGATCACCAGCCACTCAAGTGGTTGATGGAGTCATACAAGCTTACGGGGAAGCTTGCACGGTGGGCACTCATACTCCAGGAGTATGACTTTCAGGTTGTGCATCGACCAGGTTTGGTCAATCGGGATGCGGATGGATTGAGTCGCAATCCATGCATGAGCCAGCAGGATGACACAGGAGCTCGGTGGCATGGTGAGACGGACGAGGAGATGGTGCCGGGATGGCACGCATTTGCATTTTTGTGTATCTTGGCATCGGGAGGTCAGGTTGGACCTACAACAGGGATGACTGTAGACGGAGTGTCTGAGGACCCTGAGGCTAGTGATGAGCCAGGTGGTGCCAGAGATATGAGGATTTTGCTGTGTTGGACTACCTCCGCACGGGAGATACGGCAGCCACTGTGACTGCCAGGGAGAGGGATCGGATCCTGCAACGAGCCAAGAGGTTCAAGTGGGAGGGGATACACCTACTTTGAGTGTGGGAGGATGGTCGGGTGAGGATTGTGCCTCACCCCACACAGCGTGCACGGTTAGTGCGGCATGCCCATGAGGAGTTGGGGCATTTTGGAGTGCGACGCACTCACAGTTTACTGCAGGGGCAGTATTGGTGGCGTGGTATACATACAAAGGTGCAACAGTTCGTGGCTAGGTGCATGGTGTGTGACAGGGTGCGTGCTTCATTCAACGCCCCTACACCACAGTTGCATCATTTACCAATCATGGGATTGGGCTACAGGTGGAGTCTTGACTTCGCAGGACCGTTGCCACTGACTATGCGCCACCACAGATATGTGTTGGTGATGGTGGAGCACTTCTCCAAGTGGATTGAGTTGGTTCCATTGCCTGACAAGTCTAGTGAGGGGGCTGCGTATGCATTCTTGGATCTTGTGCTTAGCCGATTTGGTGCTCCAGCTGAGGTACTCACGGACCAAGGGAGAGAGTTCTTGGGGGAGTTTCAGGCTTTGTGTGATAAAGCCTTGATAGACCACCGCACCACTTCTCGGGATCATCCTGAGGCCGATGGCTTAGCAGAGAGAGTTGTTCAGACGGTGAAGAGGGGTTTGCGCAAGTATGGCTTGCAGAAGAGACACCTAGGAGATTGGGATCTTCAGGTTCCTTGGTTAGCCATGGGCTACAGGTTCAACAAACAAGCATCACTTGCCTCCTTCTCACCATATTTCTTTCTCTTTGGCCGAGAGCCGGATTTGCCTGCAGCCATTTGTAGGGACACTACTCAAGTCTTTAACCTTGACGATCCGGATGTGTGGGTACGTGCATGTGATCAGCGTGCAGAGTTGTTCAAGAAAGTCATGCCCATGACTTTTGAGAACCTTGCCATTGCACAGCATCGTGATACGTTGAGGTATGCCACTATACGTGGTGGAGGATATCGTCCTGGGGTTCGGAGGGTTACCCCTGGTGACTATGTTTATTTGCAGCAGACTGCTCGTACGACTCTGGATGTTACTGCAAGGCGTGTTATTCTGAGGGTTCGAGAGGTGTTGCCCTCAGGGGTCCTGATCTTAGAAGGTCGGGATGGCATGACTTGGAAGGACCATGTGCGTAATTGTGTGCCATGTCACCTTCCCAATGTCGATGGCAGAGTTGACCCAAACTTGGCAGTGGTACTTGCAGGTTTGAGGTGCATGCTCTGTGGGTCTGCCAAAGGGGCAGCCACCATGCTGGTGTGTGATCGATGCTCAAGGGGTTGGCATATGGGATGCTTGACACCACCTCTTGAGAAGGTTCCTGACGGAGATTGGTTGTGTCCACACTGCTTGGGATAGTGGCAGTGGACATGACTGGAGGCAGCTAACAAGACATGGGAGGCCAAGCTCATATGAGTCAATACATGAGATCCCAAGCTCAAGTTCACAGGTTGCAAGACGGCGACTAACGATGGGGCAACTCTTGCACCCGGCCTCTTGATCTATCGAGTTTGAGTGTAGTAGGGATAGTGGTGGAGGACTTAGTGAGGCTATGGTCACTATCACATCTTGTGGCTACCTGGACTAGTGGACTAGTGACTGCCATAGTGGGCAGCATAGTGGCAGCCTAGTGACTGACTAGTTGTAGCCTAGTGGTTGGACTAGTGGCTGGACTAGTGGTGGACTAGTGGTATACTAGTGTGTGGTGTGCACATGTGTTGTGTGGTTTTGGACAGCGATGTAGTTGTGTAGCGATATGTATGCGCACGACACGCATCATGGAGAAGCGAAATAGGTCTACCAGCCCTTGTGAGCACTCATTCAAGCGTTTCCCTTGGCCATAGCATCTGTCTTAAAGCATATTCCAGCCCCCTATACCTGCCACTTCAAGAGCCATGCTCTATCTAGACTTGAGGTTGAAACCCCAACTCAAAACACGCTCTACAAGTGTTGGACTGTCACGTAAGAGCAGATCAGCCCCTTACCTTCTCTTCTAGTCCTCTAAAGCTTGAAAACAAAAGCCCAATGGACTGAAGGCATGCTCCACACATGCCCCACTCTCACCACCAGAGAATCAGCCCCTTTGCTTTCTTTCTTGCACCCACCAACCTGAAAATACACGCTTCAGCGGGCTGGAAGCATGCTCCACACATGCCCTACATGGAAACCAGCCCCTTCCTTCCTTTCTTGGTTGCCCTTCAAGCTTGAAGATGGAAGCTTCAATGAGCTGAATACATGCTCCACACATGCAACCTCTTCACACAAGAGGTATCAGCCCCCTATCTTGGCTCCTTAGCTCCTTGATGCTCTCTAAGACAAGACTAAGCACTCCACAACCCTTGCCAAGCTCTTGAAACCCTAAGGCTTACATTTCCAGCCACAAGACACTCCTCTTGTGGTGCAAGAGCTCTTCTTCCAAGCTCTGAAACCCTAGGTGCACATTCCATGGCCTTGCCGCACCTCTTAGCTCATGTTCCAGCCCTGCTCTTGCCATGACAAGAGCCCTCTCAATGCTGAAGCTCGAGATTGAAACCCAATCTCAGCATACTCCACAAAGTGCACTGATTTGCCCCAAGCCAAATCAGCCCTTTCGCTTGGTCTTGCAATCCTTCACACAATGAAAGCTCGCATTCCCAAGTCCAGTTCTCAGCTTTGCCACCAAAGCCACTATAACCTGCTCTTGACTGGTCCTCTTCCCAATCGTGCTTGCTCATGCATGTACACAATTTGAAACCATCAAGGTGCTCTGGAATTACCTGCAGCATTGTGCTTGAAGCTGAAGATCGAATGCCAAGGTCTACCACCTCGTAATCCACATCGCCTCCGCTTCTAACAACCAAGAGCTCCACGGTGCTCCTTGCATAACAACCTGGTTTCTCTCATTCTCAAGCAAAAACCACAAAGTGCTACAACTAACTCATATCTGGCACTCATAGATACGAGCTCATCTTTCTCGAGTGATAAAGAAAAAGAATACAAGCACAAGCTCATGCGAGCTCACAAAGTTGAAGCATAAACTCATGCATATATAACCTCATCACTCAAATACAAGTCAAGCCAAGTGCACCCCACGCCATGGGGAATCCACACTACGGCGCCATAGCTAGGCGCGGTGAGGCTCAACTCGAGAAAGATGAGCCTCCCGCGCTTGCCGTGAAGATAACCACTCCAGGGCCTAAATCTGCCTTGACCCCTGGATTGACACTTGGGCCAATCTCAAATGTCATTATGTAAAAGCTAGCTATTTTCTAGCTAGTTTCACACTAGTGGTAAAATAACTTGACACCAGCTACCACGCTTCCCGCACAACAAACTCTCAATAGCAGCTTTTACGCTTCCACGCAAAACATCTTCTCAAGTACAGCAGCTTCCACGCTTCCCTCTATGTTTGTATATTTTCGTTACCAGAATCTATCAAAAAGTTGATAGATCTCCTAAACTCACTTTGACTTCGACTCACTGCCACTCTTCCAAGAACAACCTTAGGCAACCACAGACGTTCGTCCCTGTCTGGAGAATCACAACATTTCGGCTTACTCATTGTATGGGCCAACCTTTTGTGCTTTGTTCTCTCCGGATGGTTTATTGGATAGATTAGATACAATGAAAGTTATCAATTTTTGAATATAAAGTCACAAAGCAAAATCGAAATGCATCTCATCTTCAATTTCAGACAAATTCTTGCTTATATCGTTATAGATTCCATCCAATGTCTTAAAAATGCAAAATAAACCTAACACATAAAAACATAAACGAATATTGTTAAACAAGATATAACGCAAAAGCATTGGTGATGCAATTCCCCATATATCTTCTTATCATCGAAATGTTATAACGGGAGCATTTGGGATTCTTTTGGTACGCAATGTCGGTGACATATGCGATAGTAAAACACCACATGAAGATGAGTAAGATCGTTGCATTGTGTTAGCATAGGTGTAGTTTAGGTGTCACCTCGATGGCATCAACTTTTGTAAGTGATGAATAATGTCAAGAGGTAGAATATTTGAAATTGGTTTGTTGGAATCGTATATAATGCATTGGTATTCAAAATCACGATGATGTGTAAGTGTCAATACCTAATGATGATTTCCATTGACAAATAAATGTTGTAGGCATTTACTAGTATAATTAGAGCGTCTATATAGACTTGCATAAGAACATTGTTGTTCATATTAACCTTGTACTTGGAGTTGGTTGTGATAAAGGATTTGCATGCCAGGCTACACCCATCTATTCATCGCTTAGCCATTGTGTTGGATCTAAGAGGATTATTTCGTGTTCTTGGGTGCAAAAAAACACTATTCCAATATATGAGATTTTGTAGAATATGAGTTTGAGGTTTGTAAGTAGGTTTTAATCATTCATTGTGGTGGATCCGTTTTATGGACCATTGGATTTGGTTGCAGCTTTTATGATAGGGGATTCCTTAGGTACACTATTATTTTTATTGGATGCTATTGGTTGGAATTCTTGTTCAAGGGGTGGTTTTGTTGTTGTATATTTGTTGCTTTCAGTGCTGAATTTGGAACTTTTAACATCTTCAACTTGAATGTTGCAAAGTATGATTAGCCGTTCTAACTTACGTAGGCGGGAAAGTGTAACATATATTATGTAGGCTAAGTGGTTTTCCATCTGGTGGTTTTTGGAGGTCGATAATGAGGTGGTTGTATGTTTGGCCCTGGCCTTTATAGTCTGTTAGGCAAAATGTGGGTATTAATGGGAGTTGGCATCGACTGATTTTGAAGCTTTTGTTGTGTTTGAATTCATTGGTAGGGTGTACGTATAACATGATTCTCGTAGTCGGATGGACGGGCACCACATTTTTGGGTAGTCCTTCTAGATTGATTTTATTCAATAAAGGATGTGTCATGATGAATTCAGAAAAATCTATGAGAACTTGTGTGTATGGTGCATTTCTTTGCCATCCACATTGTCAAGCAATAGTTCATGTATCTTTCATACGTCATGACAACTAGCATGTAGCCCAGTGGTAAATGGTCACATACCACATTGGATGAGGTTGTGGGTTCAAACCACGGTTTGGTATGTCATGAAGGTGTCCACCTTTCAGCTGGAAGGTAGTAGCCCTTGTGGTGAAGACGTGCCATAAGTTTCGCTCCCTTCCGGAGGCGTCATATATATATATATATATATATATATATATATATATATATATCTTTTTTCCTACATCACTATTCACAAGTCCTAGGTGCATATATAGTAGTATACCGGTGTTTGTTGATTTAGGTAGTGTAGTAGTGTTGTTTAATTTGGGGGATATAGTTGTGTTTTTTGAACCGGGTAGTGGGGCCATGTTTGTTAATTTAGTTAGAGTATCTGGGTGTGTTATTTCGGGTACTATAACAGTGTTTATTTAAAATTTAGGTGGTGTTCGGCGGCGCAGGTAGCTAATTGTGGTTGGCAATTTAAGAGTAAGGGTGATGAAACAGCCCATATATACTAGGATTATCGGATAAGTGACAACTTGCCTCAGAAAATGGCCCCAGTCTAGGATAAGGGCTGCCTTGATGTGGGATCTAGGATAATTATAGGTATATTGATAATTAACTCTCCAAACTTTCCGTAGCCTTGGGTCCCAACGGCGTCAATAAGATGGTATTGGGGTAGTTCTTGTGACTGTTTTCTGGGGTGTATAAATTGTGTAATTTGGTTTGTCTTGATAGCATCGTAAAGCACCGTTCATATTTTTCCTTTGTTATTTGACGCCCCTCCACGCAGAAAATAGGCTGCAGCATCGGACGCATCTTACGAATCCGTAAGATCCTCCCAGCTTGGTCGGACACATCTTACACTTTGTAAGATGCATCCGACAAGAAAAATCTGAACGGTGCTTCACGAAACGGAAGGCCCCAGCCCGCGGCAGCCAACCCTCAAATCGCGGAATGCCCTCGGGCTGGGGCCTTCCCTATCACATAATGATATTTAAAAATTAGCCTATTTGTTGCAAATGTTTTGATTTGTTGTGTGTTTATAGTGAATAATTATTTTCCCTACAAATATTCACTATTTGTTAATTTGCAAAATGTTATGTTATGTTATGTTATGTTATGTTTAAAAAACAAAAAAGAGAACAGGGGGTTTTTAGGTTTGCCTAGGTCCACTCCCATAAATGCCTGATGGCCAAAAATACTGTCATCACCATTCATGGACTTTCCAAAGTGGAACTCTTGTCATCACAACGGGCTGCTGGCACCTTCTACCATGTGACCAACGCTGACAAGGTCCTCAATGTCATGAATCTCGTTGGAACCTCCCTTTTGAAGCGATGAATGTGTCTTCAGTTTGGTCACATTCCTGGAGAAAAGCTAATGGATTCTGGTTCAGGGATTTGAGCAAGCGCAAATTCCAGAACCTCTTGCAAACACACCACTACTGGCATAAATACATGTGGGTAACTTGCCCAGAGTCAGCTAGTCATGGGGAGCAACACATTTTAAATCCAGAAGCTTGTAACTTATCAGACATACTCATGCTCCTATGCCAAAGTGCATAGTTGCACAGAAAACAATGATGCTAAAGTCTGTGACAAGTACAACTCAAATGCTCACAACCTTGATTCTCAATCACAAAGAAGAAAAATTCAGACACGCATAGTTTCTTTTTACATTCTCTGGAGCCATATCAAGCAAACACACCCTAGATGTGGAAAAGAGAACTAAAAGATAGGCAAGTGATGCCAACCTGCTAATTACTAGGCTCACTTGAATTGGGGGCAACATCTCAGTGTCCTTCAGTAGAATTGTGCTGCAAAAAGATCAGCGTAGAGCCAGTCAACGCCCTATACCTGTATGCGTTGAAAGGCATGCAACTTGCCAAGCTTCTTCTATTGCAGTAACTCCGCACATAGGGAGCACATAGGGAGGAGCAAGTCCTCATCTACATTCTTCATCTCCAAAACCTGTCTGCTGGTGCAGTAATGCCTCCTTGCTGCCTGCACATGAAGTCATTCCAGCAAGCTCAAGCAGCTGAGAAGATCATGAGCTGAGGAGCTAGAGCAACAACTCAAGCAGCACACAGAGGATTCAGTTGGTCGAGTCAGACCACATGAAGTACACGAAATCATTTATCTATGGTTGCCACTCACCAGCACTGCCATGAGGACTCGGTACTTAGTCTTGCGAAATTCACGAATGACTTGAGTAATTTGTGAATGAGTCCTCCTGCAAAGATGTGTCAGTTAAAATTATAATGGACTCCCTGCTACCATAGTGCAAGTACTTCATTGTTTGGGACTTTTTTCTCTATTTTTTTTAAGGTGCAGAGACCTCATAATGACGTTGAAAAGCCAAGGAAGAGCATAATTTGCCAAACGAAGCCCGACTTCTGACCCTCAGCAATCTACAAAGAACGAGGAATACAACCGCCTTGCAAGGCTCAATGGTCTATTGCCAAGGATGCAATAGCATCTGCATTTCCACAGATGCAATCGAGTTAAAGCCCTAAGGGTGCACCAAATCCGGCAGTTAGAAGCCAAAGAGTTACTGTAATTGAGCAAAAGGGGCTACGAAAATCCAGCTGTGGGACTTCGATTCCAGTACCTACAAACTGGGTAAGCAGTTTTGTAAATTGATCTCCTGTGCTGGATGAAAATGGAGAATGAATATCGATCAATATGTCAATATCATACTGCAACTTTCACCAGAAAATCACGACCCCCAGTAAGCTTGCAGGGGCCCTTGTTCAACCTTTCTCAGATCTAAAACTTACTTTTATGCCTCCTTTTCACTGGCTTACTCTTGCTCTTAAATAGTCGCTTAGGTAGAGAGGCTCGGGACAAAGGCAAAAGCTGGACTCCGCAGGTGCCGGGGAGTTTTCTTCTCGTTTTCTTTCTGATTTCTTGTTGTGCCTGGTGGAAACTTTGGATTTTTTTTGTGCGGATACCCTCTTATTGTTATTCATTCAATCTCCGACACTTCTCTCTTCTCCCTGTTTGTGGTGTGGTTACGGTCAGAACCGCTCCCAATGTTTGGAGGTGCATACTCACTATAAGTGGATGTTGTCTGAGTTCTTGCAGAAAATCCTGAAAGTGGCCAAAATCAATGGGAATCCAATTCCCTTGAAAGCCATGTTGATGCTATTTAGCATGCCTGTTTGATTCATTGGTCAACATCGTGTGTTTGAGCAGAGTAGGTGAAGTTGAAGTAGAGGGGGTTTGCAGGTATGGGGCCCAAGAGTACCTCTCTCTTCAGACAAGGAAATCTACAGAGATTGTTTTTTCCTACATTTCAGACGTGTGTAGTCCATGTCACTCATTGTCTGTTTGATCAAAAAAATTCAGAGATGATAAACAGACGCCTAGGGGTGGTCATTCAACCTGACATGAGGCCAGTAGTTGTCACAGATTTCTTTTACAAAAAGCATATCAATAATGAGGCAGCTGCTGAAAAGCTGTTTAGCCAACCAAATCTGTTCTTGACCCATATTTCCGCTACCGGTTTCAGAGTTGATCTTGCTATGTTGAATAAGGGCATTCTAGGATAACTTTCTAAATGCTTCTGCTTGACATAGAGGCTTAGCATCTGACATGAGCTCTCTTGTATTGACCAATATTCGATGTTGATTTTTCACCACTGTACTTGGTGAAGTCTGGTTGTAACATTTCTCCTTGCATGACATGCATTTGAAAATGATTTCTGTGTCTACTCTCCTCATTTATTGCTGGGGATATGAGAGGTTTGCTGAAGCACTGAGGTGCGTGATTTTTTATTCTAGTCTGTGGACAATTGGGAAACTTGCAATATAAGGGGTACTCTTGGACCACTTTGGGAGTTGCATGTCATCCATGCCGGAATGTATGTCTTTGTTCAGATGACCGTTCACCACTCTTCGATCTGGAAATAGTCTGGAATTCAATTCGTCCAGCAATCATCAGATCACAGTGCAATGCACTGCTGGGTCCAAGACAAGGAAGAGATGATAGTACCATAAGCAAATTGCTGCACATCGGAAGAGGAAGCCATGTTGGGTGTGTGCAAGTGGTGCATTGCAACCTTCACACTCGATCCCAACACTCCTAAATCTTCCCATGACTGACTAAGACATGCCACATCTCTATGGACTTGTGAACTACGGAGAGAATATGCAGGATCCGAATTAAGTTCATTGGATTCCATGCTCCAAGTTCGATGGGAGACCCTCAAGTACACCATTGATGTACTAGTTCTCATACATGCCAATGCCCCATTGATGCAGACAATGCCTAACTTCAGGAACAGTGGTGTCAACATTGCCAACCCCTATACCAGGGGGGTCCATTGGGCAAGGCATCTCCTCTGGGTGGTCCATGAAGCAGGGCCCTGGCAGATTTGTGCGGCTGCACAAGGGGTCAGGCAGCTTCTCCTCATTGAGTCCATATTGCAGAAACACAGTGGGTGTGATGCCTGCCAGCCCATGTGCCACATGCCCAAATGTGGAACGAGGTGTAGAGATCACGTCATCCATAAAGCTGAGCAACCACATGTCTGCCAACACTTTCTTTTCATGATCTACCTTCCCAGTCTGCTGTTTCCCCTCAAAACTGGGGCTAACTACTTTGACCTGACTGCCTTCCACAGTCGGGTATTTGATATACATCTCTGTCAAATTTTCATGGTATTCCCGTCTAAGGGCAGTTACCAAGACAGCAACCTTGTCTGGAGGGAGGTCAGCTTTTTCCAAATCTTTTGTGGCTGGCAGTGCAAGGGATTCTGAAGTGGTAAGATTGGGAAGGAGGCCTTTAATTGTGGCACACTTGAATATGTGCATGCTAACCATGGGTAAGTAGTCGTTCCTCCATGTGCGCACTTGGATTCCCAGTCGTCTATCTGCCACCGCCAGGTATGCATCATAAAAGCGAGTTATGCGCCCCCATATTTCATTGTTGGGACTCAGGAGATACCTGCCAGCATGCAGAAAGACAGCTCTATCTGGAAACAATCTGTTGAGTGCTTCCCGAAAATCTGGTAGGAAGTACAGACCTGGAACACTGTACTGGTTGCTCCAAAAGAGCAGCCAGGGTATGCGGCTGAGAAGCTTCTGCTCTGCTGGACAGAAGAAGCGAAGGTCTTGTTTTGGGCTGAGATTGGACAGTTTTGTAACCAGGTGCTTTGGTGTGTTGAAGATCTTCCCACCATTTGTGTCTTCTGTGGTTCCATTTTCTTTCAACAGGTTCAGAGCTCTGTCATAGAACAAGCCATGGATCTCAGACTGCTCCCGCACAGCAGCTTCAGGAAAGCCTTGAGGCACCAACCATGAGGAGTCAGGAAATGGTTCACACAGCAGGTGCTGCAGGCTGGCCTCAGGAGTGATCAACAATGCTCGTTTGGTTATCAAAGAGTACACAAAAGCCGACACCAGAGAGATGAGCTGATTTCCCTTTCCATCAAGATTCTTCCATACCACATACTGGCATCCATCTGGTGCCCTCCCTTCCAACAGCATCTTTGTCAGATCATGGCCATGCACACATCTTTGGTGCAAGGCCTCATAGTCTCTCAGAGCAGCCAGAAATGGAGTAGATGGGGTGTAGTTTGAGGCTCGCCAAAAGCAATGTTGCTCATACTTGCTTCTGCAGCTTGGATGGCTCTTACTTGCGAGGGACTTGTCATGTGGGTGATACTGGTGCGGGGCTGTTATCACTTTGCCTGGGAATCCAACAGTCGAACAGTCTGCACAACCCAAGGCTACCGCAAAGTCAGATTGCTTCCTCAATTGCTCAAGGAGGAATTTGGCTAAATCTATACTCTCTCTGGGCGCGGGCTCTATGGCCACAAGGCTAAGGCAAACAACGTCTTGTGAGTACATTCTCTCCCTGTCACACACACACACACACATACACACACAATGTCACCCAACCGGTCTTCCTTGGAGTCTGGAGACGAGACACAGAATCAGCGACAACCATTTGTCCCATGCCATGCTCAGGATTCTTGAAGGTAGACTGCTTTGGATTTCTAAACAGTTGAATTCTGGGAATTCACATGAAACAGGAAAAGGTGAGATGGTCATCAACTACCAATGTCGTTGGGGCCGATGAGGCGGCGTCTGTTAGGAGTGGCAAGGGGCACCGCCAGGCTCTGATGCATGACGTCAATCAGGCTAAGGAAGGCCACAAACAGGCCTAGCAGGCCGAGGAAGAAAAACCGTGCGCACCAACTGGTCGGTCTGCATTCGACTTCCTTCTTCACCCGCCCAGAAACCATATTCTCTTATTCTACTGATCAACCGATCTAAAATGCGTGATTACAGAACTGGTCCGGTGTTTTATGATCACATGGCCGTCACAATCTGCAAGACACTCTGAAGAAGACCACCCCCATCTCCTGTGAAGCCCTCGACAAATTTTCACCATCAGAAATTCTATGGTAGCGCAGAGATCTCTCTCTCTCTCTCTCTCTCTCTCTCTCTCTCTTTCAAGCGTGATGAGACTGCGTTTGCAGCAGCTGCCAAGATTCAAACCGAACGCTCACTCACATGCCACCGTATTTCCCTTGTACAGGTGCTACCACCACGCTTCCTCCTTGGGGCGGCCTCATTGTAATTTTGACTTAATTTTATTGACCCTACTAGACCCTCTGACTTGTCACAATATATGTATACCGTACCTGCCTACGCTGTCCGACATTAATTAAATAAAAAAAGGGGTTGTCAAAAAACAAATTTGTCCTTCCTATGCCGGAATTCCAGGATATTCGAGAACCCAAACCCAAGCACACTACCACTGTGCTACCCATCCACTTGTGCTTAAAGACGACTTTTATTTCGAGAAAGACTGCCGGACCTCTTTTGCAAGAAAAAATAACTATTCCGCCAGACGCTTGACGAACTACATAGGCAAGTGCGGTATATATATAAAGGAAACCTGGGAGCGACAGCCCACAATTCAGGCAAGTGCGGCATATATGTAAAGGAAACCTGGGAGCGACAGCCCACAATTCAGGCAAGTGCGGCATATATGTAAAGGAAACCTGGGAGCGACAGCCCACAATTCAGGCAAGTGCGGCATATATGTAAAGGAAACCTGGGAGCGACAGCCCACAATTCAGGGCAGGGCAGGGCAGCGGGTTTGAAACCCCAAACCACGAAGGCGACACAATGTGCACTTACCAGCTGAGCTACTAGCGGATGTGCCACTATTTCCTTTTGCAAACATTCTTCTTAAAAATTTACTAGGGCTTCGTGTTGCTCCGAGCTACTTCTGAGAACAAGGATTCTTTTGATTGGAAAAATATACTACATAGGTGTGAGAGAAACATTAGGAACTCCGAACAATGTAATAGTATGGTACATTTGCCTAGGCGATCTCTTGTCCTCCCTTGTTCTTTTTGGGTCTGCTCTCCCTTCGTTAAAAACAAATTAAAATAGAAACAAAGAACAATGTAAGAACTTACAGATTCCGCAGTGATAAGTTCAGTTTTTTTTTTTTTTTTTCCCCTCATAGATGAAACATGGGAGCCTTGAGGAGGGGGAAAAAATAACACCCTTTCATTTATGAGCCCTGAGACCTACACGATGAACACCGCATAGGGAACCCGCCCTTAGAAATGAATGACATTACCTTTATGGAGGTATTGTAAAGTGGCAGAACACTACATTGCTTAACTGCATGATTTCAAGCATCAATTCATGATAGTTTCAAATTAAGGGACTTACCATTAAACCAGATAACCACTTTTTCAGCAAGAGAGAGGAGAGAAACTTCACAGCTCCAATGGGACAAACCCCTCATATGACCCCGTTTGCATGAGAGGGCACTTCACTAACCCAAAAGAACATCTGTAGGTGAAACTGTCATTTTCACCGATCTCAGTTCATGCCTCTATCGGTGCCATGTACTGCTAGTGGTGTAGTACAAGCAGTCACTTTTAAAGTGAAAAACACCCCGTCGCCTCAGGTTTCTTGAAGTTCTTCCAATTGCAAGCCCAGCTGAAAGAGTTGCCCAGCTGAGGATGGTCCAGAACTCTCCTTGTTGGCTGTGCACTTGCATGGTGTGG
Organism: Takakia lepidozioides; assembly: GCA_030704615.1. Lineage (NCBI taxonomy): Eukaryota > Viridiplantae > Streptophyta > Takakiopsida > Takakiales > Takakiaceae > Takakia > Takakia lepidozioides. The sequence goes on from CM060731.1 coordinate 40,590,362, forward strand.
CTTCAAGGACCAATCTTAACAATCAGTTATTTTCTGCTATTATAATCACTACTCAAACTAATGCTTGCAGTAGGCTTAAGGCCCATAGAGTGAAACCGAGATCCAAACAGGGGGCACGAAAGTGTTAGGAAAAGGTGATACATCCATGGTGAATAAAGCTCGGAAACAGGGCATTCCAACCATGTCGGACTTGTAGTATGCTCCACCAGCACCAAAAGTGCATATTTGAGAACACTGACTTACAAGCCCAAAAGTACAGAGCTTCAGAGCATGTAGAATCCTAACTTTGCAACCGGCTTGGGTCCAATGTTGAAGCCCGCTTTGCACTAACCCATTCCACTTTAAGTTAGCTCTTGAATCACAAAGACATCTGGATGAAATATCTGCCACGAAAAGCCCTGCACCCTGCTGAAGATGAACAAGAAAACATGGTGTTCAGATAACTCTGTTCAACCATGGAAATGGCTACCCTGCAGCACACGGGTGCCTATCACAGTTCTTTCTCTATTGTTAGATCGTAGAACCTTCCTCTCCTGAGTCAAACTGATAGACCAACATGTATTGTGTGACTCTAAACAAACGAAATTGGGTGACTGCGAATAAATCACCCTCATGACAGCTGTACAACAAACACATCTTCCCCAATGTTTAGAGTTCTATTTTCTTTCAGATTTTTGGGCCCACCGAAATAGACAACCTTCCCATCATACTTCTGAGCTCTGAAGAGACCCACTCTGGGTGCATGAGGCTGATCTCCAACAAACAAAGCCAAAAGCTGACTGTTTCAACCATTAATGATTTGGAAGCCAGTTGATTTGTGTCTGAGTACTTGTAATACCGTAAGACAGTGATGGAACCAAAAGCAGCAGCTTGGAATGAAAATTGCTGTTTGGCAGACAGTATTTTCAGTGACATAGCAGTAAAAAATGTCTTTAACACCTGAGATGTACAAAAGCAGCATCACAACGTTATAATTGGTGTTGTTGTGCAGCTCAGAGAAGTGACTATCTACATGAAGAGGAGACACAAGTGAGTATCACCCTCTCTCATCTAAAACTAGGTTCTTTCAACCATAGTTTTGAACTACCAGTCAGAAATACCCAGAGGTGCTAGTTGGTGCTTAGTAGAACCCCATCAAGCCAGAAAGACTGAGTCGAAGTACAACAAATTAGTGCTATTATCTCATCCGGAACTATGGATGATAGAGACCCATTACTGGACAGCAGCATGCACATCAAATTCCTAACATTCCATTCAATGTGAGCTCAATAACTTTCTTTTCAATTGCTAGTTACTTCAGATATGATATGTCGATAACTTAAGCAGAGAGGTATGTCCTGTTCAACCTTGCAAAAATCAGGAGAGACAGGTCAGTCATTCTCACAGACAGCGAGTTCCTGCTTCACCTTCTTCAAGCCATTGCTTACAGCTTGCATATCTTCAGTTAACAACTTCAGCTGGATCTGCAACAAACAAAATAACACACACCAGTTAGGTTTGATCTACTTTCCCCAATGCAGGCATGGATATGTACATTACTCACAATGCCTGTCTATCATTTGACTTGTCCCGTTCGCAACCTTGTTGATAGACTAGAGATGGAGAGGTCAGAAGCACCAGAAAAACAAACATAGCTTCAAAGATATTTGAAAATTTGGGGCATGTTTGTCAAACTACACATGGATAAGAAGCTGGGTGGAAGGAGACCCACCTTAGTTGCAGCTTCCAAGTGTGGCAGGTCTTTATGGAAGTCCAGCAAATTTGGCATCCTGTCAGCTACTACCTACATGATCACTGGACCCACACTCTATCCCTGCTCCTTCAGCTATCCATGCCTCTGCACAAATCATGCATTCATCCTTGCCTTGCTGCTAGTAGCTGACAATGACAGCCTAGATTTGTTCTAGGAAACACCCAATCACACGAGTTCCTATGCTGAATTGCGTCTGCTACTCTCTGTAATCTAACAGGCATTCGACTTTGTGCCTCGGTTCTCCCACCATTGACTGGGGTCAGAAAAGTATTCATTCCACAGCTTCTCCTCATCTCTGTTACCTGTTTTGGGATACTTTCCTGTTGTCACATTGGCAGTATCATGTCAAAGTCACTCCAAACTATCAAAGATTCACTCAACCAGCTAACTTGCAGAATTCAACATGAAAATTTAGGGCTGATTCTGATAAGAGGGAAAAACAGGGTGAAATGTGTTGATGAAGGTGCCTTGATCAGCAGTGCCTGATTTTATCAATTGTGCCGCCGCTGCTGCGGCTTCCAGTTGACCATCTACCCATGCGGGTTTCTTGTAGCTACCCTTCCACAGGGAATCGTAGGTAATCTGGAGCTTGAAATACGGCCCTCTTGGATGAATCTGGACCCACACTCTATCCCTGCTCCTTCAGCTATCCATGCCTCTGCACAAATCATGCATACATCCTTGCCTTGCTGCTAGCAGCTGACAATGACAGCCTAGAATTGTTCCCAGCAAACACCCCAACCCTACTTATCACACTAGTTCCTATGCTGACTTGCGTCTGCTTCCAACAGGCATTCACCTTTTTGCCTCGATTGTTCCACCATTGACTAGGGTCGGAAACGTATTCATTCCAGAGCTTCTCCTCGTCTCTGTTATCTGTTTTCCGATACTTTCCTGTTGCCACATTGGCAGTAACATGTCAAAAACACTCCAAAACCACCATAGATCCACAAACGAGCTAACTTGCAGAATTCAACATGAAAATTTAGGGACAACTCTGATAACAAGGGAAAACAGGGTGAAATGTGTTGAAAAAGGTGCCTTCATTAGCAGTGCCTTGTTCTATCAATTGTGCGGCTGCCGCTGCTGTTCCTTGACCTTGTGTCATGACCCATGGAGGATTTGACCGACCATCAACCCAAAAGGACCTCTTGTGTGTGCTGGTTGTGTCTGTAGTAGGTAATGTCGGATTGACCACCACGGTGCAGCTGAGCAGGCTAAAACCAAGCTGACTCTCCCAAGAACCTTGTAAACATCAGGAAGAATACCAAATGATGGTACCAACAGGAGCCAAGAGCCCACATTTGCAGGATGGACATTCTTCACATCGTACATTAAGAAAAGCCACACCTTGCGATTGCGGTTGTCCCACCATCGTGCAAATAGCTGTGAGAGCTCCTGCGGTGTACTCATAATCTGCAAATGTCTCCACCTGCGATCGGTGTGTGCTCAGGGTTTTTCTTTCGTTTGTTTCCTAACGCCGCGTGTACCAAACCAACTCACCGGGCCACAAGACCCCACCCAACAATTCACACGAGACAGAGAGACGGGGCTTTGGCAAGCTAAGTTCTGCTCTGTACGAGTTGTGAGGCAAAGTGAGCAGGTGGGAGACTTGCGGTCCTCCATACTGCCTGATGCTGCCCTGATGATGCAGCTTGGCTGTGATGGAGTATTCGTTGGTTCGGGAATTTTCAAAAATGGATATCCTGCAATGCGTGCTCGTGCGATTGTCCAGGCAATCTCGAATTTCAATGATGCTTATTATTTTAGCTGAGGTCAGTTCTGGGCTTGGAGAAGCTATGGTTGGCATCAATCTTGCGGATACGAAAGTGGAGCGGTTTGCTGAGAGATCTGAATAGACTGTCATGTAAGTTGTCGCTTGGTAGCAGCTTCCCGAATTATGCTTCGTCGGACAATCTGTGGAGAGTAGCAGAATGTAGTCTCTGAGAAACGTCTCCAAAATTTTAGATTTTTTCCAGTGTCACTGCAGTAGTTTTAAGCTCTGGCCCATTGCCAGGGGGGGCTTGGAAGGCCTTACGGACGTTCGGAGGGGAGAATTGCAGTCTGGGTAGTGGGGTAATGCAGACTTATAGTAGTCCTGCAACTCACCTAGTCTGCCTACAGGTCATTTGTTGTTTGTTGTGTGAAAGAGAACCCTCACAATCTTTAGTTGGCCTACTGTTAGGGTGCCTTGGACAACAGATTATAGGTGTTTTGTGGGTAGGAGACATTAATTTCACGAGGGATCTCAAGGTTGGATATTTTCTTTCAAGTCCTTTGGAGGGAGAGAATGTACTCCTATGATGTTGGCTGCCCTTTGGAGGGAGGGAGGGCGAGAGAGAAAGATCCAGTTGTGGATAAATGAACATTCATGTCTTGTTATTCTGAGAAGAAGAGAACTTAAATGAGTGGGATTTAGATCTATATCTGTGATTATTTTCTCCATTGAGCGTCCTTGTGGATTGAAATTGTCAAACTCTGCTTTGCTCACTCTGAGCTGAAATTCTGAGAAAACAAAGACAACAAGATGCATTGAAAAACTTTGTTGCAAATTGTCTTCCTTCCTTTCTCCTCAGCAAATCAGCATATGAACTAGTGTGTGAGAAGTAGGGTTGTGGTGTTTGCTAGATAATTTTTTAGCTTGCCATTGCCAGCTACTAGCAGCAAGGGCAAGGATCTATGCATTCTTGTTATCGAGGCAGGGATGGAGTGTGGGTCCAGAACCCTTGGGGAGGGCCAAATTTCAAGCACAAGAGTACCAATGAGTCACTGCATGGCTACAAAGAAATGTCGAAGGGTAGATGGTCAACTTGAAGCAGCAGCAGCACAGTTGATGAAGTCAGGCACCTCCACCGTGAGCACAGCTTCTGAAAGAGGACCAAGACAGGGAGTCCACCAGGTCTTTTCTGACACTTGTGGGCATGTGAGGACATTATCTAAGGCAGGACAACTTGAAGAGGCACTGCAAATCTTTAACCAAGGAGGCATTTTGGCCGACTCCAAAACTTATGTCTGCCTCTTGCAGGAGTGCATTAAAATGAAAGACCTAGAAATGGGTAAGCAAGTACATGCTCACATTCTCCAGAGTGGATGCAAGCCAAGCATCTTTCTGCGCAAAACCCTAGTCAACATGTATGCCAAGTGTGGGAGCGTGGAGGACGCGCGCCAAGTGTTTGACAAAATTCTCAAACCAGACATGTTTGCTTGGAATATGATGATTGCAGGATACACCAAGCATGGGTGTGGTAGGGAGGCTTTTGAGATGTATGAGCACATGCAAAGGGAAGGGGTGTCGCCTGACAGGGTCACGTTCATATGTGTTCTCAAGGCATGTGTGAGCCTTGGAGTCCTGGAAAAGGGCAAAGAGGTCCACACTAGTATCATCAAATCTGGAATTGCTTCACATGTCAATTTGGAGAATAGCCTTGTTAACATGTATGCCAAATGTGGAAGCATGAAGGATGCGCAGCAAGTATTTGACAATATGGCTGAACGAGATGTGGTCTCATGGAGTGCGATGATCACAGGATATGCTCAACATGGGTGTGGGATGGAGGCTTTCAAGATGTATAAGCAAATGCAACAGGAGGGTGTTGTGTCTGACAGGGTTACATTCATTTGTGTTCTCAATGCATGTGCTAGCCTAGAAGATCTGGAAAAGGGCAAAGAGGTCCATGCTGACTTAATCAAAGCTAGAATTGTGCCAGATCTCATTCTGGAGACTACCCTTACTGCCATGTATTCAAAATGTGGGAGCTTACTGGATGCACGCCAAGTGTTTGGTGCGATGGCGCAAAGAAATGTGGTCTCATGGAATGCGATGATTGCAGGATATGCCCAGCATGGGTGTGGTTTGGAGGCTTTTGACATGTATGAGCAAATGATACGGGAAGGAGTGATGCCCAATAAGGTCACTTTCATTTGCATTCTCAATGCATGTGCACGCGTAGAAGCCCTGGATAAGGGCAAAGAGGTTCATGGTGCCATTTTGAAAGCTGGAATTGAGTCAGATACTGCTCTGGATAATACACTTGTGGACATGTATGCCAAATCCGGGAGCATGAAGGATGCACATCAAGTGTTTGACAAGATGGCTGAACGAGATGTGGTCTCATGGAACACAATGATTGCAGGATACGCACAGCACGGGAGTGGCTGGGAGGTGTTTGAGATATATGAGCAAATGATTCAAGAAGGTGTGACACCCAGCAAGGTCACATTTGTTTGCCTTCTCACCGCATGTGCCACCCTGGCGGCCCTGGAAAAGGGCAAGGAGGTTCATGCTGACATTATCAAAGCTGGAATTGCACGAGATATCATTCTGGAGACAACCCTCATTGACATGTATGCCAAATGCAGGAGAATGAAGGATGCACGTGAAGTGTTTGACAAAATGGTAGAACGGAATGTGGTCTCATGGAGTGCAATGATCGCAGGATATACTCAGCACGGGTGTGGTAGGGAGGCTTTCGAGAGCTATGAGCAGATGATACGAGAAGGGGTGTTGCCTGATAAGGTGACCTTTATTTGTGTTCTGAAGGCGTGTGCCAGCTTGGCAGCCCTGGAAAAGGGCATAGAGGTCCACGCAGACATCATTAAAGCTGGAATAGTGACAGACAGGATTCTCGAGAATACCCTTGTCAACATGTATGCCAAGTGTGGGAGCTTGAAACATTCACGCCAAGTGTTTGACAACATGGTTGAACGGGATGTGGTCTCATGGAGTGCGATTATTGCAGGATATGCTCAGCATGGGTGTAGCGGAGAGGCTCTGCAACTGTTTGAAGAAATGCAACAAGAAGGTATGAAGCCGAGCAGTATCACCTTTACATGTGTTCTCTCTGCATGTAGTCATGTGGGCCTGGTGGATGAAGGCTGCCATTACTTTGATTCCATGAGTCGGGATCATGGGCTCATTCCCACAGTGGAGCATTTTGGCTGCGTGGTAGACCTCCTTGGCCGTGCGGGCCACCTGAATGAGGCAGAGGACTTAATTAAAAGAATGCCAATTGAACCAGATGCTGCAGTGTGGGGGGCCCTGCTTGGTGCCTGCAGAATTTTTGGTAATGTGGATGTAGCAGAACGCGTAGCACAAACCCTTCTCAAGTGGGATCCGCAGCACGCCGGAACTTATGTTCTGTTATCGAACATCTATGCTGCGGCTGGCAGGTGGGACGGCACAGCCCGAGTGAGAAAAATGATGCAGAAGAGAGGGGTCAGAAAGGAGCCAGGCCACAGCTCTATTGAGGTGGCCAAGCAGGTGCATACATTTGTTGTAAATGACAAATTGCACCCCCAAATTGAGGATATCCATACAGAGCTGAAGAGGTTGTCTGCACAGATGAAGGAATCTGGGTACGTGCCTGATACACGCTTTGTATTGCAGGATATGGAGGAGGAGCAAAAGGAATTTTCTCTTTGCCTTCACAGTGAGAAGCTGGCCATTGCTTTTGGGCTCATCAGCACGGCCCCTGGAACACCCCTCCGTATCATCAAGAACCTTCGGGTGTGTGGTGACTGCCACACCGCCACCAAGTTTATCTCCAAGATTGTTGGGCGAGCGATTGTTGTACGGGATGCCAACCGCTTTCACCACTTCCAACATGGGGTTTGCTCTTGTGCGGATTACTGGTGAAGCAAGACAAGACACATACCGCCTACTACCATAAGGGTATCAATTTAGATTAGAACAAGCAGCAAACTGCAAATGGCTGTGGCAATGCACACAAACAATATGAAACGTATCCAAAATATACACACACAACAATGCCTAAACTAGACTTGATGATTTGGTCATGATTCAACAGATTTTGATCAAGCGCAGATCATTCTGTCCCTGCAAGTGAAGTGTGCACCTGAGCAGCTGCTGCAATTCGTCAACTCAATTCCAGTTTCACAAAATCAGTGTGACAGTTTTCCCACTCTCTTGCAATTTCTGGCATGGGTCAGCTCGGCAGCTCTCTTGGTGCCCATAGTGTTATGACTCTCTAACTTAAGAGTGCTACCGAGACCCACATTCGGATTTCAGACTGTCCAAGATCTGAACCATTCTTGCTGTACAGAAACTGTTGCACACATGATGTCAATGTAGACTGGATCTGGCTTCTTTCTTAAATGTTGTAAGTATGTGAGATAAATGATTGTGAATGAGGACTAAGGGCACTTCTTATAGTACACAACGTGTACTAATGCACCATTGCTCCAGTTCTCAACATTCTCGAGATCCAACAGTTTGCCCTCAAGGAATATGTACACACGGCCACAGAACAACATGCTGGAGGTGCAAAGGAGAGAGGTTGAGGCAGTGTAACGTGGAACGGGCAAGGCACTGGCCCCTACGGGAGGTGCGGCTGCAGTTCAGCCTGGTCTCGCCAGACTTCACACTGGCAGCCTTACCCTCCGGGAGGGCCAGTGCCTTGGCGGTACTTTGCCGACCCAGGTTTAATTAAATTGCAGATCCTCACTACTACCAGCCACTAGATTGACATCGATTTAAGACATGCAGCTCATGTGAAGTAGCGCTCTAGTTGATCAGATGTGGGTGCACTGGTGCAGGAGATATGGAACCCTGCAAGTTGGCGAAGTAATGCCGGGATCGACCCAAGGCCATGAGTGGGAAGTCGTGCCGGTACATGTGATACCGCATCATGAGTCCTCAGCTCAGCTCTTTGCCCTGCTGCACCTGCGAGCTGGACGATCGGAGGCCCACGTTACCACCTCCTGCATACTTACCCAGGAAATCCTGTGCCTGTGTAGTATTCCTCGCGCCAAAACCAAGACGGCGGCTGGGGTGAATCTTATGCCTCTTCCGTCGAAGATTTGGTCGACGTAAGAATCACAAGATTCAACCCAGCGGTCGTCTTCGTTTTGGTGGGCCACCACCCAGCTGCAAGCTTTCTGCACATACGGGGATTCCAACCACCTGCCTTCTTCCTCTTGCTTGGCACGAATGTACTTCACAGCACCAGCAACCGAGGGGTCTTTCATGGTGCGTCCCAGACACCAAGAACTTCCACAACATGGAACGCAAGGGACATCACCTTGCATCATCCCAGGACCATTCTCCCATCAGAGCTAACCACACTTTCGTAAACACACGGGTCGCTGGAAGTCCACCATTCTCCAATATCCTTTTTCGAGCTGCTACCATGTGTGCTTCACTGGCTAGTGATCATAACACTCCACGGTGGCGTTCATGTCACCTGCAGGAGCTTCGTGATAAGCTTCCCAGGACCCATCAGCTCTCTGCATGCTCCGAATGCAGCGCACGGCTTCATCTTTCTTGGGGTCATCCGTGACGCCCAGGAAATGCATTGCCAGAATCCATCCGGGGCAGCATCCAAGCGGTCCCACAAGTCGCGTGGAAAATGGGGTTCTAGAGAATCTAAGGACATTTAGTGAACGGCATCAATTTACTGCTCTTCCCACACTCCACTTGTTCATGTCTAATGAGCACTGACAATGAATGGTGTAAGCATTGTTTACTAGAGGTGCATTTACTGGTGGCAGTGGGATGTGTAGGAAGCGCAGGAGGGAGCAGTCCCCCATGAGTGAGAATCACCAAGTAAAGGACACTGAGAAGGCCCAGCAGAGGTGCCAAGGAGTGAAACTAAGGACTAGGGACATGTACCAAGTTGGTGTCACAGAGGAGCACTCAAAACTACCATACCGTAGAAGAACAAGAACTGCAGTCTTGTTTTGAGCTTGGGGTCCCCAGAGACTGAATATGACCTCTTCAGTGCTAATTTTATCCAAGATGGAGGCTTCATGTGAATTTTGAAGAAATTATGATGTACAATCCTAGGTTTAATTGTTAACTACCCCAGCCCGAATAATTATGTTTTGAAAAAAATCTCCAAAAGTTCGGGATCAGAATTTCAATGAAGTTCCATTTTTTTTATTTAGTAGTGGGCAAAATCCGCATAGACACCGAGGGTAGTAGAAATTGAATTCAGACCACCGTACCCAAACCACACTAAGAAAGCACCCAAATATGAACACCAAAATGTTGCAAAACCAGCCTAGCTCTCTGCGAAAGCACTCTAATGTAGGCCACCACACAAAGAGAGAAAATTAAAAGTACTCTGCAAACCATAAAATGTACCACATGACATGGAACTTAGACATCCAAGTCATAGAGATCCTCAAAGTGTCTATATGTTGTTTTTGATGTGGTTTGTGCAGGCAGGGTTTGAGTCCAAAACTGCTCCACTGGGCCTACATTTCGGCTTTATGATCAATTTCTTCGGCCATTGTTCTGTTTAATTTGTATCAGAGTTTTGAGATCTCAACAAAAAGCTGATGAGCAACGAAAAATATTGACTTTCAGAATCAATAGCAACCCTAACCAATAGGGAAGAAAACATACATCTCAAAGATTGATATTAAAAATATCCTTAGTACAGTTTGTTGGGTCACCAACCAAGCAAAGACTACATATGGAAGAGGAGAGAGAGTGAGAGAGGGAGAGGGACTACCGGTCATAGAAACCATCCTGTCTATCCTGTTCCTCAGAAGCTTTGTTTGCTGATTGAATGGATTTATACCACAGGAAACCCTGTCCACATGAAAATTACCCGCCACCCTCCGTCTCAGTCAGTACAAGTGCAAAAAGGGTCAAGAAGCCTGGTGTACAAAAAACTGAATAATGTCACATGGGTAGACTATGCACTCTGTGGAATGTATAATTCTTTGAGAGTGGTGAAGATCTTCAAATGCTTCTTGACAGTCAGGGGTCCACAGATAAGCTGATTCCTTCTTCAGAAGCTTATGCAATGGAGCTGCCTTCTATGATGTATCTCCGATAATAACTGGTCTGGCCCAGAAATCTTCTGAAAACCCCCTTACATCAACGGGTGGCGGTGAAGCTCTGATAGCTTCAACTTTGCTTGGGTTGACGAAATCCCTTCTGACACAGGTCTAAGGCCCTCCAAAGGCAGCAGAATTCACCTCCACCAGCCCATCACAGCATGGTGAGGCAGCCCAAGCTTCAATAGGGAATTTGAAGCAGATGCCAAATCCAGAGCCAAAATCCCGAACATGTCTACAATTAAAGAACATGACAAAGATGCTCTGACATGAAGCTGCTGGGATATAGCATGATAACCAGCAAGAGATTGTGACCTGACTTAAATATCTGCAGTTCTGACTGCCTTTGTGGCTTTTTGCCTCCCGGCGCTGCAGTCTGGTGGAGGTGGCTTAGGTTTTGAGGTTAGATCTCAAACCTTTTCCTGTATGCCTTCAACCTCCTTTGTTGCCTTTGTGGCTTTCCTGAGGTTTTGCATGACAAGGTCTTGTAATAAATTTTGAAGGGCTCTTGACCCTTCCCTATCAAGAAAAGAAGAGAAGATAAGCACATTACACTTTGCTTGGCATACCTTTGCAGCCATAGTGCAACATAGATTTGGGCGTCCATTGAACTTGTCCATCCACCTTTGCTCCAGAAGCTCTTCACTAACAGCATCAAGTTGATGCAAATATTCAAACCTAGAATTTAAACCGCAGTCACGCATTGTGAGAGCGGAGGGAGAGAGAGTAAAGGCAGGCAGGAAGAAAAATGGTGGGCAATGATACAGTAGCCACTTACCGCTGTTGGCAGGCCTGTGATGGAAAAGAAACCCAGGATAGGAGCCCACAGAGGGCTGTCAGGTTGAACCACACCAAAAATGGCATTTCGATTAAAGTACTCAAATACTGAACCAACCTGGCCACACCCAGACAGAGGAAACCTATTAGCATTGGCTGCAGAAATTGCAAACACAAAATGCATATGATTACCCCATTCCTGCTATGTGAGCCCTGAAAAATAGGAGTGTGTCAGAAGGAAGCACTAATAAGGTTACATTGGAGCCTCCTGCAGAAGACCCCATGCAGCTATTGAATAAGCCATAACCACCCAAACCCAAAGAAAAATCCCTAATAAGCGATTCCTCTGTGCAATTCAACCTCTTGATGAAGTCTTCATATGATTTTTGTTGTTGGCATTGAGGAAAAGGGAGAATTGGGTCAAAAAGCAATAACAGAAGATCAACCAGACCTGGAAGAGATTGGCCCGTGCAATAGAAGAACTACTGTGCAGACCATCTGAGGTACTTCAGTACTTTGTAACACCATCAATACAGTGCACCTTCTAAATTATCCTCTGGATAAATTATATTGTCATCATCAACTGCACAGGCTGTGGGCTGAAAACTGTCAGAGGAGCATTCAAATTTCACACTTTCGAGAGAGACGAAGAAACAAGATTGCTGATACAGGAGAGAGCAATTTTATCCTGCCTTCTCCTAGTGCTTGGCCATGGATGGACGTCACACAGCACCATTGGCTGAACCTCCTGTTCGGAATGTCCCAGTTTTGCAATCAATTTTTGCTAGTGGCTGGTCCTAGTGGCTGATTCCGCAATTTTTCACAGGACTCTCGTCACTGGACACACAACCACTGAATCAAACATGAAACAGTCTATCTGAATCGTCCAGAATAATTTACAATTGTTCAGCTCAGATCAACTCAACAACACTCGTTCATACAATTTCCCGTGTTTACATCTTCGAAGCACGCCTGGACAAAGGAGGTCCCATAATGTGGGTTGGGGAGACGAGAGGCAATGCCATAGAGACAGACACCAAGAATCGTGTAAGGAAAGATGAAACTCACCGCAGCAATAGCCACTAAACAGGAGGAAATTAAATAGACGAAAAAGGGGACTTCCAAAGGTTGGCCCGAAGCTTGTGCCGCCTCATTCTTAGCCCAAGGTGGAACTTCCTCAGCTCCTGGCTTGGCCCACGCGGGCACGGCCTCGGATTCAATCTTTTCTTCTGTATTCGGTGACCCTGTTGATCCTTCTTGGGTGGCATTTACCCTCCATAGCCGATGGTCTGTTTTCCCACCTAAAAACAAAGGCCGCCCCAATCCTATCACACAAGTTTGTGTTCTTGCACTGGGCTTGATTTCAGAGTTGGAAGGAACGGTAAGGAAGGAGGGTGAAACACGACAGCTATATGCTCCTTGAGAGCAAGGAGCCGTAAGGACGAGGTGGGCGGAGGAGATGGAAACAGACCGAGTGCAGGAGTAGGCCATAGCTGGAAACACCTTGCCCCTCCTCAGCCGACCAAAACTCTCCCTTTCCTCACACCCTCAACAATGAATCCTTCTTGTGGTTCTACATTCGACGAGTGCCTCTGGACCAATCCCTCTCCCTCTTCCTCCCCTGTCTCGCGTTCACTTGGGCGTGTTCACTCTCACGCCCCTCTCTCTCCCCCAAGTTTGCTTCCGAGATTTTCTAAACATTCAGAACTACCCTCAGTGAATAAATACCGGACGCGTGTACATCCATATCCTGTCAGGTGGCTCACCTTCAGGAGCTTTGCCATCAGTACTACTCAGACGATTCAAGTTGGTTACATTCATACTGGTGAAGTCCTACAATTTATCACTGCGGGGACGGAGGAAAGGAGTCAAAGAGCTTATACTTAGGAAAGAAAGGAAAGAAGACCAAGAGGAGATTCATCGGATTCACTTGGGGAGATTTGGTGATTATTTGCAGCTTTCTATAAGACCACTGTTTGATCTGTTGTGATGATTCAAACATTCAAACATCTCATAACACAAAGTGGGCCGAGTGTAGATTCAAGTAAGTCTATTCCATCCTTTGGGAACCTTGTTCTCATCGTGAAGGAGCTCCAAGAACAGAGGGTGGGGGGGTGGGATGAGGACCAAAGGATGGATGAGTCAAGGTGGAGTGCGTGGCAGAACAGCGAAGGTGGGTTGGTGGAACAAAACTGTGCCTCTTCACAATCGTCTTCTCTCGTGTGTCTTGGATTTGTGTGGCCCACTCCAGGCTTGCATTAGATCGCCACTTCGAGCATCCTCTTCTCCATAATCCTGCTTTGCAATCTGGTATTTAATCTGACTTACACCCACTTCTTGTTCTTGTTCCGCTGTGTTGCTGCAGGTCTGGGTTGCTCTTGCTTCCAAGAGGCCATTACCAGACCGTTCGAGGATACTTGTCTCCCACTCTGCTAATTTGGTGATGTGTGACATTCCGGTTGTAGATTCGGATGATTGGGTGCTTTCTCTCTGACTGTTTTAATTATCCTGTTGCGGATTTCAAGATCATTAATCTGGACAGCCTTGGAATTCTCTGTCCAGATTGCTTCTCTGCCCATGCACAGGCACATTCGCAAATTACCCCTTGATCTGTCGCTGCCATGGCGAGTTTGAAGGTAAGAGTAAGGGCCGCGGGCGGTGGTCCTACAATCAGAGTGCAGGTTCCGGCCCCATGGTCTTTGCAGGCGCTTAAGGATGCGTTAGCCCAACTGCTAGCGCAGCCCGCATCGTCCTTTCGACTCTCGCTCAACAAGAAGGATGAGATCGACGGTCCGGGCACTGCACTCCTCTCCTCCTTTGGTGTCATTAATGGGGACCTTCTTTTTTATCTCAATAGCACGGGAGATGGGGAGGCCCCAGATGTTCTGGTAAGAAGGTTTTTCATTATCTGGGATCTTCCTCTTCTTACCTCAATAGGCGGTAGTGTTCTGGTAAAAGTGTTTGCTTCTTGAGGGTTTGAAGAGGTTCATCACAACCTCCTCATCACGAGGACCAAGCCGAAGTGTTCGATTCCCAGAGGAGATTGTCACTCAAGAGATGTTCTGGAATTTCGATTTTCGCAGTAACGACGACGCTATTTTCATTTCTGCCAGGTATTAGATAGCGCAGCGAAATGATGGGTTGATGGTGCACTGGCGGAGACAGTGGATTTGTAGCTGATATTAGAGAAGGATGATAAAGTCTGCGCAGGGTTTTTTTTAAAAGATCTTACCATGTAGATACCACACAGAAGAGACACATGCATTGGTACAACCTTTCTTTTGTAATTGCAAGTTCCCACAGCGGCTGAGCTAATGAACCAAACCTAGAAACTAGAAACCTCTCTTGCAGCTTGCAGAAGAGTAACCTAGACTCTAGATGAGTACACCCTTCTCTCTGTAGCTTGGTCCGGGTCCACCGAGCTGTACGGGCCCAGGCTAGCTATGTCTCGCATTTTTTCCCTTGCCACCAAAAGTGCACTTCTTACCCCCTTTCAACCTTCGGTACTGGCAGTCTTCTTTGCTAGTCCAATTTGGTGCCAAAAATTGCTAAAGTTTTACAGTGTTTTCCATGTGTTGTCTGAGTCGGCATTTTATGTTCGGGCTCTGGTGCTCCAAATGCAGGCCCGAAAGGAAGTGACGTCTTGAAAGGAAGTGTCCTCTACAGCTCAGAGCCAGGATACAGGAGAATTCCAGGGTGGCACAGTTACAACAGCTGGAAGGGAAGATTCACAGTCACATACAGGGGGAGAAGAAACAGCCACAACAATAGTGAGAAGCATAGATCCAGCTACCTTGCGGAGGGAGCTTTGTGCATCAGCTGCATCAGAACGAGCATCTCTCACTCAAACCACAGACTCTTTGGTTACACGTCAGCCTTCTTCAAATGACATAGCCACTCTGGAACCCCCGGCAGCATCATTGAATCAGGAGGAGAACACACAGCAAAGCAGAAAGGAAACAAACATGGAGGTTTGTAACCTTGGAGGGACAGATGCCATGGAGATGGAGCGCGAGGAGATAGGGGGGTTTGAGGCCCCTGGAGAGGTTGAAATGTCTCACTATTCCATCCCTGATCTTCTTGGGCGGGTGCTGTTAGTTGAATATGGAAAGGTAAAGGAGCGGCAGGAGTATCTTGTTCTTGCGGTCCATGCAGTAATGCTCGAGACAGGGTTTATTCTTGCAGGGCCGGTGGATGTGGTGGGCCAATCAGGGGGCTGGGGTCTGCCAGTCGGGTGGAACGGGAAGGGGGGCCTCGTCAATCTCAAGTACACCCTTCCAGAGATTGCATCAGGGTCGCAGGCCTGTGTTGGAGAAGTGATCCTCCGCTGCCAGATAGTAGGAAATGCTCTGGTTGTGTATGGAGCCATAATGGGTGGAAGGGGTTCCGAAGTCTTCCGGGTCAGCCTGCCTGTGTCAAGGTTTCTCCATAAAGATTTGACTGTTGAAGATGTTGGCAATGCAGGCGATGCGCTTAAGGTTTGTATTTTCCTTTGTTACCGTTATAGTGACAATGTATGGCTGCAGATAGAGGCTTATGTTCATTGTTCTTGTTTTCAGGCAGTGATCATGCTTTTATGTTCCATCTAATCCTTGAAGGACTCTGGCCAGTTATATTTCTGCTTGTTTTTTTAGTCCACCTACATGCAAAACTAGGCATTGGGGAACTAGTGTACAGTTTCTCATTTGGATGCTCATGCAGTTCCAGTCTGTTTTAGTAGAACTTCTACAAGGCCCAGACTGTATCGTAAGGCATCCCAATTTCTGATTTAGTTACTCCCCATCAATGTGAGGATGCAGATAATGACTAACACCACCGAGGGTCGGAAGCACGAGACCACCACAATGGAGGGCCAGAATGCAGAGAAGCAAGCTATTGTTGAGAATGTGGTGAGCTTGTTTTGCAATGTATTTGAGCTATGGCAGGAGGTGAAAGACAATTTATCGCTGCCACTGCTGACTGTTATGTGTGAGAAAGCAGGGCTCCCACCTCCAGCTTCCCTCAAACTACTCCCCACTGAACTGAAGATAAAAATATTGGAGTGTCTTCCAGCAAGGGCACTCGCCACAATTGGCTGCATATGCTCAGAGTTCAAGTTTCTCGCTTGCTGTGACGATTTGTGGAAGGTTCGCTTCAAGGAGGAGTTTGGATGGCCAGAGGGGGACAAGGCCCCAGGAGGGCATGGCTGGAAAACAGCATTTGCCCGTGAGTGGTTACACAGGAAAAGACGGGAGGAGGAGAGGAGGCAGGCAGAGAGACAACTTCGAGAAGAGGTTTTTCCAGGGTTGTTAATGAGACCACCTCCAATCCAACCTCACTTTCCAGGTCTCATAGGCGGGGACTATGATCGATTTCCTTATTTGGGAGGAGGTCTGGAGGGATTCCGCCCTAGGGGTCGGGGTGGATTCTGGGCTGGAGGATTTCCAGGGGTTTTGGGGGTTGACGATCGAGGAATCCCCGGGAATCCCACAGGCGGAAGGCTTTTCCTAAGGGAGATTGGCATTAGACCTCCAAGGCAACAGATAGAAGCACCTGCTGGTTTGGTGCCCCCTCGCTTTGGAAGACGTTTGCAGAGTGACATTGGTGTAAGGCCTTCAGGAGACCTGATGGATGGATCTGATGGTTTGCTTCCTGGCGCTGGGTCTCAATTTGGAAGAGATTTGAGGAGGGACATTGGCAGTACACTGCCAGGTGACCCGATGGGAGGATCTGATCTTTCACTTCCAGGAACACGTCATCACTATGGAAGAGATCTGGGAACACACCCTCGAGACGATTTCTGAGAAAGATTTGTTGTGAGGGGGACCCCTGGGCCTTCCCCAACGCGGTCGGTCCCAAGTGCGAATGAGAATTCGACATCTGTCTGCCGACACCTTCCACTGAGAGGTGCATGTTGTACTTGCAGTCTGTGATTCGCTGTTCAGATGAACCCTTTCAAGTGGAAAGTCATGTGCTACATCGGAAGGTCCATGTGAGCTACATGTCAGTCAGTCATATGTGAACTGATGTGGGGATGCAATTCAAAGAGCGATTATGCCAGGGGAGGTGGCACTAAACAATGAGCACTTGGCATCATAAGCCCATGCAGGCCCAGTCTTGCAGATGGGTGGTCTTGTGTACTGAAGGGGTTCCATGGTTGTTTCTCAGTTGTGTAGGTGATGAAGGAGGGAAAGATGTACAGTAGTTCCTAATAAGTAGATCATACTGTTATAATACATGCGGAGGCAGCAGACATGTCGATGTTTGGTAGGATTTTCACAGCTCAATTTGTACCTGAGACACAACGTTTCAATGTTGCTTGATGCCTAGTTAACAGAGAAAACCTGACCACTACAAAGTACCGTGTCTTAGCATCCTGTCTTATGGGCGATGGATGAGTGTAGCCACAAGGATACACTCAAGTTGCTCTGTAAGATTACAAGGCTATGGGAGCATTGTAGTGAGAGTATAGTAGACTGGCTGAGTATAAAGATTATGAGTTCCAACTGTTATGAGTTGTCACAGTGCCAACTCCCATTTCCAGATATTTCTTACCAGAGCATTCTACCAATTCCAGTACAAATGAAACAAACATTGGCTGGATAGTAGCATGAAACTGGCCACAAATGTAGCGCTCTAACTGCTTTCCATAGCTTGATCTACCCTCTCTTTAAGGGTAGCTATGCAGCTACTCCAATAATATGACACATCCCTTTCTCTTTCAGCCTCTCCCAAACTTGTCTTTTGAGATTTGAATGCTTCATTGCCCTGGTAGATACACGCCCCAGCATCACCTTCCTCCCATCGGGCTCACATTCTCTGGGTCTGTAACTTTATGCACCATGAGAGTTCAATATATCAGTCTGCACTTGCCTTAGCCTCCTTCCCTTCCATCTACATCGACAGACACCCCAATCTACAAATAAAGAGAGGGGACAGGTCCCATCGGTGGTACATCAGCTATTACTCTTCAATTCTTGTAGTGATTGTCAAACTCGTATACTCTTCGGTTGTTGAACAGTTGCATTGACGATCTCCAAGGTACTGTGGCAGAGAGGGCAATGGCAGCGTGGCCGAAGTTTGAAGGATATCAGAAAGTGCTTGCAGACGCTGCATTGCAAGCAGTCATCATCAACAATTAGGCCCCCACTTGCCATACAAATTGGATACTGGGCCTCACATGTCCTATTTGCACATTTGGTTTGCAATTCCTGCAATTGCATCATCCAAAGTTTAGTAATTTGCTATGTAATCCCTGGCTGACAGTTCTGCTTCATGATTGTTAGTATCGTCGCCGTCAGTGTCTGGAGGGAAGAACCTCTTCCCCTTCCCCTACCCCAACCCTACTCCATTTCCTGCTGTCCAAACTGGGAGGCTTGCTCTCTTCAGACGACAGATACGTCAAGGAGAGCTGTACACAGGTGTACTATCTGGCTGTGGTTGCACTGCAAGTCACACTTTTGAGAAGAAAAGAAAGTAAGAGACAAATAACGGTACTTTACATGAAGAAAGTAGGATAGAGAGAAAGAAAGAAAGGAATTTAATTTGTCCAGAAGATTATCTACAGGCCCTATGAATAGTAGCTCAGACTGGATTTGCATTTGTATAGGTACCTGAACAGGAGCACCGCAACTCTGGCAATTCCGAGTTGGAGTTTTACAGGGGCTTACTGGGCTGAATTTGGTGAATATGGACAGTGCAAGCTGTGCATACTCTTTATGCCTTTTCTCTGGAATTTCGGTAAGGGACTCCAGCTTGATGAATGCCTTGCTGCATTGTGCATAGTGCTACACAGGGAGGCAGTACAACAAAAGAGACATTACAACCTGATACGGCAAAGACAGTGCACCAATAAGTGTACTGCTTTACACTAAATGGATCCGCTTTACTCTTTCATTCCCAATGCTGTCCCATATTCTAGAGTAAGCTTTACTCAGCTATTCACCAACACAAAAATGACTTCGAATGCGTTGAATGCGAAGTGGAAGAATAATGCCACTTAATGATTGGTACTCCACATAGGAAAGAAGTTCAATATCTCAAATTGGTGTTAATACTTCCCCCACCACCAGTCCCACCATCAAGCATGCCAACAGCAGGAGAGAGAGAGTAGCACAGAAGAGAGAGGGAGGGGTTGTTAAAAGAAAAGGAAGAATTACAAAGGGAGTGGGGAGGAGTTGACATCAGCAGGCATGTCGACTCTAATACTGAAGAATCCACAGAAGTGGGGCCCCAAGCGCTTATCGAAGTGCTACCTTATTGTAAAAGGCTGTAAGAGCAATCAAGGAGTAGATGTCAACAACCTCCAACACATCTTCATACTCCCTCAGCCACCAAGCAGCCTTCAACAATGACAGATCGAGCTTTGTCAGTATCTCGACCAAAACCGGTGCTAAGTGGCTGCATATCCCCTTCCAAGTCACTTCTTTTGCAAAGAGATAAAGGCCAAACTTGAATGGATAAGCAAGCCCGGAACAAGGGCAGAATCAGTAGCACCAGTGACAAACTTCGCATAAGCTTTGTGGAATTTCCCAGGACGAAAATAAAAATTTGAAAGCTGAAGAACACTACTACCTTCATGGCCTGGTCAAAATGGCCTGTATAAAGCTCCCGATGAGCTAGAAGCCATAGATGGTAGGCCTCTGCCCCATGCCATGCATTCTCCATAGATCTCTCCAAAGTTGCTGCCACATCATGCTGGAGAATTGCGAAATGTAGCAACAAACAGAACTGGAGGCTTAGAGCACAAGATGAACAAATATATTACGAAATAGACAGCTCTCTCCCTCCCTCCCTCCCTCCCTCCCTCCCTAATCTGGTTTTGACTTGTCCTCAGTTTTTCCGTTAATCGGATGAGTACATTCTCTCTCTCCGCAGGGAACGGCAAGCCCCACTATCAGAATGTACTCATAAACGTTGTTTGCCATAGCCTTGTGGCCCTTGACCCCGCGCCCAGTTTGAGCGGAATACAAACCACCGTGAACCACCGTTGTGGAGACTATGGCCAAGTATAGAGCAATGATAGTTCAATGGAAAGTCTTACACCTAGTCTCTCCTGATCTCCCAGTGACTCTCTCGCTCTCTTGGTGGAGGTCATGTTTGAAAGGAACAGTATGCTGATCGAGGTTCTCACTCTTGTGTCAAATCAACATGTCACCTGCAAGAGGCCTTCAAGGGTTGTGGCAGCTACAGTCTTTCCTGCTCCATTTGACCAGGTCATTTGAGCCTGCTTCATCCCCTCCCCACCACAGTATTTGACCAAAGCTGACAGTGAGTCACATAGCACTTAAACCATCTCAAATTGATTATCTTTGCACTGTCAATCTGTCTCTTCTATTGGCTTATCTGCCCACCCCCCAAGAAAAAATTTAGCGTATACAACTGATGCTTGTATGAAGTGAGATAGTACCTGCGAACTGAGAATAGAAGCTCTATATGCCTCAACTTCCAACGCTGCTAGGACATAGAGCTTTTTCACATCCAAGGGAGTTGCCTGCCATGGTGTCACCTCCGTAGGTCAATGTCCACATGCTCACACCCAACTTTTCCAGATTGGGCATTGGCATGGGCTGGATGTAAAGCAGGAGTCATCTGTTGCTTTCAGACCTTGTGGAAGATTTACGATGTCATGACAAAGAGGAAGAAAGAGGTGTTCACAATATTGTGCTTGCCTTTCTCGGAAAAGGTATCATTCCCAGTTCCAAAATTGGAGGAGATCACAAAGTAGGGAAAGGAGGGAGGAATAATACTGGAGGGCTGCAACAGTGAAACATACCTTTTGTAACTACACTATTTCGTGGCAGGAGGGAGAGATATTGCAGACAACAAAGCAAACTGGACTCAGGTTGAAAATCAAGACAGAAGTACAGAGATATTGGAAGAACTGTACCTTGGTGGCAGCCATTTGCCTTGCGAGCTCACTAAGAATTTTAGAAGCATTCAAATGCTGCCCTCCCTTGCGGTAAACATGGACAGCATGCAAGGGGTTTCCTGACTGCAACAGATACTTTGTGTATTTGGCAATGGTGCTTCCTACCATTTTGACACAGTCGTGTTGTTTGGCAAGTTCAATAGCCTTGTCCCAGTGGTTCAGCTCCATGCAGCTGTCTATGGCTGCCTTTATCTCCCCACCTCTCACAAAAGCAGTCACCTACACACCAACATAATCAACCAACCCTGAAGATGCACTGAACTCAAAATTATGCCTCATTTGATGCCTGATTTTTGCCATTCTAACCATAATGAGGAAACAGTCAAGAAAGAATCTTACCGCATGCTCACAGATGCCAACACTCACAAACTTCTTGGCGATGGAGAGAAGGAGAGGGGATCCATCATGAAGAGTCTCCGTAAGCTTCCCAAGTCCCTCCCAGTTTTCGAGTGCGTAGAAACACTCTGCCAACTTCTCACTGTTCTTAGCCTTGTCATAATATGTAGCTGCCTTGCTCCACTTTTGCCGATCAGCATAGTAGTCCCCTATGTTGTTCCAAGTAAGCTCAAGCAGCGAATCATTTCCAGCACCACCCTCTATCAGCTTCTCTACTCTGTTAACACACAGACAACAGCCAGCAATGGTTACAGAGGATAAAACTGGTGCACTAAAAATTTCTCACAGGGCCAAGAGAGGGGCTCATTCACTGAACACTTCCGACATGATGTTGTGAGTATATCAACAGATCTTTCAGAGCTGGTTTCAGGATTTCACACAACCAGGACATGAAATTAGGCTCAAAACTCGAAAAACCCCTCGTAAATGGCAGACAACAGTCCAGTTCAGGGTTGATTCAGTGTTGCGTTAAGGGCTGGCATTCACATGATTATAGAAAGCATGATGTGGTTTTTCACACAGCCAACTCGTGCCCCTAACACAGATACAATTGTACAGCCCATCATGCTGCAGGGACCAGAGTTCATATAGCAGGAGCCAGAGGAGCTTACAGGAACCAATCTCCCAGCTTCATGCGAAGGTCAACAGCCAGATCACTTCTGTCCATGTCACAATACATGCGCTCTGCTTCTTCAAATCTCTTGAAATACACACAAATCTGGATAACATGATCACCACTACATTGTTTCTGTTACAAACCTAGAAGAGCCATATTGAGTCCTTTGGATTGCTCTTCCACAAGAAATGAAATGAAATGAAATGGTGCTTTATAACGTCCGCGGAAAGCTCATAGAGCTTATGGGACAAAATGGAAGAAAACATGAGAGAGGAACAAATCCAGAACCCAAGAATAAGAACTAATGTTCTAGCGATTGTCTAAGGGTGAAGGCCTCGTGCAGGTAGGCTGCCAAGCATTTTTGATCAGAAGAAAGAGAGACAAAACATGTTGTGGCATTCTCTTCAGCATAAGAGTGCTTTAGTCTTGGAGCCCTAGAACCCAGCTACCCAAGCTCACCAGGGCTTTCACCATCCAAATAACATGATAAGAAATGAAATGAAATGAAATGAAATGAAATGGTGCTTTATAACGTCCGCAGAAAGCTCAGAAAGAAAGAAAAAAAGAAAGAGGGACAAATTATATGACATCAACAGTGTGGAGGCAAAGGCACGGGACTGTAAAATCTGCAAGAAGTGCGAAAGAGAAAAGAAAGCAATCTATGATTGTGGGCCAACAGAATAAACGAGAACCCGAAACGCTGAACACAGATGGAAATGAAATGTTATAACGTCCGCAGAAAGCCCATAGAGCTTTCTCATAGAGCTTTCTCCAGATGGAGAAAGGGACAGGGAGAGAGAGCAGCAGAAGCAGAAGGAGATACCTCTGCTTTTTGCTTGAACTTGTCCTTCAGAATGTGGAGTCCCTTCACAAACTGAATACCATAATAGCTCTTGCACTTGACAAATGCCTGGTGCCATACATGAACTCATCAGAATAGCACTTCCAACATAGATCAGAATCTTGCCACTGACACCGGAACAAGCTGATCAGACAGGACCTCGGCTGAACGGGACATGGGGTCAACAGCCATGTACACCATATTCACCAGTTTAAAGACACTTAAAGAGAACCCCACTTTCTTGCCTTAGCCGCTGGTGGGTCATATTTTGCGAGTCCCTCACCAATCCAGCCTCAGTTCACATTGTCTGTGGATTGAGACAGGCAGATGTGGTAAACTCACCCCTTTTTGTCCAGTATGCACCCTGCATGACATGGGAGTTTTTCTCTTCTTCCCAGGTCACTGTGGGATCATAGTCAGAATACTTTTGTCTCTACAGAGAGTGCACATCCTTTGGAGAGTCCTTTGTCTATGAACACCACAGGTGTATCAAAGGGAACATCATGAGGTTCTCCATCTCCAAGCACCATCAGGCACACTTACCACTGCAACAGACTAGTTTACACTTAGTAAACATTGTTTTCCTCCTCTCCTGCTCCTGTCTCTGAATTTTTGTATATTATGAAGTTTATTGATGTGGATATTATCATCTTTCTGTTTCTCTTAGATCCATTAGAGGCATGCAGTGGACGTGTAAAACTCTTGCATACAAATCGTGGGTAGTAATTACAGTAAGAGTTAAAGAGAGCGAAAACAAAGCATGAAAAGGTGTAGCAGTTCATATTGAGCTATCTGCAAAGACACTCACCTTTTCAGCAAATGAAAGGTCAAGCTTCTCAAGGGCATGGTTTGCAAGTGACATCCAAAGGCGAGGGTGGGAGTGTTCCTCCACATAAGAGTAGGCATCTTGAATATCAACAGCTGTAAGCATCTGTTGCGTGTCTCGTAGTGATTTCGTCTCGTAATCAAACACATGCTCTTTGACAGGCTGTTCAGGCTGCCGCATCACTTCATCGAGTTGCACAGCTTGAATCTGTATAACTTGGAAGAATGTCAAATGGTAATTTAGTTGTTAGCTGAGCTTTGCAGAGAGGTCTGGAGTTCTAACCTGGGGGTAGGGTTGAGTTTTTCCCTCTTTTACCTTTATTTTTCCATAGTAAATCAGGCTGGCCATGTCTGGCTTGATTAATTTCCAGTTAAGTGCCCTCGGAGATTTCATACGCTTGCCTGGATGTGAGGTTCTTGTGAGCACAAATTTAAGCTCAAGGTTCATTAAGGCAACCTGGGCTATGGGATGCAGTCGAACAGAGAAGAACCACAAGCAAGAGAAAGAGAGAGGGCACACCACATCCAAGGGGACCCTGAGGGCCCATGGGATAAAGTAGAACACTGAGAGGGGCTGGCTACTCCCCCATCTTACATCTATTTCTTCTCAGGGAAGCCCCCTTCTTTCCATTTTCTTCCATTTAAGCTCTATGAGCTTTCCGCGGACGTTATAAAGCACCATTTCATTTCATTTCCTGTTTGTCTACTGTGTTGTTTTCTTTCTTATTCTTTGAGAGTCCCCATAGATCTCCAAAGGAGGAAGAGCCTGGAAGGAGAGAAGAGGACAGGGAGAATTACAACAAAAGCACAAACACAGTAACAGAGCAGCTGCAAACCTGCAGGTCATGAAAGCTACACAGGTAAGCGGTGCAAGAAACCGGTTCCTCGGGCTCAGTGCCCCGTAAAATGTACATGCGGGTCTTCTCCATGACGGCAAGTAGGTCAGGGTTATCATCAGCCCACTTCATATTCCACACGTCTTTTCGCTCAAAGTCTAGCACTTTATTGCCAGTTTGCCCAGTGTCAATCTGTTCCTGCATTCAAAGAGGTTACATCCAGAAACTTTGCAAGTTATGGACCCTTCATCCAACTGAGCTGCTACTGGCAAGAAGAAAGACATCCATGATGTCCATGAGAGGCCCAGAGGCCCACAGGACAGTAGAATATAGAGAACGAAAGACAGATTAAAACATCAACAAGACCTGAAAGTAGTACCTCCTCTGGTTTTTGAGCATGTGCGTGGAGGTCATAGAAAGTAAGAAGCCCATTCATGTCAATGATAGAAAGCCGGGTAGAGTCACAATTCAGCTCTACAGCTGCAACACATCAGCTGAGATCGTTTAAAAACATGCTCTGAATGTCTGACTCTCAGGGACCAAGAAGTACTTGAATATTTGAAAAGGTGAAACAGAGAAACTGAAGAGAACTGCAGGATTGAGACACCACACCAGCAAAAAGAGGAAACTTCATACTCGCCAAGACACTTTACCTTGAGGACGACATTTTAGGATATCCTTTGTCTCCAGGGTGAGCAATGGCAGACTGTAACGATGCACAATGCCCGACTCACGGCTCACCATAAGATACTTCTCGGAGCAACAAATGCAGCAGATTTGGTCTATGCTCCCACTTAGCTCTTCCTCTATCTGCAAGGTAAACCTTAAAGAATCTCTAGAAGCAAACAGTCAAAGTCATTGAACTTCTATCATGGTGCAAGCTTGGAAAATCCTACTGTCTCAAAGTATGTTACTCCAACTGCGTGCTGCAATTGTGCAAGAGTTGTTTTACTGGCTTCATTTTACTGGTGTTGTGGATTCTACATGGCTGGTTCATATTACAGGATTCCCAGGCTTCCCAGGCTTGCCAGTGTTATGTCTTTGCTATCCATAGCTGTCTGACACAAACTTTCCACAAAGCAGAGTGGAAGAGAAAGATGGTTCTTCACCCATTTAAGGCAATCAAGTAATTTGAGTTCATTTGAGTTCTACGTCAGAGCTTCACAACACATGGAGATAAATCAAGACATCAAGGCAAGAAAAGCATGAGCAATCTCACTTGATCAGGCCCATAATGCAGATGCTCATCAATATGGAAGGTACGCTCTTGAGAGGGCGTTGCATCGGCTGCTGTCGGCATGTCTGTTAACCCCATAGAAGGAGCAAGAGTGCCAGTGCGGTACTTCCACAAGTAAACATTATGCTCTGATGCCACAAACACAAAACTCTGAATTTGGAGTCAGTGAAGGAACCTCATACCACAGAACCTCATTTTGTAACGAACCATCCTCTTCAATTCAGCCCAATAAACAGAAGTTTGCTCTCCGGAGATCGCAGTGTTTGATTGGGACAAATCTTTGAAGAACATCATGCTATGACCTAATATTCTCTGTTTCTCCTCTCCCTTGTTCACCGCCCTTAGTTCATCGTCTATTTTGAACTATTTCTGCCCCTGGTAGCCTGAGTGAGTGACATTTCACAGGAACCAGAGAAAAGTGAAGGTCACTTACAGAGTTCATGGCCAGAAATAGGGGCTCCACTGTGATGTACTTGGAGTCCACAGGGTTGCCAATTGCATTACACAATATCAAAATGTACTGCTCCGCTTCCTCTCCCTGTCCAGGATGAATAATAGGTTTTTGCTTAGAATTCCTCTAGATATCACGAACCCTTTTGAGTGAGATCAAACTAACAAAGCCAACAACATCCCAATTTTCCAGATTAGCTTTTGTCTTGCTCGCCACCATTCTGAAGGAGCTGTCCTCATGGACAGTTCCTTCAGAATGTTAAATTTGACTCAAGGGTGAGAGACTTCCGAGGCAACCTCATACAGCTATAAAACTTTGAGAAAGTGGTCATTCTGCAAACAAAGGAAATCCAGCTGGCTAACAAAAGGATACCAGGGTCGCAAGGATGCTGTACTCGCCAGCCCCACACACAGCAACCAAGCGATTTACATACTTGCAAAACCTATGCTCCTCACCCGGCCACATCCAAGGTTAAAAGACTCACCAGCACAATACAACCTGAAGATACCCCCCACCCAGCTGTTCTTCTTTTCCTCCTCCTTGCCAACTCTGCAAACTTTGATATACTTGTTCGTAAACTGCAGTTTATTGTGCTCCTCTGTTGTTCTTTCTTTCTCTCTCTTCAGGCTCTGGAAAACTTCCATGAACTTGTTTCCAGTCTGTCACATGGGGGAGGCCATCATGGATGACCTCAAGGGTTTACCTCTCTCTCGCACTAGACTGAAATTTAAACTCAGGGCGGGAAGCCTACCTTTGAACAGCAAACAGAAGCAGAGAGGAAAGGGGGATTGCAAATGACCGTTGTGTGGGCAACCTGAATTCAATATTCATTTTCTGATTCATTGTCCTGGGTAATCTCACCAGAGAGACGCCCTCTTCACACACAGCAGATTGATGCTTGCGTAAAGGGATTTCTAGAGGATATCTGGAAAATTCGGACCAATAATTGTCTGTTCCAAGGTAAGTCATACTACCGGCGTCTGCCCCTGACAAAGGTAGTTTCTGTCCCTTTGTGTTCCGCTCAAACTGGGCGCGGGTTCAATGGCCACAAGGCTACGGCAAACAACTTATGAGTACAATCTTCAGGCTCTAGAACAATGAATTTTGCACAACATTTCAACCACTCTCTAATTATCTGGGCCATCCCCTTGGCTGTTTTTTAAATAGAGCTGCACCTTTCACCAGTACTGATGTCCCAAAACATAACAGAATGTTCTCCATGATCTTTCTTTTAAAAGCCGTAAACGCATGTGCTGCTTCCAAAGAATGCCCACTTGTATTCAGGTCGGATATTTGCCAGGTATATATATGCATCCACTGCCAGAGCCAGCCTCAACCCTCCTCCCTCCCACGACAATGCACTGGACATCAATCAGTCACAACTTTACTCACAACTGAGGATAAAGGTGCATCCCAACGACAGAAGAACAAACACCCCTCTTGTTTTCAGGGACAATCCAAATGAATTACTGGTTAGACTTAGCTTGTGGACATAGATTCCATGCCCAGTTTTGGACCATGCAGAATAGCGCTATCAACAGTGGAGGGGGAGGATGAAAGAGGCAGAAGATGTGCCAATGCTATCACTGAAGTCGTGGAGAGGAGCACAAGAGAGAAAAGAGTGGTACTACATCCACAGGAGGCCCAGAGAAGTGCACATGAAGTTGAAATAACATCAAGTGATGAGATAAATCTATCGCCCTACACCTGATGACCACTTACTGAAGAATTGAAGCCCTCAGATAGCTTGATTTCTACAGATTATTGTACCTCGTTTGAGTCCCAGGTACCCGCAACGTGCGCAGATGAATGCCAGAATGGGAATAAAGCTGCACCATTGAGCTTGGGGCACCTGGTTTTGCAAAGGCATCAGACCCAACAACTGCAAGTACTTCGCCAACTGGGCTCCATTTGATGCATGTGGTCAACATCCGTGTATCCAGGAGAATGGGCTCTTCATCCAACTCATGCCTCATCAGCTGAAACATTACCAGGCATTATCCTTGTTGAAACTCCCTAAGCAAATGAAATTAATCAAAAGCAATTTTGCCAAGTCTATGAGAACATCTCTCTCTCTCTCTCTCCTCTCTTTCCTGGAATGTGGCTAAGCTCTTGGTAACACCACACAAGAATTGCCTGATCGGGTTATTCTGTTGAGAATGTTTTTGCAAAGAACAGAACAGGAAAAACAGGAAATGGGATGATTAATTAAGGTCCGAACCGCTCTATACGGTTAGAAGCCTGGCCGATCTTCTCATTTGGAAGCTGAGCATGGGCTGAAATAGGTGCTTGTTGATAGCTCAGTTATATACCTACTGCTGGCTGAAATGGCTGAAAGGACATCCCTTGCCTCCTCTCTTTGCTACTTGGGCCTGCTGCAGGCATGATATCAATAACAAGTGTGAAGTGGTTTAAGCCTGGGGTTCCACAGGGATAGCTAACCTGTTGGTTTGTTGGTTGGCTGTGATGGATCCAGGTGAGGCCACTTCACCTTTTTTTGCAGGGAATCTTACTAAGGGCAAAAGACTATGGATTTGTACATAGTGGGTTTGAAGGATCTATGAGAAGGAGACACTAGTGCACTTCCTACTTGTATTGTCGCTTCCTAGAATATGAAAGTGAGGAGGAAAATTTGTGTGTGAGAAGGGCCTACCTAGTGTGCATCTGATTGCCA
Organism: Takakia lepidozioides; assembly: GCA_030704615.1. Taxonomy (NCBI): domain Eukaryota; kingdom Viridiplantae; phylum Streptophyta; class Takakiopsida; order Takakiales; family Takakiaceae; genus Takakia; species Takakia lepidozioides. The sequence continues at coordinate 40,619,486 of CM060731.1, forward strand.
CTAAGAACACCAAAAAACTGGCTTTCCAATAAAGATATGTAAAGGAAGGTATCGAGGCAGATCTGGGTAGAGGAAGTTTGATGGTGCCTAAATTAGGCTCTCTGATGTCGTTAGAAAGAGGTAAACACAACACATTGTGTTTAGTGTTTCCTCCTCTAACTTTGACATGCTATGTAACTCTCTCCCTCAATTTCTTTCTTTCTTCCTCTCTGCGCATGATAAACAGTCTTCTTCTATTTCCTTGGTTGGGCCCTGATTACTAAAGGTGAGGTAAGTCCAGACCATACCTGGATTTTTCCATTTTGCAGAGCAAGAGCTAGAGTAGGAGCATTAGAATCACTGTGGCCCTCCAGTCCATTGTACCAATCAACTCCTACAATATCAGTGGGATTATTTCCCTTCTCCACAAAATGAATGCCCAATTGAGCAACAAAGTTCCCATTCAAGTCGTGAACCTGGCATGTGCCCTGCAGCAGAGGGTGCATGATTTGATATCAGAAAAGCCTACTTTCTGTAACTGATATGAACCAAATGCCACCAGCTTTGCGCCAAAGCGTTTCTCACATCAACTGTTTTCCTTCAAGTCTAGGAACTTGTCCAGCATCCTGCCCTCCCTCTCTCTCCCATCGTTCACATCTGCTTCCCTCAAATAAGGACTTGTTTTGTAGTCAATGCACCTTTGAATATCAACAATCAGAGATGGAAGACCCATTCCACACTCTCTACCTGAGTAGTACAAAAGAGAATGAGCCTAGAGTCAGGGGACCACTCAACAAGCGCCAGCTGCACATTGAGGTCCTTTCCCCATAGCCGATTTCCATCCACATTCCCCAGGACAACCTGCCCATCTTCATAGATGATGCAGATCTTTTGACCATCAGATGACCAGCGCAAATCACGTACCACACTCTTATCACGGTTGTTGATCATCTCTTCAAACCACATGCCCTATATATCCACATAAACCAAAACAAGACTGGAAGCATTAAACCCATGAGTTCAAAATTACTTGTGTCATTACTCAATAGGGTGAAGTATAAGAGAGAGTCTACTGACTTGGAAAGAGAAAGAGCTGTCTGATCTAGACTTTGTTTGGCAAACACCTTGTGGCGATAGACTGCTGGGCAGTAAGAGAGGGTCGCATATAAAAGAGGGTCAGGACTTCTCCCTTCCTCTTCAGAGGTGAAGCCAGAAAGAGCAACATCTATCCAACAATGCCCTGTGGCCATAGACCACTGGGCAGTTTGCCACTACAATTGATCAAGGCTTGCTCCAGTTGTAGAGAGTATGCTCATAAGACGTTGTTTGCCTTAGCCTTGTGGCAATTGACCCCGCGCCCAGTTTGAGCGGAACACAAAGAAACTACCTTTGTCAGGGGCTGACGCCGGTAGTATGACTTACCTTGATCCAAGTTTTCCAGATGTCCTCTAGAAATCCCTTAACACAAGCATCAATCTGCTGGTTGTGATTTGCCCAATAACTAGGCCCCAAAAGGGCCTGGGCTTCCATCTGTAGAGGGAGAGTGTGAGTGAGCTTAATGATCTTCCTCGAAAAGTGAATTTACCAAATGGTCAGCAGGATATCATTGCTTCCATACATGGTGGTGGGGCTGTTAGCATAAGATCTTACCTTGTGAAGTACCCACACAATGATGAGACCTTTCTCATCACTCGAAGTGAGCTTGCGATAGTTTTGATTCCAGCTCACTGCAATTACTGTGCCATGGTGGCCTTCCAGTGTCTGATTCATTGACAGGTTTGATGGAACTGCCACAAAAGGTGCTCTCTTCCCTTCATTTGCAACTCCTGACTCGAGCTTCAGCACCTGTTGGATATCTGAGCATTAGGTTCCTGTTCGAAGATGTCACTACTACCACTACCAAATCTATTCTGTGCCCATGGGTTACTTTTGGCCTCCCACAGCCGTACTTAAGTTTTTTCTTCCTTGTGCCCTCTGTGGATATTATAAACTTTTGTTCGTTTCTTTCTCTGTGGACGTCCCTTGAGCCCTTGGGGCTGGTGTGGACGTTATAGAGTTGCGTTCTTTCCTTCTCAATGCTGTATAGGGTAATTGTTCGAAGTACCACTGAAATTGCAGTGTTTATCGTAAGGAATTTGTGTTTGCATGTGTGCTGGTGTGGGTTGGTGGGAGTGGGGGTGTGGGTGTGTGTGTGTCCCTCGCTGACCCTGTGTCAAGGAGTTTCAAGTGCCACAGTTATGCAACCTGTGTGGACAGTGCACCTTCCCGAGATACTCATCGGATGTTCACCCACGTGATACACACACGCGATCTTTTCCTGTCCTCTGCAGAGCATGCTGGGTGAATGCGAGTGGATGTACCTTGAGAAGCCCAAGCTCTCCGCCACAGGCCAGCCATCCTTGCTCGGAGTTCCAGGACAGGCTCTTCAGTTTGAGCCCATTGGGCATGCTGATCTTCTTGCTCAGATACAGAAACATCTTCTCTCCAACAACGTCGTTCGTCAGTCTTGGAGAGAGAGAAGTGTATCGTGGGTCCTACCCGAACAATCAGCAACCTTGACTCTTTCACAGGGCAAAATTGTGGGAGGTGGAACCTTGAATCTTCTACTGAGCAAGGACATGGACGATGGTGGTGGTGGTTGTTAAAGCTTCACCATAACTACTATCGATGTAGTTGCAAGCCTCCACAGCATGCACATGGGCGAAGAGCCAATGCCCATGCGCATGGCAACATCACCATGTCCAACTTTAGTTAGGGTTCAATCCTCTTGCAAGGCCTTCCAAGGTCAAGGTCTTGAGTGCTGTACACCCAAGCAAGCGAGGCAATGCAGAATCAGGATGGACTCAATCCTCCCAGAACAGCAAACTGCCATCGACATGTTGAACTGAGAGGGATGCTTGAATGCAGATTTGCGGATGCACACATAGAAAGCATGCCAGTGCAAAATGATACCAGATGAGTGCAATGGTATACTCAAGGAAGACTGAACACGCATGATGAGAGCTATTGCCTCGCCCATGAGCATGCTCTAGTGTACACGACCATTGCAGGTACACAGCTGCCACGATGAATGGGAAAGCAACACCAAACTTCATTTGTTCAGATGTCTCCTCCACAGATCTGCGGAGGAGACATCTGAACAAAAGAAGTTTGATGGTCCTTTTGTGGAATATCAAAGTCACCAGTTCTTCATTTGCACACCATCAACCATCACCATCTTTGAGATGCATCTCTTCCTTCCCCATTTTGCAATCTCTGCGTACAATTGTACGCATGTTTGACGAACATAGAATACACGTATCAATCCGGTTGCCCGTGACAGTCTAACCATGAGTCCGAAGCTATGCTCACTATTGTACAATAGATGCGTTGACAACAGATGCATCAGACATCATCTCTTCCAACATCTCTTCAGATTTGTGGAGGATGTTGCTGACAGCGTGACTCTATCTATGTGGAGCACAATCTCTCGACAGACTGCCTTGTTTCCAAGCCCTCCACCATCACATCGCTAAAGCAACAGTTAGATCGTTCCAAAGTCGTCCAACATCAACGACATCGCGTGGAAGCAAAGCAACCCTAATGTGTTTGAATGGACCACCACTGTGCGCCAAAGCCTTGTCAGGAACTCGACCTACCTTCATCTCCCTCACGATTTGCAAATTTTGCGAGGAACTCAGGTTCATCTCTTTTCTCCCTGGACGTTGCGAAGTTTTTGTCTTTTCTCTCTCTTTGGATCTTCTGAAGTTGTTTCTGATTGAACGATCTTAGTTCGAGTATGACTCGAAGTTATGCAGTCTTAATATGTTGTATAACAATTATAGCACATGCATGATGTCATCTGTAGATTACATGCAATTACTCCTGAGCAAACTCCTGAAGATCTTTGTAGTCAAAAGAGGGAGGTGGCTCTGGGCCAAATGTATCCCACGGTGACTCGATAAAGAACAAGCGCCGTTGCCTGTTTCTCAGAATCGGCACCTGCATCCCTCCCAAAGCTAGGGATATCATAAACATCCAAAGGTTGCTTCAATGTAATATCACATGCACAATTATCACAAACCACTATGGCAAAGCCAAAGGAATTCCGAGCTCATTGGTTGCACAACAGACGAGCTGGTTGATCCTAATCATGTTGAATCTCATTACTTCTGAGCATCTTCAAGCAGGGCAGTAAGTAGTTGAATGGCAAGGAAATATGCTTTTGTCTGTAATCATAAAGGAGCGGTCATATTTAGAGGTAACCTATTTCATTCCAGCCAAAACGTTAAAGTCGACATGATTCATAGTGGAGGCGAGTAACAAATGGGAAGGAGTCATAGCAACCTGCTCCCACGTCAGGGACATGCGGATCTGCTCTAGCCGCTTCCGATTTCTGCCATTGTCTTGATAATCACTTGCGCGTGATGCAGCCCTTATGTTCACTGTAGCATCCACTGCTGGCACACTGAACAGGAACTCCACATCATCCATTTCACCATCTTCTCCTGTAAAAATTGCGTATATGTACCTGTTGTCCATTACAAGCATCACTTAACCATAATGCTCCTCTTACTTTCGGCCGGGTAGAAACTAGTAACCATCTGTTTCACAAACTCGCAGAGCCATAAGAATAACCTAGGCATCACTAGAATGATAGTTGAATCAAGTTTCATAGCTTACGAGATATCTGTCCAAGGGTTGCACAAGTGTAAATGTGTTTGAAACCGCCAGTAACACTGGTGCATCTACCAGAGTAATTTGCGATGGCGGGCAAGAACATCAATTGGATGAAGAGGAGCGCAACCGGGTATGCAGCTAGCTTATATGCACATACACCAGGACGTTGTTCCAGGGAGATAAAACGTACCTCTCACCTTGATCTTTAATGGTGGCACCACGACGGAGTAGCAGTTCCCTCAACTCCTCGATGGCCGCAGGCAGCTTACCAGGAAATTCCCATGGTGCAACAAAGAACATCGGCCTGAAGACCCACCCAATTTGAACAAATCAATCATAGTACTAAGAATGTGGCATATGCTCTTTAATTCTTGACAGAAACAGTGAGCAAAACAATTGAATTCTACTCCCAGTAAGCTTCGAATAACACAGAGAATATCATAGACCTCACTCAGACCTCCTCAGCCTTCAGAAGTCCCTGGCAATATTCAGTCTGTTACTGTAAAACCTTACCCAACAGCTGCATTGAATAGGTAGTTAAACAGTAAGCTGGAATTGAGGGACATGTGGTCCGAAGCTCCTTGATTGCTCGCTTAAACTTCCACTGCCTCCCATCCCACTTCGAATTATCAGAATCAATGATTTATTCCCAGATTCCCACTGTTTACGTCTTCAGAGTGTCTCTGCCTCCGTTTGAGGTTTAGGCCCAGTACATTTATCAGTCTGTCTTCCTTGTTAAGGCACTGCAAGTTGACACGACCGATCATGGAGCAGAAGCGTATCCGGAAATTCCAGCTGCTTGTAGAGTACTCAATTCAGCTGTGGAACACAATGCAAATCGATACTGCAAACTTTCCCTCATGAAATTCAATCTTTTATGTCCGGAGTGGGCTCACCGAAATTCGTTATGTAATAGCTTGGTGCGATTAAGTTAAACACTGAATCTGTTGAAAGTTCTGAGTAAGAGGTAGGGGAGAGATTTGAAATCAGTGCAGGAAACCTGTCATCAAAGGAAGACACGCAGTTCCGAGTAGCACTGCAAGCGCCCAGGGTGTCATCGACAACACCAATGCATGTCGCACAGCTGCCTCTGGCGGGCTCCGACTGCTCCTTCACTCGCTCCCATGGAAAATTCGCTGCCACTAAATTGCCAAAGGATGTCGCACTCGCACCTTCAGAAATGCCAATCACAATACTCAAACTTATCAGAATAGCGGAGGTCCTGCACACAATCCACATTTTCCTCTGCATCCGTTCGGGAAATTTCTCTGCCACGTGAATTTCTGGGCGGCATCTCAGCACTAACCTCTCACTTCCACTGTGACACCGCGGAGCCAGTGTAAATCTTTGTACTGTCTTCACAAGGATTGAACCACTTGTTCCTGAACTACTAGCTGCTCTCCCAGTGCAGTGCTTTCCATCTCCACATGAATTTGCTGATGTGGTTGAGGTAACCCGACCGAAAAAGATTCTACGAGACAGATCAAATTTGCAACGCGTGACAGAGTACCAACAAATGTAAGATTGCAGGACGGGTCTGCGTACTGCTTGAGAGGTGGTGAAACCAAAACAAAAGCTCCCATCCATGCCTGCGAGAAACGAGCCTACAACCGCAGCGGACAACGTCGCAGCGACTACATTGTTGTCGCAGTGCAGTTCCAGCAAACGGTATGAACACAACAATGACATCTGCGCAATCCGCCATAGCTTTTCTCCCTCAGCATCACTCAACCCATTATCCACCACACATCCCCCATCTACCACACAAATGCAAGCGCTCCGTGATATAAAGCCCAAGAACTGCGAATTGGAGATATCGAACTCCAGACCTCTCACATCTCCTTGAATTCTAAATAAAAAACAATTCCAATCAAATTACTAAACATCGACTGAAGTTGACCAAAACGATTCCTCATCCCAAGAAAAAAAAAAGTACTAAGAGAGAAGACATCACAGAAGTAGAAATCTAGCGTTTGAGCCCGAGATTTTTTGAAGTTGAGGTGAGCTTTCACTTTCCGATCTAAGTTTTCTTGTTCTCATGCCCAACTCATCCCGCTGCTTCTGAGAAGGCCAAGAGCTGTCCGAGGCTCAGAGTGAGCACCGATAGAGCAAAGAGTGTCAAAGGTGGAGAGCGGTTATCTGTTTTCTGCGGCAAACATCGCCATCAACAGAACCCAGGGTTTTGTTATGGGCATTCAGTTGATAAAACACAACAAATTCTGCACAAAGTAGCTCGGAGGCATGCTTGACTCCCACATCATGTGCCAAGAGTGAGCACCTGAGAGTATCCCAGACATGATTTATTACAAGTTTTTGCTTGAACAGTATTTTCAACAGTCGAGTATGATACAAAGTGGTCTGCACATGAGGTACTGTGCACAGAAGATCAAGAATGTTGTAGTGTTCTACATGAATGATGGTTTCAATGTGAAGAATGCCGGCCGGTGTGCACGGTAAGAGAATTACTAGCGCATGTATTATCACACGCTATTTACCCTCTGCTCCTTGAACTTCTCCCGATCCTATACTCCATGTGGAGCTCGCTAATTCTCTGCTTGAATCTACTAGCTAACTGGTTTAACTATCAATTGTCGACATCTCATATTCTTTTCAGCTGTTCGATCTCTATCGGTTCAGCTTGACTATGTGGGATGATCAGATATGATCAACTAAGTTCTGATTGCACAGGTCAAGCCAGAGACCTGCCCATCTACTAATGCTATAGGGAAGTATGGTCACAAGGAATGCTACAGCAACAATGCTCATCTAACTTTCTTCGCTTATGTGCTGCCGCTGAAGCCAGGCAAACACTTGGACTTGACTCTGGAGATCCCGTGGTATCACCACTGGCACAACTACTAAGAGATGCTGCCTCCAGTACTCCGACAGGGCTCTGAGGTTCCCATGAGCAGCGAAGAACCTTCCTTTTCCCTGGCGCCCGCCAGCAATAACGATCTGCCAATAGCTCCTGTATGTCTTGGTAACAGATTCTTACCGTTTTCTGTATGACAGGCCAAATGGAGTGTCAGCGCCAGCAGAAGCAATGGGGGCATATATCGAACGATTCTTATGAAACATGCACGGTCAATCTTTCCTGAAGTATCCGAATTATACTCCATTTATCTAGGCCCAGGATTATTTCTCACCTCCTCAACGGAGAGATCAGCAAATACGCCATGAAGGTCGGCAGCTTGTAGAGCCGTAGCTTCTTCTAGAGAGCAGATGATGGCTGCCGCCGCTATTGCAGAAGGTCGGTATACAAGAAACAGAGTTTCTGCAATTACACAGATCGTGCCCTTGATTTCAGTACCGTGAAATCTTTGCATACACATCAGTTGACAAACACACACTTCACAAGGAGATCAGGTCAAGAACTTGGGACACGATTACAAAAGGATGCCGTATGTACAATCCTAGATATGGCAGGAACTCACCCTTCATCGTTCCTAGAATGAGCTCACTGACTCGTGGTAAAAGTGCTCGCAGCAGCACGTTGCTAATTCCGAGCTTGTGAAAATAATAGTCAACGTAGGAGAATGGTGTAACAGAGCTCATTCGCCACTCCAATGTGGACAATACAAGAAGCTCCATTCTTTGAATTGTATGTGCCTCAAATATATGTTCGACCTCCTCGACCTGACAATGTGTATTGATCAGCGTTAGAAAACACGACAAAATGGAAAAACCATGGCTAGTTCTTAAGCTAATCTAGTTCTAACCTTCTTTCCTTGGAAGGGAAACTTTTCTAGACAATGAGTCCTGAGAACAGATTCTCACATGTAAGTCAAGGAGTTGCGGTACTTCTGTTTCCTCCATTTTAGCAGCCAAAGATATGCACGCAATAGACAAGAGTTGATGCATCCAGGCCTTTCCTTTCTGCATAAGGGACGATCAAAGAGGTGAGTACACATCTTACTCAAAGATACTAGTTAAGAAGAGGAATCGCAGACATGCACCCGGGCTTAAACATCACAGAAACGGACAGAAAAAATCAGGCTGGAGGTACAAAAAGCCTCGCAAAAAGCTAGTGTGCAAAAGACTTTCAAGACGTCCGAGCACTTGGATTAGAACCAACTCATTACCGGCAGATGATAGCGGGACATGAACCGATCCATGTAATTTATAGCGAGGGCCGCAGTCAAGGGACCAAAATTGTAGTACGCTTGCACCTGCCATCAAGCAAACTTCAACTTGTCAAAATCCCAGATTGAAAGCTCCCGAGTCCAACAACATGGTGCAGGAGCCGACGGCAGGAAGCAATAGACTGTCTGGAAAGTTAACTCGCAAACGGCCGAGGTGACTGGTCAATGCTCAAGTGTAATCTGCACGGATCTGGCTTGTACAGATCAAATTACAAAGGGACAGTCAAAAGAAGATCGATTTAGAAGATAATATGATTGATATCGAGTTTATTAGCAAGGTGACCAATCTGCCAGGAGCACGTATCCAGGTGATGGAAACTGAGAACGACCTTGAGCATCCAGGTGATAGCATTTTGACGAGCTCCAGCATTAAGGCCACGGCCATGAAATCTCTCCGAATAGCCTTCTTCAGGCATATACCGCGCCTCTTTCTGCAGCAGAGTTGCTATGGCTTCTTCATCATCGACGGGAAAATCCAGAAACACGGCAGGATGGCAATCGTTCACAGGTTGTGCCGCAAGGTAGTCATCATCATTCCACGCACTTCCACTCCCATCCTCAGCGCAGTAGAGGCTTCTATTGCAATCAAAGCTGGACGCCATTCCTCAGGATGACTCCCCTCCGACAGCCTCTCCACCAATTCATTCGTGCCACTAGACCGCACCAATTGCCAAAGATCCAGCTTAAATATTCACCTGAGCTGCCGATGCTCATCAGTATGAGTGGCAAGCGCCGCAGCTGTAGCGCCCCGTCGCTGGGGACGTGCGAGCGCACCGTAACAAAACGCGTGCTGCAGCATTGAGGCGAGACATTCTCGGTGGAGAGAGAGATCCTATGGGCCCCACCGAAGTAGCATTACGGGACGCGTTTTTGTTGCTTTGCAAATAGTGAAGGCCCACTTTACCCTAAGAGGCCAACTTAAGTGTCCCCCAAACCGGCCACTCCAGTGACCTTTCGGTTGCACCCCAGAATAACGTGCCCAAGTGACACTATTTTTCCACTTGGGGACAGTTACACCCGTTTGTACAGTCACCCCACTTGGCTCTTTTTATAAAGCTATGCAGGATTTAGAGAGAGAGAGAGGAGGAAAAGAGACCTCCTCCTGAAAAATGGCTGCTCATAGAGTTATCCGGAAAGTGAGCCTGAGTTTGGTACCCTGTTTGGAGATACGGGTTTCATCCTGAGTTTGAGTAAATCCGTAAAGTGCAGAAAATTGGGCATGAAGTCAGAAAAGAGGGCACCAAATCATAAACTGGGGATGAGGGCAACGGCTGCTTTGCGAGCTCGCGAGCTCTGACTGCATCCGCCTCGACGTCAAACAAAACTCGGGTCCAAACTCCTGCCACCCCCATTTTCCTAGTCCTGGCAGTTTGGTCCAGTTAGTCGTGTTTAGTCTAGTCGTACCGCTTGATCCTAAGTTTCGAGTCTCATGCCCAGTTTTGGCCAAACTCAGGGTTCTCATGCCAAGTTTGGGGCCCTTTACGGATAACTCTATTGTCCAGACTTGATTAAAACCTATACAGCTTTATTTACAGGAAACATGAGGTATTTGAACAGACAACCCAACAAAGAAGGGAGGAAAGGGAAGTGAACTAAATTAAACTATTCAAACTTCTTAGTCAGCCCAACCTAGTCATCCCAACCTACTGCCTGAAGTAGGTCGGAGGGCAACATGGGTGTAACGTGAGATGTGGGATGAAGTCGATCCTGCCCGATGTAAAATGACCATTGCTTGAGTTCTCTGTAATGCAACGGCCATTTTTTGTCTGTAAAAGGCCACAAGAATGGAGGCATAAGGAATGCCCATGGTCTTGTTTTGGGCCGCTTGATGGGCACATGAATGAAGTAGGTCATCAAACTGGCAATGGAGACAACCGAATATCTCTACAGCCAAGGGGATGAAAGTGTCGGTAAGATGTCTGTCCCGATAGCCGCGTTCCTTAACTTGAGCAGCAACCAAAGCCGCAGAGCCCTGAGAGGATGCCGAACGTGAAAGTAGGTTGGATCGGCAATGACAACATCGGCTAGGGTGTGAAGACCATCTTTGGACAGGATGATGTCGACACGTAGTCGTGTGGACTGAAGAGTATAAGAAGGGAGGACATGAGATTGCTCTTGCATGACATGGAAACCAGCCTCTCGCGTAATCGATGTGACAGCGTCTCAGACAACGTCATGGGTGGCGGTGCGATCTCCCCTAGTACATGGACATCGAAGGGGTGGATAGCAAGTGTGTCGATAGGCTGCTGGCAAACACAATGTCGTAGACCTAACACAAAAGATGCAGTAGCCCAAGTCGCAAACGAAGAGCCGTGGCAAAGATGGGTGATGACAAGCGAAAAGGGGTGATGGTGGGTCGAGCTGTCAGCCATGTGCCTGCACCTTGCCCTGCACAAGATAGAAGCATGGCACAATGCACATCAAAGAAAGAGCTACTGGAAAGCATGCCGGAGAAGGAGTGTCGGTGCACGCGGTCAATTAGAGTCTCATGTACGTGATCAATGCCTTGGGCAAGCAACTGCTCGAATGGAGCTGGAAGATGCTGTCGCGACCCTTTGCCTTGAGGGCAAGGGGTCGAGACACAGAGGGGCTGCCCCTGTGGTGGGGGCGGTGGCAGCAATAGGTACGGGGGGCTGAAGCACCCTTGAGTGCCCAAGGCACTCAAGGAGGCAGAGGCACTCACTAGGTGGAGCCCCGCACAACGGGTTGCGGTGGGGGTGGCTCCACAAGGGGTGGTGGTAGCTTAGTGGGACTGGGACTTAGTGGGGGTGGCATCGGACTCACCATGGGGCGGAGACCTTGTGGTGGGAGTCGTGGGGAGTCTTGGGACTCATCACGGTCCAATGGGACCGTGGTGGGTGGGCCAAGACTCACCGCGACTCATCACCAAGAATCGAGGGTCTTTGTGGTGGTTCGCCATAAAATGGCATGGTTGTTTGTGAAACCCCCGCGGACAGTCAAAGAAGTATATATAGATAGTAGTAACCCCGAGAACGGTGCAAGGCCGTTGGTGACCAAAAACTAGTGAGTAAGCTAGTGAGCCGAAAAGCGACCAAGGAGTGGGGAGCTATTCCGGACTGCCATCTACCAAAGGGATATTCCACTAGGCCCAAATTGGTGGAGGGTCTAAAGGAAGAGTAAAGGAGGACCGTTATGTCCCGATGAGCAGCCGAAGCTCCGAGTTGGCCCGGCGGCCAAGTTGGGAGTTAGGCGCGCGCATCGAAGCGAGTAACTATGACTTGAAGGGGAGCTTACCGAAGGGAGGTGCGTGACACTTGGTATCAGAGCTTAGAGTTCAGTACGCAAACGTCCTTGGGATCGACCTCATCATGGGGTCGGGCAAGCCAAAGCGAAAGCGGAACGGCCTGAAAGATGATGATCCTGGTGAGCCCGATGGAGGCGACGTGTCACCGAAGCGGCCATTTGAGGAAGCGATGCATGCTTTTGAAAGCGAGGCCGCTCAAGAACGGGAGGAATCTGAGGAGTCGGAGCCCGAGGAATTCATGAGAGCTCCGACAGACCAACAGATGTCTCCCATGCCAGCAGCCTTTTGGGAAGGGTTATTGGCGCAGTTTGGCGGGACGTTGAAGGACGTTGAAGGCGGCTAATGCCACTTCCACTAAGGCAAAGTTTAAGGTGAAGCCTAAGGAACCCGGCACCTTCGAGGGCGCCCGAAATCGGAAGGCACTCAACACCTGGCTCTTGGAGCTAGAGCAGTACTTCCGGGCGGCCAAGTTGAGTGACGAGGATTGAGTGGAAGTGGCTCCCACCTATTTGAGGGGCTAAGCTCAACAATGGTGGCAGAAACGCCTTCATGACCAAGGTCCAAACACAGAAACCTTGAGCTGGAGTGGATTCAAGGAACTTATGAAGAGACAGTTTGTGCCCCTCAACGCGTTTTGGCTCGCCCGGGACAAGATGAGGAATTTGAAGCAAACTGATGACATTCGGGGATATGTTCAGGCTTTCAATGTATTGTTGCTCGAAGTCGTGGACATGGCAGAACTAGAAATGGTCTTCAACTTTGTGGCGGGATTGGCCCCATGGGCTAGGCGAAAGTTGGAGGAGAAGCCACCTAAGACTTTGAACGAGGCCATTGAAAGGGCCAAATGTTTCTCGGATGTCCTTAGGGGCGAAAGACAAGGCCGTACGGAGCTGAACCACAAGAAGACCCGGCGGGAGGGTGACTCCTTTCGACCGGAAAAGAAGTGGGATAGGCCACGCGGCGTCAATGGCAGTGGAAATCGAAGGGAGGGCCTTCACACGCCAAGACGACATCCGGTGCTCTGAAAGGAAAATCATGTGCGACGGCTTATGGCGGACAAAAGGCGACCTTCGATGGAGTGTGATTTATTGCGGGGAGCCCGGGCACATGGCTAAGAAGTGCGTAAAACCCCGACAATTGAACATGACTTGGGCGACCACAGAGCTGTCAGAAGATTCCATCAGCCGCTTGGTGGAAGCGGTGGTCGCCAAGACTTGCAAGGTAGGCAACTACTCTTGTGAGTTGTATTAGGAAACTGGCGCCCTGCGTAAAGGGAGTCAGTTATTGTTCGTGAGTGGGATAATTTCCGGAACTAACGTGTCATTGTTGGTGGACACATGAGCGTCACACTCCTTCATGACACCGGCAACGGCACGGAAGCTGGGACTCCCGACAAGCGATGTGGGGGCCTCTATTGAGGTGCGTTCTGCTAAAGGACAACCACAATTGGCGACGAGGTTGGCGTTCGATGTTCCTCTTCAGCTCGGGAGTTGGGAGGGACCTGAGAACTTCACCATTTGCAAGATCGATGGAGTGGATCTCATTTTGGGGATGACCTTTTTGAGCAGATCCGGAGCGGTCATAGATGGCCGAAAGAGAGTAGTCACGCTACCGTGTGGGAATGGTGGCAAAGTTTTACGGATGTCGAAAACGCCCAACCCCGTAGGAGGGCGAATAAACCTGCTTTCAGCAAGGGAGTGGGCCGTGGAGGAGTCACACGAGCCCCAGTTTTTGCTTTACGTAAAACAAGTGAAGGGAGAAGACGATTGGGGAGCCGAGCCCAGATTGGATCAAGGGGATTTTGGAGAAATGCTAGGATGTGATGCCGGAGGATTTACCAAGCGGCTTGCTACCGCGAAGGGGAGTTGACCACAAGATTGAGGTGATATCGGGATCGGAGCCGCCTGCCAAGGCGCCCTACCGGTTGAGCCACAGAGAGTTGGTCGAGCTGAAGACTCAGCTCAAGGATCTAATGTCAAAGGGGTACATCCGGCCGAGTAAGTCACCTTACAGAGCCCCGGTGTTATGCGTAGACAAGAAGGATGGGACGTTGCGGATGTGTGTCGACTACAGGGCTCTGAATAAGGTGACTATCAAGAACCGGTACCCTTTGCCAAGGATCGACGACCTCTTCGATCGGTTGGCAGGAGCAAAGTATTTCAGCCGGATCGATTTGCGCTCTGGCTACCATCAAATCCGAGTGGCGGAAGGAGATGAGGAGAAAACCGCGTGCAGGACAAGATATGGTTCGTATGAGTTCTTGGTGATGCCTTTTGGACTCACCAGCGCACCCGCGGCCTTTAGCACGCTAATGAACAGCCTTTTCCAGGAGTGGTTGGATGACTTTGTCATCGTGTACATCAATGACATCCTGGTGTACTCGAAAACAAAAGAAGAGCACCTGGAGCACCTCAAAAGGGTGTTCCAGAAATTGCGGGAAGAGAGGTTGTATGCCAAAGCTTCAAAGTGCGAATTCGGGGTCACAAAAGTGGAGTTCCTAGGGCATGTGATTACACAGGATGGGATCAAAATGGATGACAGAAAGGTGAGGGCGATCTTGGACTGGGAACCTCCAACTTCGGTCCCGGGAGTGTGAACCTTCCTAGGACTCGCCTCCTATTACCGAAAGTATATGAGAAATTTTGCCAAGATCACGGGGCCGCTGTCAGACCTTCGGTGTAAATCCAAGGTATGGGTATGGAACACCTTTTGTGGCCAAACTTTTGCCGAGTTGAAGCAGCGGATGGCAGAAGCTCCAGTCTTGAAAATCCCGGAGTTCGACCGTCCGTTTGAGATTCATGCAGATGCGTCGGACTTTGCGATTGGGGGTGTACTTATGCAAGATGGACGTCCAGTGGCTTACGAAAGTAAGAAACTAAATGAAGTGAAGCGATGGTGGCCAACGCACGAGAAAGAGATGAAGGCAGTGGTGCATTGCCTTGAGCTTTGGCGTCACTATGGTGGTTTCCAACCCGGTGAAGGTGTTCACGGACAATGTCATGGTGAAGTATTTTGCCACGCAGCCTAAGTTGTCCCCAAAACAACTTAGGTGGCAAGATACTTTGGCGGTGTTTGACGTGGATATCCAGTACAAACCGGGACGGGACAATGTGGGTGGCCGATGCTTTAAGTAGAAAGCAGCAGCTCATGTTGGTGTGCAGGGGCGAGACGGCGCTCCAAAGGAAGATCCGGAAGGCTTACCGAAAGGATGAGATGGCAAAGTCCGTGATGCGGGACTTGAGGATGGGGGTTAAATCGTAGTTCCACTTGCAAAACGGACTGCTCCGGTACAAGCAAAAGCGTCTCTACCACTACCAGAGAAACCGGTTTTTTTAACGGCTATTCTCACACATTTTGGTGTGAAAAGAGTTCAAGTTCACACCCCCCCCTGGTGTTAGGTTAACCCAGTCTTTTGCACCATATGAAACTTTCTTGGTCCTGTGAAAAAACCATCTCACACCAAACTTCACCTGAGTGGCTGTAGGTTTAGGTGGCTCTTTTGATGACGGATATTTTGACGGCCGTTTGACTGTCAGTTCAACTAGTATTTTGACTAAGTAATCTTAATGGTCTTCTACTGTTATTACTATTTACACCTCGTTGCCACCATGTCTGCCACATGTATGTAAAAGGGAATGCCACGTAGTAGAGTCCATCAGAATTATTAAATAAATAATAGATATTAAGGGCTCTTCTTACGGCTTCTCTCACACAGATTTAACACCAGTTCAAATCGTGTGTGAACGCAATGACACTAGTGTGAATACTGTCACATCCACTGTTCTGTTCCTATTGGACGAAAAGTAAACAATTATTATTTATTAACAAATGCTAAAATGAATAGTCATATTATTGTTGTTGTTGTTGTATAGATATTCTCATAATAAATGGGATAGCACCCGAAAGCCATTGGCTGCTTGATTTAATATTTAATATATAATAATTTTTATTTGTTTTGTTTCATTTAAATAAAAGCTTATTTAAAATAGGGGATAATATTTGTATTATTAACCACATTGACCTGTAGTAATGTTATTAATATTAAATATAGCAAACAACCAACAAAATACCACATTCATGTCTACACAAGGAAAATTTGGCTTGATGTGGGAAAATGAAGTTGCCCTTGAACAAGGGATCTTGTGATCATACATGAGAATAGCAAGAGCATCAATTCAAAAAATACGGTTCACATGAGAAGAGCTGTTTTGTTTACCTGGCTCAGCAACCCTCAATCCATAAAGAAAACTAAACTAAACTAAACTTGTAGCACCTTCAATATCACGCGTGTTTAAGAAACTTGTCGTGCACCTAAGCATCGTGCCACAACATACATCGTTGTCCACCACACAATCTAAGCACACAATCATAGAAAGTTATGCCACAATCGCCCCCCTAGCTGGTGATTAGGTCCCTCTAACACCGGATAGCTGACAAGTATCCATCTCAATAAGATCATCGCTTGGTCTTCAATTGCACAAGTCCCAACACCTGAAGTCGATAGATCAAGAGGCCGGGTGCAAACGTAGCCCCATCGTTAGTCGCCTTCATGCAATCCATGATCTTCAGTTGAGTATCCATGGCATTGAAGCCCCACTAGCTAGACCTTGGATCACTTGTCCGCCTCACCATTGTCATGCCCACTACCTCTGTCCAAGGCACCGTGGACACAACCATTCTCCGATAGGGACCTCCTCAAGTGGCGGTGTCAAGCATCCCATGTGCCACCCCCTTGAGCATTTGTCACACCCCAACATGGTTGCGGCGCCACCAGCATGCCCACATAGCATGCAATGCAACCCTGCAGGTACCACTGCAAGGTTGGGATCTATCATCCCATCCACATGTGGAAGGTGACATGGCGTACAATTGCGCACATGGTCCTTCCATACCATGTCATCTCAACCTTCCAGAATCAACACTCCTGAAGGCAACACCTCCCTGACCCTTAAAATCACACGTCCTGCTGTGACATCCAAGGTCGTAGGCGCTGTCTGTTGAAGATACACATAGTCCCCAGGTGGAAACGCCGAACACTTGGCCGATATCCCCCTCCACGTATAGTGGCGTACCTCAATGTGTCTCGGTGTTGGGCAATAGCAAGGTTCTCAAAAGCCATAGGTATGACTTCTTGGAACAACTCTGCCCGCTGGGCACAAGTTTGTATCCACACATCTGGATCATCAAGGTTGAGAACTATTGCAGCCTCCCTACGAATAGATGCAGGCAAATCCGGCTCTCGGCCGAAGAGAAGAAAGTAAGGTGAGAAGGAGGCAAGTGAAGCTTGTTTGCTGAACCTATAGCCCATAACTAGCCAAGGCAGTTGAAGGTCCCAATCTCCTAGGTGTCCCTTCTGCAAACCGTACTTGCGCAAACCTCTCTTGACTGTCTGAGCAACTCTCTCCGCCAAGCCATCAGCCTCGAGATGATCCCGAGATCTATCAAGGCTTGCTCACACAAAGCCTGAAACTCCCCCAAGAATTCTCTCCCCCGGTCCGTGAGTACCTCGGCTGGAGCACCAAAATGGCTAAGCACTCGATCTAAGAATGCATACGCAGCCCCCTCACTTGTCTTGTCAGGCAATGCCACCAGTTCAATCCATTTGGAGAAGTGTTCCACCATCACCAGCACATACTTGTTATGGCAAATCGTCAATGGCAATGGGCCTGCAAAGTCGAGACTCCAACGATAGCCCAAATCCATAATGGGTAAAGGATGCAATTGTGGAGTAGGGGCGTTGAAAGAAGCCCGCACTCTATCACACACCATGCACCTTGCCACTAACTGTTGCACATCCGTGTGCATGCCCCGCCACCAATGCTGCCCTTGCAGCAAACTATGAGTGCGCCGCACCCCAAAATATCCCAACTCCTCACGGGCATGGCGTACCAATCGCGCTCATTATGTTGGATGAGGTACAATCCTCACTCGTCCATCCTCCCATACCCGGAGTAGGTGAGTCCCTTCCCACTTGAACCTCTTGGCTTGTTGTAAGATCCGATCTCTCTCCTTAGCAGTCACACTGGCTGTTGTCTCTCATGTACGAAGGTAGGCCAACACTGCTGCATCTTCATGCACATCCTTAGCACCACCAAGCTCCTCACTGATCTCCGGATCGTCATGCACACCATCTACTTGACCAATGCTATGGGATGGACCAGCTTGAGCTCCCATTGCTAGGATGCACAAAAAGGCAGATGCGTGCCATCCTGGCACCATCTCCTCATCCGTCTCACCATGCCACCGAGCTCCAGTATCATCATGCTCGCTCATGCATGGATTACGACTCAACCCATCTGCATCCCAATTGACTATACCGGCTCGATGCACCACCTAGAAGTCGTACTCTTGAAGCATAAGTGCCCACCGTGCAAGCTTCCATGTAAGCTTGTCTGACTCCATCAACCACTTCAATGGTTGGTGATCCGTGACAAGGGTGAAGAGGTTGCCATAGAGGTAGCATCTAAAATGTGTCACTGCCCATACCGCAGCTAGACACTCCCCTTTATATGAGCTTAACTTCGCCTCGGCATCATTGTTCGAGCGGCTGACATATGCCACTACGAACTCTCTTCCCTCGTCATCCACCTGTGTGAGCACTGCTCCAATTCCCAGCATACTCCAATCCATATGCAGCTGGAAAGGCCGCCTCAGAATAGGTGCAGAAGTCAATCGAGCCTTGAGTTCCTCAAAGGCTTCCTCCTGTTCCTTCTCCCACTGCCACTCCTGACCCACCTTGGTCAACTTGGTAAGAGCCTTTGCAATGCTGCTAAATCCCTTGACAAACCATCGATAGTAATTTGCTAACCCCATGAAAGCACGAACTCTTCTAACATCTATGGGGCGTGGAATGCGTGCAATGGCCTCCACCTTCGTCTTTTGAATACCCAATCCTCCAGGGTATATCATGTGGCCCAGATACTCAATCTGGTTGTCAAGTTAAATAAGCACAGTGTGAAAACAGCTAGAATAAAACTAGTTATTTGCATTTAACACTTGGATTTAGGTCAAGTGTTAAATCAGATGTCAAGTTTAGTTTGACACCTGGTCCGTCTTATCTTCACGAGAGCGGCAGTCGCGCGGCTCATCTTTCTCGAGTTGAGCCTGCGCGACCGAGCTCCTTCTTGCGTTTAGAAGCTGTGTGTGCTTATGATGGGAGTGTAGGTTGTTGTGGGGTGGAGCCCTTATAGCTTGGGGTGCCCCTGGCTCGACTTCTATTTTAAAGAGTGATAGCAATGGATTTCATATTTCTTGTGTTGAGAGTGTGTGTCCTTTTAGCTTTTGTTTATCACTCGAGAAAGATGCAACTGTATCTAGTTTTCTAGGGCTAAGCTAGATGTTACGTTCCGGTTTTTAAGCACTATTATAATATAGCTTGGTTACGAGAGCTTGCAGGTAGACTGGCTATGTGTGCCTAGTGGAGCATAACAGGAAGGCGGGAACCACTCGAAGTGTCGCTGCAGCAGTTCAAAGCCAACAATATTCTCGTCCTTCTGGCAGGCACTGCAGCAGGCTGTCTGCCTTGTTCTGATAGCGTGGGGGGCATGTCCTCATCAACAGTTGTACATAGGGGGCTTCTGCCGCTGCCATGGCTTGTGCTTTTCCCACCTCGGCAGGACTGGAGGATCAGGCTTGACGTAGTAGGAACAAAGCCTCAGGTGCTCTTTCTGTGCTCTTTCATTGCCAGCCTTTAGTGCACCACCAGCTGCACATACTATCACATGCAGGGAAAACCGACCGTAGCGACCGTAGCTGCCAGGGCCTTGGTGAATCCCGCTGCAGGCGAGGATGTTGTGCGGCAGCAGAGGTTGTTGAGTGGTCAGGCCTTGCGAGTGTCGTCCGTGCCCTCCAAGATTGGTGTTGGGGCCCGTGGATTGGGGTTATCTCTGTTCAACCATGACAAGTGTGCTCCTGTCCCCAAGCTGCCATAGTAGAAGGCTTAGCTATTTTTGCCACTGGGCAATGCCTTGAGCTTTCAGAATCCTCACCTTGAGTGATCTGGGGACTGGAGACCGGCCATGTCCGCTTGTTTGTCAACGTGAACCCAAATATCTTGCAGTCTTGCTCCACCTGCGGGCTGGGTGTGCAGACCTGCTGCAGCTCTGGCTGTTTGGGGCAAACACCTACTGACAAAGAGTGTCCTTGCAGACCAAGCAAATCGTTCTCCGTCTGAGTTTGATTGATGGGCAGTGACCGCTCAGGCATTCCAACCACTTGACAAGATGAAGATGCTGATTCATTTGCTAATGTGAACCAACTAGGTAAAGAAGCCTGCAAGGAAGGCTGTTGCGGATCCAGTAAACGACTTCCACTGCAATTTGTTGCTTGATGGCTCTGTTACAATGTGACTACTGTAAGAAAGATTCAGACCTGCCAGGCAAGCTATGAACGTTGATATCTGCACTACCACAACTCCCTAGGATTAATACAAGTGCCTGGAGTGAAATGGATAGCTGGAGAACTGCTCAGCCCATACATTTGGAGTTAAGAGTCATATCATCTACATTGAGGGCGGAGGCCAGGCATCGGAAATGGACCCACCTTGTGTGGAAGCTGATCGCAGGCATGATGGAGCGTGTGGAGAACAACCGAGTTGCACTCACTGTCAATACTGGTTGGGGTCGACTTGGGTGGTGATCGCAGGCATGATATGAACATGTGGAGGATGACAATGCCAGTCAAGCACAGCGCTACACACCAAGCGTGACCAGAGCACATGCTTGCGCCACAATGAAAGTGGCATGATTGATCAAGTTCTGTTGACAACCAACGCTGAGGACTGCGGTTTGTGAAGATCAGGGTTAGGTCAATCCGAATACCTCAAATAGGAGATGCCCCCATTCCGCTGATGCCAAGGACGCGATGATGCCCTGTGCTGTTGTTGTAAGTCCCGCCATAGCTCTCTCTCTCTCTCTCACGGAAGACTGCTGCTGTGGAGTGCGCTCGGAAATGGGGCAGTAGTGTGCTCACAGTGCGAGGGGAACGGCCTCGGGAACCCGTAGGTAACCAGGGAACAGGAACCAAGACAAGTATTTTTAAAAAAAAAAAAAAAAAAAAATCGTTCTTTGATCTAATTTAAATTAGATAGAGCCTGTTTGCCATAACTTTGGCCTACCAAGGCCGTTGGACCCAAACTTGCGCAGGACCTACAGAAAAGGGAAATCTACCTATCTAAACCTGGTTTCTGTTTTTGGGACTCTGCTAAAAATCTATGGAATTTTTAGAGTGTGAGTGTGCTAAGAAAGATCCACGATCCTATCTCTAGAACCTGTGTTGGTCTATATGAGAGACAAATTTGTGGATGTACTCCTTGCATGGCTGGGGGAAATGAGGACGTAATTGAAGGGCAGGATTCTTCTCTTAGCCTGTGCACACAAGGGGACAAGATTTATGTTTCCCAAGGAACTCAGACTGATTTGAGTGGAGAACAGTTGGACGATTTGATTGCATACTGGGAGTCAGGCATTAGCAGTAGACAACAGACTGCTGTAGTTGGCATTGAGGGCCTCAATATCGCCTTGGACAGTCAGAACTCTGTTGGAGCCAGCAGTTCTGCAGCTGTAGGTGAAATACCAAAGTGGGTGAAAGCTAGGCTTGGAACACAGCCAAAGACAGCCCCGGGGACCAAGGTGTTCAGCCACAAGGTCGTGGTGTACTGGAGCAGAGGAGCAGGAGCTACACAAGTTTGTGCAATCAGACATGGTGGCAACCGGATACGCTCTGCACAGGGCAACCACGAGCGGGTTCATCAGCAATGACATGTTTGTTGTGCGTGAAGGAGATGCACTCATTCGCAATGAGGACACCCGCACCCGTCTCAAACTTTCGAGTTGAGAGACTTCAGACCCCCCTCTGTTTTCTTTAGTATTCAGTGAGCGGGAGATAGGGGAGTATTGCTTTGTCTCTACCTGGCAGAAAGAGGAGGAGGGTTGGTTAGAGCGAGCTACTGTAGCTTGGGACAAGGTAGTGGCAGGTTTCTGGACATAGATATACCTCCTACACCTTACCATCATGCAGAGCGAGGCACTTTGAGAGAAGTCTGGCATTTGATAGCATAGATCAGGATTAGATCTTGCTTGGTTCTATTCTTCCCCTCCATCTCTGTACTATTTTCATTACCATGTACTTGTAGTTGCCAAAGCCTCTCTTGGTGGGGGCCAGTCAGTCCGGGGTTTTGGGCTGGGATATTCTGCAGGATCAGCATTGCAGCTGGATTTTTGGTGTGGGGGTGTTGATGTTTTGATTTCTTGTGTTTGGATCCCCCCCCAACACCTGCATGCTTGACTGTGCGCCATGTTGGTTTTGTGTGGGCGCTTGCTTTCATAGGGATTAGGCCGGATTTGATCACCGGTCAATCCTAGAGTATGCTGTCGGTGGTGAGGCTGGAGTGATGACCAGCAAGACCACCAGTGTTTCTTCTATGGTGAGCTGGGTTGATGACCAGCCAACCATAGAGTTCTTGCGGTGATGCAGGTGCAGGTGCCCTGAGCCATTGGGATATGACCCTTAGACTGCAACAGGTGCCCACCCGTGTCACTATTAGATTAGTACTAGAGCCTTATAGTGTCACGTGGAGGAGGTGCACATTGTGAGTGTCATTACGGAGTTATCCAAGGGTTTTGAGGGAGTACGGCTACAGGCAGTAACAGTGAGAGTGGGTTCACAAGACGAGGTATTCGGTTCAGACCACCTTCACCGCCACCCTCAATTACTGTAGAGTCAGACACAGACTCGAGGCTTCATCAACAGGTGTGCACTTTCATTCGCCATTGTTGTGGGAGACATGGAGGAGATGTATGGAGCTACCAAGGGCCTCGTAGGTACTCTGGAGCTGTGGGCACAATCGAGTTGGATGACTTTATCCAGGAGTTCGAGCTGGTGTGATTTGGCAGCAGATGCGCAATCCACAGCTATTCACCCCATTCATGGCGTGGAAGGGATTGTTCCAGCATTTGGAAGGCCCGCCTATGGACGATTACCACGAGTTCAGGCGAGGACATGAAGCAGAGATTGAGGAGTGGAGGATGTATTGGTCACCTGACTACGTCTCCATTACTTGAGGCACGACGCGACCAGTAGCTGCATCAGTACCAATAGCTCCCACTGCCAGCACTAGTAGTGGAGCAAGTAGTGCTGGTACTTCTGTAGGTGGTACCAGTTCAAAAGGTGCTACTACTCCTCCTGCCACGACTACAACGCATGTGCCTAGATTCAACCCGGTGGTGAAGTTCTTCCAGGAGTTGCGGAGGAACTACCAAGGTATACGGACAGAGAAGCTGCGAAGTTTGCAAGACTTCCAGCGCAAACCCAGTGAGAGCCTGCCGCGAGAGGCGTACACTCGTATGAGGCGGCGCTTGATAGGTGTGACCCAAGGGATTACTGAAGCTCAGGCAATCCAGTTTGGTATGGAATTCTGGACAAGGAGCTCAAGAGAAGGGTGCGATGCAGATGCAACCCTGTTACAAGCAGCCCCAACCCACATTAGCAGAGTGGGTTTCTGCTGGCTGAGCGGATTGAGCTCAACATGGTGGAGGAGCGAGTTGTTACATTGGATTTGGCAAGGACATGCCTGCACGGGGCACTGTCAGCCCACAGCACAAGGGACTGCCCAACAGCGTGGTCAGGGGGCAAGGTTTCCCAGCCCAAGTTCCATGGAGCTTACAGGGGACCTCAGGTGCAGAGGCCCGTGGCATCTTTTGCAGGCCAACAGCAACCAGGGGTGATATGTTGGACATGTGGAGGACCCCATGTCAAGAGAGATTGCCCAGAGAGTGGCAAAAGGCCGGCACAAAGCACACCTGCACAGTTGCAGTGTGGGCATTGCGGCAAGTATGGGCATGGAGATGCCCAGTGTTATGACTTGCATCCTGAGTTGCGCCCAGGCCAGTTCCAAGGGAACAATGGTGGCGGGGGCGAGGTGGACCAGCCCAAAGAGGACGAGGTGGTCGGGCACGAGGTGCAGGCCAAGGGCAACTCCACATGGCAAGGACGCGGAGGTCAGGGTGTTGACCAAGGCATGGCCAATCGGCTTCAGCAGCTAGAGCAGAGGCTCGCTGCCATGGCTATAGCTCAGGCGATACCGGCTCCCAGGCGGGATGGTCCACCTCCTGCTCCTGAGGGAGGAGATATGGGAGGTATGGGATTCATGTGCGGAGCAGCACTACCACTAGAGCAGGTGGAGTCTGCTGCAGCCATGACTCGAGGAGCAGCACGAGTTCCTGAGCCACGAGGTGCAGAGGGAGTTGGATCCACAACATGGGGAGGCAAGCCGTCAGGCAAGGCTGCCTCAGTCATTCACCTTGCGGAGACAGTGTCAACGCCATCCATGGCACCTAGTTCTCGCCCGACTGTTACCGAGGCGGAGGTTACTATGCCATTGGGAGAGCTACACGTGCAGCACTGACACCTGCTACCAAGGCTAGTGCAGCCGGTGTGTTATTGGGGCAGCCACCTCTGTGTGTCAAGCCCCACTGTTCTCGGCAACCATGATTGCGACGCCGGGGTGAGACCAGCTGCAGTTTTCAGACTAGCAGCAACTTCTGTGAGAGTGGGAGGTCACTTCATCTTCTGCGGAGTTAGTGGAAGGTGTAGTGGCAGAGGGATCCTCGGATTTGAGGGTCAAGACTGCCACGGCTGCGCCTGGCAAGCTGCAGCTGCCAGGTTGACGAGCTGCCAGCTAGGCCAGCCTTGAGCGCGCCATGGTGACACCTGGAGTTGTCTTGTTAGACAACCAGGATGCATTTTCACTTTGAGTGGGACCGGCAGGCAAGAAGTACCGGCCACTGCGGGTCTTGTTGGACTCGGGAGCTCAGCCACTGATGTTGGGCAGAGCTGCTATTGCAGGTTTGGGCTCATGGAGGCGGATATGGAGCCTTGTCCTTTCCAGATACAGACATCTCTGGGAGGATCAGAGCAGGCTCGGGGCATGACACGGCATCAGTTGGCCATTAGACTGCAGCCGGATCATCCTATCGATGGCTCAGTAATGCGAGCCAAGGCCATTGTGACAGACGCGGTCTCTTACGATGTCCTCATTGGTGGGGCAGTGTTATACCATGGGCTTCACCCTGGATTTTGGGAGGAGTCAGCATTCTACAGGCCTGGATGGCAGTCAGGGGATGGTCGTCGTGCACAGCTCCCTGTGACATTCATTGGGGGTATTGCGGCTGCCCAGCGGGGCAAGATGCCAACACTAGCCGCCTTTACAGCTGCAGTTAGTTGGCCTGGAGAGTTGCTGGAAGGCAATGCCCATGCAGAGGATGTGCCACCTCCAGCAGAGCAGGATGACATGCATGGTATGGCGGAGTTGCCTGCCATGGTTGCTCACACTCCATTGTGGGGTACGAGCAAGGATTTGCAGCAGGTGCTGATCGACGGGTGCAACAAGCCTGGGTAAGAGGCTTTTGTTCGTCAGAAGAGGAGAGAGTGCGGGTATTGCACCAGACCACCTCAGTTGTCACCATTGGATACCACACCTATTGTGTGGCAGTATCCGGATGAAGGCATTGCCTTCTGGACTTGGCGGATCAGCACGGATTGGCTGCTGTGCTACAGGCAGGTGTGCAAGTAAGGCGGTTACCTGTATGTGGAGAGGGATGAGACTGCACGACGCGTCTCACTGCGCCATGTTGCTCAGTTGGTAAGCAGTACCCTGACTTGTTGCTGTGTCTGCAGTTCGTGGATACCAACAAGCCTTGCCAGCAGACATTTCCTGTTGGGGCGCGGATTTGGAGCAGGTTGGCTCCATTGATCTGTAGTGGCAGGTTGGCCCTGCCAAGGGCATTCATCAGCCGGGCATGGCAATGGATTGCGAGACTCGAGGACGGGTCTGTTTTGGGAGATGGTGCGGGTTTTGCGCCACTTGCAGCTTCATCAAGCTGTATCTCCAGCATACATCTTGGAGAATGTGCCACTGATGGGTGATTCTCGGGCCAGGGTGATGGCCAGTGTGCATCAAGTCCGGTCGTGGCTTGGGTCAGTCAGCTGCTGCTGGATGCAGCTGCAGTGGGATCACGGGCTCATCGTCCACGGCTTTGGTGGACTAACTTGATGCCACCCGCACTGCTCAAGCGTGCATTTGATGGGGTGCAGCGGCCAGCACACCTCACCGTGGATGGCATTTTGGACACAGGGAGGCAGTCTCAACGTGTGAGACACGATGACCGTTCGCCTTTGGCATGGTCAACAGGGTGGGTCAACCACGAGCAGCATTACCTACACTACTCAGCTTCCCAGGATCCCATGCTTTTCGGGATGGTGGACCTGGCCTCTGTGGGATGCCAGTTGCAACAGTTAGTGGAGCCTAATGCCGACGACGAGAGCGGGCTATGGGATTTTCCACTGGGACCACGGCGGTGCCTTCTCTTTCTGAGGCATCACGTCGTCAGGTGTTGGGGCAAGCAATGGATCTCAATTGCTTGACCTGGATTATCAGCTTGGCTATGGCTGAGCAACGTAGAGTGCGGAGTGCACTTCCCTTGATGGTCTCTCTGCCTACCGAGACGGTACAGGCAGCGAGTGGGGGCGAGCCGGTGAGGACCACGGGGTGTAGACATCCATGGCACACGTGGGAGGTGCTCGAGGTTCAGAGGGAGTTGGCAGCCAAGGCAGCTGTGATGGATGAGGTTGGGGATTCTTCTCGGGATGAGGAGGTTCTCAATGATGAGATGATGGGCAGGATGAGGCCTTGTCATTGACTGAGCAGGAAGGGGAGGTACTGCAAAAGGTTGCAGCATAGCAACCACGGGACGCGTCCTCTACCTCTAAGCCCACTGGACTTAAGGTTGCAGTTACGGAGGACAATTGGGAGCCTGACATTGGACCCATTGTCACCGGAGGAGAGAGACGACGTATACGGCGGTTCCTGAGGGCTTACAGGAATTGCTTTGCCTTCAGTTTGAAGGACTTGGGAGCACTGAAGGGTCAAGAGATCCGTATTGAGTTGGCACTGACACGCCAATCTTTCGGAGACCCTATAGATACAGTGACATGGAGAGGTCTTTGATTCAGATGAGGACTCAAGATCTCTGGGAGGCAGGTTTGGTGGAGCTCTCTGGTGGAGAGTATGCTTCAGCCACAGTGATGCCAGCCAAGAAGGATGTCTATGGCAATTGGACGGAGAGACGTATGTGCGGTGATTACCGGCTGTAAATCGTCAGACCAAGTCCGATAGGTATGCCATGCCGACACCAGAGGAGATCTTTGATGCCATTGGGCATTCCAAGGTCTTTAGCACGTTGATTTACGATCCGGATATCACCAGTTGCCGATCAAGGAGGCGGAGGCGGATAAACAAAAGACGGCATTCTAGGGGATCAATGAGCACGGGAAGGATTGCCTATACCAGTGGCGGTTCTTACCATTTGGGCTTAAAAACGCTCCCGCTGAGTTTCAAAGAGTCATGGACAGGATTCTAGCAGGGGTGGAGTTTGCTCGGTGCTACATAGATGACATCATCATCTTTAGTGCTACGGTGGAGGAGCATGAGAGACACCTTCAGGGGGTATTTGAGCGCTTGAGGGCGCACGGATTGAAGTTACATCCGGGCAAGTGCAAGTTTTTCCACAACCAGATTGAGTATCTGGGTCACATGATATCCTGGAGGATTGGGGGTACAGCAGACTAAGGTAGAGTCCATTGCACAGGTTCCACGCCCCACGGATGTGAGCCGAGTTCGAGCTTTCATGGGGTTAGCAAACTATTACAGACGGTTTGTTAAGGGATTTAGTGCCATTGCAAAGGCTCTAACCAAGCTGACCAAGGTGGACCAGGAGTGGCAGTGGGAAGATGAGCAAGAACAAGCTTTTCAAGAGCTCAAGGCGAGGTTGACCTCGGCGCCCATCTTGAGACGACCTATCAGGGGGCGTCCTTTTCAGCTGCATACAGATTGGAGCATGCTGGGGCTTGGAGCGGTGCTCACACAGGTGGATGATGAGGGAAGAGAGTTCGTAGTGGCTTATGCTAGCCGCTCGAACAATGCTGCAGAGTCTAAGTATAGCTCATATGAGGGAGAATGCTTAGCTGCAGTGTGGGCCGTGGCACACTTCAGGTGCTATCTATACGGCAATCTCTTCACCCTTGTCACGGATCACCAACCACTCAAGTGGTTGATGGAGTCAGACAAGCTTACGGGGAAGCTTGCACGGTGGGCACTCATCCTTCAAGAGTATGACTTTCAGGTGGTGCATCGACCGGGTTTGGTCAATCGCAATGCAGATGGGTTGAGTCGCAATCCATGCACGAGCCAACAGGATGACACTGGAGCTCGGTGGCATGGTGAGACGGACGAGGAGATGGTGCCCGGATGGCATGCATCTGCATTTCTGTGTATCTTGGCAGCGGAAGGCCAGGTTGGACCTGCAACAGGGATGACTGTAGATCAAGTGTCTGAGGACCCTGAGGCCAGCAATGAGCAAGGTGGCGTCAAAGATATACATGAGGATTCAGTTGTGTTGGACTACCTCCGCACTGGAGACACGGCAGCCACTGTGACTGCCAAGGAGAGGGATCGGATCCTACAACGAGCCAAGAGGTTCAAGTGGGAGGGGACACCTGCTCCGAGTGTGGGAGGATGGTCAAGTGAGGATTGTGCCTCACCCAACACAGCGGGCACGGTTAGTGCGCCATGCCCATGAGGAGTTGGGGCATTTTGGGGTGCGACGCACTCATAGTCTACTGCAGGGGCAGTATTGGTGGCGTGGTATGCACACAGAGGTGCAACAATTTGTGGCTAGGTGCATGGTGTGTGACAGGTGCGTGCTTCATTCAACGCCCTACTCCACAATTGCACCCTCTTCCGATCATGGGATTGGGCTACAGGTGGAGTCTTGACTTCGCAGGGCCATTGCCACTGACCATGCGCCACAACAAGTACGTGTTGGTGATGGTGGAGCACTTCTCCAAGTGGATTGAATTGGTTCCATTGCCTGATAAGGCTAGTGAGGGAGCTGCGTATGCATTCTTGGATTGTGTGCTTAGCCGATTCGGTGCTCCAGCTGAGGTACTCACGGACCAAGGGAGAGAGTTCTTGGGGGTTTCAGGCTTTGGTGACAAGGCCTTGATAGACCACCGCACCACTTCTCGGGATCATCTGAGGCCGATGGCTTGGCAGAGAGTTGTTCAGATAGTAAAGAGGGGTTTGCGCAAGTATGGCTTGCAGAAGGGACACCTAGGAGATTGGGACCTTCAGTTACCCTGGTTTAGCCATGGGCTACAGGTTCAGCAAGCAAGCATCACTCGCCTCCTTCTCACCATACTTTCTTCTCTTTGGCCGAGAGCCGGATTTGCCTACATCCATTCGCAGAGAAGCTGCTACAGTTCTTAACCTTGACGATCCGGACGTGTGGGCACGTGCATGTGAGCAGCGTGCAGAGTTGTTCAAGAGAGTCATGCCCATGGCTTTCGAGAACCTTGCCATTGCACAACACCGTGATACGTTGAGGTATGCTACCATACGTGGTGGGGGCTATCGTCCTGGGGTTCGGAGATTCAACCCTGGCAGACTACTTTATTGTGCATATATGTGTGGTGTGGTTTGGACAGCGATGTAGTTGTGTAGCGATATGTATGCGCACGACATGGTTGTGGAAGAACTTGCACTTCCCAGGGTGCAATTTCAACCCGTGCGCTCTCAAGCGCTCAAACACCACCTGAAGGTGTCTCTCATGCTCCTCAACCATAGCACTAAAGATGATGATGTCATCAATGTAGCACCGGGCGAAGTCTAGCCCCGCGAGAATCCTATCCATGACCCTCTAAAACTCTGCAGGAGTATTCTTCAGCCCAAACGGTAAGAACCGCCATTGGTACAAGCAATCCTTCCCATGTTGGTCAATCCCCCAGAATGCCGTCTTTTGCTTGTCAGCCTCTTTGATTGGCAACTGGTGGTAACCGGATTGCAAGTCAAATGTGCTAAACACCTTTGCATGCCCAATGGCATCAAAGATCTCCTCTGGAGTTGGCATGGCGTATCTATCAGACTTAGTCTGACGGTTCACAGGACGATAGTCCCCACATATCCTTTTTTTTGTCCAATTGCCATAGATATACTTCTTAGCTGGCATCACCGTTGCCGAGGCATACTCCCCGCCTGACAACTCCTCCAATCCAGCTTCGAACAACTTCATAGTCCGTGACTGGATCAATGACCTCTCCATGTCACTATATCGGTAGGGCCTTCGAAAGATTGGCGTGTCACTTGCCAAATCAATACGAATCTCCTGACCCTTCAAACTCCCCAAATCCTTCAAACCGAAGGCAAAGCAATTTCTATAAGCCCTTAGAAATCGCTGGATCCTCTGTCTCTCTCCTCCGGTGACTGTAGGTCCAACATCTGGTTCCCAATTGTCCTCAGTGACTGCACCCTTGGGTACACCAGGCTTGGAGGTAGGAGACGAATCCTTTGGTTGCTAGATAGCAACCTCTTGGGCCTTGTCCGCCCAATCTGACTGTGGCGTAGCCTCCACTTGCTCCGCCATAGCCACTTTGAGAACATCTTCTGAGCAAGAAACATTCTCAACCTCTTCAAAAAGATTGGCCACCTTTGCCTCTATTTGATCCTCAGTGTATGGCTCTCCCCACTCCTCATATTGCTGCTTGAGAGATCCAAGGACTCTCTCTTTGCGCATCTCATCCCACATCTGCCATGGGTGTTTACAACCCACACTGTGCTCGCCCCCACTCACTGCCTCAACCGTCCCGGTTGGCAGGGAGGATGCACCATCCAATGGGAGTGTAGAAGTAGCCATCAATGCTTGCAATCTCCGTTGCTCAGCCATGCACAAGCCAATTATCCATGTCAAGCAATTTAGATCCATTGCCTGACCCAACACCTAGCGTCATGATGCCTCTGACAGAGCTGGCACAGCTGTAGTGCCCGTGGCAAAACCCATTGCCCGCTCGCACTCATCCGCATTGGGCTCCACCAATTGTTGTAGCACACTGTCCCAAATCAACCCAGGACCATTGTCTCGAAAAGAGGGAAAAGCTCATGAGCATAGGCAAGGCTGTACGTGGCTGCCCCACTCGATTGACCACTACTAGAGGTGGACGGTCATCATGTCGCACCCTCTGTGGTTGCCTCCCTTGGTCCAAAATGCCCTCAACCGTGAGATTGGGTGGCCGTTGAACGGAATCATATGCTCTCTTGAGTAGCTCTGGTGGTGCAAGATTGGTCCACCACAATCGAGGTTGATGCGCGCGTGATCCCACCGCTGCTGCATCCAATAACACCGCCGATCCAATCCAAGACCGCACCTGATGCACACTGGCCATTACCTTGGCCCGAGAATCCCCCATAAGAGGAACATTCTCCAAGATATAGCCTAGAGGTTGCACTTGCCTCGTCTGCAAGTCCCGCAACACTCGCAACATCTCCCAAAACAAATGCGATCGTGCATCATGCAAGCCATTCCCATGACCTGCGGGAGAGTGTCCTTGGCAAGGCCATCCAGCTATCACCAAGTCAATGGCACCATGCCGGTCCAAATCATCCGCCCCCAGCAATGTAATGTTTGCTGGCAAGGCTTTTTGATGCCCTTGAATTGCTGAGAGAGGCAACAACTCAGGATACCGGTGTGTGAGCAAGGCGATGTGGCGCATAGAAATACGCCAAGCTATCTCATCCTTCTCCACATACAAGTACTTGCATACTTTAATCCTTGCTTGCAACACTCCTGCAAGCCCAGTGTTCATGCCTCTAAACAGGTCTAGCAAACAAATCCCTGAGTCAGGTGGTTGCCATGTAATGGGCACTGTATCCAAAGGAGCTAACTGAGGAGGTCCATGTGATGTCACTGAACTCCCCTCACTCACCAATGGATAGGCCTCCTGCCATGCTTGGTGCACACACTCGCCTACTACTCGATGCAAATTCCCAACTGTACCCCACAGTGGAATATGAACAGGTACATGAGGAAGCAAATCAGCCTTGTATGCCAATTGTTTGTCCTCATCAGGTGGTGGCCTATCATCTGCATGGCTATTGCCCTCCAAGAGCTCACCACCCCAAGCCACCACCCCTGAGAATGCAGCCAATGTGGGCATCATGTTCCTATGATCCACCGCTACATTCCCAATAAACCGCATTGGGAGCAGTGCACGTCGACCATCCCCTGACTGCCATTCCGGCCTGTAGGATGCCGTTTCCTCCCAAAAGTCCAAAGTAAAGCCAATCGGGTATAATACAGCCCCACCAACAAGCACATCATAAGACATCGCGTCCGTAACAATGGCTTTAGCTCTCATGACAGAGCCATCTGTAGGATGATCTGGCTGCAATCAAATGAAGAGCTCATGGCGTGTAATCCCTCGTGCCTTCTCTGAACCGCCCAAAGATGTTTGAATTTGGAAAGGGCAAGGCTCCAAATCCGCCTTTGTAAGGCCCAAGCCTGCAATTGCTACTCTCCCCAACATCAATGGCTGTGCTCCCAAGTCCAACAAGACCCACAGTGGCCTATACCTCCTCCTGGCTGGGCCACCCAACTGAAACACACCATCCTGATTGTCCACCGGGACTACCCCAGGAGTCACCATACTACGCTCAATGGCTGGTCTAGCTGGCAATTCTTGCAACCTTGCAGCTGCCGCTTGCCATGGCGCAGCTGTGGCTGTCTTCACCCTTGAATCCAGGGCATCCATGTACTGCACCTGATCCGCTATCCCCGCAGATAGTGCCGATGCATCACCACTCTCACAGAGTGCAGCTGCCAGTCTAAACACTGCAGCTGGCCGCATCCCCGGCATTGCAATTGTCGTGGCAGAAAACAATGGAGCTTGGCAAATTGCCGTAGCCGCCCCCAACAATGTACTGGCTGCACCTTGCTTTGCAATACCACCCACTGGCATTTCCCGAGCCATACCAACTCTGCCCAGTGGTACTCGTGGCTCTACCTCTTGCACACTTGGGCGAACAGGTGCCATCGATGGCATAGTTGGCACTGTCTCAGCCAATGTTAAATACTGTGGAAGCCTTGTCTGCCGACTTGTTTCTCCTCTTTGTGGATCAAAATCCACATCCGCTCCTCTTGGCTCAGGAGCACGCGTTACTGCTCGAGTGACAGCAGTTGCAGAGTCCACATGCAATGGTCCTACAAGTGTGGCTCCACACATGAAGCCCATACCAATCTGGTCTTCCCTAGGCATAGGAGGTTGTGCAGGTGGGGCTTGAACCTCAAGCCTTGGAGCTGGCGCAACATGAGTAGTGGCCATGGTAGCAAGACGTTGCTCTAGCTGGGCAAGCCTATCTACCATGCCTTGGTCATGACCTTGACCGTGACCCTGTGCTCCTTGGTTTTGGTTACGACCTCCACCACGACCTCTGCCTCCTCTACCTCTCTGGACTACATTGCCTCGTCCTCGGCCATCATTGTTCCCTTGGAACTGGCCTGGTCGTAGCTCAGGATGCAAGTCATAACAATGGGCCTCTTCATGCCCATACTTACCACAATGCCCACACTGTAGTTGTGTAGGCTGTGCCTGTGCTGGCCTTTTGCCTCTCTCCGGGCAATCTCTCTTAACATGGGGTCCTCCACAATCCCAACATGTCACTCCCGACTGTTGTTGGCTTGAGAATGAAGGAAGTGACCTCTGCAATTGAGATCCTCTCTGTCCTTCCCTGGGCTTCGCCTGAGCCCTTTTGTTGCCTTGAGCACGTTGGGGTAGTGGTTGTTGTTGGCTTGGAGCCCCACTTCGTTGTGTCTCCTTACCAAACCCCACCATGACCACTCGCTCCTCCACCATATTGAGCTCTATCCGCTCTGCCAGCTAAAACACGTTTGCTAAGGTGGGTTGGGCCACTTGTAGGAGAGTTGCATCCCACACCCTTCTCCTCAGCTCTTTGTCCAATATCCCATACCAGAATTGGACTGCCTAAGCTTCTGTAACCCCTTGGGTTACGTTTATCAAGCGTCTCATGCGAGTGTAAGCCTCCCTCAAACTCTCAATAGACCTTCGTTGGAACTCTTGCAAGCTCCGCAACTTCTGTGTCCTTATCCCTTGGTAGTTTCTCCTTAACTCCTCGAAGAACTCCACAACTGGGTTAAAGACAGGCATGGGTGTTGGTGCTGCAGCAAGAGCTTGGGTGGACTTCCCAGCTCCTGTTCCACTTGACGTCCCACTGCTGCTTGCAGAAGCTGCCGGTGTAGCTGCCGGTGTCACCACTGCCCTTGTGCCTCTAGTGATGGAGACATAGTCAGGTGACCAATATACCCGCCATTCCTCAATCTCCACCTCATGTCCCCGCCTAAACTCATGGTAGTCATCCATGGGCGGCCCCTCAAGGTGCTGAAACAGCCCCTTTCATGCCATAAAAGGCGTAAACAGTTGTGGATTGCGCATCTGCTACAAATCACACCAACTATCAAACTCTTGTATGAAGTCATCAAGCTCGATGGTGCCCACAGCTCAGAGTACCTACGTGGCCCCTTGGTAGCTCCATACATCTCCTCCATCGTGTTCCATAACAATGGCACGGAAATGGCTTGCACCCTCGGCGAGAATCCTCCTAACTCTGAGTCTGAACCTTCTTCAGAAGTCACTAAAGGTGAAGGTGGCCTAAACCGCACACCTCATCTTGTATACCCACTAGTATCGCTGGTGCTCATATTGGCACTCTCCTCAGCAACTGGTGGCACCTCCGTGATGAAAACTCACAACCAAACCTGTTGTAAACCTGTCTCTAATCCCCTTTTCCACAAGGTAACCGGGTAGAGAACATGTTGCGGCCTATGGCTTAGACTACTAGGTTCGTAATATAAACCTGCACCTGCATCCACCGCAAGCACTCTTATGGTCTGCTGGTCATCAACCCAGCCTCACCATAAGAGAAACAATGATGGTCTGACTGGTCATCACCCCAGCCTCACCACCGACAGCACGCTCTAGGATTGGCCGGTGATCAAATCCGGACCAACCTCCTATGAAAACAAATGCCCACACAAAGCTAACATGACGCACAGTCAAGCATGCAGGTGTGGAAGGGATCCAAACACAAGAAAATCAATACAACAACTCCCCCACACCAAAAACACTCCACAGTGTCGCTCCTGCAATGACATCCCAGCCCAAACCCGGACTGACTCTTGCCTCCACCTACGGAAAGGTTTTGGCCTACAGAGAGGGTGGAAGACTACAAGGAAGAGAGACTAAAGCAATTCCTATCACAACATGCTCTCATCCCACTACCCTATCTCCACACTCTCTTGCTTGAACAATAGACAAGACTACCTTTCAAGGGTCTCTCAAATAACTCTCCAGGAGCCCTCAAGAATATGTCTCTCAAACAATCTCACTAAGGCTCCCAATCTGTGCACGATGGGACTCCAAAACAGTACACCAAGGCCCCAAGCTTGCCAAAGCTTAGCCCTCGAGGACCCCAATAGTCCCTCACACAAGTCGCCAAAGACTCCTCAAGCTCGCCAAATATTGGCCTCCAAGGACCCCAAATAGTCCTCCAAAGAACTCCAAATGGTCCTCCAAGGACTCCCATTGGTCCTCCAAACAGTCCTCCAATGACTCCCAATGGTCCTCTAAGGACCCCCAACAGTCCTCCAAGGACTCCCAATGGTCCACCAAGGACCCCAAACAGTCCTCCAAGGACTCATCCTATATCACCATGTTCCCAATGTGTTCCCAATGCGTTCCCAAGTTCCCAATATTCCCAATAATTTGCCAAAGTTCCTAGGAATATTCCCAAGAATATGCCATAGTATTCCCCAAGTATTCCCATGGGTCTATACGTATTCCCCTTGTATTCCCCTTAGGAATAGCCATTTCCCCCTCATAGAGTAGTTCATTTCCCCCCAGGGTTTAGCCATTTCCCCCTAGGCTTTAGCCACTTCCCCCTCTATTTCCTTGAGGTTTAGCCTTACCAAGCTAGGGTTTGTGCTCCTTGGGGCTCTATGCTTAATCCCCTCAAGCAACCATGAATTCTATGGGGTACCAAGGCAAATTCCCTTGATCTTCTTCACCTTAAGCTACTCAAGTTTGTCTCCAACTCAACTAGCAATGCATTGGCCACACAACAAGCTCAATTTCTCATTGGAACTCCAAATCAAGCTTGTACTTCCTTTAGCAAGCCACCAAGCCTTGTCTCTGTTAGAGGGCTGCTTGGGACTTAGACGCTTTTATGGGTTCTGTGGGGTACCTTTAATTTTTGCGCAGATTGAGACCAACATGAGTCTTAGGGGTGGCAGGAGCAGGCTTTAGGGGGGTTACACAGCCCGACACAGCTTCACACAGTCCAACACAGCCAGTCACAGCTCGGCACAGCTTGACACAGCCTGTCACATTACATGGGGAACAGTTATCATTGTCAGGGAACGACATCTGCAGAGGGAACGTGTTACTTCAGGGGTGACGGTTAGTTAGTTCGGTGGTTAGAACAGCTTGCGGGTAGATTAGGCAGAGTGGCAACAGGAATGGGATCACTTCTTGAGGAGGGCGACTTGTTCAAGAGAGGAGGAGACGTAACGGAGAGCGGGAAATAGTGTAGAGGAGATGATGACTTGAATGAGGCTTAGTTCATGCAAGCTGTAGAATTATACAGTAGGATAGAATAGAGACACCATGGCATATGCATGATACATGATTAATCTTAATCCGATATTGAATCGATACAAACATACTGTGTAGAGAGACACGAGAGAAGCTGTGGAATGAATGCATGATTAACTGGAACTTAGTAGATACTGAAACAATCTGATGCTTCAGTATACACGTTAAGGTAAATTGATAACATGAAGGCAGGAAGGAATACAAATAGGAAGCATAGCCATGATTCACTAGCTGCAGATCATGACTGATTGTTCTGAGCGGGCTGAGTGCTTAGAGATATCCAACTCTTCTATCTTGGAGTTTCCACCTCGGATAGCGAAGGGATGGGTAAGTAAAAGCCGCTCGACATTTGGCGACCATACTGGGGAACTGGGTCATGAACAACCAGATGTGACAGGCATCTGGTGGGATCATGGTGGTTGGAGAATTAAAGAATTTGATGTGAATTAAATTCCCTGTGAAACTGAGAAGGAAAGATTGTCCAAACAATTCTTTCAGAGGTTCTTAGAATTGCCAGACGGTTGTAAAGAAAACATTCTTAGGAGAGTGCATGATGTTGACCCTGAATGGGGTCTGGAGAAAGGAGTGATAAAGATTTATCAGGTGGCCTGTAGAGGAAGAGCACGTTGGTTACCAACACTGGTTTATGTGATAGCATTGCTATCCATTAAGCGAGTAGAGTTTGAAGGCTGGAGGAAAGGAAGGTGAATGTTTATACTCATATGCATGAAGAGCTTGTACTGGTAAAGAATTGGATTCCAAAGGATATTCTCTGGATCAAACTCACACCAAGAACAGCTTTCCAGACTTGTTTGCCATATGGTTATATGGTAACGGAGACTTCTAGTATAGCCAAGGGTGCATTGAAGCTTGAAAGAAACCCAGGCATATACGAGAGATACACAGAAGTGAGAGTTTTGGTTATTGCCACATTAAAGAAATGAAAGACATGGGACATGAGTGATGAAAGAGAAGCTAGACTCCAGAGATATTCAGCAAAAAGAGAAAGTTATCTGAAAGCTAATTATCCATATCTTTGGGAGAGAGGAATAGACATAGGGGAATCATCTGGACCTCTCACACCATTAAGATCAGAGAGTACATGACCCATACCGGAAGAACTAGAGTTGGATGCCACTCCTTTTTTTCTTTGCAAGAAAGATTAAGGGAATTGGTACTGGAAGAAGATCAACCACGAGGTGAAAGATCTGAGGTACATCCCTGGATAAAAGATTTGACAGAAATCTTTGATAAGAGTTGGCATGGAACACCGAAAGCAGAAACTCCAGTTTTTGAACGGAAGATGAAGAAGGAGGAGAGGATGTGGCAGAACCAACGGAGAATTCAGACTCTCCAACACCATTGCAATTGAGTTACATGAGTGAAGAAGAAGAAACCCAAGGGCAGAACTTGGAAGATGAAAACAAAGAGAAGAAATTGGAAGAGGAAGAGTATGAAGAAGTAGACCCAACAGCTGAGGTTGAGACTACAACCAGGACATCCCAACCCGTTGGACCTGGATCAAGTGGAGCACTTGGATCACAGGCCAACGAAGGTGTCGGCTCAGGGGGATCACGCGGGCAGCCTGGATCTGGCTCTGGGGGGACAGGGAGTGTGGGAAGTAGTGCAACTGGAGCTGGGAATACTGTGAATATAGTGGGGCCAGTAGCAGGAAGTGCTCAGGGGCCAGCACTTGGTGGAAGTTCCACCACAACTACAACAGGTCCTCAAGGACCAACACCAGCAAGGGGGCCAGCACCTGTCAGTGGGCAGGAGGTAGGGCCACGAATGGCGTTACAACCAACACGGGCAAAACCACATTTTCCAATATATTGAGGAAAAGGGGATCCTGATGTACACATTAGCCAATTTGAGCACATGTGTATTGTGAACAATGAGAATGGCGATGATGCCAAGATGAGACTGTTTCTTTGTTCACTTATAAAGAAAGCAAGTGAATGGTATGCAAGATTCCCTGATAATCATTTCCTAACCTGGAATGGCTTGAATACAGCATTCCAAAATAGGTTCAGGACAAGTAAAACTGAGGATGAAGTGTATGGAAGTTTACAACAGTTAAAGCAAAAGAAGCATGAAACTGTTGAGGAGTATATGGAAAAGATGGAATTGATGATGAAAAAGCTAGCTGCTGTACCAGCACCAGGTTTACAGAAGACTTGGTTTGTGAGTGGACTAAGACCAGAGTTGCAAAAGAAAATGGATATGTTACTCCATAATACAGTGGAGGAGGCATTTGAAACAGCGAACAGAATTGAGCAATTGGGAATGCTCAGGAGAGAGAAAAAGGATGATAAGGACTCTGAGGATGAGTCAGATGAGGAAGAAGAGCAAGAGCTTAAATGGAAGAGTAAGAGGAAGGAAAAGTTGAAGAAGGATAACTATGAGAAAAGATTAGAAGAAATCTTGAAGAAGTATGCCACAAAGGCTGCAACACATTGGAGGAAGGGTGTTTGGTGTACAAAATGCCCAACGACGCAATGGCGTGAGCGTTACGCGTGAGCGTACGCTCACGCATGAGTGACGTGGCGTGAGCCTGCACACACGCTGACGTGGCATGAGCGTCATGTCAGCATGCTAATGTGGCAATGATGACGTGGCACTGTCCGTCATCTGCCACGTCAGCATTAACACTATAACCGTGGATGGTCCTATGACCGTGGAATTAATGCAGGAATCTTGCCTAAATAGAATCAAGACGAGCGTTGAGGCCTACAATTGCAGCATCCAACATGTGCAATTACAAATGCTTGTTTCACTTTTACAATTACGAGGATGAAAAAAATATCCTCACAAAGTGTGCGCCATAAAGGCTGCCACGGGAAGACCTTCCTCCCTCCTCAAATAACAATGAGAGTTAGGATCATCTTCAAAAGATGATTGTAGTGCATAGCGACAGCAAGACATGTAGACTTCGAACGGTGCAATGACAAATGTGCACTGTAGTGTGAAAAGAAGGGGCGTGAATCCCCTTCTGTGCAAGTCTAGTTGTGCTCTTCCCTAGGTCAATCGGAGGGAAGGAAAGGAGCTCTCCCTCTCAGCTGATCCAACCATCGTCACTCGGTGTGGGTTTCCATCAGGTCCTTCGTGATCAGAGTTCGCACAATCCTCATCCACGCCGCAGCGGAAGAGAAGACATGGATGGGGAGTCTGTATTGTTTTCACCCGTGGTTCTACTTCTACACGACATCCTTTCCCTGATACACTGCACCAGCCATGTTACCATGCGGTCTTCAGTGATGCAACCAGCCCTACGTCAGTGATGACCACTGCCCTTGTGGGCAGCTCTCTTGGTCAACAATACGTGGAATCCCCTTTGTAACAAGATCACGATTTGGAAGGCGGCAACGCAGATCTGCCATGAGTTTGCAGGCCCACCAGTTTGGCCCTTCATGGGTTCATGCTTTCTTTATTACCTCCCCAATCATCCATTCCTCATCATAACCTCTTGCTGGTCAACTCTCTCCCTTGTGTCCTTTTCTCTCTCCCTCTCTCTTTCTTTCAGGATAAGTGGGTTCCTCACTCTTTCCACTGTAACATGCCTATGATGCAATGCAATGCGCATTCAGCCAAGCATCCAGTGCACCCAGCATTGAAATCAACCTTGGTCACACAAGATATAATCAGCCCTTTTATCAGTCCCTCTCTTGCCAATGACAGATGCTTCACACTCCACTTTTCCCAGGTATAACCATTGCCCAAGACAGCTCTCAACCCTTCTACAGGTCTCAATTTACACACCCTGACAGCTCTCTTTTTCCCATCAGCTGTGAACCTCAGTGGTTCATGGGCTGAGAGCACTCTGCAGAATCAGATCCAAACCCAAACAGATGCTGGTTTTTCTGCCCCATCCACATCATCCCTTCTTGTTGTTTCCAAACAGTTCTATCTAACCCTCTCTGGTTTCCTCTACCTACTAAGCTAGTTCCACATTGGGCAATGTGTCAACATCCCAGGCTAGATTGTTTGTACAAGCTCATGACGTTGAAAAAAGGAACAAGAATACAACAACAGTAACCATTCTGTCCCAGCAACGAGTCTACCCTGTTTCCATTCATTTTCCTACTGTACAATGTAATAGCAGGTGCATCCATCTCCAGCCCATCCTGTTTGAAGTCCAGTGTCTTCATTCCATTTACAAAGCTTTTTCTTCCTCACATGTCAGTGTCTCTTACTACATACAAGAGACAGTTCAAACTTCACAAAGCGATTTCTAAGCAACCAAAAAAAAAGGGGCAACACTCCTCAAACTTATCTGTCTTATACTCCTTGAAGTGGTGGGTCTGCCTGTCAAGAAGGCACCTTATCCTCTCCCTCGTCAGCCATCTCCGACGTTTCTTCTTATCGTGATTCCAGTCCTCATTAAGGCATGACGGCTCTGCTTCAGCTGCTGGCACATCCTTGTGCCTGCCAACCTCTACCCTATCCTTCTACATGTGCATTTCCTCCCTATGAAGTGATCTGGTCCTACAGCCCTTAAGACAGAGAGCAGATACATAACTTATTTATAGATAGCTTAAGCGCCATACACACCAGAAGGCGGCACCGCTTCCTCTTGCACAGAAAGCCAAGCCAGATCCCTCAACGTCACTCTTTAAGGCAAGCTGATTCCCTTACAAAGTGATCTGGTCCTACAGCTCAAAAACAGACAGCAGCTACAAGATTTGATCACTGACAACCTGAGGCGATAATACACACCAGCCTGCATTTCTCATCCCCCAACACCTGCTGAGCCACTCCATCTCCTCATTAATGTGCTCACAAATACCATGGCGACAGCAGTGGTGCACCGCCCTTATCACAAACCCGATCCCTCAGGTTTGATCATTGCTTACGAAGAAGGCGGCACCGCTTCTTCTTGCACAGAAAGCCAAGCAGGAGCTCTTAACATTTCTCTTAAAAGCAAGCTGATACCCTTTGCGTAGGTGGAACCTTCTCAGATATCCTGTGCTGCCAACACCACTGCAGCAGCTGCGAAAAGATCCACGCACTCTTCCCCTTCGAATTTCACATCCCGCTTCTAGGGTTCAACATCATGGATGAAAATCATTCATCCTAGGGATGAAAAAGGTGCATGTCATAACTTAGCCATATTTTGTTCTTGGCAGATAAATAGCATAGTCCTTCCATGGAATTACCTCAAGTTATGGTCAATTCCTCCCCTTCATTAGCACGAAGGGTACTCCCTTTGTAGTAGTGCCGAAACCTGATGCCAAACACAAACTTGAGATTTTTACTCCCTGCATTCACACTACATATGTAGTGTGTCTCCTTTTTTTTAAGTGTCAGGGTCCTCACTGACCACCTTTAACGGCTGAACACCTATTGGTGGTATGAAGGGTTTTAAATCCCTCCTACTTCTTACCCATTCCTTGTCTGCTCCATCTCTCAACCTGCATCTTCGTGCAGCTTCTCCAGTCTTGGTTGTGCTTCCTGCGTCCTTGTATCCCAAAAAGTCATAGGGTCCCTCCCATGGAGATGTCATGGAAGACCTCTTTCCAGGTCTCAACATCATTACCTTGCTGTTCTCCATCAACGTGCAGTAGTATGCCCTGTTTGATGCCTTCTTTCATAATCTCTTGCCTGTTGACGCTGCCCTTTCTTCACACTCTTTCGCAGCTTTGCCTTCATCTCTGTGAGAAGCTGGATTTTCTGCTGCATCATAAGTGTGACTTCTGCTACAGATCCATCAGAATTTACTGGTGTTGTAAGAAAATGCAACCTGTTGTCAATTCCCAGCCTGGGAATTCTACCAGTAAGTACCTGAAAAGGTGAGAACCCAGTGGAAGCATGGACACCCATTCTGTAACCAAACAGGGCCTTATAGAGATTCTGATCCCACTCAGTGTCGTTTCCAACTCCTAGGGTGGTGATGCTCTGTTTGATGGACTTAATGACTCTTTCCACCATACCGTTACACTGAGGCCAGTAGGGGGCACTATGCTCCCTCTTTATACCGTATTCG
The DNA here is from genome assembly GCA_030704615.1 of Takakia lepidozioides. Classification (NCBI taxonomy): domain Eukaryota; kingdom Viridiplantae; phylum Streptophyta; class Takakiopsida; order Takakiales; family Takakiaceae; genus Takakia; species Takakia lepidozioides. The sequence continues at coordinate 40,662,066 of CM060731.1, forward strand.
TGGCATGTATCTTCAAACTCACCTCCCCACTCTGTGCCATTGTCAGTGAGCGTATGTGGGCAGCCATACCTGTCAATTACTTCTTCCTCAAGAAAGCGGGCAGCAAGGGCTGCTGTATGATCTGCCACTGGTGCAGCTTCTATCCATTTTGAGAAGTGATCGATTGCCACCAGAAAGTACTGATTGCCCCTGCTGGTTATAGGTAATGGTCCTGCCGTGTCAATTGCAACTCTGAAAAACAGATCCACTACTGGAATGCTGTGAAGTTTTGAGCTACCTGAGCGCAACACTCCGTTCTGTTTGGCCATCTGACATTTACCACAGCCCTTGAGTACTTGCCTGATGAGTTTTGTTCTATCATGCCAGAAATAACGTCGGCATATCTCCTCTTGTGTTCTTCTGACTCCAAAGTGGCCAGTGGCTTCATGTACTTCAGTGATTATTGCCCCTCTGTCAGTCTTTGGTGGAACTACCCTTCCATCAAAGTAGACCTCACCTTTGAGATAGGAGTACTGCCTTGCCCGCCTCTTGACTCTCTTGCTCTCCTCTTTGTCAGGTAGTCATTGACTTCTCCAAAACATAAGAGGTGCATGACCTCCACATCATCAAGCACATCAGGTTGCCTTTCCTCCCTAACAGCTGCTGTATGATGGTCAGAGCTGAGTAGAGAGCTTTTCCCACATCTTTCAGCCTCACGTAATAATGACATCTGAGTAGCTTTGGTGGGTGTGGTCCATGGTACCCAGTCCGCTTCATCAATCTTGTTGCAAGAAGAAGTGTCTTGTTCTGAACCACTTGTTCCATCACTGTCTGAAGAACAAAACGTCTTGGTGGAACACTCACCCCCCATGTTTTTCTTGGCTGGGCATTCTGATGAGGAAGTCACCCGCGTTCTTGTTGTTGGAGTGCTTGTCAAGTGTTGAAGGAATGGTGTCCCTTGCAAGCTTCCCTTTTCATTGTTCAATCTCTCTTCCACAAGTTCAGGCTGGATGTACCTCGCTCAGCTGCTTATCACGAGCACAAGATCCTCGGGTAATCACATGGATGGTGGGACAAGAGGGCATCAGATGCTCCTTTTCCTTGTTGCTGATTGCAGTAGCCTCTATCCTTCCTGCCCTTATCCTTCCAAATACCCTCCCTCACCAGATTGACAGAGCTTGATTGATCAATACCCTTTCCTTGTTTTTTTTTTGTAGCAAAAGTCTGTGCAGCAAAAGTCACCCTCTTTCCTTCTCCATCTGGCATTATGCCTGGTTTCAGTTCTCCTTTCAATATGCCATGATCCTTGGTCAACATTCCACCTGTGGAAGATCTTACTATACCCGGAACGAACTCAAATGAAAAATCACCAAGTAAGTCTATGCCTATGTGGTGCTCTGAGTATAGCCACCAATATGGATCTAGATCTGTTCAAAGAAAAATGACTTCCCAACAGTATTTCCTTGAAGTGCCAAAGGCCCCATACACATGCATAGTACTCTTCTCTTTTGCAAATCATCTCCCCTTTTTCACTGCTATACCCTACTTGCCTATGAGCTTCTTCTCTCAACTCCTCCTTCCCCTCCTTAAATTGAAATAATGAAGCATTGATGGCACCCCTATCCCAAGCTAACTTAAGAAGATAGGCTCCATCCCTCTTTCTCCCTTCTCTTTTCTGACTGTACAGAGAAGTAGAGTATACCTCGATTTCCTCGGTTTCCTCAGCTGGTCCCACTGGATACCTGCTTAGTGCATCTACGTTAGCATGCCTAGCACCTGCTCTGTGAACAATTTTAAACTCAAAATCTTGTAACATCATGATCCATCTACCCCTGCGTCCATATGCGTCACTTACCGTTGCCAACCATTCCAGTGGTTTGTGATCAGTCCTGATTACAAAAGGGGTTCCATACAGGTACTGTCGAAAATGTAATACTCCCCACACCAGTGCATAGCATTCACCCTCCATAGGGTGATATGCGCTGAGCATCAGATAGTACCTTACTGGCGTATGCAATGACCCTCTCCTTTTTATACTCCTTTTGTGACAAGACTGCCCCTACTCCTTTGATGGACCAGTCAACATCCAAGACGAACGGTCTTGAGAAATCTGGTCTTGCCAGGATGGGAGCAGTTACCAACTTCACCTGTAAGGTAGAAAAAGCGTTTTGTGCCTCTGCACTCCAGATAAACTTTACATCCTTCTTGGTTAGAGTGAACAAGGGTACTGCCACTCCAGCATATCCTTTGACATAGGGCCTATAGTACCCTGTCATGCCTAAGTAGCTTTTGAGAGCAGTGTGGTTTTTGGGCAAGGGAAACCTTTCAATAGCAGCTATCTTATCTGGATCAGGCCACGTTCCTTCTTCAGAGATCACATGCCCAAGGAATACCAACTGTAAGTTGGCAAAGTAACACTTGTCCGGATTGAGCCTAAGATTGGCCTTTCTAACCTTGCTCAATACTCTCTTTATATGTCCCACGTGATCTCCCCAGTCCTTGCTATGGATATTGACGTCATCTACAAACACCTTAGCGCAATCTTTGATTTCTTCCTTGAGCACTCTATTCATTGTTCTGAAAGGTAGCAGTGGCATTTTTAGCCCGAATGGCATGACCAGCCATTCATACAATCCCTTCTTTGTGATCACCGCTGTTTTGCCTATGTCTCGGTCGTCCATTTTGATCTGCCAAAAACCAGATTGTAAATCCAGCGCAAAACCACTTGGCTTTCCCCAACTGGTTTAAAACATCCTGAATTAATGGCATAGGGTAAGAGTCCCTTCTGGTCAAACGGTTTACTGGCCTAAAATCACCACAAAACCGCTTGGATCCATCCTTTTTTGGTGGAAGGGTAACTGGACACGACCATTCTGAACTACTCTCTCTCATCTTGCCTTGTGAGATCAAAGTCTCAATTTGTCCTTGGACCTCGTCTTCCTCCCATTCTGATAGGCGGCTGGGACGACTTCTGCAAGGGGGAAAACCTTGTGTGTCAATTGTGTGTTCTACCTCACTGCAGTATCCCAAGTCAGCCTTGCTAAGAGCAAAGCATTCCTGGTTTGCTTTCAGCTCTTGCTCAAGCTCTATCCTATGTTCTGGGGCCAGTTCTGGGTTGATGTGCAGTCTGGATTTCAGACTTCTCCAACGACTCTCCATTTCTTCCTCTTGACTGGGTTCCCAATTCTTTCCCTCCACCTGGCTTACAGAGTTAGCCATTCTCTGTCGTTCCTCTTGTGTGACAACCTGATTCCAATCATGGAAGTCATCCTCTATTTCTAGGTTGTTGTTCCCTAGTTCACCATTCCAAGCTTTCTGATAAGCTTCCTGTATTATGGCAGCAGCCATGCTTATGGGTCTCTTCCTGAAGGAGTTCAGACATCCCTTGGTCCTCGAACAAGTCCTCCCCTAGGTTGACATCGTCTATTATTTCCTCAACATCCCTCAGTGCTGTTTCTACCTCCTTACTCTCCTCAGAGCCTCCCATCTCCTCATCTTTATCAGATTTAGAGGTGTCAGAACCTGAGGATGCTTCCTCCGTGTCCTCATATTCTTCCTCTGGTTTTCTTTTCTTCTCCCACAAGCCTAGGTACTGTTCATCTGACGTCAGGGTTAGGACATTACCTGCTGACGTACTGCTTGCATATCTCATTCTACTCTCGACCCCTCTATGGTAGGCTGTTTTGGTAACTGCAGGCTCATTATAATTGATGGTGTGCAAAGGGAAGTGAGCAAATCCTTTCCTGGCCCATAGCGTACGCGAATTGTTTCAGCTTCGGTGTCCACTACAGCGCCAAACTTTTTGAGAAAGTCCAATCCTAGCAGCATGTGATATGTATCCGTGTTCACCACCATAAAGGACAAACGATTGGTTAGTTCTCCTACTTTGACCTTGATGTCCTCAAGTCTGCCCATTGCAGTCTCAAGAGCACCTGAGGCTACTCTGTAATTCACATCCTTACTAGTAATGACAGATCCCATCAAACCCAGATCCCTGACTGTACTAGCTGATATTACAGAAAGCATGGCACCAGTGTCAATCTGGCCTAATACTTGGTAATCTCCCATTGTAATCATTACATGAAGCGCTTTAACCTTACCAGTATAAGCATACGAGATCGTGGGCTCAGCGTGTGCTGAGTACAAAGGCCTTGGTACATCCTTCACAACTTCTACACTGTGAGTTGTCCCTTTGTTGTACCATTGCTCTTTCCACCACTTTGACCAGCCCTTTCAATTTGTCTAGCTCTCCGGGCACAGTCATGATCAGGTCCATGGGCGACAACGATATTCTCCCTTTGTAGAAGTGGTTCAAGATTCTGGATTTCGTACCTCCTTCTATAGCATTCTTGAAATTGTTCTTTGGGTAGATTTCACTCTTGGTCTTGCTTGGCTGTTCACTGCTCTCACTATTCCTTTCTGGTGACCCTGTAGGTTCAACAATCGGACTCTGGACAGGTATGCGTGTCCTTGGAAGTCTGACTTCATTGATACTATTTCGTGACATCAGATCTGTCATCTCTGCGAGTACATCATCCTCATCATCATAGAACACGTCTACAAAGTTAGTTCCCGGAGTTCCCATCATAGTTTGGTCGAGTTTTCTACTGCACTCACTCTCCGTATGCCCGAGTAGCTTGCAAAAGTTGCATCTCACACCACACATTTCCGTGGAATGCCCGAACCGGTGACATTTGTCACACTTAGCTGGGGTTCTTCCTTCAGGACAATATGCAGCTATGTGACCTTCTTTGTGACAAACATTACAAAGGCGAACACGAGGTGGTGTTCTAGATCCCGAGCTTTCTCCTATGACTGGTCCCCTATCAAAGTACTTCTGTAGGGTAGTGTTCAGCTGATCAAGTCTTCTGTCCACAGGGTTGACAAACACAACTGACTCATCTGTATCATCTCCTTCCAATGGTTCTAGAGGTATTTCCCCTAACTTTCCCAGGCCCTTCAATCTCAATGGCTGTGTCAAGTGCTTCCTCTACATCAAGGAAGCGCCTGCCCAGCATTACTCTTGCTATTTCTGGTCTCAAACCTGCTGCAAATCTACGTCTCTGTTCCAAATCAGACGCCCCACTTCTTATAAATAACCGTTCAACCTATCGAAGTATGTTTGAACCCTTTGTCTACTCTCCTGTTTAATGGTATCCATTCTTAGCCTAATTTCTGCCAAGTCAACGATACCAAACTTGGCTGAAATTGCTGCCCTGAAGTCCACCCAGTTGTTTGGTCTAGGGTTTTGTTTACGGTACCATTCATCAGCCTTGGCTCTCAGGTTGAGCCTTGCTACCTTGAAAGTCTTGTCCTCATTCAAATCCCTGACATCTGCCTCCATCTGAATTCTCTCCAGCCAGTCATTTACATCCTCACTATTCCTACCATGATAAGGCGCATCTATGCTGGTTGGACTGGTCATCCTTCTATTCTCTAATCAAAGTTCAAACTGTTTCAACACCTAATTCTGACTCTAATTTTCCGCAACTCCCTTAATGTTGACCTCTATACCACTCCCCTGTCCATTTCGCAACATCTCTACTCTACCTCCCCATGTCACCTCTCGTGCCATGGTATTTATCTTCACCCACCTTCCTAACTCTCTTATCCAAAGTGCTATGGTTGTTCTTCCACCAGTATGAATCACTCTAAGACATAAATCACCATTCGCTATTCTCCAAGCAGGGTTGAAGAAGTACAAACAAGGGTCTGCGTGTGCATTTGGTGTGCGTCTGCTGAAGCAAATCAGCACATCTCCAATGCTTGGTTCATCAGGAATCAGTGTGTGGTCTCTTCCTGCCATCAAACCATCCAATACCAGTCAAGATCCCTAGCTAGTAGAAATCAAGATTTAACATCCTAAAGCTCTGATACCAAAAGAAGGGGCGTGAATCCCCTTCTGTGCAAGTCTAGTTGTGCTCTTCCCTAGGTCAATCGGAGGGAAGGAAAGGAGCTCTCCCTCTCAGCTGATCCAACCATCGTCACTCGGTGTGGGTTTCCATCAGGTCCTTCGTGATCAGAGTTCGCACAATCCTCATCCACGCCGCAGCGGAAGAGAAGACATGGATGGGGAGTCTGTATTGTTTTCACCCGTGGTTCTACTTCTACACGACATCCTTTCCCTGATACACTGCACCAGCCATGTTACCATGCGGTCTTCAGTGATGCAACCAGCCCTACGTCAGTGATGACCACTGCCCTTGTGGGCAGCTCTCTTGGTCAACAATACGTGGAATCCCCTTTGTAACAAGATCACGATTTGGAAGGCGGCAACGCAGATCTGCCATGAGTTTGCAGGCCCACCAGTTTGGCCCTTCATGGGTTCATGCTTTCTTTATCTTACCTCCCCAATCATCCATTCCTCATCATAACCTCTTGCTGGTCAACTCTCTCCCTTGTGTCCTTTTCTCTCTCCCTCTCTCTTTCTTTCAGGATAAGTGGGTTCCTCACTCTTTCCACTGTAACATGCCTATGATGCAATGCAATGCGCATTCAGCCAAGCATCCAGTGCACCCAGCATTGAAATCAACCTTGGTCACACAAGATATAATCAGCCCTTTTATCAGTCCCTCTCTTGCCAATGACAGATGCTTCACACTCCACTTTTCCCAGGTATAACCATTGCCCAAGACAGCTCTCAACCCTTCTACAGGTCTCAATTTACACACCCTGACAGCTCTCTTTTTCCCATCAGCTGTGAACCTCAGTGGTTCATGGGCTGAGAGCACTCTGAGAATCAGATCCAAACCCAAACAGATGCTGGTTTTTCTGCCCCATCCACATCATCCCTTCTTGTTGTTTCCAAACAGTTCTATCTAACCCTCTCTGGTTTCCTCTACCTACTAAGCTAGTTCCACATTGGCTGCAATGTGTCAACATCCCAGGCTAGATTGTTTGTACAAGCTCATGACGTTGAAACAAGGAACAAGAATACAACAACAGTAACCATTCTGTCCCAGCAACGAGTCTACCCTGTTTCCATTCATTTTCCTACTGTACAATGTAATAGCAGGTGCATCCATCTCCAGCCCATCCTGGTTTGAAGTCCAGTGTCTTCATTCCATTTACAAAGCTCTTTTCTTCCTCACATGTCAGTGTCTCTTACTACATACAAGAGACAGTTCAAACTTCACAAAGCGATTTCTAAGCAACCAAAAAAAAAAAGGGGGGGCCAACACTCCTCAAACTTATCTGTCTTATACTCCTTGAAGTGGTGGGTCTGCCTGTCAAGAAGGCACCTATCCTCTCCCTCGTCAGCCATCTCCGACGTTTCTTCTTATCGTGATTCCAGTCCTCATTAAGGCATGACGGCTCTGCTTCAGCTGCTGGCACATCCTTGTGCCTGCCAACCTCTACCCTATCCTTCTACATGTGCATTTCCTCCCTATGAAGTGATCTGGTCCTACAGCCCTTAAGACAGAGAGCAGATACATAACTTATTTATAGATAGCTTAAGCGCCATACACACCAGAAGGCGGCACCGCTTCCTCTTGCACAGAAAGCCAAGCCAGATCCCTCAACGTCACTCTTTAAGGCAAGCTGATTCCCTTACAAAGTGATCTGGTCCTACAGCTCAAAAAACAGACAGCAGCTACAAGATTTGATCACTGACAACCTGAGGCGATAATACACACCAGCCTGCATTTCTCATCCCCCAACACCTGCTGAGCCACTCCATCTCCTCATTAATGTGCTCACAAATACCATGGCGACAGCAGTGGTGCACCGCCCTTATCACAAACCCGATCCCTCAGGTTTGATCATTGCTTACGAAGAAGGCGGCACCGCTTCTTCTTGCACAGAAAGCCAAGCAGGAGCTCTTAACATTTCTCTTAAAAGCAAGCTGATACCCTTTGCGTAGGTGGAACCTTCTCAGATATCCTGTGCTGCCAACACCACTGCAGCAGCTGCGAAAAGATCCACGCACTCTTCCCCTTCGAATTTCACATCCCGCTTCTAGGGTTCAACATCATGGATGAAAATCATTCATCCTAGGGATGAAAAAGGTGCATGTCATAACTTAGCCATATTTTGTTCTTGGCAGATAAATAGCATAGTCCTTCCATGGAATTACCTCAAGTTATGGTCAATTCCTCCCCTTCATTAGCACGAAGGGTACTCCCTTTGTAGTAGTGCCGAAACCTGATGCCAAACACAAACTTGAGATTTTTACTCCCTGCATTCACACTACACACTACCTAAAAGTTGTCACTCAGAGCTCACTCCGTATAGTTGGAGGCCATATCATTGCACCGCCGACGAATTGATGTGAATTACACATTTCAAATCATGGTCGTCCACATACCACATTGCATAGTTGATGCTACCCATGTGTTGTATTCCGCTGCAAAAGAGTATCGACCTCGTTGAAACTCATAGTGGCCTGGTGAATGAAGTTGTCACGTTTGGGATCGCAAACCATCCTCTTCAAAAATATGAAATACAAATGTTTGCAGGGTATGAATTTACCTCTCTTGCCCAAACTGGTTGATAGCATATTCACAAAATCAGGACATGTGCAATTGGGGAAATTGGAAACCGTGATGTCGTAGGTCCTGTCATGAACAGCAGATGTGGAAGTGATGATTGTGAATACCTGACCATATCCTGGATCGGGTACTTCCGTGGTGCTTCCAACACGAGCTTGGAGCATTCTTGCGGTCGTGCACACCTTCATGCCCCGATTCTAGGTCTGGAGTCCATGTCTGTCCCTATCCCACCAGCTCCGCTCGTCGTCTCTCATGATCAGACTCGACACTATAAGAAAACAAACATAGCTCTGTCATGTTTGTCTTTCACGATCAAACTCGACACAAAGAAAACAAACAGATGCCACAATGGCAGGGAAGACAAAAAAACGCTAAGTCCCCTCACTCATGATTGGATGGATGAATGTAACAATAGATGGATGGATTTTGGGTTTTCCATCAACACACAAACCACTAAAGTTTTTCACCATAGAAGTAATACCAATCACTGGTGTGTATGTAATCACTAACGCGTAACCACTTGCTGAGTGGTTCCAACCATTTTCCGAGTGGTTCCAATTACTCGCCGAGTGGTTCCAGTTACTAAATGGTCTATAACCACTCACTCTACACCACTCTCAAAGTGGTACCAATCAATGGGGGTCTTTAACCACTCCAGATTTACGTATACTGTCCCCGTCCACGTGGAATAATATAGTTCATAATTAAATATATTTTGAAATGATAAATCTTAAATAAAAATTGAATTATTACACGTGGAGTAGCAAGTGGTTCAATCACCTCCCATCACTCAGTGTCTTCAACCACTCACAACCCACCACAGAAGTAGTATCAATCACTCACGTGTATGTAACCACTCACAAGTGCCCACTTGAAGAGTGGTTCCAGTTACAAAAGGGTCTTAACCACTCACATTCCACCACTGTGCAAGTGGTACCAATCACTGGGGGGTCTTTAACCACTCCAGATCTACGTATATTATCCTCGTCCACGTGGAATAATATATTTTGAAATGATAAAAATCTTAAAAAAAAATATATTACACGTGGAGTAGAAAGTGGTTTCAACCACTTCCCATCACTGAGATGTCTTTAACCACTCATAATTTATCACTGTACCCGTCCATATCGGATATTATCATTATTAATATAAATATTTGACCAAATATCGAATAATAAATATAAAATTAAATATTACACGTGGATTACTCAGTGGTTGAAACCACTTCCAACCACTCCATATGATGCCACCATGGCATTTCATCGGAATCAATCCACGACTTTCCAGCTTATGGGTTGCTAGCAGGATGCGCACACGGGGGATACAAGGCCTGCCCAGCTTGCGGCCCTAATGTTGATTCCAGGTACTCCAAGGCATGCAAAAAAGTTTTGTATCTTGGTCATAGGAGATACTTGCCCAATGTTCATCCCTACAGGAATAACTCATCCCACTTTAATGGACATGTGGAACATAGAGCAGCTCCTATGGTGGTCACTGCAAGTGATCAATTTGACCGAGCTACAGCCATAGAGTTGTAACTCGCAATGGGAGGGGCTGAGGGGGGAAAACATGACCCTTCAAAGGAACATGGCATGAAACAAGTCACTGTTTTGAACCAATTGCCATATTGGAAAGACTTACTCATCCGATACACACTGGATGTGATACATTGTGAAAAAATTTTGTGTGAGAATGTGCTGAGAACCATTCTTGGGGAGAAGGACACAGCCACATCTAGGAAGGATATGGAACTAAATGTCATTCGTGAACACTGGTGTTGAGACCCCATCCCTCTCAACCGAACAAGTTGGTGAAGCCTTTGGCCCCATATGTTCTTACTGAAGATGAGAAGGTGTTGTTTTTGGAAACGTTGGCTGCAGTAAAGGCCCCCACAGGTTATGCTGCCACATTCCAGAAACATGTGGCTGACAATAAACTGTCTACGATGAAAACCCATGACTACCATGTAATGATGCAACAGATTTTACCTCTTTGCATTCGAGGGGTATTGGGAAAGGGTCCACGGATGGCAATGTGTGTTTCGTTTCTGCCAATGGTATAAGCTATAATCCTAATTTGCAATTCTCATTTGGACAGGGCCTATGAAGAGGAGATGGCACTCATAGAAGCATCCCGCACTGAGGTTAGAACAACATTCCTTTGCGAACAAGACCAGGACCACCACAATAGAGAAATTCCATACCCAACAGATATGCGCTTACTGGCTCCATTCCATGAATGGATTGAAGGTGTTGTCCAACGCAAGGTGAGTTCAGGTGAGTCCTATGATTTGGACATATGCCATTTATGTATACCACCAGCAGTACAGTCCTTGGGCTTCAAGTCCATGTATGCTTACGGCAATCACTTTCGAGCAATACGTGATGGGACTGGCGCCACAGACACGGTGACATTTGATTCTGGAGTTGGTCAAGTATTCCATCAGGAAAGCGAAAATAGTGCAGGTATGTCAAGACGAGTGTTATCCCAATTGGAATATGTGGGTGTTGTAAGAGAAATAATTCAACTGGATTACGGAATTCTTCGCCCAATTCTGTTCTTGTGTAGATGGGTGAGGGTCACACATGGTGGGCCCGGAATGCCACCATGAAATGAGATGATTTCTCTTCTCTTTGACTTCAGTCGCATGTTACCTCGGATGGAGCAGCCCTGGACATTCCCTAGTCAGGTGGAGCAAGTTTTTTCTCGGAGGAAAAAAGTTCACGAGGGAACTGGAAGGTGGTCCTTCACAAGGACCGTCGATCCCGACGGGTGGTTCACGATATTACAGGAGTGGCACTGGGTGAGGGAGACACTTATGTAGGCATGGTGCCTCCTGAAATTCCTCATAACATCATGACTGAGCCTGCTGTTTGTGTTCCTTTGAGTGAGGCAGATGAATTGGCCATTGCCAACTTGAATGCACCTGCAAGGCAGAGGCAAAATGGTGGAAGGCACAGGCAAGCTCCACATGGGAGGTACCAGGCCAGTTGTGCTATGGTCTAGAGTTGGTTTCTGCTATTGCATGTATTTTTCCAGGGTTTACACTTGATACAACATGGTACCTTGCATGGGTGGGAGTGACTGAGCTATTGGGGTGGGCAAAATTCTGACAAACACACTTTCATTGTGACAGTGAACTCCTAACAGTCATGAAGCTGTAGCATGAATACTTTTCTGACCCTAGTCAATGGTGGCCCAATTGTGGCAAAAAGGTGAATGCCTGTTGGATTACAGAGAGTAGCAGATGCAATTGAGCATAGGAACTAGTGCGAGAAGTTGAGTTGGGTGTTTCCTAGAACAAATGTAGGCTGTTATTGTCAGCTACTATCAGCAAGGCAAGGATGTATGCATGATTTGTGCAGAGGCATGGATAGCTGAAGGAGCAGGGATAGAGTGTGGGTCCAGATTCATCCAAGAGGGCCACATTTCAAGCACAACATTGCCTATGATTCCTTGTGGAAGGATAGCTACAAGAAACCTGCATGGGTAGATGGTCAACTGGAAGCCGCAGCAGTAGCGGCACAATTGGTAAAATCGGGCGATGAGGGCACCTTCTTCAACACATTTCACCCTGTTTTTCCCTCTTATCAGAATTGGCCCTAAATTTCCATGTGAATTCTGCAAGTTAGTTGGTTGAGTGAATCTTTGATAGATTGGAGTGACTTTGACATGATACTGCCAATGTGACAACAAGAAAGTATCCAAAAACATGTACAAGAGATGAGGAGAAGGTGTGGAATGAATACTTTTCTGATCCCAGTCAATGGTGGGACAACCGAGGCAAAAAGGGAATGCCTGTCAGATTACCAGATGTCATTCTGAACACTGCCCTGGTGGATATATGCCAAATGTGGGTGCATCGAGGATGCCAAGGGAGTGTTCAACACTATGGCTAAACAAGATATGGTGTCGTGGAGTGCGATGCTTGCAGGGTATGCACAACAGGGGCGTGGGATGGAGGCTTTGGAGACCTATGAGCAAATGATGGGGGAAGGGTGAAGCCCGCACATAACGTTTGTGTGTGTTTGCAGTGCGTGTGGGAGCCTGGCAGCCCTGGAAAAGGGCAAAGAGATCCATCGTGACATCATCAAATTTGCAATTGTACCAGATGTCATCCTGAACATGACTGCTCTGGTGGACACATATGTGCCAAATGTGGGAGCATTGAGGATGCGAACGGAGTGATGGTGAACAAGATGTGCCAAGTCTGGCAGCCCTGCAAAAGGGCAAGAGGTGCATGGTTGCATCACCAAAGCTGGAATTGTGATGGATTCTGAACAATGCCCTCGTGGACATGTATGCCAAATATATGTGAGAGCATTGAGGATGCGGGAGTGTTCAACACTATGGCTGAACAAGATGTGGTGTCGTGGAGCGCGATGCTGCACAGTAGTGGTGCGGGATGGAGCCTTTGGAGACGTATCATGACCAAATGATGGGGGAAGGATGAAGCCCGACCACAACACATTTGTGTGCGTTTGCAATGCGTGTGCAAGCCTGGCAGCTCTGGAAAAGGGAAGAGGTCCATGGTTTCATTGTCAAAGCTGGAATTGTACCTGATGTGATTCTGGACAATGCCCTCGTGGACATGTATGCCAAATGTGGGAGCATCAAGGGCAAGCCTGGCAGCTCTGGAAAAGGGAAGATCAGGTCCATGGTTTTATTGTCAAAGCTGGAATTGTACCTGATGTGATTCTGGACAATGCCTCGTGGACATGTATGCCAAATGTGGGAGCATCAAGGGCAAGCCTGGCAGCTCAAGAAAAGGGAAGATCACGTCCATGGTTTCATTGTCAAAGCTGGAATTGTACCTGATGTGATTCTGGACAATGCCCTCGTGGACATGTATGCCAAATGTGGGAGCATCAAGGGCAAGCCTGACAGCTCTGGGAAAGGGAAGATCAGGTCCATGGTTTCATTGTCAAAGCTGGAATTGTACCTGATGTGATTCTGAACAATGCCAGGTCCATGGTCTCATTGTCAAAGCTGGAATTGTACCTGATGTGATTTTGGATAATGCCCTCGTGGACATGTATGCCAAATGTGGGAGCATCAAGGGCAAGCCTGGCAGCTCTGGAAAAGGGAAGATCAGGTCCATGGTTTCATTGTCAAAGCTGGAATTGTACCTGATGTGATTCTGGACAATGCCCTAGTGGACATGTATGCCAAATGTGGGAGCATCAAGGGCAAGCCTGGCAGCTCTGGAAAGGGAAGAGGTCCATGGTTTATTGTCAAAGCTGGAATTGACCTGATGTGATTCTGAACAATGCCCTGGACATGTATGCCAAATGTGGGAGCATCAAGGGCAAGCCTGGCAGCTCTGGAAAAAGGGAAGATCAGGTCCATGGTTTCATTGTCAAAGCTGGAATTGTACCTGATGTGATTCTGGATAATGCCCTCGTGGACATGTATGCCAATGTGGGAGCATCAAGGGCAACCTGGCAGCTCTGGGAAGATCAGGTCCATGGTTCATTGTCAAAGCTGGAATTGTACCTGATGTGATTCTGGACAATGCCCTAGTGGACATGTATGCCAAATTTGGGAGCATCAAGGGCAAGCCTGGCAGCTCTGGAAAAGGGAAGAGGTCCATGGTTTCATTGTCAAAGCTGGAATTGTACCTGATGTGATTCTAAACAATGCCCTCGTGGACATGTATGCCAAATGTGGAAGCATCAAGGGCAAGCTTGGCAGCTCTGGAAAAAGGGATGAGGTCCATGGTTTCATTGTTAAAGCTGGAATTGTACCTGATGTGATTCTGAACAATGCCCTCGTGGACATGTATGCCAAATGTGGGAGCATCAAGGATGCGAAGGCAGTTTTCCAACACTATGGCTCTTGGAGTGATTTTGACATGAACCAGCGAAGGGGAGAAAGTGGGGCCTCAACAGACGAGTTGAAAAGCACTAGTTAAAAAGCACTGGCGCTTGATAGGGTGGGGCAAAATTTAGGCTGGGCTGATCATTGATATCCCGGACGTAGTGTAAAAAAGACGGTTGTGAGTGAAGTACACCTGTAAAAAAAAAAACCCTGCTGTCCAAAAAGGGAGAGTCACAAAGAGCAAGGCACTTTGTCCAAGCTTCTCGACATCTAGCAACAATGTGGACAGGGAGGGAGTCATTGGGAACAATTTTGTAAGGTGGCGAAGAAAACCTTGTCTGAGGATCACTGATATTTCTCTAGTACGGTTGGACTAGTAGAGATTGAAATCCGTGCTCAGCTCAGCTTCAGATTGGCTTATTGTGAGGGTATGGTTGACTGGACAGAAATGGGATTGACATTGCCGGGCTCACAAATTTTGAGACGACATGTGGTAGTTTTATCTATAGCTTCTCAAAGCAATTGTTGTACATTGTTGATTATAGTGTGACATTCTCATAACGATATTGTCGTCAGCTGCATGAGCAATGCATCTTTTTGGATTGCTGGTTCCCGGAGGAATTATATGTGACAGGACAGAGGGCAAGTTATAGCCAATAGTTGTAGGTAGTGTTCAATATTGAAGAGAATTCTATGCCCTTTCGGTTCTGCCGATCTCCTTCTCATTTTACTTGAGGTTGTCTATTTTGAGAGCTTTGATGTTTGGATGAAAATGCATTTTGGCATCAACTTAAAGGGATGGCCTGCACTGGTGGGCATTCAGATTCTAAACGAGCTGGCAAAGAAAAACTACAAGTCCCACAGCCCTCTACATGCAGACCCCATAACCCTAATAACCTTTTTGAACTTTTTAAATTCTCTAAACAAAAGTCTATACGTGGTACCCTAGATGGATTGCCACGTGGTTTTTTCATTATTATAAAATGCATTATGCCACGTGGCACAATGCGGTGCGACGCGGCGTTTAACATATAGTTTTTTAATTTTTTTTAATTTAATTTAAATTTTTAAATCAATTGCGTCTCGCCACGTGGCGCGGCAGCAGCGGCTGCACTATGGTATATATGACTGCAGTGAGAGATATCACTTGGTTCATATGACTGTAGTCATCCGGACCGTACCATCCTGTACTCATTGTATTGACTTGGTTTGCACGACTTACAGTCATAGAAGTCATATGTACCGTTTATGACTGCAGAATATTCATATATACAGTCATAAATACCACGATATGTTGTAGTGATATTAGGCATGAGTTTAATAAGAGGGCAAAACAGGCTGAAAATAGGTTGAAGAAGAAGGTGCCCTCACGGCCTGCTAAGACCAAGTTGACTTTCTCTCTTGCACCAATGAGCTAACTTACAGAATTCAATATGCATATCAGGCCCGAGTCTGATAAGAGGGCAAAACAGGCTGAAATAGGTTGAATCAGGAAATGAATCAGCGGGCTGCTAAGACGAAGCTGATTCTCCCAAGATATTTGTAAACATCAGGAAGAATACCGTACTAACAGGAGCCAAAAGCCCACATTTGCAGGATGGACAAAACTTCTTCACATCCTACATTAAGGAAAAGCCACACTGTAGGTGAAAAAAGAAGGGGCATGAAACCCTTCTGGTAAACTATATTTAACTGTTTCTTGAGCAATGATCCATGGCCCTGCCCTATGACATCAACCTACTTGTTCTTTCTAAAATGACTCAGACCCTACTTAATTCATTCTAAATCTATTTATGACCAGAGACTTTATACCCTTATCCACGCCGCAGCGGAAGAGAAGACATGGACAGGGCTGAGGTTATCTAAATTGTTATTGGGTCTCTTTAGTGAACAGATCATCATATATGCCAGAGTTCTTCTTCCCTAAATATGTCATCATTGAAAAATCACAGGGTGTACATTCTGATCCTTATACAGCTTCAGATCCTATCCACAGTGTAAACATATCAGAGATACCCCACTGGCCCATACTTGGACTAGGTAAGTGATGCAGAAATATGTGTGCCACTTACTCTAATGTAAACTAGAATGCAAAGGCCCAAGTTTCTACATATGAGCTCTCCTTCTCCTTCTTTATTAATACTACAGCTATCTAAGAAACAGATCCCCTTTGGCATGATATTGCTACCCCTTCATATCCTGCCCATGGATTGTACACTGATGCATGGTATTTTGACATCATTCACATCTACTTAAATGAAAATGCAAAACCCTAGCTTCTCTATTTCATTTTTTTCTCTTTATTTCCCTTAGCATGAAGAGGGCATGATATCACAAAGCCCCCACTTTTAACTCCTCCTTAAAACTGCATTTTAACTATTTGAAAGACCTTTATGCCCCACTGATTGTAGATCTCACTCTATGAAGACAGGGATTCAAGACCTAGAATCGGGGCATGAAGGCGTGCACGATGATGGGACAACCGCGATCGCAAGGTGTGGCTTTTCTCAATGTACAATGACAAGCGGAGCTGGTGGGATAGGGGGCAGACACGGACTCAAGCCCTAGAATCGGGGCATGAAGGCATGCACGATGGTGGGACAACCGCAATCGCGGGGTTTGATACTCATGGGAGAAGGAACAGCATTCTGAATTACAGTAGGAGGTCATGAAAGTGCTTGAGTGCTATGGAATGGGTGTCTCTGCTGGTGAAGTGTTGCTGGTGTACTGCCTTTAGATGTTGCTCATGCCGGCGGTACAATCAGTAAAGTAGGGGATGTCTTGTGTGAAGAGATGGTGAAAGGATTGTTGAACATCTGCTGAACTTAGTTGGAAGGAGGACACAAATGAAGGATAGTGGGGAAGAATGCCAATGACATATGAAGAGGGCAATGTACCTACTATGGGGGTAGGCTATAGCTCCTCCAGGGCATGTTGAATAGAGGTGGAAGTCATTTCATCCATCCATCTTCCACCTGGATGGTCAATGTGCCACGCCATATAGTTGCCCCAAATTCTTGTAGGACATCTCACACTCCATGACTCATTTCACACTCATGTCAAATGCCCCATATGAATTATCTTGGTCAACATCCGTTGACCGTATGGGTGTCATTTGAGTGTGAAATTTGTAACACCATGTGGCTTTTCCTACAATGGTCCAGATCACACCTTGCCTCCTCTCACATGGGTGTAAGAGGAGCCGTTCAAAGTGCCAGGTGTGAACTATGGGTGGTGTTGGAAAAATCGGTTTCTCTAGTGGTGTACGTGCCGAAGGGAGGGATCAGAGATAGTCTCTTGAGAGAATGCCACGATGGCCCACTTGCGGGCCACGGCGGAGCCAAGCGCACCGCGACACTCTTGAAGAAAGAGTATTTCTGGCCCAAACTGAGGGAGGAGGCCGAGGAGTATGTCAAGACATGCACCACATGCCAACAAAATCGGAGCGAGTACAAAAAGCAAGTAGGATTGTTACAACCTTTGTCGATTCCAGAGGGGTCTTGGGAAAGTGTCTCGATGGATTTCATGACTACTATGCCGCTGTCAAAAGGATTCGATGCAATCATGGTGGTAGTGGATAGGTTCAGTAAAATAGGCCATTTCATCCCCACCAAGGAGACGACAACGGCGCAGGAGACGGGATGACTTTATTTCGCCCACGTCTTCAAGCATCATGGATTCCCAAAGGATATTGTCTCGGACCGCGATCCAAAGTTTACAAGTAAATTTTGGAGGGCACTTTGGAAGAAAATGGGGACAAGGCTCAAGATGAGCACCGCCTTCCGACCTACGACGGACGACCAAACGAAAAGGGTGAATTCCGTGGTGAAGCAGATCCTGCGGAATTAGGTGTTGGCAGACCAATCGGACTGGGTGGAGCACTTGGATGCGACAGAGTTTTGTTATAATAACACAAAACACTCTGCAACGGGAGTTTCCCCTTTCGTATTGGTCTATGGAAAAGCACCTCTGGTGCCGACAAGTTGGGCCACCCAAGACGTTGATGAACCAGCAGCAGCAGCGGTGCTGGAAGAACGCGAGCGTTTGTTGAAGCTCGCAATGTACAACATTGCCAAAGCTAAGAAACGGTATGAACGGCAGGCGAATCGGAAGCGGAGGGAAGTTAAGTTTGAGGCAGGCATGGAGGTCTGGTTGAACATCAAGAATTTCCGACTACCTCCGGAAGTGAGTCCGAAGTTGTACCTCTGTATGCGGGACCCTTTTGCATCCGGAAGGTTATGAATGAGGATGTGTATGAATTGGAGCTGCCGGCAAACAACAAGGTGCATCCGGTATTCCACGTCTCCCTTTTGAAGCCTTACTTCAAAGATGAAGCGCGTCCGAATCGGTATCAAGTGTTGCGTCCGCCACCTGTGCTGTTGGATCATGAAAATGAACGTGAGTACGAGGTGGAGGCAGTGCTTAAGTCGAGGAGGTTCAAGAATCAAGAAACGGAGTATCTTGTGAAATGGAAGGGCTATCATCATGTGGAGGCATATTGGGTACGTGCCTCAGAAATGAGAAACGCATCCGAGGCGGTTGCAGCTTTCAAAGGGCGACCTCAAAAGCGGAAGAAGCGTTGATGGGGACATCAACCTTGGATCGTGGGGGAGGAAATGCATGCTTAGCCGGCTTAGCTAGCTCAGGAATCCAATTGCAAAAACTTGTGTTGTACAAATTTTGTTATAAATGAAATGGTTTCCAAATGTTGTGTCTCCTATTTTGTTTGGAATGGTGATGCATGTTATGGTTGGCTAGTGTGTAGAATACATGCTAGCTTACAAAAGTGGGAGAGGTAAATTGGATTAATCGTGTGTTTGCGCAGTGCCGAAATCGAGTGACTCCCATCCAAGGGGCAAGGAAACTTGCGCCTTCTTTGGGAGTTCACGTGGTAGTGCGCACCTGGCGCGTGCGCGTACTATAACTGTGCTACCGAGGGGGTTGTCTTGTAGTGCGGGCTAACGCGGAAGCTACGTGCTTCCGTTCACGTACTATAATCGTGTAGCATCGGGACGAAGTCGTAGTGCGGCTTCGGCGTGTTCCCGTACCTCAGGCCAACATTCCAAGGCGGACCCAATTGTAGTGATTGGGGCGCACGGTTGGTTCAAGGTTATCTTCCTAGTAAAAAAGGGTTCAAGGTGAACCCTTGCTCAAGGTGATGCCAAAAGCGTCATCATGAGCGGTCGCAAGCAATGTTGTTGGAGTAAGGCGATTCGATCCTCGGGGAGGATCGTTCCTTGGCCTTAAAGTAGGCCAAGAAGATTGCACTGGGTGGAGCTTGAGAAGCTCCACCCTTGGCCGGGACTTGGAGGAAGTCGGCCGAACTAGCTAGTGGAGAGTAGAGTCAAGTGGGGGTTTGGTTCTTTGCCATGGGACGCCATGGTACGGAAACAAACTCCTTGATGTGGGACGCCACAACTTGGATGTTCGTTTCTACAAAATAGACAAGTCGATGAGGACATCGACTCCCTGTTGGTAGGGGTGTGTGTCGCGACCCTTTGCCTTGAGGGCAGGGGGTCAGGACGCAGAGGGGCTGCCCCTATGGTGGGGGCGGTGGCAGCAATAGGTACGGGGGGCTGAAGCACCCTTGAGTGCCCAAGGCACTCACTAGCTAGGTGGAGCCCCGCACACCGGGTTGCGGTGGGGGTGGCTCTACAAGGGGTGGTGGTAGCTTAGTGGGACTGGGACTTAGTGGGGGTGGCATAGGACTCACCATGGGGCGGAGGCATTGTGGTGGGAGTCGTGGGGAGTCTTGGGACTCATCACGGTCCAATGGGACCGTGGTGGGTGGGCCAAGACTCACCACGACTCATCACCATGAATCGAGGGTCTTCGTGGTGGTTCGCCATAAAATGGCATGGTTGTTTGTGAAACCCCCGCGGACAGTCACAGAAGTATATATAGGGAGTAGTAACCCCGAGAACGGTGCAAGCCCGTTGGTGACCAAAAACTAGTGAGTAAGCGAGCGAGCCGGAAAGCGACCAAGGAGTGGGGAGCTATTCCGGACTGCCATCTACCAAAGGGAATTTCCACTAGGCCCAAATTGGTGGAGGGTCTAAAGGAAGAGTAAAGGGGGACCGTTATGTCCTGGTGAACACCCGAAGCTCTGGGTTGGCCCGGCGGACAGGTTGGGAGTTAGGCGCGCGCATCGAAGCGAGTAACTATGACTTGAAGGGGAGCTTACCGAAGGGAGGTACGTGACAGATGCGCTCGTAGTGGTGCTGGAAGAAAATCTCGTGCAGAGCAAAGATGTTGTTGGAAGATGCCAGTGTCGACGTGAGCAATGGGGTCCATGAGCAGGGGTCGTTAACTGCACAAAAAGCGAGATGCAAGGGCAAGGGCAAGGGCAATCAAAGCCCAGCTGCCCAAGAACGCAGAGGGGGAAGTGCTGACTGATGGGAAGGCCAGACTTTCTTCCAAACATCTCAATGGCTGGAAGTGGATAGAAATAGTATGAAATGAATTGGGATGAGTTGAGGGAGGCAACTTTGCCATATATGCAAATCTCACATTGCATGTGGCAGTGTCACCTCATTGATGTGATGGAGTGTAAAATGTGCAAGTGATACTTGAGGCTTTTAATCCAATCGTCTTTCGCCATCTCTTCAATATATAAAGCATAAAGTTAGCTATGCCCTAATGTGTGAGAATACACAAGATCTTTTAGGACTTTCTCTCTTTAGCAAAGAATGAATTATGGGGCCGTTTATTATTCCTAAGTTGTCAGACAACCAGCATGTAGCCCTGTGGTAATAGGCACATATCACATTTGGATGTGGTTGTGGGTTCAAACCACGATCTGGTTTGTCATGAAGGTGTCCACCTTTCAGCTCGAAGGTAGTAGCCCTTGTGGTGAAGTGACACCATAAGTTACGCTCCTTTGGGGAGGCGTCATACTTTTTCCTAAGTTGTCACTCACTACTACGTTTTGGGGAGCTCAGCGACACCATGACCAGGAGGTTAGCCCCCTTGCGACTGCAGCATCGCGCAGGCGCCCGGCCCGAGACTTGCAACGTCGGGGCATCGCAACGCCGACGCTCGGACGACGTTGTGGCATCTTGCAATGCCATGCCGTCGCCGGAAAGGGGCTTGACCCCATTCCCTGGCCAATGCGTTGGGGGGGTTGCAACGGCCCCGGGATGCTGCGACCCCGGGGAATCGCAATGAGGCGTCGCAGCGCCGCAGCCAGCGACGGCGGGGAATCGCAATGCCCTACCCAAAAAAAAAAAAAAAAAAAAAAAAAACCGTTGTTTTGGCGATTCCCCGCCGTCGCAAAAGTGGCGCTGGGGCTACGGCGCTGCGATTCTCCGACATCCTGGGGGCGTCGCAGAAAATTGATTTTGGGAGTAGATTGTAGAGCATAATGGGCTTGGCATCCTCAGACTACAACCATTGTCCAACAATAAGTTGCAATGCAGCATTGCAAAACTTAGGCCATTGATAGATATTTGTTTTTGAAGAACTCTGGGGACAAGTCTCGGTGCAAGTTCCAGCTGTGAGAGCTCTTGTAGAGCACGTATAATCTGCAAAACAATAATAGAATTGAGATAGTGGTAGTCACTAGGAGCTAACTCTTGATATGTATATATACTTGGACTACTTTTGTGATACATAGATATATTGTAGATTTGTTGGTTAGTGTGCAATATCTTAAAAATGTTATAATGTGGAGGTCCTAGGTTCAAGTATGCATTGCCTACTATATATACGAACTGCCATTGGACAAGACCGGAGTCAATGGTCAACGCCGAGTCAATGGTCAAGTAGTTTTTTGAAATTCAAATTCAATTTTTCTCACCTAAATTCAAATGTACCTTCCTACTTTGACGTCTGGGGGTGGCATTTACGACCCCCGGACGTCCCTAATGCGGTGTCGTATGAATTTTTTTTTAAAATTTTTTTTTTAAATTTTTTTTTTAAAATTTTTGATGCCCGGACATCACAAGTCGCGCCGGCGCCGCGGCTGGGGGTTTTGCGATTCCCCGACGACGCTAATTAGCGACGTTCCGGGAGCGACGTCGTTGCGATTTCTCGACGTCACAAAATGCCCCCAGCGCGCCCCGGGCGCCGTAAAGTATTTCCGTCGCAAATCGCGGCAGTTGGAGGTCGCTGGGCATCGCTAAACCCCCCCCCCCCCCCCCCCCCCCCCCCAAAACGTAGTAGTGACTGGAGTGAGTCGTAACTGGACTGACATTTGTCAAAAGCAGCTCTAGAAAATTGACCAACAGTCGGTATGTTGCAGCCCTTTGTCTTAAGGGCGGGGGGTCGGGACACAAGAGGGGCTGCCCCTGTGGTGGGGGCAGTGGCAACAATAGGAAAGGGGGCTAAAGCACCCTTGAGTGCCGAAGGCACTCAAGGAGGCGGTGGCACTCACTAGGTAGAGCCCCGCAAACCGGGTGGCGGTGGTGGGGGCTCCACGAGAGGGGGTGGCAACGTAGGGAGTTGTAGTGGGGGTGGCATATGACTCACCATGAGGCTGAGGCCTTATGGTGGGAGTCGTGGGAAATCTTGGGACTCACCACGGTCCATTGGGTCCGTGGTGGGTGGGCCAAGACTCACTGCGGTTCACCACTGGGACGATTGAGGGTCTAAGTGGTGGTGCACCAGATTTGGACTGTGCTACTTGAGGAAACCCCGCGGACACCTACAAAAGTATATATAGGGAGTCGTAACCCCGAGAACGGTGCAAGCCCGTTGGTGACAAAAAACTAGTGAGTAAGCATACGTGCCGGAAAGCAACCAAGGTGTGGGGAGCTGACGGACTGCCATCTACCAAAGGGAATTTCCATTGAGCCCAACAAGTCGAGGGTCGAGTGGGAGTGTGAGGGGGACCGTTATGCCCCGGTGAGCTGCCGAAGCTCCGAGTTGGCCCGACGGCCAGTTTGGGAGTTAGGCGCACGCATCAAAGCAAGTAACTATGACTTGAAAGGAAGCTTACCGAAGTGAGATGCGTGACACATGATCTCAATTGGTTAAGTGCAGTGAATGTCACCCAGTTGATTCTTGGGTCAAATCCTGCTACTGGACGGGGGTGGTACACTATTCTCCCCCTTTCCTGGGCGGTGTCCCACTTCTACGCCTTAATGGCGCGATTACTGTGAAAGAGGTTATTTTCTCCTCTCACTATTTAGGGGTCCAAGGTGTTTCCCTTTTGAAAAAAATAAAAAATCCTTTAAGTCATGCCCAGTTTGGACCTCTTGTGTTTCATCCCCTGTTTGAAAAATGGTCCAGAATTATATTTCCACATTCGTGTATAATAAACGGCCATCACACTTTCTTGCAGCATTTTTGCATGAGATGCATTGGTTTGTAGTCGTGCGGATGATGTTTGAAACTACATGGTTATATTTTGAAGTACAACATTGCCGCTTGTGAATGCAAAAGTTTGCATTTTGCGTAGTATTTCTTATCAAAAATTGATGTAATTCTAATGCACTTTTCGTTTTTCTTATATTTATGTACATTGTCAAATGCCAAGCCTTTTAACATGTGCTCTACGGAAACCTCTTACATCATGATCCGACGGATTTGCAATGCTTTGATGTTCGAATGGGGGGCTTTTATAGGTGAGGGTTTTAGGTGGGGTTTTGGAATTGGGTGAGGTTACTTTATTATTCATATTCCAAATATGGTATAGCCACATGGCAATCAGCAAGGCCACAAGACAAAGTAATTATGATAGAAAAAATTATCCACCCTATTTGAACTATTAAACAAGATATCAATTATAGCTTTCATAATCATGATATATGATGAAATACCTATACTAGATATTACTGTGGTCCGTCACGTCGTTGAGCACATATTCAACTATAAAAGAGGTTTTTTGATATTTTTCATGAAGTTCAAATGACAAAAAATACTTGAAATTCAACAGCATGGGTCCAAAAATTTATGAAACCACCTTGATGCACCCCTACTCATCAAGGCTTTTCAACAGTACTAAGAACTTGGGCAAAGGCCTTGCAACGCGACAAACAAAACAAAACAAACTACCTTGCTTATCTATTGATATTTGACAACTAAGTTCTAGCCAGTGGTAATGGGCATGTACCACCTCAAAAGTGGTTGTGGGTTCAATCCACCAATTGGTACGGGATTGGTGTCCATGGGGTTTTTGACCAATGTACAACCATAAAAATAATTAATACTTTTTGGATATCAATACTAATGATATATGACACCTCCCGAATGAAGCGTGAATTATGGCCGCGTCTCCTGACGTTGAAGGACCGCTCGTGTACCCCACCATTCGAGATGCGAATTTATTGCCTCCAAGAAGGGAGAGAGTGTGCAAGCATTTTTTGCGGCCTTGAAATTTGACATGGATCATGGAGACAGTCATATTATAGTATTTAGACAGAGTACGAAAAACAAAAATGAGGATGAGGCAGTTAAAGCTCCAAATGCAACTGCAGTTGCAGATCTGCGGAGAAAGGTGGATTAGGTTGAGGCTGATGCCAAAGTAAGCAACAATTTCTTTTTGTTCAAACAACTCTTGTTGGACTTCAAATAAAATGTTCAATTGGGAAAAAACATCGATATTGAATTGATGAATGTAGTAAGTTTACATTGACATTTTTGCTTTTAATCATTTAGTTCAACAATGCTTTGTTGTATTAGCTCAGTAAAACAATCTTCTCTTTTTATTTTATTTAATGTAATCTAATGTTCTTCCATGTTTATGCAGTCCAAACTTAAATATAGTACGCAAGGTTTGGGGGTTGCCTTTGCATCAGTTTTTTACTTCTGAAGTAAACTCCAATTTGACCAAGTCAAAAAATCTAGCAGACCAATTGGAGGGTGGAAACAGCAGACATCTGGTCTTTGAGGCAAATCTAACCCTTCTCTGGCTTCTCTTTTGTGCATATGAGAGCCTAAGATGGACGAAAACACTTTGATGGCCCATGCAAGTAAAGCAATAATAACATTTTTACTAACGGGGAAACATATAGTGACATACAGTAGGAGGGGCTTCCAAATAACATTAATATTTGTATTAATTTCTATACCTTGCATTGCATTTGATCTAGTTTGCACATGTTGAGCAATTGCAACATCAAAATGTCTTCAACGTGTCAATGAAGCTTTTGGACAATGTCTTTGGGAAGTTCATAGAACTATCATCAATATAATATTAGTGAGGCTACAGATTGTGCATCATCATGCAAGGTTTTATTTGACCTCGGAGAACTCTGATCTAAATCTCATTCATCTACTTGTGTCTTCAACATTTCACTCTCATTTATCTCTCCCCATCAATTTGAGATAATTTCATGTGCCAATAGATAAAGAGGAGAGATTATACATGTAAATCAACAGTGTTCTTCAACTTCCTCATATCATGCTCGAACATCTCTAAATAAAATCCGGCCGCGAGAAGTCATCTAAGACCACGCTCTGCGAGTGCAAAACGCGACTTGTGTCACAGCTCCGAAATCAGGAACCATAGGTGGAATGGCTACCATTGTACGGTCCCCATCATCATCAATCGGACCAGGAATGCACGCTGGTCCGATGACGATATCAAAATCGTGCTGAACACTAGCTCTCACTCCAAACAAGTTGTTCGCGCAAAAGATCACCCACTCTGCATCAGCATATTGGAACCACTGAACAACAAAAGGGAGAGCGGAACCTGGAGGAGGTCGGATCCCATGCAAAATATCAATATCTAGACTAAAAGCGAGAACAAACACTGTATCTCCGGGATGCCTTCGAGTCTTCACATGTAGAGGATGCTCAAACGCGTGCCTCAGTGAACTACTAGTGTAAAACGCAAGATACATAGAGAATTCATTACGGACTGGAAAAGGATCTATGCCATATATTACTAATCCATGTCTAGATACAACATCATGCATCCCAAATAAAAAAGACCTCTCCGCAATGGTAGTCAGCCACCCTACAACCCTCTTCTTTGGAGTACTGAAAGTCGGTAGGGTGACATCAAGAATAGATACCTCAGAAAAATGTTGCAAACTTGCAACTCTTCTGCCCTGACCACCCCCTCTCCCTCCTCTCCCTCCCCTCCCATCTCCTCTCCCTCGCCCTATCAGACCTGTACCACCCTGCTCCACAACGGGTAAACTTCCCGAGGCTCCTCCCCCCCTTCGTAGACTACGTCGATTGCGGACAGGAATAAAATCGTCCTCTGAATGTGAGAAGCGAGATGAGTAAAAAAAATATGGAATCTCCTCTAAAACCCGCAAACCCACTTTGCAGCCTGACCATTCAGGGAAGAAGAATAAAATCGAATGATGATGTTCCATTCAATCAGAGATGTCATTAAATGCATACCTCATCTTGCAACTGATAGAGCCTGGAAATCGACCGTCACAACCTCATCCTTTTATTTAAAAAATACAATCACCCCAAAGAAGCCTGTCCTAGTGCAAATTTCAAAGGATACCACCCTTGTAAGTATGCCTGACCATTCAGGGAAGAATAATAAAATCGAATGATGATTTTCCATTCAATCAGAGATGTCACTTTAAATGCAAACCTCATCTTGCAACTGACATTGAGGAATGAAAAGCCTCCAACGTCAACGGCTCTATAATGACAAATACAACGAATGGCGGCCATAGTCTTCCACCATATCACATCTTGATGCATTGACAGGATTCCAATCTTGGCGGACCATAGCTGGAACTGGCTGCCTCGGATCTGGAAATCACGTCATTTTCATCACTATCCGCATCACGATCCGCATCACTATCCTCTATCAAGGACCTATCATCTCCAATCTCTTGCCCTCCCAATAGGTGGAGAGATTTTAGAATTTCAACTTGTTCGGGACTAATAGAGATTTGGCACACGTCACTTCCACAGTATCGCACTTCCCGCAAGGATGCAAGTCCTGGTGCAGTACTCGAGCACATGGCTTCTCGTCCCTCATGAGTTTGACCCTAAGTGCGTGAGTGAAATTCACGTATCCGCGAAATGGGGTGAAACCTTCATTATGGTACTCAGGGACTAGGACCTGTCTGGTCTGATAGGGTAGACGAGTTGTACCCGTCCAAGGCACATAGCGATGAGGGTAGGCCATGCAGTACTCAAGAAAATAATTGGAATTGCATCGTACTCCAAGATGATGCCAATGTATACTCGCACATTTCGCATGTTTATATGCGATGGCTCAGCATCCTTCGTGTGCCACTGACCGCAAATGGGAATGAACGCTGAAGGGGACGCCTCATTCAAACAATCCGGATACGGGATACCAATCAAGTACAGTTTGTACACTTCAATCTCGAGAGCCATGACTGCAAAACAAAGAAGAAAAGTGTCAAAGATGAAAGTGCGGATAAGTGATACAACTGCATATATAGCTTCATTTCTTTCCTAATCATTTAACCTTTCTCATAATTATGAAACTGTAGCAACTAATGCATCTTATGGTCGTCTATGCTAAACGTGAAAGCAAGAAGCAAGACAGGAACTCGATAACAGAAGAAGGAAAAATGAGAAATCAAGAGGACGTTTCAACCGTTTTTAAAAATTTTAATTTTAATTTTCGTGAAATTGTTGTTTTATTTTTTGGAATTGTCGTCGGCTGCGGAAAAAAGTATGACAACTAATAGACCTTATGGTCGTCCACCCTAAACCAACTCCCTAACTGTCAATTATTAATTTTGGTATTATTTTTTAATAATAATAAATATACAATATAATAATATAATCATAATTGGAATTTAGTTATTTATTAACTAAAAATATATTATAAAAATAAAAATAAATGACATATATGCATAAAACACATGCATCAATGGATTTTGAAATAAAAAAGAAATAACATGTAAACTTTGTTTATTCATACTAAAATATCATATTATAACAACATTATAGACAATTTACGAGAAAACAACCAAAAGTGATTTATCAAAATTAAAATTAACTTTTAAAATGACATATATGCATAAAACACATACATCAATGGGTTTTGAAATTTAAAAAAAAAAACCTAGACTTTGTTTATTCATTCTAAAATATCATATTGTAAAATCTTATAACAACATTATAGATAAATTACGAGAAAACAACCAAAAGTGATTTGATTATTAAAGATCCGTAAATTATTTGATATTTTGATTTAAACGGGGTTACAAAATACTTTGTAAGAAAACCATGTAGGGAATATTATCACACTAACCGCTCATCCTCTCTCTCTCTCTCTCTCTCTCTCTCAACATCTCATTATATATATCTCTTTTCGACCTTTGTAAGTCATGGCTAGAGGAATATCAAGGAAGAAGTCGATATCAAAGTCAACAAGAGCAGGCTTGCAATTCCCAGTAAGTAGGCTAGCTCGCTACTTGAAGCAAGGCAAATATGCTGCACGTGTGGGGGCGGGGGCACCTGTATATCTCGCTGCAGTCCTTGAATATCTTGCTGCCGAGGTAGAGATGCAAATCACAAGAAATATTATATTGGTTACATGAATCATAGTATGTTTTCATAAATTGTCTGAATATTAAATATATTATATTAAAATTATATATGTATGTATTTAAAAATGACACAAATACTCAAGATCAACATTGTATTGCTTATAAAACATTTGCAAATATAACTTTGTGCCTTCAGAAATATCATCATAATGTTCATGTTGCAAGACATGTTTAAAACCATTTAACCTTTGAGCGCATTAACATATAAATAACTTAAGAATCCATGCGTCTGGTCTTTAAATTGTTTTACCATATAAGTAACTTGATGCTTATTCATATTGATTTGTTGGTTTTTCTCTTTTTAAACTTCAATTCAACTTTGTAGAGCACCATGATTGACAAGGGTTGTGGAGACTATGTCCATTAGGACCTTAAAATATCTTACAATGCATCATGATTGCATATTAAATCTGAATATGACATAATTCATCATGATGTACAAAACCTCACAATGTGCAATAAGAATATAATTACATTGTAATTATGTTATTCATGATATTTATCACTATATATTTATTTAGATCAATAATATCAAATCTGTTTTGACCATAATCAGCCATAGTTGCATGCATTATCAAAATGAGCATGAGTTTCATCCATGTTGGCCGTTGATAGGACTTACAAACTTGTACTTTATTTAGAGTAAATATCAGTTTTTGTTATATACGTTAATGTCAAGTTTATAAAAATAATTTACTCATCAATAATGAGAAATAATGTATTCAAATATCATTTTGAGTTTACTATGGATCATTTCATGAGTTAGAGTGTGCTTTTGGTGAAAATTCAATATAGTATAATTATACATGTTTGTATGTTATTATATATATAAAATAATAATTTAAAATGACATGTGTCATGGGATGTTGTCCTCCGACTCAAATAGGTGCTTGAGCTAGCTGGAAATGCATCTCGGGACAACAAAAAAACGAGAATCATACCTCGTCATATTCAATTAGCTGTCAGAAATGACGAAGAGTTGGGCAAACTACTGGCGGGTGTCACAATTCCGCATGGTGGTGTATTGCCTAACATCCATGGTGTTCTCTTGCCTAAGAAAACTGTCGCAACAAAACCTGAGCGTAGACATCCCAATGTGGCTTTGAAGAAGCATCTACAGAAGACTCATGGTTATCGACATTGAACATATTTCACTATGCATATTGTCGATGAGAATCAATCTACAACTTGAACGTACAAATAATGATAACAAAGAGTTTCAAAATTGTTATGTCCAAGTAACAACAACGAAGTATATCTGAAGGCAACATAATTTTTTTAATAGCTTCTAAATATATCACTTTAAAAAAAGTAACATAAACATAAACATAAATATATGCTTATCATAACTACACCTAAGACCATCATTCGTTAATGAACTATTGTATATGATATCACTCTACTAGTCAACCATCATTACATACAATGTTTTAATCGTATTTTTTTATTTAAATATAATACATATTATTATATCGTATCATATAACGTCGTCTCATTGTCCAACACTCTAATATGATAGATACAATATCGATAGTAATGTTGTGATTAAAATAACCTAAACTAAAATAATATTAAAGATGAAGTACTTTAACTTGTATTATAATATATATCATCAAGTGTTTCTTCATGTAGTATATGCCATTTTTACCTATAACTGATAAATCATTGTAACATCTTTGTGGATAGTAACATGTATGCATGACAATCTAATAATCTTGATATGATTTTAGATACTTGTTTGTGCATATTTTGTGACTATTTGACTTCAACTTAGGTGATGGATTATTCATGATGCAATAATTAGCGTTACATTTTTAAATTTGGTTGCATTGTATGTTCTTATCCTCCACATTGCATAGCACAACAATAAACCCACAGGAAATGTGGTTTTTGTTTATTTTGTTGATTTCTGTGAGGCATTTGACTCAAGCTTTGGACCATCTATATGCTATTCAAGCCATGCCATGTTATAGCAGATGTCATAAGAATGGTATATATATATTCTTGATAAGAGGGGTCCATAGAACTTAGCCCTCCAATTTTATTGATGCGGGAAAAACAAATTGATAGTTGGGAAAGCCGAGGTAGATGTTTTTGGATGTTTTTGTCAAATACGGTTGGTCCCTCATACCCACTAGTTTGTAGATTAATTATTGACAGATGGTCTTGGGTACCGTCGTGGCTATTCTACTTTATGCAAACAATATTTTTAATTCTTTCCCATTAAGCTAGGTCTTCAATGCCTTAATTACTATCTTGGGCTCTATTTTTCCCTATATTTGAGGTATACTAGCCGATAAGCCACTTGTTCCAGACAAACATTATGATATATATTTTAAAAAAAAAAATTGCTCTGGTCTCTTCTTTGTCGCTATGTACTGCAGGCTTCTTTTTTATACCGTGATCCCTCTTCTCTTCGTTATTTTGGGAGGAAGCAGGGTCTTCCTGGGTTAGCCTCAATGGAGCCTTATGAGGTTATTTTGTTTTCATTGTAATTGTTATTGTAAAACTTACAATTGTAATTGCAGAATGTTGTGGAATGGATGCCATAGTTTTAGAAGTATTTCCCATTTCAGGTATTTTGATGGTATTCTTGATGGTATTTTGGTTTCATGTTCTCTAAATTCATCCCACGGTCATAGGACCCTCGGGTATAGGCGCCGTATGTTTCGGTTGACGTGATGGATGTTGACATGCACGTCAACATTCGACACCATGGCAACCTGCTGGCATTACGCTCACGCCACGTCACCAGTGTGTGAGCGTACGCTCACATGCTCACGCGTGAGGCTCATGCAGTTGCGTCGTTGGTTTCTTGGTCGTCTAGCTTTGTGTTGGCACCATGCCTTCGCTGCAACTCCTCCTAACTTCAAATACAAACTTTTCTTTGGCGGGTCTGCCCCTTCGAACAGCAATGTCCAGACCTCCTCGGAAGGCAAGTCTATAGTGTCAGTCCCACCTAAGCCAGTCACAACAGCCCCTGTCCAGGTCTCAGAGGTAGAGAAACGATTGAAGAGAAAGGAATATGAGAGACATAGAGCTTTTCAAGACTTTTGGAGTGCAAAACTTTCTTGGGCCGAATATGTCAAGGGTGAGGATGGTCAAATGTAGCAGGTTCGGTGCAAGGTATGTATTGCCATTGATGGCAAGGAAAGATTATTGGCTCTAAAGTGGTAGGAAGAAGGCCAAGGCAGGGAACCCAGATATGGAGGAAGGAACCATCTATTACAATCCCGAATCCTTACACCGAGAAATTGTATGTTGCAAGTCTTCATGCTAATGTAGCAACAAAGTTAGCCATGGGAGAGGTAGTTGACAGGAGGATTCAATTTGCCATTATTTTTTGGTTGCTTCGAGAGGGTCGTCTTATGACAGAGTATGAGTCGGTGAAGGATCTGCTTGGATTCTTGAAGCTCAAGAATCTTCCAAGGAAACACTGGTCAGACAATTTGGGCTGGGACATCGCCGAGTGCATGCACGATGTGGTGCGCCAACGCACTAAAGAGGTCTTCCAAGCCTCTCATTTTGTTGCTGTTAGTGCAGATGAAGCTAGCACGAAGGAAAATGAGACATGGCTCTGCATACATGGGTATGTGGTGTCCGATTAATGGCGTCGAGTCCCTCTACTGCTGAACTTGGAGAGAGTGACTGTGGAGGCAACTGCAGACAACCTATATACAGCCGTGCTCAATGCTATTATGAGCCATGGAGGCCTAACTGACATACAAATCGCTGAAAGGTTCATGTCGATGGGAGTTGACGGGGGTTATGTATTTGAGGGTTGCCGCACTGGGGTCAACCAGCAGTTGAAGGAGAAAGTGGGGCCTTTCTTGGTACCTGTGCATTGTGCCGCACATCGTTGCAACTTGGCCATTCAGAGCCTTTCGAATCTTTTCATAGTGCACCGATTGGAGGATCTTTTACAATCTTTGAATCTATAAGCACGTACAGGAGCTGAAGAACTTCGCAGCTCT
Organism: Takakia lepidozioides; assembly: GCA_030704615.1. Lineage (NCBI taxonomy): Eukaryota > Viridiplantae > Streptophyta > Takakiopsida > Takakiales > Takakiaceae > Takakia > Takakia lepidozioides. The sequence continues at coordinate 40,694,784 of CM060731.1, forward strand.
GTTAGAGACGAAAGATAACAAAATCCTCTGAAACGTCAAAACTCGCTGGATCTCAATGTTGTCGCCAGCCAAGAGGGTTATGGTTGAGTTCAAGCCTCTTCTTTGCAAGCTGTGGGAGGATTTGACAAAGAATCCAACTGCTAAGAATAACTTTGCGAAGTTGCTAGATCTAGAATTGTTGTTGGGTATGTAATGTTTGATGCCCCTTCTTGAGCTTGCTCACTTGGTCATCAAGCTTGCACAGAACTGAGATATATATGTTTGTGACTTTGTGGATGCGATCCGCCTTTGCCGCACCAAGTTGCATGAGTTCTACCTGTCTGCACAAGAGAAGTTTCAAGATCAGGCTTTTGCAACATACCGCAACCTTGTGGCAGGCCGTTATGAGGCTTTGCCAATCATTTTCCAGTGGTGTGATGTTGTAAATGCCGAGGCTTGTGCTATTGTATTCAATGGTAGATTTGCTTGGATACATTGGACGAACCCTTTGACTGGTGTGCTTGACCTTGTGTCACATGAGACCTTCACGACAGTCAGACTGTCAGTTGAGCGCCAGTGCTTGGAGGCAGCCGAGCAATTGTCTATGGAGCTCGATCGGCGTTTCCCCAATCAGGAAATGATGAATACTTTGGGGGTTGTATACCCAAGGTATTGGGTAGATGAGGATATTGAAGACCTTTTTGCATGTCATTTGGAAGTGATCAAGTCATTCTATTGTGTGGAAAAGAAGCTTGGGGATCTGATGGTTCCAGCTCCACTTAACAGCATGAAGCTTGATTCCCAAGCTACAACCTTCAAGACAACTATGTTGCACAATGCCAAGCAGATATTGGAGGCTGATGGGAAGCAATGTAGCCATTTCAGGGTAATGTGGCTCCTTGTGTCCAGCTCTAAGATGCTTGTTCAAAGCATGTCTGAATACATAAAACTTGCGAAACTTGCCATGATTCACCTTTTGGGCTCAGTCGAAGATGAACGGGTCTTCAGCACTGTGACCTTCATGAACGGCAAGGTTCAGAACTGCTTGACAGATCACCTTGATCTTACTGTGAGGATGTTCTCACATGATTTCTACACCATGGAGAATTTTCCTTATACCCAAGCCATTTCAGCGTGGATGAGCAGGAAGAAGTGTCGTTATGTAGTAGAATCTTAGGCAATCTGGAATGGTTGCAGGGTTTCGGTGATCTGGTGTTTTGCTGTAGTCACCCTCTTTTGTTTGGAAATGTGATGGGCCAAGCAACCACTCATGATCCATGGCCCCTACTGATTCTTTCCTATGGGCTGCTTTCCTGGATCTTTGGCTTCCTTGCATACATGTGAAGCTTGATACAAGCATATGGTTTCCTAATGATTGCTCTAATAATTTTTCCTTACCTTCAGTGGCGTGCACACTATATCCATTCCCTGGCCATATAATTGGTTATGAATGTTTGCATATCTGACTTGTGTGTGTGTATTAATGAGACTTGTGTTGCAGTTGGGTAAGGTCTATGAGGTCGAGGTTCAACCCCTCCAGAAGTCATTGTCTTATCATCGTGTATGCTTTTGTTTGCTGGTTTGTTGCTCAAATGCCAAGCTCTTCATGCATAATCGCCATTTCACCTATATGTGCAACTCGACAGTAGCCAAAAAAACCCACCAGGAACTGACCAATTCGCAGACAACGATAGAAAAATTCTGCAACTCGCCACTAGCAACAACAAAATTCCATCCACTCGCCACAAGTTACTACTACTGTAACAACCGTCTAGTCACACTCCATATAGGCAGCCATTAGGTGGAGGCCACCTCACCGATCAAATTGAAACCAAAATAAAATTGTTGGATCCGATAACCTCACTGTAGATGAGGAAATTCAGGTCTTGGCTCAAGATATTTGCCAGAAAGATTTTCCAAGTGGCTTGAATCATCGCTTTTCCTGGTATTGCACTAGGAATTTCTTTATTAGGGCTGCCTCTGAAATGAGGGCTATTATGGACGTTGATTTCTCTATTGAAGATACATTATGGGAAGAATTCTCTGATACAAGCCCGGATTCTCAAAAAATTGGAAAGTTGATCTTGCTCATTACGACATTCAGAATATCCGGAAGCCGTTTGATTGCCCTATCCTTGGTGTACTCGACACTTTCCAAAGACTTCAAGAGCGCAGACCTATGTGGACTGCAGAAAAGCCTGCACCACACCCGTTATTTGTGACACCATTGCCGAAATTCAAATATGAGGGATCATGTCTAGTTTTCGAAAGGTCCAATAGGACGCAATACGTTGAGCGGGATGACTAAGCGTATGACCTTGGACATTCTAGGATTGGATACCAAAATCATTAGCAACAAATCAGGAAGGAGTACCGGAATTACACAAATGCTTGAAGGATATGTGCCACCACGCATTGGCATGGCCATTGCAGGGCACAGGGGTCAAGAGAGTTACGAGAAGTACTCTCGAGTGAATAGTATGTTGAAGGAACGCGCTGCTCAGAGAGTTATATCAGGTGAGTTGCGTAATGGCAAACCTATCTTGTTTTTAGATGCACACGGAGAGGATATGGTGCAAATATGGTGCTATACAGGGTTCAGCAACTACTAACGTTGATCCACCTCGAGAAGTTCTTGGTCAAATTTCAGGCAATACGGTGCCTACTGAGGTTCATGGAACCAACAAGAGCATGGCAATTATGCGGGTTCCTGACAAGGGGAACGTTGATGAGTATCTCAATATTCCTGATTCACTTTTTGTACAAGCTGAGCAAGAGCTGGTTTCAAGTGATGCTTCTATGCTTCGTCATTTTCCATCGTCTTCTAACACACATGTTGGCCACAATTTCTCAAACTTTCAGAATTGTACAATCACTTTGAATCTATCATCTGATTTAGAAGCTGCCAAGTTGCTTATAGCTGCTTTCGTAGGCAAGGACCAGCTTGACAATGCACATACTACCAAATTACAGTACATAGATTGGATTGCACATTGCAATCAGATTGTGGGTATTCATTTCAGCACATTGCCCGAAATTGCAATATACATCATGTTGGCATATTGTTCAAACTTGTAGTATAGATTCTGTTGATTTGAGGGGTGCCACCTTATGTAGCATGTACTATTGCAAGCCTTGCAACTAATTGAAGACCAAAACAACCAGTCAAAGAGTGGAATGCACAAAGGAAAGAAACTAAGATAATTTTCTGATGCAACAAATGGTGTAAAGAAAAACTATGACTTAAGTAAAAGATATGATCCTAAAAGGAAAAGAAAAATAGAGAGGTGTGCATTACGACCTACATAATCGGCAGATTTGGAGAACCAGTGCATTATGGACACCATATTGCGCTGGCGGCTCAGGCGGGACATTACGAATATTAACAAAGAAATTATTAGAAATTCTTTACGAATATGAATATCATGGGTTCCATGATATTTCAAATATCGACAACTGTTTTGTAAAGAATGATCTATACCCACTGAATGTTTTTCGATAAGTTGCATACTAAAATAAAACGCCACTCGTTTGTTAATAGTTAATACCGTATCCCTGAGGTCTTGCAAGCCTTAGCTGTGTATGTTGGATGCCTTGCACCCTGGCATGACTTATTGACAAATTTTCTGATGGGCATAAATTTTTGCATCCATGTACTTATTTGGTCTATTTATTGGCCGTTCATCGAACAAAAAATATATATTCCAATCGATCTTTTCTCTCTCTCTCTCTCTCTATTCCAATCGATCAATTTCTATTTGAAGTTAAAATCATCAATAATGTAAGAATTGTCGGAAAAAAAAACCAAAAAAAAAAAAAAAAAAAAAAACAGAGCAGAAGAGATTGTCGGCACCGATCATCACTTCTGCCCTGTTTTTTTTTTTAATTGAAAAAAACGGAGAAAAAAAAAAAAAAAAAAACAGAAGTGATGATCGGTGCCGACAATCACTTCTGCTCTGCTCTAACAAATTGAGACACGCTTCCTTGTGCCGCAGCTCTGCTCTGGATAGCCGCACTGCATTGCTTCACTGATGCAAACACAGAGCAGAACAGAAGTGATTGTCGGTGCCGATCATCACTTCTGATCTGTTTTGGCATTTGGGTAGAGGTGATGATCGTCGACGATCATCAATTCTATTTGATACTTGATACTTGATTTCCAAACATGCAAGGGCTTAGTATGTAGACCATATTTAAATCAGTCTATTCCATCTTGGCGATTTTTACGTAAGAAAGCCTCAATTTCACTCCGGCTAACTTTGATGGTTGGGGATCTGCACTGGGAACTGCTGCTACACCTTGTTATCAACTGATACAAAAGCTTGTTGAAACTAGCATGCTCATTCTTCCTTTCATGGGAGGGATAAAGATCTCACTTCGGCAATCGAACACTTATCAAATTGCAGTTTATGACACGAGGGCCGGCGGTGGGATGGATGTTAAAGATGTAATCTGCAATGACTGGAAAAGGTAAATAATTCCGCGGAAATAGGCACCTACCTCACGCCTCTGGGCTCACGATCTAGCATTTCCCCCTTCCGCCTGTTTTGTCCGCGGTTATAGGTCTTAGCAGTCAAACAGTACTAGATCACCATTCCCAACACATATGGGGAGAAAGTTATCTGGCTTTAAATCCCGATGAAAATAGCCATGCTTATGCATGTAAGCAAGCGCCTGCAACACTTGAAAACACCAATTTCGTGCTTTTGCTTCAGAAAATAGTTTAGCTTTCAACTGATATAGATCGCACTCCTGCAATAAGCAAAGTGCACAACCATCACGCACAATAAAACCTTGCATTCAACCAGAACCGAAACAACCACCATTGTTTGTTCAAGCAGTTATACACGACGCACAAATGTTCTCAGAACTGCAACCCTAAATTATAATTCAAGCCTTCTCATTCAAACTTTGTGTGAAAACATGGCATTGGATTACTGCGAAAAACAATCCCATGGAGTGTGATGTACTTCCTGCTTGACAAGAAAAAATATGAGGACTGCGCCTATGGAAATGACGTGGCATGACGTGACGTGACGTCAACCACGCTGGCGAGGACTGCTGACGTGCCATAACACCCGTGAACCAACGTGGCGACAACTGCTGGCGTGGCGTGAGCTTGACTGCGCTCACGTGCTCACATGCTCACGCGGAGGCGTCCCCCCCAAGAAACTGACGCGAAAGAAGAGATACTTGGGACTCGAGAGGTTGCAATGCTGGGTTTTTATCATTGCCACATCTGATCTTCTCTTCCCTCTCCATGAGCTATTCGTAGATATCCCTAACTTACATTCATTGATCAATCTCAATGTTAGTACATGAAATCAACATAAACATGAAAAGCCGGCGGCCGCCCACATTTACTGCATATGATCTACAAAATTCAAATCATCTGAACAGTGAACATTCAAAGAAAAATTGCAGAAACCAAGAATTATAGGCTAAAGTAATAAAGTGCCGGAAGTGAGCCACTGAGCTTCACCATTCATTACATTGCAAGCAACTAAAAATTTCCTTCAAAGTTCATATCTGCAAATATGTTGTCCATTCTCCCATCACATCCCAGCAGCCATTGAATGCACGCAGACATATTGCAACCGGTAGGTAAACCTCTCTAGCTAGAAACGTGCTGACGATAGATTACAAGAACGAAGGTGGTTAGAGGCGAACCCTGTGAACGGCCCGGATGTCATCTGGCGATCAGCCCTACATATGACGATTATGGTGGCGATAGGGAGGTGAAGAGGTGGATGTACGTTAGGCGATCTAGACCATCCCCCCCATCGCAGCGTGGCGACACTGCGTGCTTTTGGATTCTCATTTTGGCGAATTTGGCCCATTTTCGTCATTTTTTTTAATTATATGCGATTCGCATGGGCCTCTCACATGTCGCCAAGTGGTGATAAATTGCCAAATAAAAAAACGTTGATCGGATCTCTTCACCTGCTTCCCAAGTCCAGTAGTAAAGGAGCATTTTACAGCTACATCTCCAGCTACAATTGCCTTCTGATACCGTACATCTGTCATGATACAAAAAAATTCCTGAGGCTTGCTAATTTCGATAGATCGTTGATTGCACCTTGCTCTGATTATTCGACCAATGCCTCGCATCAATGCTTGAAGGGATTGCGGGGGATACATTGTACCATCTTGTTTGTCTACTTCAAGTATGAAGTACGACAACATTTCAACAAAGCCTCGAATATCGTGCTCTTCAGACATACCCTCAATAGATTTAGATATGTCGTAACCTTTCTCAAGGTGCCGGTCATCAAAAGCCTTCCTGGCCCATTGGTCTGACTGCTCGCTATTGCGACTCCCACTCGCATCTACAGTCTTTTTCTCTTTATCAGTGATAGTCTCGTGTCGTCTACTGGTGACTCTCGTTTCTTCGTCTGAAGATGAATCAGACCCTGAGCCTATTCCTGGAATGTGATCTACCACATCAGTAGATATGACGGTGGTAGGGGGAACCAATATGGCAGACACCGGAACAAAAGAAACAGCGACAGCGGGCATTGATGCATTAGGGATCGACATAGCAAGTAAAGAATTTGCACCAAATGCTGCTGCAAAGGAGTCGGTACATCTTCAATATTGTAAGAACTGCCAACGCATGCAGATAAGGCGTTACCAAACTACCGCAACAATTGTAGAAGAAGAATTAACAGATAATTCAGCTAGAGAGAGAGAGTAATTCAGCCTTCACGGGTTCGGATCCGGGTCCTGATTAATTGATTAAAAAAACTAAAAAAAAGAGATTAATTAGAAATTATTATTTTCTGTCATATTTAATTAAACAAGCGGCTAGTCGCATAATGGCTACACCCTAAGACTCTAAGTAGAAAATTTCCTTGAGATGTTACATTGAAATAAGATAATCACATATTCAAAGTATATTTTAAACATGTTCTGTATAAGAGGAAAATATTTTTATTTATAAAATAGAAAGGCCCTGAGAGAACTTTATTGATGTATGAATTATATATTGATGTATGATATTACAACACTGATCTTCAGACTTACAAATTATTAAAATATTGAAATGCTTGTTGAAATACTAACTGGAGTACTGAAATACTTGTTGAAGAACTAGCTGAAATATTCAAATACTTGCTTGAAATACTTGCTAAGAAACTTGCTGAAATATTGAAATACTTGCTGAAAATCTTTTTTGAAATACTAAAATACTGATATTTTATTGTACTAAAATATTGTAGCCATTTGAATCTGCTGAAATGCCTCCTTGGTTTGAAGTCTGTACCCTATATCTGACCAATTACATAGTTTCCTCATATCCCTAGAGGTGCCAAAACATTTCTTGTGGACTCTCTCTCTTGGTCCTCTGTCAAATGGATTCATCACAGTGGATGTTCCCGATTCAAACAACTGTGTGATCCCTTCCTCCAGTTGAGGATCTACTCTTGGAGGTTTCTTGTAACTACCCATCCACAGTGACTCGATGGTTCTCTCGTGCTTGAAATCTGGTCCTTCAAAATAGATCTGCATCCAGGCTCTTTCAGCTGTCTATGCCTCCACAACACAAATGCCTACAATCTGCCCCTTGTTGCAAGTAGCTAACGACGATTACTCATTATCCACACAGCTAACACCATCACCACCTACCAAAAAATAGCTCTCATGCTGAATTGCTGCTAACACTATAAAAATGCGGGTGAGGGAGAGGGCGATGACAATTTGAGACAAATTTTTCAATGCATGTTGTTTGCTTCCGCTGTAATAGAACAGAGGCATTCACCTTTTTGCCTTGATTGTCCCACCATTGACTGGGGTCTGACAAATATTCCTTCCAAAGATTCTCTTCATCCCTAATTGTGCTATTCAGAAATTTGCCTGCAACTACAAAAGTTGTAACATGTCAAAACATCAGACCATAAGAGATCCACCCAAACTTACATTACAAAGCCCATTATGAAAAAGAGATGTTCGTGTGGTTTAAGAAACCCCTTCGGACTATCCATCCACGGTGCCTCATTGGTACTGTTGTGCTTGAAATCTGGTCCTCTAAATCTGGTCCTCTAGGATGGATCTGCACCCACACTCCATCCCTGCCTTCTTTAGTTATTCTGTCTATAACGAAAATGCCTAGATTCCCTTTAGTGCAAGTAGCTAACAATAATAAAACCTATACAGGGGACACCCCTCCTTAACTTACCAAATACAGTTCCCATATTGAATTGGTGCCAAGACAAACAAAAGTGTGTGTGTGAGAGAGAGAGAGAAGGTCCTTACCAGCAATGGCTCCAGTGTATTCTTCTAGCACTAATCCCCACTGAATACTAAATCTGTTGTGGGGTTTTAACAACCGTGGCATGGAAAATTAGCCCAAAACATTCATATACCCATGCACAGTCAACTAAACAATCTGATAATATTATTGGCATCATGCTAGAAAGCACGACGTTCACATGAGCACTGTCACATCAGCCGACCTCCACCTTAGATAATTGTTTTGGCTGTGGTTGCCATGCCATTTCCTTCACTAACAAGCTTTGCCCCAGGTGAGCAATACAGATTTGCCACATGCCACTTAAAAGGCCTAGTCCCTGCATGATTATCTTCCTTTCAGACTGACCATGGTCTTGAACTATTTTCGAAGTTTCTGTATATGTTAAGTTTTCATACAATCTTATTCTGTGGAACTGGAAGGTGGGATCAGAAGGGAAGTAAATGGCTTCACAAAAATCTTTCGTGATGATGAGATACGAGACAGCTTGGAAGTTCCATACCAATGCCACCTTCAATGGAAATGAGTTTTGATCACTACGCTGGCATTTCCCTCATCCCAGAAAACTTGAGGTTGATCCAGCAGAGATTCTGGTGTAAAATAGCAGGCATTCACCTTATTACCTCGATTGTAGTACCATTGCCTTGGGTCTGCAAAATATTCATTCCAGAGTTTCTCCACATCTGTATTCTGGCCGTGAAGTGTACCTCCCACCTGCCGAGACAACGGAGGATGACCAGTTGAGAGGTCACTTCAAAAGCCGGGTGGTTTCCTGAAAGCAAGCGGTAACTCAGTGTAAGAGAATAACATCCCAACAGATATCAGAATCCCTCCACAACACCAACAAAAATATCAAATCATCATGGGACATGAAGAGTCCATATTTACAAGACAAACAAACTTCTTGTCATTCTACACCTTCGATAAGGTCTGTGCATGAAGACGCTGCCATCCTCCCATCCCTGCGCGGCTTCTCTGCCATAAACAAAACCCTAAAGCTTTTCAGCGAAAACGCTGCCATTCTGCATCCCCCACCAACACACGTCTTCCCTGCAAAAAAAAAAACAACCCTACAACTTTCTTTTAATTCTTTCTTTGAGCTCTAAAAGATCAGCAAACAAAACAAAAAAAATCAGTTATATATATATATATATACGAAGGAAATTAAACCTTGCTCTTATCTTTATCATAGTTTTTTATAATTCCAAATTTTAATATGAAATTACTTTCAAATATCTGCACTTCTGGCAGAATTATTATAAATAAATTTTAGACTCAGTTTTTTTTTTAGTGTTAATGTGATAGTGCTGTAATAAATCTCATGAATTTTTAAAAGCAAAAAATATTTCACTTTTATTTTGTTTTTATCCAAAAATGCTTTTGTTTAAAAATGTAAGTATTTTCTGATCTCTAAGTTTCTGCTTTCTATTTTAAGGTGTATAAATAAATAAATAAATAAATAAGCCTATGTAAGTTAGCCTACATAAGCATATGAATATTTACATGTGTAAGATTCATTTATGGGTCTTATCCAATCAAGGTACATTCAAGCTAACATTTAAGTTGGGGAGGATTATGTGCTTCATATAGGTACTATCTAGTGGAGGTATATCAGGATCTTACTCATTTTTGGCACCAATGCCTTGTCTCTCCCTTATAGGAAGGAGCCAATAAATGTTAGATAAATATCACATTTTAAAAAAAGAAAGAAAGTTTACATATATATATATATTTGTTTATCAAAAGCTAAAACCCGGACCCTGACCTTATGGACCTAGCAAGCGGGTCCGGGTTCATTTCAGAAATGAACTCAGGTCCGGGGTGGGGTTTTTTGAGATTACACGGTCCCGGGGCCAAAACCCGGACCCGCACAACACTGGTTTACACATAGTTTTGCGATATATTTCAATGAATTCCCAGCCTCAAATAAGGCATCCAAAGTTAGTCCAAGCCAATAGTACTGCCAGCTATGACAAAGTTTGACACCACCATTATTATTTGCTCTACATGTAGCTAAGATATACTCCATTAGTGATCAATTTTTATTTTTTTTACTTTATTTATTAAAAAGCTTGGAGACGATTCACAAATGATTCATAGGAGGGGAGAAGTTATAACCCCATTCAATTATGAGCTGTGAAGCTTTATAGAGACTGGACCCATACTCGAATGTTGATGAACCAACAGCGGATTGAGCCCCAGACCCTCATGTCACTGGAATTGGCACCAATGCCCAACCACTGTGCGCCACTATGTGCTTCAATATGTGAATGGTTGAGCTCTCAGTGTCTTGCACTCTCTTTAACAATTTCCTTGGCCGAGGTTTCCATGGTTTAGGTTCACTCTTTGGATACCATTTGTGATGTTGGTTGGAAGGATGGGGGATCGGGCAATATTGATGGCTTGCCTACTTAGATTACCATATGATCCAAAGGGCATATTTGTGTAGAAATGTGTCTCCAACGGAATATGAGGTAAATTGCTCATGTTAAGATTTCTTTTATAAGAGATATCTACTTGGCTTTGAAATATCGCCAGTTACGCAACCATTCCGATCATTAAATCATTGCATACTTGGCTTTAGAGATGGGAAGGAAGAGCGGATATGGATTATCATGTTTTAAACTTTTGTCTACAGTGCCCAAATGGGAGGCGTTTAAAATTGTTGTTTTTTTTTCGGTTAGTTGTTAGTTCCTGGACAAAGCCTAAAGAGCTTCTCAGTCCAGATTGCTGAATCTGCTGTCAGTAATAAGATTTTGGGTCGATTGAGTGTTGCACTTGTCCCATGGCTCCCTCTGGACGTTTAATATCATTGATTCTTCATCCAATGGAAGACTTTCTCTCCTACCAACCAGTTCAATGGGGGAGTGATTTCTAGTCTCAACATTGAATGGCAGCTCTTGCTGACCTAATTCTTCTGGTCATCTTCTTCCACAACTCAGCTTTCATTCCCTTACAATAACCCAGTGTGATGTATGCTTTCATAACGCTTGTGAAGTTATGACTTCTCAACTCAATTGGCCGGCAATTACATCTTCTACATGGGTTGTCCAAACTTGGCAAAAGAGAACTCAAAATTCCTTCCAAGCTCCTGGTTAATGGGAAATAAGAATGACATAAATGAAAGTGTAGAGTGGTATCCTAGTGTATGTCAACTAATAACTCAATAACCACAAGTTAAAAAAGAAAAAGAATAAACCCACAAGTTTTCAAGGACAAAAGCCATACTTGTTATTAATTCCTAATTCTATCTATGTAGGGAGTTGACACTTGAAACTCACAATTGCCATATTCTTCCCTTCCATGAGGGAATTCTTGGATGATTCTTTGGATGGGGAGAAAATGAAGTTTGTGCGTGCCTCTGCATTGGGTGCAGATAAGAATGGATGTAGAGTGGTTCATGCATACTAAATTTGCACACGCCTTTCAATGGACGAGTATGTTGTCTTAAACTTCCACTTCTGTTGTCATTCCATCCTCTTAACAGCCAATTCTCATTTATCCATCTCATGTGGATCAGAACTTCATTGAGTCACTTTGTTTTTTTTTTTTTTTTTTTTTTGTTTTGGTTTTTTTTCTCTCACTCGCTCATTTCAGTAAACTTATTGAAGTCGCTCCCAGGTTTCCTCTGTAAAAAATTAAAAAACAGTCCAATAATTTAATGAATATTGTAACATCAATTCTGCAACAATAATACACCCCCCAATAAGGCAAATCTGTGGGACAAGATGATATTTGGCCATAAACCCTCATAAACCCACTCCACAACACCCCATAACTAAGTTGGCAAAAGCCAGATAGGCAGTAGTGGGCACAGGACCAATGAGCGGCCATTAATAGGGCCGCTCTTAACACCACGCGGAGAGCCTAAATTTGGCGGCAGCAGCTTGGCGACGGCCCCCAGCCTGGAAAGCCTTGTCTGGCGGGCCCACGCCACACTAGTGGCGTTCCCGCTAGTTTAGCCACGGTTAGGGCTAGGGTTAGGGCTGGCCTAATCCCAGTTAACCATAATCCGCCTACATGATGAGGGTGGCGTTGTTATGATGACGATAACTATTCAGTTAAGAAGGGTTTAGTGTCGGCTTTAATTGTGTATTTCGCGATTAGCAACCCTTCCAACATTCGTAATATTCGGGCCTATAATCGAGGCCCCGAGATGATGTGGGTCAGCGAGAGTCCACGTGGGAATCTGTGATTCGTTTATTTTCGAGATGGAGCAGTGGAGGGGGGTTTGATGAGGTGACGTGGCGAAATCGAGATGCGGAAACGAGATACTGAGTACGTGGCAGAATAACTGCAAGCGCGCCGCCTAAAAAGCTGAGGGGGGCAAAACAGCGGGCCGGGCCGCTGGCGGCCCGTCCCTCTATTTTGGCCGGGGCGTGCCTAAATACCTGCGATCCTAACTTTACCCCGTCTATCTCTCTCTCTCTCTCTCTCTCGCTCGCTGGCTTGGCTGCAGCGTAAACCTCCGTTCTTTCTTCTTTCTGAGGCTGTCTGAGCAGCTCTTGGTAGAATGACTGTGAAGAGCTTGTGCATGTGGAGCTCAATGCATGCGCTGCTGATGTGTAGGGGGAAGAACGCGAGGGTGTAGTAGTGGCGCGCTTTTGCTAGTCTTTGGTTCTTTCGCTGTGTCTGCAGTGAGGAGGCGGGGAGTGTGTGGAGTGTGTGTCTTGGTAATGAGTTAGATGTCGTGCTGCAGGCATCGAAGTTGCTGCATTGTTGACTCGTTGTGCCAATGAGTAATGTTGATCTCTGTCATTGGGATGTACGTGAAGCTGGCGATAGCTTGTAATTAACTAGACTTGAACAGTTGGAATTAGAAGAGGTGTACAGATTTGGAGATGGCTCTTGGTTCAGAAGGCCACGCATGAAGTGGTCGATAGTCTATAGGAGGGGAGCCCTCCAGAGGGATGTCGCCGAGCTTTGATCCCATCGGTAGCCTCTACTGCGCGGAGGATGTGTGCGGGACTGCATGGGACGATGATCACGTCAGCTATCCCGAGTCCGAAACCGTGAATGATTTCCATCCTGCTGTGTTCCTGGATTTCCCTGTTGAGGATGAAGAGGCTATCGCAACGCTGCTGCAAAAAGAGGCGCGGTATATGCCTGAAGAAGGTTACTTGGAGAGATACCATGCCCGTAACCTCAATGCTGGAGCTCGTCAGAGCGCTATCCGCTGGATGCTCAAGGTCGCTCTCATGTTCTATTGCTCGGATTTGATCATTGGCAGGATTGTGCTTATCCTAGAGCCCGAGAACAGTCGCATTACCTCGAATGGATTGTGTTTGTTCTTTGCAATTTGATCTTTTTACTTTCAGTGAGAGGCTTGGCTTTGGCGGTTAAACCTTCCGTGCGGTCTGGTTTTCCCTGCTTTGACCTTCAGCCTTACATGTATCGAGCCTACTGAGATGTTGATTTCAGAGCACTTAAAGAGTGTATTTTTTTCTCAGAATGTAGAAGGCTCTACAGTGGTTGTAGTTCACCACGGGTACGGACTGGTTCCATGAACATTGCCAGAACCTGTGATTCACGTGAGGCATTGTTGACGGCAGGTTCAAGAGTTTTACAATTTCGGTCCTTTAACTGCCGCCCTTTCAATAAATTACATGGATCGCTTCATGTCCCGCCATCATCTTCCGGTAGGAGCTCTTATCTCACTCGTCAAATGTCCTTGGGCCTGCTCTGCGATTTCTACATCTTTAAAGCGGGCTGTGTGTCTGCTGCACCTGGTCCTGTTGTGTGTAGAAAGGATATTTGATCTTGAGCTAACATTCTAGCTATGTGTCTTGCAGCAGGGAAAGGCCTGGATGCATCAGCTGCTGTCTGTTGCCTGCATATCTTTGGCAGCCAAAATGGAGGAGACATACGTCCCGTTTCTGCTTGACTTGCAGGTAATGATACGTGCCCCATCTTAGTGACAGGTTGCATCCGATATGACGCGCTTTGAGGTTTTTGCATTTGATGTGCGGTGAAAATAGCATTCTAACATCGAGCGCGCAACAGGTTGAAGAGGTTGAGCACATATTTGAGGCTCACACAATTCAAAGAATGGAGCTTCTGGTGCTGTCCACGCTGGAGTGGCGAATGAGCTCTGTTACACCCTTCTCCTATATTGATTACTACTTCCACAAGCTCGGCATCAGCAACCTACTGCTGCGGGCACTTCTGGGGCGAGTCAGCGAACTCATATTGGGAACTATGAAAGGTGAGTTTCTAGCAAGTTTGTGGTTGCATTGGTGTACGCCATGCCCCTTCCCCTTCGAAGCGTTTCACCGTTACCTGATCTGTGTTCAGCCGTTCTCTTAATTACGAGGTTTAGGTCGTCTAATCTAAAGCCCATTGTCTTTTGCAGAAACTCTGTTTCTTCAATACCGGCCTTCTGTAATCGCGGCTGCGGCCATCATCTCATCCCTAGAGGAAGTGACGGCTCTACAAGCTGGCGATCTTTATCGCGTGTTTGGTGCTCTCTCAGTTGAGGAGGTGAGCCACTGTACTGTGCCTGCCCCTCTTCCTAAGCTTAAGATCCTACAAGGTCGATAGTGTGCTTATGTTGGTTCCTTGATTCATTTTTTGCTGGAAGCTGATCCTTGCATGTGGCCTTTTATGCAGAAAGCGTTAAAAAGCTGTTGCGAAGACATCCAGGAGCAATTGGCGGATCCGTTTTGCCGACTTCCATTGAGAAGGAAGATTTTCTGCCGCTCAACAGAACCCCAGAGCCCTGTTGGAGTACTGGAGGCTGCATCTCTTAGTAGTTGTGCCAGTGATAGTACTATTGGACCCCGAGAGTCAAGCCCAGGAGTTAGCTTGGCCTCGACAGCAGCACATAAGCGAAGGAAGATAGATGAGTTTTGCAGCACTCCTTGTGGCCTTACTTCCCTATAGCATCGGTAGATGGACAAGTGTGTGACTTGACCTTTGCACATTTTGGAGTCCCTGGTGATCGCATGTGATCACTATTAGAGTTTCAGCTAACTCAATAACGTTAATTAGAAAGGCTTAGAAGTGGGCAACAGTTCAAAGTAGATTTGTTTCTACCATGGAGGGGAGCTGTGGAGTATGCAGCCCTCGTGAGATAGAGGAGGTTGTCATCTCCATTTATCAGAGGGTACATAGTATGTGGTAGTGTGTTAGAAACTCTTCAACACATGCACTCTTCCTGTGAGTCCCATTATTCATGGTAAAAGCCATACAGTACCTTACGATTCTTCATTCTGTATATTATCTGTGCGCCATTTTGTATAAATGACAAGGTTGAGAACTGTAGATGCTCGTGTCATGTTATGCTCAAGACTCGTCGTTGTGTTCTTATCCCTTAGTTCTGTGTAATGTTTGTGGTACTTTGTATGATAATTCTTAAAGCTGAACTCTATGCATTCATTTACTGGTATGTCCAAACGCTGTCATGGTCAGCATGGATCTATCTCGCAAGCAGCTAACTCCGGCTTGACACAGAAAGAGGTATTGAACAGACAAAATGTACCCTTGATGTATACAATTGAAGAGGCAAGCACAAGAGCAAGGGAGAAGATGAAGCGCTGGAGTAGTCACAGAATATGGAGTCATGGATTATAGCAAGGAAGATGGATATTGCAGAGGATACTAGAGGTTAAATATGGGTGAAGAAGAGGCAGTGGAGTTCCTCAAGGAGTCCACCGCAGTATGACGTAAGAGAAAGCTGTGCTCATCATGTAGTGGGCCCACACAGCCAGCGCTGCTTTTTTCCTGCTGCCACCCCCATTACTCTCCCCGACTGTATTTCTTCTCTCCCTGCGCCCTGCGCTCTCTACGCTTGTACTTCACCCTAACTGAGACTTCACCGGACAGGAAAGGGGAAGATGCCTGGACTCTAGCAGCTCTGCCCTAACGGTATGTCTGCAGACAAACGCATTCCCTTTCTCTCGACGTCACCGTTTCGTATGCTTACTTCGATTTGCACACCAGACAGGTGGATTTTGTCTCTGCGAACTGAACTTGCTCTCTCTCTCAAGCTCTACCTATTGATACTAGGTAAGAGTTCTAAAATATTCTACAAAATCTGGCAAGGCCTAGCAGACTGTGGCCACCGCTCCCCTACCCGGTATCCATCCATTACATTGGGAGTAGCTGAGGAAGCATCATGGAGTCAGTCCATCATACTTGGTTTTCTCTCCTCCTTTCCTTTCCTGGATATATCCAACTCGCAAGTCATCCATGGGTGGGTCTCGTTATAAATGGTAGCTCCTCTCCCTGCAGGAAGTTTGTACGTTTGTACATGCTCATAAGTTGACGTGTGGCTCGCCATGCAGAAAGCTGCGGGGTTTCGTTTGGGCCAATCGCAGCTACGACAAATCGCAGATTTTGATTACTCACTTTTATTAGAAAGCAAAGCACTGCAGGCCTGCTGCCTCTGCCAACGATGGAAACACATGGGTCAATGGACAAGTTTTATGGTCTTTGATGCGCCTTCTTCTCCCACAAGACTGCTCAGCTCTGCACTGCCCGCATAATAACACATGGTGGCTAAGGAGCTCAGTCCCTGCTTCCTCTCTTCCCTTGCTCCGCTCTGCCAGGTATCCATCCTCCAACTAAACCCATCACCACACCCAACTTGGATGATGACGGGTGCAGTCAGCTGCCCACATCAGTCTTGCACCTAATTTTTTTGTTATTACCTAGTCCATGTTTAGACCTGAGACCACACATTGTCCTAACCCGGCTTTTGTCAACAGTCTTCCATACCTTTGAACATGGAGACTAAAACTCTTTCCCACCAAAAAAAGACGAAGCCCACAAGTGGAAACATTTGCACAGAAACTCACAGCAGATTGGTGAGTGAAAAGTGCAGGACAATAAAGGCAGGACCTGCTGTGCACGGCACAGTATCGGGGGTGGGGATTTTGGGACGATTGTGGCGGCCCTCCCCCGCCCGACGGATTCCAGGGTCTGCTCTGCTCTGCCTCCTCTTGTGCTGCGCCAGATTCTCCCTTTCATTCAAGTCCTGACAGAGCAGGTGGTCGACGGCGATCTTTCTACTGTCCCTATACTGTAGGCCGTTGTAACGTGCAGCGTATTTATACATACAGGGACGAGGCAGGTGGGTACTGTAGCTGTTTGGAGTAACTTATAGGGATGGATCATTGTGTGTTCTCTACGTCCATTGGAAGCTGGATTCCGGCATTCCTCGAGAAGAATAGATTCTCTCCTCCTGTTGGGAGAGACGATTCTTCCTTGATCGACACCCACCGACATTATTACAACCTAGAGAGGAGGGGGAATATAGGTCGACATTCGGGAGCACAGCACATGAAATGAAATCTAGTAACATCCTGCTGGCAAGGCACGTATACGATCGAACTATGCTGCCTGTTCGATCCACAAAACTGATTCATATCTCCTAGGAGGTTTTAGAAATCTACTGGAATCCTTGTTCATAAAATGTAATGGGATGCAAGATGAAACAGATTATACACAGATTATGCGTAGAGAAATCATGAAAGAGGGGAGCTCTAACTGTATCGCAGTTAGAGGCTCAGTCAAGGACTCACACGTGCGTACGTGCAGTTGGCAGAGTACTTGGGATGACACAAGTGTAGAATTTACATATGGGGGAGCGTCTGGCTATCGATCTGGAATGATCCACTGGTGTGGTTTTGGCTGAGTATTTTTCTTGGGGTTTGAATCGTTTGATGTAGGTAGAAGTGTAGAGGTGGTGAGTAATACGGGAGTGTCACTGTAAGTAGAAGGTGCGAGAGAGGTTGCCATGTTGTATTGTTAGCGTTGGCAATGATTTTTGAGCGATCATTGTTTGTCCACTTGTGGTGGCCGGCATGATGAGCAGGCAAATTTAGGGCGCTCATCAAGGCACCTACCAGCCCCCAAGTGCAATATTATTGTGGGCGGTTATGGCGCAAGATCCGTGTGAGGGGGACTAGTGTAAGTAAGCTTCAAAGACTCAGAGTGGAAAATGAAACCCATGAGGAGAATCAGAAGGAAAAATTAGCCATTGGGAGTTGATTGATTGATCCAAAGGGGGTTGGCCAAGCTTGGAAGAGACTGCAGGTGCAGAGGGGAGGGGTACTTTTTAGTATTAATTTGGGAAGGACTGCAGGAGTAGAAAGGGACGTTTGACATATCCAGCAGCATGATGAGTGTGAGAGCTTTGGTGATTGGAGCCAATGGTGGGCCCCACATCATTTTACTCTCCTACTGCTTTTGTCTTCCGTGGCCTGCCTCAAAGTCACAACAAGGCCAGCCATCGCCCAAGGGTCCTTGCGTTCTAGGTGGGTTCAGATTTGACTTGCAATGTTGATAGGCTGGGAGACCAAGAATGCAGGACGCTCAGAGACGGGGTACAACTGCTGCACCTGCATGCAAGCACAAGCCAGGCAAGCCTAGTCCCATCCTTGCAGCCTGTGAGCCCTGCTGCATCCCTTCACCCTCCATGCCTGTGTGCGCTTGCCCTATCCCCTAAACCTGGACTAGGACTGGACTGCGGCGGCGCCATTGTGTAAAGGGCTCCAGCCAGCCTGAGCTTGCTAGCTAATATGGCAGGAAGGTCACATTGGAGTTAATGGCGATGGTGACCTTTCTGGAGCTGCTCTGTAGCCACGCCACTTGAGTTTGAATATCAAACAAGAGGACTCCAGTGTTTCTGCGGAGCCATTGAAAGCTAGAGTGGGTGGGAGCGTGGGAGACGGCCAGTACCAATCCCTTCCGCCTTCCCTCAAGCGTGTCTCTGCCATCTTAGTACCACTACATATTGCCAGCAACGCCACTAACTTTTCCACATGACTAGCTTTTCAGCCCACCCCCCTTGAGCAAATTGCAACCCGACAATGAAGACTAGAATCAGAATCACTTGGAGGTGGAGCCCATACGGACCTGGCAAGCATTGTTTCAACTCTACTCCAACCCACGTCTGCATATGGCTTGCAGTGAGTTCTACTCACTCCAAACTCCAAACATTCCAGAAGTTACTCAGACATGCAGTTGATCAAGGTACAACATTAGAAAGCAAAACATACAGGGTCCCAATGTAGCCTATAATATAGCTTCCAAATAGAGCCATGAGATCATTGGTTGGAAGGCCTACTACTAAGCAAATTGCAAAGGCAATAGAATACATCATTAGTTGACCTAATTTAGGATTGGAGAGCATCCAGTGTCAGGGATCTTCCTGTCTGACAGATACCATGTTTTCATCACAACAGTGATTTGTGTTGGAGTTTTATTATGTCCATCCCTTTGTCCTTTCCTTTCCTTTCCTTTCATGTGTAGGTGTATCAAGTCGGCTATGACTGCTGTGGGCCCATATAGTGCCTCAAACGCCAAGAATGCATTCCAAATGGTGGTATTGAATACGACATATATTTAGTTCACTTCCATGAACTCCTTTTATGAGCCATGAATAGCTAAGAGCCCATGACTATCTCAACACCGAGCAACAGTAGAAGTAAGTGACGAGGACGAGACGTGCGAGTCGAGTAGAGTGACTCGCAAAAACGCGTCCATGTGTTGCGCGCTGACACTTTATTTTGGGTTATGAGATGCGGGGCTTTAAGCATTCCTTACGTGTAGAACAAAATCATCGAGACCTACCTTGGATTCTCAAGTCACTCACTCTAACTGTGAACTGGCATGTTATATTTGGCTTGTAGATGAGGAGCTTCAGCACATTTCTGCACTTAGTTCCTCCACCGTCGTAGGAAACTGAACGCCGAATCAGCTCAGATCGAACCTATGCAATTGAAGATCTCGAGGATGAGGATCTATATGGGTGCCAGTGCCGATGAACCATCTCTAGGGCCTATCTATCCCTCGCCGAGCACTCCTCCTTCGGATCCATGTCTGTATCTTCCGACGTTGGTCCATTACAATGCCATCTTAATAAAAAACCATGTACTTATCCCATACCATGTCATTGTTGGAATTTGCGTTGAATAAAAATGTGTTTTCAGACCGCAGGGTATTCTCCAAAGTTTGATGTTGCACATGGTCTCTCATTATAGACATGAAATGAATGAAGCTGACGATGTGAGGCAGGTCTTTACCGGAAGCATCTCTCAACCCAACTGTGGTCAGTTGGGGATCCCATGAGATCTCCAATTGCAGCATGTCTGTGTTTTGATCAGATGGAGCTTATTAGATGGTGATCCGGACCATCTGTGCACCATTTTTAGCTCCATCAGTTTCTTAGGGGAATATGGACATGCATCTGCGCATGTCCATAATAGGCTTTGCAATTCATTGTTTCATTGGGTAAATGCTCCCCTCACTGCTTACAAGTTATTGCTTCATACACAAGGTTTGGAGGGGGATGATGTTTAGCTGATGATATGGGGCTTTCCTAAGCTGGGCATTTTGTTGTATGTTAAAATAAGAGACAGAGCCCCCTGGTCAGATTGATGTTTGAAAGTGTTGTAGAACCGACTTGGTAAGTGGATGGACAGACATGGACAGGGTCTGGAATTTGTGTGAGGAAGGGTATGGGTCCAACAGTCGAAGGAGGAAGCTTGGTGGTGGGCAGTTTGAAGGCGGGTGAAGTGCAACAGGCTAGCTGGACTGGAGACAGTGCAGGCACCGAAGAAAAGTTGGTAGTCAAGATTAGCGGAGAGGGAGATAGAAGAAGCGCAAGGCATTGATCGAGCAGCAATCGGATCCTAGCTGACACCAAATACCGTAAGATAGCAGCGATTTGTGCGAACAGGTGACTGCTATATATCTCACGCAGCCGCCCAGACTTCCCATGCATGCCAGCCCTGTGATTACAACTTCCTCCCTACCCTTCTTTGATCCCAGCTGCTGCTGCTGTTCGCGCCGGCAGAGGGGTCACTGAAATCATCATTCTCTCACAGAAATGTTATGATGATGACCTTCACAGCCAGGGGTCCCCGGGGACATAGTCCAAGCACATGATTCTGATGAGCTGCAGCTGCCAAAAGTCCTTTGGTCCGGCCATGGATCCTGGCGGGTACGACACCGCTATCGTGGCAGGCCCCCTGCCCCCTTCGACCATCTCCAGTCAACTGCAGTGAATGCCTGCACTGCACTGCTCTGGTGGTAACGCATTTCACACGTGCCAATTCTCCGTCTCTTTCTTTTTTGCTGTACCTCATCACTCATCTGTCCTTTACTCCTCGGTTCCAGTGCTCTGAAAGAACAATCAGACTGGCAAGTGAAACAAATTAAGCTCCGGGCTGCAAGGTCCTCTTGAAAGCTCAGCGCATACCACTTCATACCATTTCACAGCTTCTATATCATACGGGGGACCTGTGGGCAGACTATAATACTGTGCACAACATACATAATGAGTGAGGAGAAGTACTTACGCATATAAAGTTGTGATATAAGAAAGATGAGCTCCCTTGTAAAGGCCTAGATTCATCACCCCCTGTCACCAATGCGCTTCCCTTCAGATGGTATTCATGTATTAACTGTCAACATGATTGTTGTATTCTGTACAGTCCGTGGATGGCTCTGCGCCTACCTAATGGCAAGTGCATTGGCGTGGCATGTACAAATACCAGGTGGTGTGCTTCTTCACACAGGCTCCCCCTTTGTCTTCTCTGGAGGATGTGTTATTCTGGGGATCACATGTTCCCAGACTAACCAGACTCTTCCTAAGTTGGGCCTCTGCACAATCTGCATGCTTCACCAGTGCTAGTGATCTTACTAGTGGAAGGCTCCATTTGCTATAAATAGGAAAGAAACCTATGGAAAGGGGAACTCCATTATGCCTCAAATTGCTGAGAGGTTCACACATTCCCGTGCATTGGCTTCTGACCTCCCCATCATGAATCTACACTGCAGCCTAGGGATACTGTTGATGTGGGATGGGCAATTCAAAATTGATACCCATAGTTACATAAGCTTCCCACCTTCATGCACTTGCTCAAATTTGCAAGACTTGGATTACCTACTGTTTTATTTATGATGGTATAAACTGTTTTGTCAAGTAGAGACTGCTACCCCACCTCCATTCTCCAATCATTTCCAAAGAGAGCAAACATCTCGAAATAGGTGACCCTCAGCAACACAACACCAACTGCTTCAATATCTTTGGAATTCAGTGCAATTTTATGTCACACTTTGTACATGCCCTGCTGTGAATTGGGTAACTACTAGTCACTCTCAAAGATCCCAGTTGAACAATTTGCCACCTATTCCTTGAGGCCAGGGCTAAAAGGAAACAACTCCACCTGAATATTGATGTAAGGGAGGTGCGTTGCATCCTAGATGTCAACAGTTGATACAGTGATTCAGGCAGAAAGTGAGATACTACAAGTGACACCTTTTCAACAGCCTTCATTTTCACTTTAAACTTAATACAGGTAGCATACTGCAACACCATGAATGCATTTCCCTGACCATAATGCCAGCAATTCATGCAAATTGTCAAATAATATTGCAGAAGCTTCAGGTGTTGCGAGAACTACTGTCCTCCAATGTAAGGGCCTCCAAGGGATGTTTGTGGTTTAGGTTTCCAACCATAACTCATTCCCTACACAAGTGCAAACTAGCCTATGGAGCATTTTCATAGACATGAAAGCCTGCACCTCAAATGCAAACAAGCAGTTGCAGGTAAGGTAACCATCATCAACTGATCAGAACAAAAGGGCCTCCGTTTCAACACTGATATGCTACAATGGTGAAAGGCTTGTTGTTAGCTGGATTACCTTGTGAGTGAACTTGATTCTTGCATTCCATATGTGCTACAAACAGCTTGTGAGTAAAACATCATTCCGAGACAAAATGTCAACCCAGCACCTCAACCAAAAAAGGTCATAGCATTCAAAGACTCCACATCAAGTAAATAGAAATGCCTCATTCATTTGGTCATTTTCCTTGCCGCACCCCGTTAGTGGCTCCACAACCCCAGGTAGCCATTTGAATCGATGTCTTGTCATATGATTTTTCAAACCCCAGTTTGACGAATTCAAGCAGTCACATTTCTAGCGGCAACATCTAACTTGCAAACAACCCACTTCACTGTATCAGAGAATGAATGCTAGCCTCACCATCATGCTTGAAACTCTTCACATCAAGCAAAAAGAAATGCAGAATTCGTTCAGTCCTATTGGCTCTGCAAAAGCAGTCACGTTTCCGAAGGCAGCATCTCAGTTGCAGCTGCTTTCGGAAACGTGACTACTTTGTCAGAGCCTTATTGCAGTAACAAAAAAAGACCAAATAAAGTAATCCGTAAAGTCTTCCTTAGTTTGGGCCCCACTTTGGACCTGTAACTCGTGTTTCATCCCCAGTTTGAGTGCAGACACAAACTCAGCCAAACACGGTATGAGTTTGCTCAAACGCGGTACAAGTCCTGCTACTTGACACGATCTGATCCCCTAAAAGTATAAGAAGTAGGGAAGGTTCTTCTCTCAGCCCACGGTCAGCACATGGTCACCTCGTCAAAACCCAAACTGGGTATGAAACCGAGTTTTGGTGAATAAACTAGGTTCGTCCTGTGTCTTTCCCCTTTGTATTAGTTTGATCCCAAGTTTTGTGACTCGTCTCCTATTTTGGCCAAACCTCACCCCCAGTTTGTGGTACTTTATGGGTAACTTTAATGAATGCTGCATTTCTTTTTGCTAATGTGAAAAGTCTCAAATATGATGGGGAGGCTAACATTCACTCACCGTCATGCTGCACAAACCCACCCAACTCCATCAAACTACTGTTTGAGCCTACTCTTACTTTAAACTTCAGCCTAATTCACACCTGCGAAAAAACTCCACCATCTCTGCAAAAAGCACTTTTTAGTGAATCTCCTTTTTTGCAGCTGATGCAACTCAACTCTTACAAATACAGTTTAACAAAGATTTTGCAAGGGAACTCTGCAGCTATAATTTGCGAGAAGGCCAACAAGAACAACAGTAATTGACACCAAATTACAGTGGGAGGGTTCTGATACTTATTATGAAAGGAGAGCTATTCCACCCAAAACACACACCTTGCCTCTGCTCCTTTCCAGTGTTGCAGAGCATTTACAGCTCGCTTCCTGACAGGCAAAATTGTCAAAAAAATTCTCAACAGTAATGTACCATGCAAACTTCAGCTTTTGTGGTGACAGGAGTGCAGTCAG
The DNA here is from genome assembly GCA_030704615.1 of Takakia lepidozioides. NCBI lineage: Eukaryota > Viridiplantae > Streptophyta > Takakiopsida > Takakiales > Takakiaceae > Takakia > Takakia lepidozioides. The sequence goes on from CM060731.1 coordinate 40,719,071, forward strand.
AAAGCTTGGACAGTTAAGTCAAACGAGCGTCCTGGTTAGTGCAGAATATCCGGATGGAACAAGGAATCAAGAAACAATTCACAGCAAGTCTTTTAGATGACAATGCCTTCCAGGTTGGACTAGTTAAAAGTGTGAGACTGCTCGATTGTGTAAATAGGTTTTTTGGGTGACTCAAACAAATGACTCTTGGGTGTGGGTAGAACAGAGGTACCTGGAAGGGAGAAGCGGCAAGTTGTATGTCGATTCCCTCTGTCGAAATTTCCCCGCAAGGCACCGTAGATTGCGTTCCCCATGCCCAAGAATCCCATCATCGTCCAACATCAAGTTTACTTCTCCAAGCAAGTTTTGTTACAGACTAAGTCAAAGAGATGCACGACCGAAGTCTTCAAGAGTAAATATAGAAGGCATACAGATGAAGGAGGTCGCCCATCTAGAACAAGTCCTGATGTAGATGAGCTCACGTCGATTTCGTCAAAACGGACTAAATCGTCGCTTGGTGGCAGTATGAGTCTGAAAATGTGTTCGATAACACAACGCATCAAGTACACCCGCTACACCGCACCTGATTGCAAGCAAAGAAACCACATCACAACATCAGGGTTTCCCCACCCAGATGAGGTAAGGACTAAGGACCACTCACCATGAAAGAAGACGGCCCTTGCGCCTTGTACCACCCTCGGGAATACAGCACGCAGTAATATCGCATATGTGGCAATCGTTCCACAGGATGGTTAGATGAGCTATTTGTGGAAGGATTGCGGCACACAGGATTTTCTGGGTGCTGTATGTTCGACTCAGTTCAAAAGCAGTACGTGGTGCCAAATACAGTGCCATAGTTTGGAATGATCTGCAGTGCAAACAGCTTGTGGAATGATGCAGCAGATTATTGAAAGCTCGTAAAACCCGTGCACAGCTCTGAGGAGAGCACCTAATCAAATGCAGTGGTTGCAACAAATGTAAACCCACGAAACACAGCATCATGACAGCTAATACCAAAATTGCGGTACCTCCTGCAGCGCCAACTTCCTTCTCCTGTGCTTACTCTAGTTAAACGAATAACCATAACCAACCGGTCGAAGGTATCACGAAAGATACGTTCTGTGACAGAGCAATGAAGACCCAAAAGCAAGAAAACAATCAGAAAGAGAACACACTAAAACACTTGCTTCTACTACGTCATAGCTTCATACCCAAATCGATCCGATGCTGTTTGCAGAGTGGAAACTCCTCTTTCCCAGCGAACTGCGCGCCACAGCGATGCAGTCGGAGGATGAATCCTCTTTGGTGTGTGACGTTAGTATCTGGGTCGTTGGGTAGATGGATGAATAGTTCACGATCTTGTGGTATCTCCAAAACCCTATGCCTCCTTCCCTTTTTGATTATACGGAGTGGGGGTGATGGTGGATATGAATTCACAGTTTGCATACACAATCAGTCGAACAGCGGAAGGATATTGGCAAAGTTCTATGATACTTGGATGCAGATGATACTTTTATTGCGTATGCTTTCTCATAATGCCTTCCCAGCCATCAATACAAGGGCAAAGGTCACAATGCTGATTCCCTGCAGGATGTTGCAATGGTCTCAGCTCCAGGGGTGCTACGATACTTGGCTTTACGCCCACAGCCTGTCTTCAGCTGATAATTGGCTGTCCCGGGAAGTACATGTGTTCCCTGGCCTTTGTTCTAATTAACCAATCTCTTTGAAAGGTTCGCTTGTTCATGGACTTGTTTCTGCAATTTGTATCATGGATTAGCAGGCATGTCCTATGTGATGTAATCGACTGTACCTTGTGATGATGATTCTACAAGGATCAAAATCAGAGTATAGAATAAATGAGAATTGTCGCCTTTACAAGTCTGGTACTTTCCTTTTGCAGAACTTACCAGTATTTGCGTAGCTAAAACCATGAGGGTGGTTTCATGGCCACTGTGAAAATGGCTTTGTGACACTTTGGCTAACCATAATAGGGTTTTGAAGTCTGTTTGATTAAGCTACTTCCCATCTGGTATTTTTGCGATCCTGTTGGATCTCACATGCTCTCCTGGTTTAGTTGGTGCTTATCATGTGGGTGTGAAGGCAGAAATCATATACATCGTGGTGGCAACTTTGGGGAGTTCTGACATGGGACAGTATGCTTAGCTGATGTCCTATGCAAAAGCAAAGTTATTGCTGACTCTTACTTCGACATGCTGAATACTTGATTTTTTCGATCATGGTTTTGGCTGATAATATGTAACTGGTAGGTTGTGAAGAGAAATGGGGATCCCGGGGTCCTCACAGAACGTTTTGCATTTCATCACGATCCAGGTGAGTCCTCCATGCCTGTGTGCCTGATTGACCTGTTTGGGTCAGAGAAGATAAGGGTGAAGGGAGATGCTCCATCAGGTTGAAACCTGCCTGAAGAAAATAATTTTTAGCCAGTTCTAAATGTATCTTCACTGTAGAGCCTGTATCTGAGACTAAGTTATCCTTGTCGTCCGGCTTAGTGATTTAGTGTCATAAATTGGAGTTGAAAGAGAATGAACTCATAAGACGTTGTTTGCCGTAGCCTTGTGGCCATTGATCCCGCACCCAGTCTGAGTGGAACACAAAGGGACAGAACCTACCTCTGTCAGGGGCTGACGTCGGTAGTAAGAATTACCTTGATATGAAACATTGATCTGGGTTTTCCAGATATCGCCTTGAGACTTTCAAAGTTGGTAAACAGAGGTACAGGCACAATTCCCTTGATCTACTTGAGGAGAGCGTCTCTCTGGTGAGAGAACCCCGGAGAGTGAATCAGGAAATGAATATTGTCTTCGGGTTGCCCGCACAACGGGCAATTGCACTCTCCCTTTCCTCTCTGCTTCTGTTTGCTGTTCAAAGGTAGGCTTCCTGCCCTGAGTTTAAATTTCAGTCTGGTGCCGAGAGTGGGTAGACCCTTGAGGTCATCTATGATGTCCTCCTCCATGTCACAGACCGGAGGAGTTCAAAGAGAGAGAGAGAAGACAGCTGGTGTAACTAAGAGCCACTTCACCTGATTGTAACAGTCAATCTTCCCATTGATGCTAGTGTTCAAACAATGCAAAAGTCTTATCTAATCTTGGCCACATGGCAGTTCGCATAGGCAACATAGGGGAATCACCAAAAGGTTGCCTTGTGTTCTCATACACTCTGCAGACAGAAGATGGGTGTGCCGTGCCATTTCTATTATCTCTCATGGCAGGTTTGGGAGGCAACATATGGGAATCACCAAAAGGTTGCCTCATGTTCTCATACACTCTGCAGATGGAAGATGGGTGTACCGGGCCATTTCTATAACCTCCCCTACTTGAACATGCCTCCATATTGCTGACTTGTTTTGAGTCATGATTTAAAAGTTCAATGTCACATGGTGAACTTGTATCACTGTGCTCAGCTTTTAAATAGGGGAAGTCTGCAATGTGAAGGAAGATGCTTAGGTCGTGATGCCATCAGCCATTTGTAGATTCATGGAGAAGTGGATTGAATTCATAGCTTGCCCTTTTAGGAGGGGTGATAATCATAAGAGAGGTTAACTCTTTAGAGTGAGAAAAATCCACTCACAGAGCTTCTTTGCCGAAAAGAGAGAAAATACACCCATTGACTGTTCCATGTGAAGTTCGGGTATGATTTACCCTCAAGCGCATGGGAGTAAACAGTCGGGAGCTTTTTGGGTCTCGAACATTCATTTATTGTTTACCAGGCTATGAGAACCCGAAATTGCCATAGTTTGGACGACAATTCAGTGCCAGGGAATGAAGTGTTTATGTATCTGTTGGCATTGATATCATCCTAACATAACGGGGCGATGATTCCAATACCCATCTAGTCAGAAACAGATGTGGGAAATGTGGTTGTGGTTGCATTGCCAGTCATATTGCACACTGTTAAAGAGGAAGATGAAAGACAGAGACGTAGTTGTACAACATAGACTTTGCCATGTTTTTTTTTCTTGTGGTTTGGAAGGAGGAGAGTAGAGGTGGGGGTGTCCAAAGGAGAGTAGGATAGGTTCATAGTGGGGACATAAGTGCGCTCGAGATTTTCTCAATAATAGCATCACTAGCATACAGGTTGCCCATAAACGCACCATTGCCTAGCACCCCTTCCCCAAACCTCACCGTACGCTTTATTGAATTCACGTATTGTAATGACCGCTACCCCTGCTCTTCCACACTAGAAAAACGTCAAAAATATGCCTCGCTCATCCTCGCCATCCGTCGACGTGGTTGGTCCACCGACTCCCTAACCGTTATTACGGCCAGCACCAGAGGTGGTATCCACAATGCTAGTATCTCTGTTCTTCGCAAAAACTTCAAAATCTTTTTTTCCCCATACACAAATGCTTCAAAGCAATCCACTTGACGGCGCTACGCTCCCTCACTGCTATTATTGCCAACAAAAGGTGGCTTGAATCCAAATATTTCCTCGGCCTTTTGATACCCCGATACCCCGGCTATCCCCGGGTACTTGCTCCCTTAGTTACTGGATGGCCTCCGGTCATCCTCTAGTTTTCATAAGGCCTACCCCTGAAAGGAGCAGTAGCCGCAAGGCGAAGTGCTCTTAATTACGCCGGCCTCGGCCATCGTCATATCTCTCTCTTTGATAACATCAATTTAATGGACTCACCCCAACATTGAGAAGAGCCGCAACTCGTATGATGACATGTATGTTGTAGCTAGATGGCTAGAGCTCACTGCTGCCATGTTTGTGAGTATGATGCTAATGCTTGCTCTAGCCTAGTTGCCATAGATCCAGATCCAATTGAATAGGTAACATACATGAAACAAAAAATGAGAAGCACAACACCGTGTGGGTTCTTCTTAATCATCTCACCACAACGTTGTTTGGTATCCACTCGGTTGGCGCAGCACTTCCCTCGAAATGTAGGCAATGTCATGACAATTCTCCACTATGACTCCGACACTCTTGTCTCAACAATGGGTATGTTGTACTGCGTGACCATGTACTAAAAGGAGATGGCGATCTTGAACGTGCAAGGCTTGCGGTGCTAGACGAGACGTCATCCGACAACATTATGGAACCTCAAGGGAGTGTGTGAATATTTTTGTCAGCTTGTCAAGAATCATCTTCCCCGCCAGGTTGGTCGTCAATTCGTAGTCTCATTGGACGGGTGCGAACCTCTTTTTCACAAAGGTTCTCTCGCAAGGCTGTTGCCCACTTACGAGGATTCTTGGATCTGGAGGCCGTCCGCATCAGCATTTCCTGTCTGTCCGGCCCTAAGCCCCACTATTTCTCTTTTAAAAACTCGTTGTACCTGGATTGCTGCATGATGACCTCACAATGTCCTCCGTTGTGGCAATGAGGATGCCCACCAGATGCGCCGCAAAGAGGCACGCCATAAAGAATGCACTGATTCGACCATGTTTGTTGTTGGTATGTCGGTGTCGGAGTCCAGACACAAATCCTGCAGATGTACATTTTTAGGTTAGAAGCAAGTTATAAATCATTGACAACCATAATATTCTTGGGGACCTAAAATCGTTCAACTCACCTACCACATATACTCGTCGAACTGTTTAAAACGATAATACCACCAAGCCGCCATTGCTCCATCATTTTTTTTTTTTTACAGCACCTGAAGTTGTCCACCAAGCCCGTATACATGCAAACTTGGTCTCTGCATCATCCAAAGTGGGAGCATTATCCCATGCAATACACATGGAACGGTGGTTCTCTCTGAAAGCTGGCGCCGTTTTGGTTGTGTAGTGCGACAAGCTCTGTAGAAAATGGAACCCACAAGATCTCTCATTTCTTTCCATTGGAACATTCGGGTCTTCCCCGTATACCCGTTGCATTGCAGTCCAGTTTGCTTGTACGTTGTCCGCCATGCAATCACAGAAATTCGGCGGGGGCAATCCCGCCCTAGCCATCGGTTCGTTTATTCCCTGCCAAAGGTGCATCTCCAATTGTGTGTCCTCCATTTCATCTCACAAATAGCAATGGTCATTAGCATTCTGCATGGGGGTCCTAGACATGTGCACCAATTGTTACCCACTCGTGATTTATAATACGCTTGATATGGTCGGACATGACCTAACTGTTTGTCGTCATCCGGCAGACTAGATCCACGCAGCTGCCAGGACCACACGTTGACATTTTGAATATGAAACAACGGTTTGCCTCACTCTTTTGTCTTGGAAACCGACTTCTATGAATGAAGTCATATCCACATTGTCACTTGACCTCCAAAATGGACTGCATATCCGAGCCTCACCCAAGTTTTGAACAGACCAGTGTTGGGTGGATATTTGATTCTGCCTCAAACCCCCGGCGGATCCCAACCCGGATATATATATATATATATATATATATATATATATATATGGATCTGCCGGAGGTCAAAATTTAAATATCTGCCTCCGTTAGGAACCACCGGATATGAATAGATTGGATAACCGGATCCGGTTGAGAACCCGTGGTTTTGTTTTTCCTTTTGTATTTGTTTTGATCCGGAACTAGTGGCCCACAAGAAGCAGGTTATGAACCCATATATCCGGCATTGAAAGACGGAGGTTATACTCCGGATAATAGCCGGTTATTTGTTCACTTGACATAAAAGAGGCGGGCCATATCATGAGCTGGCATGTCTTCATTTTATTTCTACTCATCACATTCAGAGGGGCACATTTCAGAGGGGCACGCATTTTTTCAGTAGTATTTTTAAAACATTAGATTTTAGTTTGGGTTATTTTATATTATTAAAATAAAATTAGATTTGTTGGATAACCGGATACTGAACCGCCGGAGGCCATCCTGACATAAACTCCATTTGTCCATAGCCGCATAGGGTTAAATTTTGAATTTGTTGCTAACCGGCAGGATATCAGAAACGGAAAAGCTCCAAAACCCCGGAACTGGAGGATGTGAACACAAAGTTAAAGTTAAACATCCGTAATCGGCTGATATTAAAAAAAATCAAGTAACCACACAACACTCGAACAAACCAGTGTTGGGCGGTTCTTAGTTTCTTTAATATCTGCCGGGTCCAGGGTCATTTTTAAGGATTTTGAAAAGGGGTAGGAGTGGCTTTATAGAGTAGTGCAAGTGGCCCACTCTAGGTGATTTTCCTCAAACTGGTAGGCTACATGTATTTTCCACTTTTGTCATATTTGTGAATCAAATGGATGTTGATGAGCATAGAAGGCGGAATTACAGAAATTGTTGAAAGCCATAATAGACGAATGGAACTCTTTCTATGTGAAAACCATAGGCTAAATGGTACAAATAACGTATATAGTTCTGGCAAGACAGACGACCAGCATCTCCATGGGAGACGGAGGAGGCCCCACAATCCTAAACCCACTCCTCTGGCCGGTCAGATCATCCTGCATGCCCGCTATGGCTACATCTGTGCTACCCCGAAGGTCCACGGGCGAGGACCTTTTTGAGACCCCCAGTTTTTGGCGAAAATTGTCTTATTTGGACCTCTTTTTCCCTTTGTTCCATTCGCCAAGGGGTTTTTCAGGCGGCCAAATGGCCAAAAATCGCCAATAAAAAAACGCCGGCCGGGTCAGGATACTTGACAAATTAGAGAATGATATATCCTGCGGATCCGGATATTAGAATAATTTGCATTTCTAATATCCGCTGGTTATGCATAGTGGGAGTTTTTAAAAATCTGCTGGATATAAATAAGTCCAAAAACAAAAAAAGGTGGACGCGTTGCCGAATCTTATGGTGTCACTTGACCCCCTAGGGCTATCCTTCCAGTGGGAAGGTGGACACCGTATGACTTCCAACAGGTGGATTGAACCCACAACCACTCTTGAGAGGGTACGTGCACTTACCATAAGTCCGGATATTTAGATTTTAATATCCGACGGTCGCCGTTATAGAGTAATCCGGATATAAATAATCACGAAATATATTTTTCTTAAAACAAGGGGATTGTAGCCCTGATTTTACTCGCAATTTTTTAAATTTTTATCTAATCAATTTAAATTATTAAAATTCTAATAAAATATTAATATTTCATTTCATTTTCTTGTATCATGTTGAGATCTGGTATTTTGGCTACATATCCGGATACAATCCGGTTATTAAGCCTTTTTATATCCGGTGGGTAAGATCCTATCCGGATCCTCCGTTTTATGTATCCGCCGGATATCAAATAGTTGTCCGATCCAGATCAGGATACATTGATATCCTACTATTGATATCCTGATGACTCTATATCTGCCCAACACTGAAACAGACGTGGGACTCCGATTCGTTGGAGCCAGCTTCCGACATTTTTTTGGTGAGTGCTTTCATCAATTTAGATACTTGCAGTTGTATTGATTGGGTGTAAAAACTAAAGGGCAATCAGGAGTCCAAATGGCAAAGTACGGAAGATAAATCTGTCCACCTTTTTGATATGGCAAGAACTTTTAGAACTCAATCTCAAGCATTGCCATCCATTATGCAGAAACCACAGCACTGTACAGCCTAATCGGAGCTCAATAGAAGCACTATCAAGACAAAACGTTCTAAGTTAGAGCATTGTTCGCATATCATCATCCTCAAAAAAACACTGTCAATGACCCTGGCGCACTTTGCGCAACATAAGGATAGATTGTCGAAGTAGACAGAAATGTCTCCACGAGCTTGCAATCCTGCTCGGTTCAGCGGATCAATCTGTTCCTTTACCTTTTCATCACTTTCAAGAACTCCAACTATTTCCTCTGCCACCTTCTTACAAATAAACAGCGGAGCTCGACACTTGAGGGCCAGAGCAACACCATCAGTTGGACTTATGTCCACACTTCTATGGCTTGGCAGGATTGACATATCTGCTGGTGGTTTTTTCCACCCAGTTGTCTATGGGCTTGGAGTTTGAACCTTGAGTAGAAGCTATATTTGTCGACACCTAAATTACAATTATCTAAGGTGGTTTTGAAAACACAAGCCCTTTTGTCCAAATAGCAATCCAGGTGGAGGGCCACCAAATAGACCTGGGCAAATCTGGAGCAAAGTGAACAAGTTGGCAAAAATCCAGGAATCCAGACAGATCCACTAGGCAAATTTATGTGGACATATGTAAATCACCGATATTGGCATACTTGAACAGGCCTCTCACCTTTGTCCTTGAGGTTGGAGCTGTGTGTGGATTCTGGAGCTGGGTTTAAGTTAGAAGCCTGTGTGGAAGCTGAACCGCCTCTTCAAGTGTACTTGCGAGTAGGCAGATATCGGTTAGTACCTACAATGTGGTACTTCAGATGGTACTAACAAGAAGTTTTAGGCCCAGGGAAGTGTGATTGGATTTGGATGAACACCGCCTGTTAGCTATTTTGAAGCAACCCAAATTCAAATTGAGAGGAAGTTGTGACTAGGAAGATGGTGGAGCTGACAGGAGTACAAGTGTGATTGCTATTGAAGCAGCATCTGCAAGAGGAGAGAGAGCACTGTAGCGTGGCCTCCGAAGGAAAGCATGAAGATGCCCCCAGTAGGCAAACGCATAAGTTGCTGCGTGTATGTTTTGTCCACGTACGTATGAATGGACAGAGGGATGTGGTGAAGGAAACAATATGGTGCTTTTGTGATCATCCAAGGAACTTGCACTTGAATATTGGTTTGGAAAGTGAGGTGATTCCAGTCTGTCAGATTTGATTCACTGGAATCCCCTGATGTGGCATCAAGCAGAAGGAAAAGGGCCCCTAAAGCCGTCAAGGTGGCAAGCTCCCAATCACTTTGACAAGTTTTATTCACCAGAATTGACTCTGCGATCTACACTGGTGAATTGATAAGACCTGGAATAGTAGGCATCGTGCAGGAGAAGTGGTGATATGTTTGGGATTTAGTGTCAATTTGGGTTTGGAAAGCATGTCCAGGCAGTCTAGTTCTCTGGCCCTCTGTCCTACAAGTCAGGAGGATTGTGGATAAGGATGTGTGGAGGTTATTAATGACAGAGATACAGGTGATGGCAGGCAAAGTTGGAGGTAGAAAGCTGGTCTCACCAGCAGACATGAATGTGCTTCCCATGATGGAAGTGGCGTGTGGTGTTGTATTCAACATATTACAGGTTGTGAGCTGTCTTGTATGTTGAATGATGGACATGGATTATATGCATGTTTTCAAGAATGTGAGCAGGTTGTTCCATGAAGACTGTAGGTTTCAAGGATACCCATTCTTATATGAAAGGCACATCAAAGCTCCATGGGTGCCCATTGGGTGATCCCTCACTTTCAAGTTTGTTAATGACATCCCATCGGTGGTATATAGCTGTTTAGAAGCACTTACAGTATGAAAATGTTGTGGTGCAGGCACTTGGCGGTTGCTCAGCAACCTCAAGGGCGATGGCTGGACCTGTGTAGTGGCTCCGTGGGAATTGAGGCACTCAGCAGGGGATGTGAAATGGTATGTAGTATTCACTCTTTGAAACACATCTGGAGATCAACAGACTAGATTAAGCAAGCCAAGAGTTCCATATTGAAATGAATCCCTCCCTCAGGTTCGACCATCATAATGAGATTACAGATATAAATACAACCTGAAAGATCGACCTCTTCAGAAGGAGGTACCGGTGGAGCCTGATGTCCAACTTTTTGATGCCCAGTAGTGCCTTCTAAGTTTACAAGTAACCATTCTAGAAACATTGACAAACATTCTTAAAGTAGTGGTTACACAGGTTGACATGTTTGCTGGTGTGTAGTCAATGTCAAGTACCTTGAAGTAAAGATATCATTGTTTCCATTATTGCAAGTGGCAGCAGATGAAAGTTAAAGCTACCTTTAAAGATCTTCAGTACAACCTCCAGAATCTTTTAGTAATCGCACAACAAAATGTTACTTAGTTCTGATTTCCTGTGGAATGGATACCTAAACAAGGTTGCTTATGTGTACAGTGGCAGGCACCAGAAAGAGGGTAGGCCAGTTCTTTCAAATTGGTTTGCCTAGTGTATCCCTCTGCATGTCTAATTGTAACAGCCAATCTCCTGACGCCTACTCCTTCCAATAGAGGTGGGACTTTGGATATCTAAACAAGAAGAAGACACAAGTGAAATGTGGTGGGCTAAAAGCAAAGTTTGAAACTCACAATACAGGTCTGATCTCCTAGAAGGGGTGATGTTGAGAGTTGGTCCATCAAGGTAGTGGAATTCTACTGCTTCATATGGAGGAGTTACACTTATGTAGTCGAATTTGCCCCCAAGTATCTCAGCTGTCAAATAGACAGCACCAGCTGTCAGGCATTAAAGAATAGACCTCATATGTGACCATCTTCTCGGTATGAATGATGGGGATGAGAAATGAAACAAAACAGACATTGCCTCCTCACCCTAAAGAACATCAAAGCATATCAAATGACCACAGAAAAAATGCCAACTAACATACGTCCACGATCAGATGCTTGCTGCTTTCAACCCGTGTGGTATGCACAGTAGATTGTCCATGGAAGCTCGTTGCTTGCAAGTTGGTATCCAACACTTGTGCTACCACCCAGGGGTCCATCTCCACAAAATGTGCCTATCTTCCCCCTTAGCAGCCTATGATTTCGTGTTTAATTATAATTTGAAGTATTTCGGGATGAAGAGGTGAACCAGGAAGATGGGCTTACAGATGAGTATGCATATGACTATGATAACTATGTGGATGAGTCAATGTGGGGTGTCGACGCCCATATTCTCTGTACTCCGGTACGCACCTACCTGTTATTTGGGGATTGGAAAGGGGGAATCAGTATTGCCACCTTTCCAGCTGTAAGAGTTCTAGGTACACATGTAGGTGTTTGTGTCATATAAGAGTTAATGACCAGTCTGCTAGCTTGCCAGAGGGGAACTTCAGGGAAGTGAAGATGACTGTTTCAGGTTTATGGAGCCATGTGGTGACAGGTCATAGCTGACATCGATCAAGATGGAGTGGAAATGATTGTCGCAGCATCTTTCTTCTACGACTGTGAGTAAGCCCTTTCTTTCTTGGCTCCCCTTCCTTGATATTCACTTAACCTCCTCAGTTTCGGAAAGTGGTACATGGCTGTGTATGCTCATTGTAGTAGTAGTGCTACTCTAGGAAGGGTCTAATTGTAAAGGTTGTGGAAGCAATGAATAGCTTCGAATCAGCTAATTAACTGGAGGCTAAGATCATGGGGAGGTGGGCCAGATATTATGACATGCCAGAAGCAGGTTAAATGGACTCAGGAACTCGACCTCAGCACGGTATATCGTGCCTACATTTACTCTTCACCAACTGTTGCGGACGTGGATAATGATGGATACCTGGAAATTCTTGTTGGCACCTCCTTTGGCTTCCTCTATGTTCTTCACCACAATGGTATCACATCTTCCTCCAACATTAGTTGTATGTGCTCCAACAAGGAATGTCCACATGTTTACATTTTCCCTGAAAGTTTGTTATGTGTGTGCTTTGTATGTTGTCCTGTGGAGAGATTGAGAACCAGCAATTGATTTGGTACTGCAGGCACACTGAAAGCGCCATTCCCACTGTTGATGGGGGAGATTCAGGGACAAGTGATAGCAGCTGATATCAATGATGATGGGGACATCGAGATAGTGTGTGCTGATGTGCGTGGTAATGTGGCTACCTGGACTGGGGAAGGCAAGGAAGTTTGGGATGCTCATCTGAAGAGCTCATTGCACAGGTAGCTTTGATCCTGTTCATAAACTGACTTCCAGTGTGGGTGCTTGACAATGCTGGCTGGCTGGAATTTCCGCTCTGTTACGTACATCTGCATAATGGCGTTCTTTTCTTCGGGTGCTGGATTGTCCCTTGAACCTGCTCTCCCTACAAGGTTTTCAGTTGTCTGTTTGTTCTGGGTGGCTTGTAACAGTTGATGAGGTGTGGGGCAGGGACTGACAGGCGGTGATGTAGATGGGGATGGGCATACAGATGTGGTGGTTCCCACATCCTCAGGCAATATATATGTGCTCAAGGGTTCTGATGGAACGATGGTGCGACATTATCCCTTTCGCACTCATGGCTGTGTAATGGCTCCAGTTCTCTTGGTGGATCTCAGTAAGCGAGGAGACAATCGCAAGGGGCTGACCATTGCAGTCACTTCTTTTGATGGCTATTTCTACCTCATTGATGGCCCTACTGCTTGTGCTGATGCCATTGACATCGGAGAAACTCCGTAAGCAATCAGACTTGCCATGAGGCATTATTTTCTTGCATCATCTGTGGTTCAGGTGTGGGATAGGTAGTATTCGCATCAGCTGACAAGAGCCTCCATTGCAGATATAGCATGGTGTTGGCGGAGAATGTTGATGGAGGCGATGACTTGGACTTCATTGTGACAACTATGAATGGCAATGTCTATTGTTTTCAAACACCTGCTCCCCATCACCCTCTCAAGGTATTCCTGCTAGATGCCAGTCTCGTTTGCCCAGGTTCCCTTCTTCCAAAGTCTCCTTGGCTGTGCCCCTATGACATGGGACAATAAAGGTATATGCAATGAAGATGTCACCTTGGTTTGAAAGTTGGAGTGACCGCATATGTGATGGGTAGTTACAGGAATTGTGTATCCCTGCAGCTGAAAGGGATGCCCCCTGATAGGTCGTCTCAAGATAGGCGCCGAGGTCAACCTCACCTTGAGCTCCTGGAAAGCTCGTTCCTGCTCATCTTCCCACTGGCACTCTTGGTCCACCTTGGTCAGTGTACCCCGCAATCCTCCATGGCAAGCAGGCATAACCGGGAAGGCGTATTTATTCTTCCATCCTCATGCTCCTTCCGCGATGAGGCAGATAGCAACTTTTATGTGCAGTTTAAAATTGTTGACCATTATCGAGCCCTTCCAGGCACCCAGGGACCCTACAATGTCTTGGTAAGCACTCGTCACACCAAGAAAAAGTTGAAAATATGGTGTTCATGACTTGTGTGACTTCTCTTTGGGATGCATATCAGCTTAGCTCTAACACAGTGAGGGCGCAACTTTTTGGGGTTGCCGGATCAGGTGACACTACTGGTGCGCCAGGCAACTATCAGGGGCAGAAGTGGATTGTACAGCAGTCGATTTACACTCAGGCTGGTGTGTACACGGTGACGGTACCATGTGTGTCTGTTCAAGCAAATGGCAGTGTGCTGGTGGAGATGGTTGACGAGAATGGCCTCTATTTCTCTGATGAGTCTGCTCTTACCTTCCATATGCACTACTATCGCATGCTCAAGTGGTTGATTGTGCTCCCCTTCTTGGGTATGGTTAGTGTGCTTCTCCTTGTGCACCCAAAGGAAGGAGCTCCACTTCCGTCCCTCTCCACGGACAGACATCTTCATTCTTGGTGAAGTTTGATAGCAGCTGTCTAATAGCCATATCCATTTTGGTTACGACATACCACAAAGTTGCATGTCATTATCAAAATGCACCTGAGGTTGCAGAGGCATGTGTAGCTGAAGGAGCAAAGAGAGTGTGGGTCCAGATTCATCCAGGGGGTAGCAAGTTGTCAACTTGGATGAGCTCACAAATGAGCAGAGAGCAAATCAGCACCAGCCAGTGTTCGGATAAAATTAGGTTAAATTTAATCCATACGATTCTTTGACAGTATAAAATATTGTAACACATGGACTGTAGGATCTGTGTTGTATGCACAGACTTCAATGTGTACAACAATGTATCTTACAAAAGAAGGTTAGGCTTGGCTCAAAATGTTTTTCCATTCTATCCTGGTGTTTTACACCACATTTCCTGATTTAGCCCCCAGGCATGCTGGCACTAAATGCGCATTATACAGATTGGCCTTTCTGGGTCCCTCAATTTCACCTGCGTTAGTTCTGGGCTGGGTTGCTTCCTGCATGGGCCTTCAGAGAGTTCACACCGCAAAACTCCATTGCATGAGATGTTGGGTAAGTGTTTGAAGTTGTGCTCCAATCTTTGCACAATTTTCGCATGCATCTAGGCCAATTGCCACAAAGTTGTTTCCTGCCAAGTTTTGTAACTTGAAGCCAGCATAAACATTTAGTTCTCACCTCAGGCTGTACGGACAAATCAATAAAGTCCGCCTCCTTCTCGTGAGTGGTCTCAGATCATGAAATTTATCATTGTGATCAACGCCCATGGGAGGTGGATGCCCAAACAAGGCAATTGAGCAAGAGTGTGTTTGCCAACAACCTCTTTGTGTACAGCACACTAATTGAAAAACGTTTTTACTTTTGGGATCCTCCAAATCCCAAGGACCCCAATGGAAGTATGGATGTATCACAAAAAATGAACGAAGGCTGCAACACCACAAAGCATGGGAGTACTGGATCTTCATAAACGGTAAACTTAAGTTCTCAAATGACTCTCATAGCACAAATTGCATAACTGAGCAATCCAAGAAGGATACCATTCCATACAAGGCCACACTTAATCTTCTCCTCAAGTTTCAGATTATGGACAATGACATTTTCCGTCCACGAAAGCCCACTGACAAGCCAACACGATTACGGAATTGAGGAGTATCAGACGGCTCCCTTTCCTATAACAGCCCAACACGACGCAAAAGAACCCACAATTGCAGTGGGACGTGTGTATAGTGCCTATTGTAAGGGTGATTTTGTAGATTGCCAGATGGGCACTTCTCGGATGTGCAAGGCCGAGAGAGATGAAGTGATCAAGCAGCAAGTGTGAAGTGTGGAGATAGGGACCCGTCCAAGCATCCAAACCAGAAGCAAGTGTACGGAGCCGTTTGTGAAGAAGCTATGGCCAGGGTTTAGGGTTTTGTGAGATTGAGAGAGAGGGGAGATGGGGATGCGGAATTAATATTGGGTGTGAACTGAGGGTGTCAGATTATCGGTAGCTCTTGGGGATGCTTAAATGCAGGCAGTACAAGGTGGAGGAAGCAAGATGTTGGTGGTATTCATGCTGGATACTAGTGCGTCTATGAACCAGCGCTGTGCCAATGGTCTGTCGCTGTTGGATTGTGGCACCTGTGCATATGGGTTGATATGGGGATGTGATTTGTTCTGATGTATGCAATCAGGAATTCTGGACCAGCATGGCAGTGACGTCTGTATGTCATTGAGAACTATGTGCTGGGCCTTCTTTCCACCATCCACTTTTCTCATCACTAAATTTCTGTCGGGAGAAGTGTTTACTTTTCTTACTAACAAGGCTGGGGACTGTGCATCTGTGGGAAAACTGAATAAGCGATTTTGGAACAGTAGAGCTGCTGGCACGTTATAGGCACCTGGGAGTAGTTGTAGCAAACTTAATCAAACACACAGAAAGGAGTGAATTGACAAATCTTTGATAATTATAGAGATGTTCTCTGGAGACAGATGCATACTCTCAAGGCACTCTGTCAATGTTCTTATAACAAAACTTATGCAATGGTGCATGGTTACCATCACATCCCAATCAAGTGGGAGTCAATGAGCTCTGTTTTAGTTAGTGTGGAATGGGTCTGCTGCTCCACATTGTCTGGAGTAGGGCTGTTAGCTACCTGGTATGCACTGTGTGGATTATTCCTGATGGGAAAGCAAGGGGACATGAAATAGGATTCCCTCGGTGAGTGCAGCGGTGCTGGAGAGAAGTGGGCCCATACCTCAGAACGCCCCCATTTCTGGTGCACAGTCTGCAGTGGCCATGGACTCCAACATATCAGCCTTCTGTGAGTTTACAGGGTGAGTGGATATTTCAGTACACCTTGTGGATCAGAATTCCTGAGCATGCATACAGATATGTGTTGCTTGAGACAGCTGGACCAGACTTGGTATAAATAGATGGTCTCGGTAGTGTTGTGGATGTCTGGACCTGGCATTTGGATTGTATCGTCATAGGTTGCACTGAAAGTTCCTTGTTACATTGGGTAGCTGTTTGATATCGTAGGCTTTTGTGAACAATTAGAGAAAGGACTGAGGAGGTTGGGGGGCAGAGGCAAGTGTTTTGTAGCGACAAGCTGGAAGGTGCTAATGCAGCATACGGATGTGCAGCCCGACTGCCACCCTGTGTTATTGTCTCCTTTGAGCACATGCCCTTACCTGGCTCCACCACTCTTCCACCGCAGGTGCAGTTCATCCTTTCGATCATTGCTAGACATGTTTTAAGCTTACACAAGACAACCAAACAATCAGGGCATGGGCCTAATTGTCAGATTTCTCACAGTAAAGGGACACCCAACATGCTTTACCTGACACAATTTGACTGAGCTACCCTATGTTTGTTGCTTCCTATCAGAGGGAGCGTTGGGGCGACTTAGGGGCTGTTAATAGTGCTTGATGGGTGAATGGGCATCAAACAAAGTCAACCCAAGTTAGATGACAAAGTCACGATTGATAAATGTTTGCAATTTGTAGTCAAGAAAATGTTTGGGGAAACTCAGATGGTGGGTGATCTGGGCAGGTCCATGCAGCATGCCAACGCAAGATGTTGCTAGTACGGGGAGGCCAGGCCCAGGGCCAAGGGCACTGGCCCATTCCTGAGACGTATTGGCCAGACCCTTCACATCCAGGCATTTCTCCAAGAGAACCACATCCCATCATTGCATACAAGGCTGTGGGTGAAGATCCCTACATCCCAAACAACTTCATTTTTGACAAATATGAGGTACCCCTTTCATTGCATGTGCATTCCTGCCCATTTGTAAGTCAATGTTGATTCCATGTTGTAAACTTTGGGTTGTAGGAGCTGTGTGTTTTTCCCAAGAGGGTAAGCAAAGGCACCAATCATGGCTTTGGTGATCCTTTCGGGTGAGTGATACTGTGCTTTTTCTCGAATGGATCCAGAAGCTCTTTTACAGCTGGATGGTGCAGCCCTCCTTTTCCCAGTTGCCAGGTCACACATGTTAGAACTATTGAAAAGAACCGTAGCAAAATGTATTGTTGTGGGCATCCCTTCAATCAAGGAGGGATCTTCCCATGTGCATTTGGGCATGTCTCCTCTGTAGACTCACTGAGTGCTCCCTGTCAATTTAGGCTACTGACATCCCTTGTGGGCATAATCCCTGCGAACACTCAGTGTCCCAGTGCCGGTTGCATGGTTCAGCCCACCAGACTGATGTAAACTCAACCCAAATATGCCATAGTGGTCTGGCTGACAAGACAAGGGCTACCTGAATGGACTATCTTTGTCATATGTGCTGAATGAACCTCATACCACAAATTATGAGGTTGATTCCAGCCCTTCTGTTAAAGCTGTCTAGTGCAGTAATATGAATGTTTTCTAGATAGAAGAGAAAGACTGGGGAACAGAATGTCAGCAAAGATCCTAGACATGAAGGTCGGTTTTTGGCCAATGTGTGCAAGCCATCGATACGGTAGCCCGGAAGACCTTCACCTCTGTTGATGTGCCGAGCGGAGACAGTTTGAAGTCCTGTGCATTTGCGCCTAACTACAAGTCGACCTTGAGTCATTCCATCTCCAGGAGTGCTATCGCACAAATTATGTCTGGACAACTTACATTACCTCGGTCCAACACTGATTATGCCAACCGCGCACACGGTCGCTATTTTGGGGCACGGCCCATGATCCCTTCCTGGACGATGTTCAAGCCCCACAGAAGCCAAGCAGCGACTCTCACATTGAAAAGACATGTACGAATGCATATGTGGTACCCACGTACCTACATACTAGAATCTCTCATGCAGATAACTGCTGGACTGGAAGCTACAACACAAACGTCCGATCATATTTTGGACAAAACTTTTCGGAAATATATTGTTGGGACACCAATTGGTTTTGGAATCACTTTGTTCTTCACTGCTAGGCAACAGCCTCTAGAGAGCTAAAATCTCTTGCTCTGTTGTCAGGTAGATCACTCTGGTCAAGATCAAAGCAGGACACAAATACACAGTAAGATCATTGTGGACTGGAGACCTGTGGCAAAGGTGTCCTGAATCCTGATAAGCACCAGAAAGCACACCTGCATATGAAGGCTTGGACAAGTACAGTTAAGTAGTGCTGACCAATTAGGGATGCAAACTTGGGTTGATATTCCGTAATGGGGCTAGAGTGTGAATTGCATGCATACAATAATTCTCATAGACGGACAAAATTTTGCATGTGCTAATGGAGGAAAAAATGTGATCGACCATGTCTACACACTCAGATTAGCACTCTGTTGTGGAACCATAACCGTACCTCACCTGTGGGTTGGCCTTTCGTCAATCTTATCACTCACAGAAGCAGGACTCTGATCAGGTAAGGTTGTTAACAAAGGTCCAGTTTAGACTGTGCATTGATACATCCTACCAGCTACACTTTGTCCACCAAAATGCTAAGAGCAATTGCACTATCAACTACACCTCCTGCAAATCCTCGGTTTCATGCACCCTTAGTAGCTAAACACTCACCCATCCCCGCTTGGTCCATCAAAAGCAGACAAGATCTTCAGATTTGCTGACGATCCATTAGAGTTGTGTAAATGCAGCCTGTTGTATCAGGCATGCTTGCAACAACCAGCAGGGCTCATTCCACAATTCATGACAAGACGGCGTGCAACACGAAATAAGGCCAGGCAGAAGTTGGCAAACCCCTCTCCCCTCATTGCCCTTCCAACAATGGACTGTAAAACCTATACAATAGGGTTTACGCAGGCTTCAGGACACCCAAATAGTACAGTTGGCCATGACACCGCTCTCCAAACCACTTGAAAAGATATACACACTTGCACATCCAAAAACATAGCTTTACTTCATCTCTGGATTCAGCCGGCAACATTCAATGTTGTGCACTATACACCAAGATCCTCTACATGTGCCCCAACTAGTGCATTCTTCCATTTTTCTATATGGTCCAAATTTTGGTGGCGACAAGGCGTTGATATGAGCAAGCCCTTGAGTTGCGCATGCCAATGCCCTTCCTTCAAATCATTTTGTCCCTGAAACTCCAGTGTAATAGAAGCCAGACTTAGTATCCTATGGCCTGAGCCACATGAGTAGTGAGGCAAGAGGCAGCATTCCTCCTTAATGTCAGGCACAACAGACTCTTGGGGGCATGTTTCCATGCAAAAATTAATCTCAAGTGACTATGGTCGCCACCACGTAGAGTATCAGACTGCGAGAAGCTCATCTGCTGGAGGGTAGTCACCAGTGGTTCATTCTATTGTTGCTTGGGGAGCTCTATTATCCTGAGATTGCCAGCCTTGAAAATAGCTCACCAACATCCAGTTACAGAACTGAAGAGCTCTGATTTACAGAGGTAATTTGCAGGCTGCCTTGATATACATACCATAAAACAAAATATCAATTTGGGCAAAGCTACTGTAGCTTTTGTCCAAGTCGAGCTGCAAAGCATCTGGAATATAACCTATGATGTACCCTTCTAGTATGGACCGTGGAGCATACTGACCTCTTGCACTTATCCTGGCATAATTTACATATTAAATGTTGTAAGTTAGCTCGTTGGGTGGATGTGGGGTGGTTTGGAGTGACTTTGACAATGCTGATGTGGCAGCAGGAAAGTACCCAGAATCAGATAACAAGATGAAGAGAAGCTTTGGGATGAACACCTTCCGACCCCAGTCAGTGGGGGGACAATGGAGACAAAAAGGTGAGTGCTTGTTCGACTACAGAAAGAAGCAATTGCAATTCAGAATTGGAACTACTGTTAAGTCCTAGGTTGGGGTGTTTTCTGGAAGAACTTCACGCCGTCACTGTCAGCTGCTAGTAGCAAGGCTCAGGGATGTATTCATGATCTGTACACGGGCAGGGATAGCTGAGGGACCAGGGATAGAGGTCCAGATTCATGTTCAGCTTCACGCTGAGGGATCAATAGCTACAAGAAATCAGCTGGAGTAGATGGTCAATTGTTGCAAGTGGAAACAGTAGCGGCAGCACAATTGATAGAATGAGGTGCTGCTAATGAAGGCACCTTCTTCAACACATTTCAGACTGTTTTTCCAAATAGGGTTGGGGTGTAAGAACAAATCTAGGCTGTCATCATCAGCTGCGAGCAGCAAGGCAATGATATATGCATGATTTGTGCAGAGGCATGGATAGTTGAAGGAGCAGGGATAGAGTGTGGGTGCAAATTCACCCAAGAGGACCGGGCTTCAAGCTCCAGATTGACTCTATAGCTACAACAAACCTGGGTAGATGGTCAACTGGCAGCAGCGACACAATTTATAAAATCAGACACTGCTAATGAAGGCATCTTCTTCAACACATTTCGCCTTGTTTTTCCCTCTTATCAGAATCGGCCCTAAATTTCCATGTTGAATTCTGCAAGTTAGCTGGTTGAGTGAATCTAGTTTGGAGTGACTTTGACATGATACTGCCAATGTGACAACATGAAAGTATCAAAAAACAAGTAACAAAGATGAGGAGAAGTTGTGGAATGAATACTGTTCTGCCCCAGTCAATGATGGGACAACCGAGGCAAAAAAGTGAATGCCTGTTACATTTCATAGACTAGTAGACGCATTCAGCATAGGAACTAGTGTCAGAAGCTGAGTTGAATGTTTCCTAGAATAAATCTAGGCTGTCATTGTCAGCTACTAGCAGCAAGGCAAGGATGAATGCATGATTTGTGCAAAGACATGTGTAGCTGAAGGAGCAAAGAGAGTGTGGGTCCAGATTCATCCAAGAGGGCCAGATTTCAAGCAAAGGATTACCTATGATTCCTTGTGAATCAATAGCTACAAGAAACATGCATGGGTAGATGGTCTATTCCATGGGACTCAAGCTGTCACTGAGTCTTGCATTATGAGGATCACAATTGCTTGGCAGCTTACCTGCACGAGGGCTTGACCCTTAGGCAATCCCCAGAGCAGTAGTAGCTTTGGGCTGCTTTTTTACTTCGGTTTTTTCATTTTGTATCATAAGCTCTTTGAGCTTTCCGCAGATGTAATAAAGTACCATTTGTTTCATTTCATTTCATTTTCATTTCGTTTTGTTTCATGGCATGTCTTTCATTGTTTTCGCATTTCTAATGACATGATTAGTTCTCTTGTATGGCATTACATACGTATGTACTAGTCGGCTCATTACAAACACCAAAACTTCAAAACACTATGAGTGATTGTTCAAGTAATTTTGAGCACTTCATTTAAAGTAGTAAAGCAGTGGTTGCGCCGACTTCCTCAGTCGCAGTTGCCACTGGGCATGTAGCACTGCAAGTTATGTGGTCGACTACCACGTGGCAACAGTGCTGCTCGTCGTGGCGCCGCCACGTCGGCGTCCACATCGTCGTCCACGTCCGCGTCCATGTGTCACCGCGCTATGGTGAGTCAGTCCACTCATCCGGAGGGAAAAGTCAAAGTCAGCCCAAAAGGTCAGACACACGGGCGGCCTGCCTGGTTACGCCACGTGGTTTTTCAGCATTAATTGCAATAATCGCTGAGCAGTTGTTCGCGCGTCTACGTCATTTACCACTCCAATCATTGGAAGTCTGACCCAACTTCCCCGTCTGTTGTAACTAGACGTTTGTAACTTCCAGTCGATCCCGGTTTTTTTACTTTTACGACTTAAAATGAATCGTTACCCCAGTGGAAAATGACACGAAAGCTTCTAATGTTATATGTTCTACATACCATCTGATAAGTCTTGGACAAGTATGACATGAATCAAAATTGATTCAAAGGGCGAACAAATGGTTGTGTATCCAAATGCATTTTACTTGTTTTCAAACTTTGGACAAATATGGCGTGAATCAAAAATTGATTGAAAATGCGAACAAATGGTTTCCCATCCAAATGATTTTTTGTTTGTTTCCAAATTTTGTCAGCATGTTGAATATACCATATGCTAGGTCCTGGACAAGTATGGCAAAAATCGAAATTGATTAAAAGGGCAAACCATTGGTTCCCCATCAAAATGATTTTTGTTTATTTTCAAAGTTTGCTAGCATATTCTCCCAAGAGCATTGACAATCCGAGTCTCATTCACCTTGGTGGGAGTGCGTTGTCTCTTCACTTTTTCCGGATCGCTGTCTGCAATGGCTGGGTCTGAGGAACTGGAAATGGGTGGGGCGGGACACCTGTGCGTTGCACCATTTGAAATCCCGCTGTAGTAAGAGCATCCGCCTCATTCTGAGAGAGGTTGCAACCCGGTGCAACAGGCCAGACGATGGGAGGCTCCGGCATTCCTTAAATCCCGTACTTGGGCTTGCCAAACACACAACTCATTATGTCATGCCTACCAAACCAAAACACCTGTGTTGTGGCTGCAGCAAATCTGGCAGTGAGAAATCCGCCATTGAAACAAGGTGCAGGTACTAAATAATTATATTAATAGGAGGCTAATGGGACATATTAGAACAACAAGAGAATCAAGAGGTCGTATCGAATCTCAACATTGGTTTTGCCTTTTGCAGGTGAGCTACTAAACACTTTGGGTCTGCATAGCTGTGACCACCACCAAGAACAATTTTTTGAAAGACACCATTGACTCTTTTTTGTTAGAGAGAAATACAAAATAAAGATGCTTATAATGCCCACATGAAGCTCAGAACGTATCGGACAAAGAGTGAAGAAAGATACATCGGCCCCAAGAACATCGGCCCCAAGAACTTGGCCCAACACAATACTACTAAACTTAAAGTGATTGTCAAGTTGGACAGCCTCGTGCAGATAAGCAAGAGAGACAACCCCACCTAGGTGTACAAGATGTGTTTCCATAGTCTCATGCACAGCCAACAATGATTTGGTTACCTGAAATTAGTGTTGAGTTCTATGTTGACTTGAAAATATAGGTCAATTCCATCTCTGCCCCTTTAATCATGCACCACTGGAATATTGAAGGAATTGCCAAACTTCTTTTACAATCAAACACCAAGTCATCATATGTAGTTTGCAACATTGATGCTTGATGGTGTGGTTGGGTGCAGGGTTTGCTGCCCTGGAGAGTAAGCACTACCAAAGGTGGCTACATAGGTATGGTTGATGTAGTTGTTTGGATTAGGCCTCTTCCTTGCTCCATTTTAGAGCTGTTGTGGGGGGGGGTGGTTTGTGAATTTACGGGCATGTATTCCTGGCTTCCTTAGATGAATGTATTGGACCAATAGTCAGTAGCTCAGTTGGTAAAAGTGCACTGAGTGCCATCCGGATGACCCTGGGGTCGAATCCTGCGACTTGACGGATGTGGTACGCTCTTCTCCCCCTTCCCTGCGGAGTGTCGCATCAGAAAGCCTTACGGCGAGATTACTGAGAGGTTATTTTCTCCTCTCTCTATCAAGGGGCCTGATTTGTGAGCTGTCGCTCCCGGGTGTTTCTATAAAAAAAAAAAAAAAAAAAAAAATGTATTGGTAGAATAGATTATTATCCCAATTGTTTATATATGGACAAAAGGTGGTTGTTGGGTGAATATGTTTGCTCCCTATTACTATGCCTAAGAGCATCACCACCCTTGAGCCCGAAAAACTTCCTCCTTGTAACGCCAAAGATATAGTCCTCTATTCGGGGCCTCTTGGGTTCTGTGGTGCGGCAGCCCGACTTGTGCACACCCTTGTCCCTGAATCGCCCACGCTATCCCTGCGCACCTCGCCTCTCATTGGCAGGAAGGGGCGAGGTTTCCGCCAATATGCTCTCAGGCACGCGCTTGGTCATGTTGACTTGGATTCAGGGGCGTATTCTGTGCACTGAACATTGCGCTCAGGTCCAGTGCACGGAACGATATTCGGTGCCCGCTTGTTAAGTCCTTGGGGGAGGAAGAGGCACTATAATTTACGTTTTCTCTTTTTAAACAACTGAGGGAGGTGTTACCTGGAGAAGGCACATCATGGAAATAGTTTTCAACAAAGGAGAGGGGGTGACACCTGAGGAAGGCACAACAGGGACTTAGCGATTTTTGACACCTGTGTGCATAGACTCTTCTGAATAAAGAAGAGCCAAATAAACAGCAGGGGAAGATCCATCAGCAGAGAAGCACGAATGCATGTTGTGTGCTTAGGGAGGGGCCAATAAGTTAAACCTTGTGTAGAATTGTAAAGCGGACAAGATGTTCAACTCAGGCTGAATAAAGTAGCAAGCTCAATCTGTGGCATGACAAACTTGGCCTTGGAACCTTCTCCTTCAATATCTAAACATGGACCTTGACCCAGAAAAATAATTATATAAACACACCATTCCCCTAGCATACACCAGCATATCACACTCAAATTCGTCAGTGACTCCTCTCGAGTAGAGATTAGTATCACGGAAACACCGAGTAAGCAATCTGTTATTTGGCCATCACGCGTCTAGAATTCCCTCGTGAACGCGTTCCTTCGCTCTACCGAAACACTGAGAGAGCGGCTTGTGGATTCGTCCCATGAATCCATGATATTCTATGCGAGACTAGTCAACGTCTCGATTCAGGAAGCCTATTTTTATGACGAGCTTTATTGCCAAACAAGTGGACCTTGTCTTTTTTCGGGGAAGTTCCAGTTGCTCCTGATCTGGCGTTGCGCCAAGTTCCAACTTTGTCACCCGAAGATCGACTCCGACCCGCAGGATTGCTGAATCGATGATGCGGAGCAGTTGAGTACATGGTGATGATGTTTGCATGGTAATAAAAGTAGACAGGATTGGAAATAGCAGCAGCATAAAGCAAGTCCAACGCAAGCGAAGGGTGAGGTGGTCGGTGGTCACATGTGCAGTCTTGCCATGAATGAGCTGACACACAGACGCGTATCAAGTACAACCCACATCAGATCAGTGCTGTTCTAACTTACCCTGCAGATGCTCAGGAATCTAATCCTGTGTACAGTGTACAGTCGACAGGACTCTGGGTGGGTGGTGGGGTCGGTGGATGGGTTGGAAGTTCGAACTTGGGAGGGATCTCACACGAAAACAATGGAAGGATTGTTTCCGTGTGACATTGTTTTTTTTTTATCCTGTGCAATCCAAGAATGTGAGCAAGAATGCGTGTTGGGCAATTTGCAGAGCCGGGGTTGTGGCACATTGGTTGACTGTGGGGATGATGTATGTGCTCATGATTGGAAAATTTCAGATTTAGGAAATGATGAGAGAGAGGATGCACATGTGGGGCATGCAGCATGCGAAATGAGTGAAGACGCGTAAGAGATCGCCGAGAAAGACTCGGCTGCCATATAAATTTGGCATCTGGCCTCAACACCGGCTGAGAGCGCAGTGAAGCTAGAGTAATCGTTGTTTGCCTCCTGCATTTGGGTGTTGTTCATCTCTTCTCTTCACAATGTCTGAGCATCACGGCCACCACCACCGGGAGGAGGAAAGGTTTGAAAGGAGTGAGGAGGGCCATCACCATAAGCATGGGTCGCCCGAAAGGCGTGAGGAGGGCCATCACCATAAGCATGGGTCGCCCGAAAGGCGTGAGGAGGGTCATCACCATAAGCATGAGTCGGGCTATGGTGGCGGCTACAGACAGGAAGAAGGGAGATACCAGGAAGAAGGGAGATACCAGGGCCAGAATCGCTATGGCAATGAAGGTACTGTGGTTGTAGAGACCACGGAAGCGTCAGAGGCGAGGGTAAGGATTGATGGCATTGAGAAGTCTCGCAGGGAGGAGACGACTTACAAGAGAGAAGAGGCAGCAGGAGTCGTGGGTGCTTTGGCAGCCGGTGCATTTGGGCTGGTGAGTTCGACTCTACCGAGTTTGTATTTTGTATTGCATTGAGGAGGGTGCTCTTTTGGCCAGGGAGAATGAGATATGCTTCTGTCATTGAGGCGCGTTCTGCTTTCAATCTTCTGCACTGTGTATCACGTCTATGTGGTTCCCTCTAGCTTCTGATTGACGGTGCTACCCTTCTAACATATTTTTACTCCTTTCAACCGACATTGAACTGATTTGCTGCTTGGCTTGTCGGCTCTGGTCATAGTTTTGGTTGAAAAACAACCATGTGTTCAACCTGGTTGCTTTTCACCAACAAATGGTTGTCGTCTCTGGTCATAGGGTGTTAATGCTTACATGTACTACATCTCATCTCTCACAGTTCAAAAATAGCTAGAGGAACTCAGCTCCTTGCTTGTAAACGAGAATGCACCTGGCCTGCGCCACAATGGAGTAGAAAGTCCATGCATCTGGAAATAGTTCCCTGCCTCGGTACGCTTTTTGATATTTGCTCTGTTTTAGGGGTCGCTATTTTCACGCCTGTGGTAACATTTGTGTTCGGTGTGTTTGGCAGTATGAGCGCAGTCAGATAGCAAAGGATCCTTCGAACGCTCGCAGGCATACCATCGAGGCAGAAGTTGCTGCTGGACTGGCTGTTGGATCAGCTGGCCTTGGCATCTATGGACACCACCAGAAGGAGGGAGCGGAGCAGCGACGGGAACAGTTCGAGGATCCTGGCAAAGAGAAGAAGCACGGCTGGTTTTAAGAGTCCTGGGACTGTGTGACTGACTAATGGTGTCAACAGACTAATTTGTTGTCACTGACTCCGTGTAATTACTGTCCATGGCCATCGTTGTTTAGAAGAAAGATCATGAGGTTGCGAGTTGCGAGGTTGTAGGGTGTAGATCGTTGGCTCTGAAAACGAGCATGTACCCACTCTGTCTTGATCATTGATCGTTTTTGGACATTGTATCTTCTGAGGAAGTGAAATGGAAAAGCTGCTTTGTGTGAAAATCATCTGATCCGAAACGTCCTTCGTCTGCCTTTGGCGAATGCTTTTGCACACATGTGCCTTTGCCTCAAAAACTGTTGTCGAAAGTGCTTATTTGTTTGTCTGAGGTGGGCTCTAGTCAAGCTGCCATTTCTCTGTCTATCTTTTGATGGAGTCCAAAGGTTTTAGCACTCAGAAGCGCATAGCAGGATTCTACGCAGGATTGTACACTGCCACTTACCTCGGTATCCTCATTTTCTATCATATCCAAACTATTAATTGTACACACATGGGAGCATGCTACAACTGGAGTGAAAAGTTGAACAGATGGCTTAACTAAGATGCATGCTTAGGGCCCAAGGTTGTCTTGAAAGTTGTTGTGGCTTTAATGCCGGATAGGTGTATGTTGGAAGGCACCCATAATAATTAAAGGGGGTCTCTTGGTCAACCGGTCACCTAATATGTGGGTATCTGGTTTCAAGTCCTTTGGGGAAGGTTTGGGCAACCACTTTGCTCTGATTATGGCCGTCAGTAGATGTTCACCTTCCACCTTCCCAACAGAAGGCAGGAGCCCTTCAGGACGAGACACCATGATTCTTTTTTGGTTTTTGCTGATGGAGAACGGTTGGCAGGGGTTGACACCAACAGGCTATTTGCAAGTAGTGGATGCTGCATCTAAATCATATGAGCTTCATCCTGATGGCAATAGGTATGTGATGTGCTCCCTCACAATATC
The DNA here is from genome assembly GCA_030704615.1 of Takakia lepidozioides. Lineage (NCBI taxonomy): Eukaryota > Viridiplantae > Streptophyta > Takakiopsida > Takakiales > Takakiaceae > Takakia > Takakia lepidozioides. The sequence goes on from CM060731.1 coordinate 40,747,175, forward strand.
CCTGAATATATTGGGAGTATGAATCTCAGCCTTTGATTGCCTTTGATCTTCTATTGATATTTAGGAGATGAAATTGGTAAGAGCGTGTGGGTTCTTCTCGCGCAAATCAAAGCTGTAGAAGAATCTGTTAAAGCTCCACTTCTTCCCATCATATTTTCATCCATGAGAGGGAATGCAGCCACTGGGCTAACACTTTTGAAGGGTTCAAGTCTGGTTTCTTGAAAGAAATTACACAAAGACTTAAGTGGTCAAGGTGAAACAAGGTTTGAGAAGTCAGAATAAATTGGCCAAATGAAAAGGGCTGAAGACTGGTGGGGGGGGGAGGAGTTCCACTGCACCTCATCCTCCAGTTCAAAGAAGTTCGATATCGTTGTACATGAGAAATGCTATCATTCAGTGCCTGTTTTGGGAGTGAGAAAAATCCACTCACCAAGGTTTTTTGCCCAAATTTGACAATTCGTCTCCAGGGAATGAAGTGTTTACGTATCTGCTGGCATTTATGTCATCCTAACATAACGTGGCAATGATTCCAATACCCATCTTGCCAGAAACAGATGTGGGAAATATGGTTGTGGTTGCACCGCGAGTCATATGCCACACTGTTAAAGAGAACGGTGAAAGACAGATGTAGTTGTACTACGTAGACTTTGCCAATACTATTTTTCTTGTGGGTTTGGAAGGAGGAGAAAATGTTGGGACAGGTGGGGGTATCCAGAGAGGAGAGGAGAGGAGAGGGTCATAAGTGCTCTTGAGATTTTCTCAATGATAGCATCAATTTGAGTGACTTACCCCAAAATTGAGAAGAGCCACAGCCTGTATGACATGTATGTTGTCAGCTAGATGTCTAGAGCTCAGTGCTGCCATGCTTGCTATTGCATTAATAGGAGGCACCAAGAGGTTGCATCAAATCTCAAACACCGGTTTTGCCTTGTGCAGGTGAGCTACTATGCACTTTGGGTCTGCGTAGCTGCAGACCACCACCAAAGACTTAACCTCTCTCCCTTCTTATCATAGAGCGAACACTCATCCATGCACAAATATGGCAGTTGTTTTTGGGTTCAAAAGCAAACATCTGGGTATATGGGCAGTTAGATGCCCCAAAGGCAGGCATTTTCTTCAGTAACATTACTAAGTGTGTTTGCCAATCTGTTAACCTTCTATATTGCTGGCCTGATACTGCTAGTAGCCCTTTTCCATTTTCCTTGCATACAGAAGAATCTTGCCATCAGTTACCAAGAGCTTCACTGTTCTACATGATCCTCCTGTGTTGTGTGGTTTCTCTCTGCTTTGTATTTTGGGTCCTGTCCTTCAGAACATTTCAGAAATGAGTGGTCATCCAACAGATGGTCCAGTGGTTAGGGTCCAAGGTTGTCTTGAAAGTTGTTGCGGGTTTAATGCCGTATAGTTGTATGTTGGAAGTCACCCATTATAATCATAAAAGGGGGTCTCTTGGTCCACTGGTCACCTAATATGTGGGTACCTGGGATTTTTCAAGGACGGTTTGGGCAATCACGTTGCTCTGATTATGGCCGTCAGAAGGTGTCCACCTTCCGCTCTCCCAACAGAAGGCAGTAGCCCTTCAGGGTGACGAGACACCATGATTTACCTTTTTTGGTTTTTGCTGATTAAGAACGTTTGGCAGGGGTTGACACCAACAGGCTATTTGCAAGTAGTGGATGCTGCGTCTGAATCATGTGAGCTTCATCCTGATGGCAATAGGTATGTGATATGTGTTCCCTCACAATATCCCTGAATACATTGGGAGCATTGCAGAACAAATATCTTATGAATCTAAGCCTTTGATTGCAAAGAAATGGACAGCTCTGTGTTTTGACTGACTCGGCTATCTTAAAGTCCTAGTAGGGAACCGGAAGTATAGATCCTGCCTTTCAGTTCAGGGCACAGAAAAGGCTACGTGAGCAAGGTTTGACTGTAACAGCAAAAAAAGTTGATTCTCAGGGCTGGCATGTTATTGCAGGTTTGATTTTCGAGAAGGACTGGTGAGATAGAAGATTTGAGGCAGCCTCGGTGTAACGCTGCAACATTTTTACTGCTATTAGGAGGAATAATGTGAGCTTGGAAGATCCGAAGGTGCAGTGTTTACTTTGAGATTTCCTCGAGTCTCAGGCTCCCTACGCAGTGGTCACTGAGTCATCTGAGGCATCAGGTACAAAATGGGGCATGATTGGGCTTTGCTAAACAGTTGGTCTTGGGTTTGAAGCTATGTAACAGGTGACATTAAGGTATTATTCTCAGGACCTGTGTTTGATGCATGGACCCCCAAGACTAGCAAATCATTTTGGAATTCCTAGGTTGGGTTTGCATGGAGTCCCCACTCACCATTGTGTATTTGCATTTGCAAGAATGCATTCCGTGCAACAGCTCGGCCTTTGTGGTGATGGCCTTGCAGTTCTCTTGTATGTCTTTGGTTCAATTTGGTGGGATAACGGGGCTACACATTTTACTAGTGCAGAACGACAGGAAAAAACACCACAATAATCTATCCTGTAATTAAAGAACTTCCAAATGTATGCAGCAGCAAGGGGTGGTACTGTGTGGAAAGGAAGCGATTTTAGGCACTGCAGCAAATGCGCATACCACTTCCCCGGAACAAGACGCGGGCAGGACTTTCATTTGATACCCAAGTAGGAAATATAAGTAGGAAATGTGTGGGTTTGTATGATCAGGAAGCAGATAAAATGGAACCTTCTCTACAGTATGAAGGCCGCTTGGCCAAAACGGCTGGCTAGTGTTTGGATGCCATCTAGGCACTGTTCATTGAGGCAAAACTTGCCTGGTGGCAGTGTTTTCATGCATGGATACATTGCTTCCAGTTGTATCTGTACCATGACCCTAGCTGAAATCTCCACCCCTCCCGTAAGTGTATCTCCAGTACAAGCATTTCAACTGCCTGTCAATGATAAGGCTGTTGTACCCTAACCATCCCCACCAGAACGCGGCTATTTTTGTGGCCATGAATAACACTCCTTCATTATTCTGCACTCAGGCCTGCCATAGAATCTGAATGGTATCTTCCAGAAATGCAGTGTGACTGTCAGGACCAGTCTGTCTGAGCAAGATATCAGTACAGACTGTTATTCTACATGTTTGAAAGGCCCCACATTTGGACTTTGCCAATGTAATGTTCCATTCTCATGGACCGACCCTGAAGCAAGCCATGGCTGACAGTTGAGAAGCCACGAATTGTTCAATTGTGGGGTCGCAAGGCTCACTAAGTTTCCAAGGGCCCCACCCCTTCGTAATTTCGAGGGTCTTGTCACTCGACACATCTTTTCATAGCATTGACATGTCTAGCATTGGCATCCTCAAGATCACACCTCCAATGCCCAATCTTGTTGCTACGATTGCGGGTTTCCTCGTCGTATGTGATACGTGCAATTGAGCGACACTTGAAGAACAAAGATGCTCACACTCTAGTGGTCCGGAGATGATTACCGCTGAACAACACTAACCTCTTATTCCAGGTAGGAAGCAACCCAAAAGTATATGGGCTGTACCTCACGCAGATGATGCAAGGGAAACCACGCATACAGGAGTACATTTGGATCTGTGTGGGTGATAAGAGGGCAGCGGTGGACGCATGGAAGCTTGAGAAACGATGGGATTAAGTACTCTCGATGCCAGTTGGCCCCTGCATTCCATACTAGCAACATGCTGGCAACTGGGATCCAGGAGTGGATTCAAGTACTCCAGGTGGAACCTTGGAAGGATCTGGTGCAGGAAAAATATAAGTTATATTTCATGCACTGCATCTCGAGATGCCATTTCTAGACTGCACTGCTCCACTTTATAGTCAGAAAGGTAGGCACTGGGTCCACTTAGTCAGAACGGTAAAGTCTGCTAACAGGCTCAATTCCTGACTGCCCTACCCCCTAAGTCAAGCCATCATTCCTTCTCCTTTTTCCTTCTCAGTAGATGGATGAAAATGCAATCCTCAAAACCCATTTTCCAATATCTTGTCACAGCATTCTTTGTTGGCCCGTTTGATAGACTGTTTGGGGTTGGATGCCCGTGTGAAATATCTAGGTGATGATTGGTTCCACAGGAGTGATAGAAGAGGCATTCATAAGATACGACTCATCAATGCGGTCATCCTGAGCTGAGGCAATGAGGTACCACCTAGGTACTTCTCAAGAAGCCTCTTGAAGATCTGCGCTCGCTCTTTTGGCTCATGCCATGCCCTTTTTTGGTTGTTGTTTTTATTGTTTGTTTGTTCTCCAGGGTTTGCCTTGAATGTCTGAATTGAACCTATCAGTCTATCACACAAAGCCCACACCACCAAAACTTGTGAATCACATATCTTCCCAGCAATTGTGGGCTTATGGGAAGTTCAGGCATTATCCCTACTGAGCTTGATAATCTAATAAGAAACCCGTCCTAACAATCGTTTACCAACACCCTCACTGTTATGCATATGCGTGATAAAAAATAACAATACTAAAAAAACACTTTTATTCATTGGGAAGAGCGCAAGGGAGGTTATGGCAAACTCCAGTCTCATGGGAAGCTCAATTAATTGAATCAACCTTTGCACGCTAGCTGAAATCGGAGGCGGCAACCAATGAGAGCTCCACACAGATCTCATATGACATTCGGACAGGCATATTCATGAGTTCAACTAGTCCAGGATCTCGCTATATCTTTGTCTGTCTGTGACAAGGCACTTCGTCATTAAAGGCAACGGAACTTGCCGCCAACCAAATTAACCAGCGAATTATGGAAGCCTGATTTCCCAAGCCCGGAGCGCCGGCAGATTACTGGACACCATTAACTTGCATCAGTCTCTTTGAGCAAATCCTTTTCGGAATTGGTCGAACATACTGTCTTGGAGTTGTTTTTTAGGTGGTGTCTGAAGGATGCACGGATGCAGCAGTAAGCGCAGCCGCCGTAAGAAGGGTACTTTTACCCTTCTCCTTTATAGTGGACGGCACAATAACTTGGTCAGAGAATTTGCATTATGGTGCCCATGTGTCGCTGTCCTTCTGACTCTTACAACTTACAAGCTTCTCGCCCAACTTCCGTGGTGGACCGTCCTGGGTTGCTACGTTGCTACTTCTCCTACCAATCTCCACTCTCCATTTTCAGATACCAATGAAACGTTCAGATAATTTACAGTTCAAAGTTCAAACTAGCTAGGTACCAGCATCGGTGCATGCCTGTACACAGAGATGACATCAGCCATGAAAAATGATTGGGATCCGATCTAGCCTACCTCCAAACATGGCCGCACCGCTCTTGCATGCAACCCTCTCTGTGTCTATGCTCTCTCTAACTTAATCTCTCTCTCTCTTCTTGAACGGAGTGCGCCAGACCTTCCCAGTGACTCAGTCTTCTGCTTGCCCACCAACTCTCCCTCCCTCCTCTTTCTTCTTTTCCTTTTTCCTTTCTTCTCTTTCTCTGCTACATACTACATGCCCACCCTCCCCTGATCTTTCTCTACACAGTCCTCTGCCCGGTCTCTGCCCGCTGCCCGTGACTAGCTATCGTTTTCGATCCCTGACCCCGGGCAGCACCTACCTTTTTCCACAATGGCAGTAAAGTTTCTGTACTCAGTCAAAACAGACTGACATGTTTTCACATGTTTTATTTCACCCATGTGAAGGGAACTTTTTTTCTTTTGTTTTAAAAAATAAAGAGGGGAAGAGGCCCTCGGATTTTTATTAAATGATGGGGAAAAAAACAAACCCCAAGGGGCCATAAGGCTAACACGCCAAATTGGCGAGGGGGAACCCATAGATGAGACTTTTCCGTTTACAATGTGTCGGCATTAGTGATGATTTCGTAACAATTAAATGATCTGAATTCAGTGCAACTTCCGAACCAAACAATGGGCAAACTCACACCCACCCTGGGCTGCCCGGCCGCCCACCTCATTGTGGGGCCAATGTTGGGCACAATTATTCACCGGCAATCCGTCCAATTTGCACGACATTTGCTCTTTCTCTGTCGACATGCTCCTACCTGATTATTATTGATTCATTTGTTTTTATATGTTGGTTAGTGTCTTGCGTACGCATACATCGTGCTAAATCCACCAAACTTAATGTAAGTAACAATGCCAGATACCCACGATGGGCTCCGGAAACTCCAGTTATGCACCGGCAATTCAGCGGACATTTTCCCTCTTTCCTTCCACATGCCCCCACACCGATTATTGATTAATTTGTTTCCATAGGACGGTTTGGTTTGACGGGTGTAATCTGTGCTAAATCCACCAAACTCACCGCAATTAAACAATACCAGTTCGCAACGATTGGCTCGGGGGTTCGGGGCACTCCAATAATGCACCAGCAATTCACCACTCATTTCCATTTCTCCGTTGACATGCCCCGACACTGATTATTAATTAAGTTAATTTGTTTTCATAAGAGTGTTTTTTTTTATAAAAAAATTATTAAAGAAAAGGGAAACACCTGGGAGCGACAGCTCACAAATCAGGCCCCTTGATAGAGAGGAGAAAATAACCTCTCAGTAACCTCGCCGTAAGGCTTTCCGAACTCCGCAGGGAAGGGGAAGAAGAGCGTACCACACCCGTCAAGTAGCAGGATTTGACCCCAAGGTCATCCGGATGGCACTCAGCGCACTTTACCAACTGAGCTACTGACTGTTGGTGAGTGTGAGTGAAAATTCCAGGGCTTCCTCCCCTGTTCATTAAAAATAAAAATAAAAATAAAAAAGTAAATTTGTGCTAATTATGCGACATCCCAACAATGGGCTACCGGCACTCCAATTATGCACCGGAATTATACCTGACATTTTCTCATTCTCCGTCCACATGCGCCTGGCATTAAACATAAACTAATTTGTAATAATTATTGTTACTAAATTTGCTACAAAATCCACCGAACTGACCGTAATTAAATAATGATCGGTCGGAGCAGCATTGCCGGTTAATTGGGCAGGTAAGATAAAATAATTAACCCTGGTTAGGGAAAAGTGCAGAAGAGGGGAACTCGGGTTATCGGGGGAAATGCCAGCATTGCACGTGGCGGCCGCACAGAGCCGTTGGCCCGACAGTCGCAGGTGGGGTTCCTTACACATCAGTAGCCGTTGGATGGATCCATCTGGAGCGTATGATGCGAGGCACGTGACGGATCGATGACGTGGAAGGGGGTTAGGACAGTGGGTTGCGCAAATCGAGGTGGTAAGGTGTAATTAAGGGATATGAGACCGTTAGATTAGCGCTAATTAACCCGGCCTGTTCAAAATGTAGACACTCTTTTATTACTGTGTCTGTGGGCTCCATTCCACCAAAGTACTGTCTTCCGTTCTCTCTCTCTCTCTCTCTCTTCTCTGGTTCACTCTCCGATCTACCTTCCTTATTGAGAGTGCTTGAGGAAATCCTTCAAGCAATCGAAGAGATTTGATTGTTGGGAGAAGCTATACGATCCTCTCCTTTTCTCCATTGATCACTGTGCTGCGTTGCTCTGCATCTCATCCTGCATCCATGGTTCCTGGGATCTTGTAAGCTCCAGTGAAGCTGCGCAATCACTCTCACCATCAGTGCATAGCCGGTACTTCCTCCAATGGCCCCTCTCTTGTAGTACATTGTTTTGTGGGCCAGTGTAGCCTCGCATTACTTGGTTTGTCTCCTGGCATGGATCGGCGGCACTGACTCTGGCTCTTCCCGTACCAGTTTTGGTTAGCTTACTGTCTATGTCACTCGCTCACATCAGACCCAGGAACGCTTGCATTCTGCAGCTGATGCGAAGATAGCAGATTTCGGAATACAGATAATCAGGCACGAAACGTAGAGAACAAATCGGGAGGAATGGCTGCTCCTCCAACCGTTGTCGTAGTTGCGCCCCCAGTGCCGCCTATTACCAAGCAAGAGGATTTGCATCACCATGCTATGGAACAGCTTCCTGGTCTCGCCTACTGCATCAATGACAATCCCCGATGGCGTGAGTGTCTCCCTCTGGATTTCGTGTGTGTACGGGTGGAGGGAGTTAGGCCGTCTGACGTTATTGCTCTTCAACCCTCAACCATGTACAGAGTTCAAAAAAGGATGAGGAGGAAAGTCCATAGCAGCACTGGGAGTCGTGTCTTCTGATGCAAATCCCTCCACGCTCTTTGCTTGTCATAGCACAGTGATTCCAATATGGGTGTCTCATAGCTTGTCGATTCTTCAAAGGCTTTTGTTTATATAGTGTGCCCCTTGTCGTCTTCCAGCAATGTTGCTACCTTTGGTAGTAATCTCAATCCGTGCACCTCAGTCACACTGAAATGGGTGAGCTTGGAAAAAGGAAATAAATGCCCGGTCTTGGGTGGCGGAGCCCTTCTGTTTGCACTTCCAATGTTATCAGCAGACTCCTTGCTCATGTTGAGATGGGACAATTGCAGCGGAGGCAATCTTTCTTGGATTTCAACACTATCTGACTATGCTGGGTACCTCGGTCTTAATTCCCCTACTTCTATTTCGTCAAATGGGCGGAGAAGCGGTATGTTTTCTTATTCATCAATGTGGGCTTCATTCTAGCCTACAAGTACTGTTGCCGGGGAGTGGGTGCTGTCGCGGGGGGTTGTCATTCGCAAAAGTCATCTGAAAGAAAAATCAAGTTTCGACCTAGCTTCCCTTAATCAGGAGGAATATCCAGTTCATGATTGTGTAGTCTGAATCGTGGATTACTCATATGTGAAATTCTTGTCGACAGATAGAAGTCATGGCTTGTAGAATGTAGAATTCATGTGAATAGATAGATGAGGAGGAGGATTTGAACATACTGTGTCCTCAATTTGTGTGCAGGGGGACCTAGCCAGAACTATCCAATCGGTTCTCTTTGTGTCTGCTATCAACACTTTAGTTCAAACTTCTCTTGGCACCAGGCTACCCATAGTTATGGGCAATTCATTTTATTTCCTAGGCATAACCATGGCTATCATCAATAAAGCTAGTCTTGTCACCATCCCTGATCCCCATGAGGTATGAATTGATATTACCTTCGGTTATCTGCTGTATTCATGATCATTGATTCCTTAGTGTTAGCCCATTTTACTCTTCTTTATGAATCTCATCGAAGCCTTGTCAAATAGGATGCTGAATAGTGTGCTGTCATACATAGCAGATGCTTCGCATGCTCTACTCCATCTACATTTCATTGATTTTGAGTGTTCTCCAAACCAGCGTTTTATTCATTCCATGCGAGCTACGCAAGGCGCATTCATTGCTGGCTCCGCACTAAACATCATTCTCGGATTCAGTGGTCTCTGGGGTATTGCCTCAAGGTATGTCCGATCTGTCAATTTTCATAGAAAAAGCTGCCAATGTATCTTGTGCAGACTCGTATCTTTCAGGCTAATGAGAATTTGTATGATGCAGGTATGTAAGTCCAATAGTCATAGCACCCGTGACAACCTTAGTTGGCCTTGGACTGTTCGAGCGTGGATTCCCTGGGGTAAGGCTACAGCCCTGGCGTTAAGATCAATTGTCCGTTTGGACTGTGTGCTTCACCCATTATCTTGCACAGCAGTGAAGTAGTTATTATCAAAGGTTGGATGCGCACCAGGGATAGCTGATTTTCATTCTTGAATGTGATCAGGTTGCCAAATGTGTCGAAGTCGGTATTCCAGCATTGCTCCTCATCGTGATATTCTCTCAGGTTTGAGAAGGATGACCTGCTCCTGTTTAGAATCTTGCTATGTGGGCTGTGCAGTGCGAATTGATTTGCATTTCACTTCGAATCGCTTGCGTGCATCCAGTTGCTTCGTTTATTGTGTTGTGAAGATTATTTGTTCATAAAGAATTTGTCCACAACTTTCCAGGATCCTGATATCGTTTGTATGATCGTGCTTCTTTCAGTACATGAGGTACATTCATTTCCGACATGTTCACATATTTGAACTCTATCCCATCATATTTATGGTCATCATAGTGTGGGTATATGCGGCCATCCTTACTGTCGCCGGTGCATACGACCATGCTTCGGAGCTCGGACAGTTACATTGCAGGACCGATAGATCGGGAATTGTTTCTGGCGCTCCCTGGTACCCTCTTGTTCTAAACATTCCAACTTCCTCCATTCTGTGTGACTGCTATCTGTGTTTGTGTATCTGGGTTTTGTGATAGCAGTGGCATTGATGATTGTACTGTTGGGAGCAGAAGTTTTGTAATTGTACACAAGCACAGCAGCGCAATGTGTCCATGGTGTAGTGGCAAAGCTTTTAAAGGGCCCTGTCCTCTTTCAGGGTCCGAATTCCTTACCCTCTCCAGTGGGGTGCACCAACCTTCGATGCTGGAGATGCTTTTGGAGTCATGGCTGCAGCTTTTGCTGCCCTTGTTGAGGTACTTCGCCCATAAGATATAAGATCTGAGGAATGCCTTGCAATGGAGTGCGCTGGTGTGTTGTTTGCAAGCCATTGTCCTCGCTTGTTGAGGAATGTTTTTTCTAGTTATTCCCAAGTTAAGGTTTGTTTTCTGGTGAAATTTTTCTCAATGTTATCACTGTGGATTGTGCAGTCAACCGGGGGTTTCTATGCTGTGTCTCGTTTAGCTGGTGCTACACCACCACCACCATATGTTATCAGTCGTGGTATCGGGTGGCAGGTACTGTGTCCTTTCTCATTCTTGAGTTTGTTGTAATGACCATTCTCTGAGCATATCCTTCCAATAGTTGTCTTTCAGGGCCATTCTGATTTTGCTTTCTGTGAATTGTCAGGGGATTGGAGTGCTACTGAATGGAGCTTGGGGCACATTTACTGGTCCCACTGTGGCTCCGTAAGTGTTGTCATTTGCTCATTGGATGTTACAAAATCTAATTCTCTTTCTGTTTACTTCAAGGTGACCCACTTATTGACAAGCATGTTGTATTTTCAGGGAGAATGTGGGTTTGATTGGACTGACACGTGTTGGAAGCCGTCGGGTGATTCAAATCTCTGCTGGCTTTATGCTCTTTTTCTCCATTTTTGGTCCGTCCATGAATCCACTCTTTCTGAACAGTCTGGTTATGCAAGCATGCTAGTGCAGTAAGTTCTGATGAGGTAGTTTTACCACTCTATGCTATAGATGGTTCATACATGGGGTCTGTTCTAATTGTCTCATATGTCCAATGAGTCATTGGTTTAGTCTACTGATGTTGTACTTATGTTGGACTTCACCAGGTAAATTTGGGGGTATTTTGGCATCCATCCCACAGCCAATAGTTGCAGCTATTCTCGCTGTAACATTCGGGATGGTTGGTATGTATCAGTTTTACTTGAATTAACCTTGTGGTTGTCTAAGAATCATTTGTGGTGGACCTCTTTCCAATATGAGAAGTTATCCACTGTTTCTGTCTTTGCCTGTACACAGCTGTGTAACAGGAATGCTGATGGATGGAATGTCGTGCATGGGTACAGCGGGAACTGGCATTTCACAGCTGCAGTTTGCAAACATGAATATGACACGGAACATCTTCATTGTGGGCTTCTCAATTTTCCTTGGACTATCAGTTCCACAATACTTTAACGAATTCACGATACGAGCCGGTCATGGGCCTGTGAATACTGGAGCAGCTTGGGTATGTCATCCATTTCTTTTCTCAGGTTAAAGATTCTGGGTTCAGGCTATTTATTGGCCCACTTGCAGGTGGGTATCAAATGTGTAGAGAACTGGGAATGGTTTCCGGGATATGATTCTGCAGATGCCAAATTTTATGTTTCGCTGATTTTAAGTACAAACTACCTCATTCTGTTCTGTTTGTGGGTTGGTCAACACAGTTCAACGACATCCTCAATGTCTTCTTCTCGTCCTCTGTGGTTGTGGCAATGGTGGTAGCGCTGATTTTGGACAATACCCTGAAAAGGCATGTGTCAATGAAGGATCGGGGTATGCTGTGGACACGAAAATTCCGACATTTTGGAGCAGATCCTCGAAACCTTGAATTCTACCGCCTTCCTTTGGGTCTCCATAAGTTCTTTCCCCCAACATGAAAACTATCGGGGTTCTGATTTTTGGCATGGAGGGGTGTTTCCCTCAATAGATTGTTTCGAGGTTGACGAAAGGCTCGTTTGCTGATAACAGACAGCTTTTTTCAGGTGCTCATGAAAACATGCCCAGTGCTGTTGGGTAGAATATTGGGGTTCTTCCACCATGCGCCAGAGTCCAGGGATTAATCATGTTCTCAAAAAATATGACAATGATTTGCTTGGTGCAAAATCTCAAAATTTTGTAGTTTGTAATTTGTGAAATATCAGAGGTAGGAGAATAGGGGCTGGGATGGGATGATGGTACGATTATAGGCTGGTGTTCCCACTTTCGTTCTGAGTTGAACTCTATGACCTTTTTCAAGTTGGGAATTCTGCTAGTGAATGTTGAACTCTTCACTAAATCATGGAAAGTTGTAGCCTACACTTCCAAGCAGTTTTGCTGTGTTGATCATGTTTGTCAAGCTGTTTGATTATGTCTGCATGAGTCTGTAACATGGCGACTGTGTTTTGAATACAGCGAAGGTATTAACTTCTGTGCTTTATGAATTGTCTTCTGTCTCTATCTCCTGTGATGGAAAATTGCCATGCAACAAGTAAAGCCAACATAGATAATCTATTTGGAGGATTAAACCTTTAGTAGACAAAAAACTTTTCTTAAATGTCTGGCAGTCTGCCAAAGGCGGATAGTGAACTCTGTAGATCATACGAGGTGAAGATTGAGTGCTTGTGCTGTACTCAAACAACGAAATGCGAAGGTGTGTACTTAACAAATTGTCCAGCTACATGTGACTCTTCCTGCCGTGCAGGTAATAAGGGGTGAGGCCTGAGGTAGACTTGATTGAAGGTGGTTTTGTAAAGTTAGTAGAAAGCGCTTTTAGGTGAGAGAAACACATAGACATATATAAATGACATCAACCAGTGGCCTCTTCCCCTGGCGCGTGAGAGAAACATAGTAAGAGCCATGGGCCCTCTTCAATGTGCTGTTGCTCGAAGTCGCGGACATGGCAGAACCAGAAATGGTCTTCAACTTTGTGGCGGGACTGGCCCCATGGGCCAGGCGGAAGTTGGCACGTGAGAGAAACATAGTAAGGGCCATGAGGTAACATGAATAACAAGGCAGTGTTTGAAGTGCAATAGTGAGTGAAAGATCAGGTTGTCGCACTTGTACTTCGAGACGTTTAACTTACATAAAATTTATGGCAACTCTGATAACTAAAAATAAAACTGAAAATCCTCATCCTACCTGTATAGTTTTAGTTTATGCATTAATGTGCTCTGCACCAATCTGAGTACTCAATGAAGAGTAGATAAGAAAACACAAGACTATATTTCAACAAAAACTGCTCCAGCCCACAATTGGCCACAAAAACCGCATTGCCAAAGACAAGTTTCAAGTAACATATCTCTCTCTCGCGCACGGAAACACTCAAATTCTAACAGGGGCTTGGACACTCTTGGAATACATCTAGCAAATTCCAAATGAAGCTTGTCAAAATGCTCAAATGCTCCACCTTGCACATTGAGGATTCCATATAGACTTTGTGCTATGTCATACAGGTCGAACAGTATTGCATCCAGGGCTTATGAAATTTTCTCATTTGCACATGAGAAACCTGCAGTCAATCAACCCACCATTGGCAACTCTGCTTTCAAGTCAACCAATTTGCCACCTTCCTCATCTCCAACTCTCAAGTATTTCTCATTTTGAAACTCATCCATCGTGTCTGCCTCCTGCGACGGTATGCATAATTGAAAGATAATTTGAAATCTACTCATTAGCTGAACACGTATGGCATGCATGATCGGGAACCCCGAAGAAAACGAAACTTCGAAACCCACAACAGAGGTTGTTGGCCAACTTGTAGTGATCCAGCTTCCTGCGAGGTTATGTGATGGACCTGTGGCAAAACAAACCTTGGTTTAGACCTGTTGTTCAATTCCACATGACATGGTCCAAAAAACTAAATCCAGCACACTCACACCAGCCATAAGGCCGAACAGACTACTTACCACTGCGTTTTGAGGTGTGAATACATGGTGTGCATGTTTCTTTTTCATCTACTCATCCCTTTAAAGTACTCTTCAAAGTACCATTCACCGCATCCCAAACTCCTCGATGGGTAAAAAGTCTAGGGTTCAACCTACCACTCCACTCCCTGTCTACCTTCTAAAACCATACCCCACTATGGTACAATAATCTTATACAGAAAACCTGAAAAGAAAACCCAGCCTACCTTGAGACCCCATGGATGGTAAAATGATTGGACAAGCTTCAAATCATTGATCCATCCTGGTTAGTACCCTGTTCAACATATTACTTCCAACTGACATGAACCAACCATATCTATCTTGTTCAAAGAAGTTACCTCCACATTTGCATTATAATCTTTCAGTGCTCGATGTACATCCACATACACAACGATAGCATCAACACAGGAAATTGAAAGGCGGCACATAGGGTGTGCTGAAAACATACCCAGCACCAACCTCATTCCTTTGAGCATCCCTGTCTGCTTCTTGCAACCCTTCCATGGATGTTCCTATACTTCTGTCCTTTGAGAAACCGTATTGGTACTCCCCAAACAACTCTGAATCTAACTCATGCTGGCGCCGCAAAACTTCGGCTTCTAAAATCTTGAGAGTAGCCTTATTGTCTGATTTCCGTGCTTCATCAAGTGGTGTACACCCATGCCTACATACATTCCACCAACTGAGACCTTAGTTTCCCCTGCAAAAAGCACCCCTACATCCATGGAATCTGTCTTCAAGCAAGTACCAGTGACTCACAAAAGAGGTTGCAGAACTCTTTGAGTGCAGTTTTGTGGCTTATATAGCACAATGTGACTTAATAGATACTAGGAGATCCCATGGAGGGCCTTGCCAGAAGCATATACAGCCTGAGTTAGGCATCCCTGGCAATCCTCTCCCACTACCCCTACCAAAAAACTTCAAAAGTACACCCGCTTCAATTGGCTATCGTATCTTGTTCATCAGAACTTGATATGGCCTGATATGTTCTAAGAGTGCAAGTTGAGACCCTACGGAGTTGAACAGCTTTGGATTGACACTGGTCACACAACCTTCCATTGTTTCACAGTAGAATAACCCACGAAAACTATCACCACAACCTAAAGGCACTGACAGAAGGATGGGAGAGAGCAGTACAAACCGGTCCCTGACAAGAACATCTGCACCTCCATGCACCAACATTTCCACATTTTTGGCAGTACCATCTCCTGCAGCCACATGTAAAGGAGTCCGCTGGCTATAATCCACTGCATTGGGGTCAACTCCATGCTTCACCAGTCTGTCGACGTACTCCATGTCCCCACTTGCCACAGCTTTGCACATCTCGGTACCTGCCTCCTACAAATGAAACAGGGATGGACAAGAGAGAGAGGATTAGGTGGGCATCAATATCAGGGATACTAGGATATCCATGGGCACCTCATGCTGCTCCTTGACACACAACAAACACACCGACAATGTCCTGTGGACATCCATAGCTTTATTCTCGCCAGTAAAGAACTGTTGAGCTATACCCAGCCAGTTTTACAAGTACTGCAGGGAAGTGTGCTGCTGTTCAGGTAAGTTGGTTGCTAGACATCGACTGCGACCTTCAACTACCTCCACATGCATTTATGCAGTGGTCTGCCCCATGGACAGTACTAGACATTCTTGTCAATTTTGGACTAATTTGAAGTTCTGAAACTTAGGCCACTGGTTCAGATTTCCATCCACTGTAAAAATAGTATCATGAATTTATGTATGGCTCTTCTACATGGGACTGAGTCTGACCTCAACACTGTTGATACTGGACTTGTAAGAAGTTCAAACTTAGCATACAACTAAACGGAACGTCTAGGTTTAAACAGTTCTTTTAGAGGAGGAATGTCCCCAGAAGTTCTCCCAAACAGACCCTGAGTTACCAAGAGGCCACAGATGGCCACAGATTGGCAAGAATATACCTTTAAGAGAGTCTGGGCACCATTATCGACCAAAATTTGAGCTGCAGCATCATGACCACGTTTTAACGCTTCCAAAAGTGGAGTCATGCCAAAGTTATCTGCTCATCCCGTCCAAACACTACGAGTAATCTTTGAGAGAAAGGAGGAGGGAGGAGGAAACAAACAGAGTGGGCACAACCCGTAACAACACTCAAATCTGACCCACCAAAAGGCAAACTGTGAGGTCATGCAGATTACCCAAATCCAAGACGTGTGCTAGAAGGTTTTGCGAGTGCCAAATAGCAGCTGTGAATGGCAAAGAACAAACAGAAGACTTCAAATCCAATAGATCTAAAGCTACTTTACCAAGGATCCCCAAAATTGGATGAGGGCTCAGTGAATGCTGTCATGGTGCAATGCCCAGGTTGAATACGGAAGAGTTTCAACCTACGGTCCACTCGGGCTGAAGAAATCTCACCTATCTCGTTGACTTTTGCACCCTCCTTAACCAGCAGGGCTACACATTCAGTATGGCCCTTGGAAGCTGCCACATGCTACCCACCCATGTAACCCAATAAGAAAATATGACCTTTCCCGCTTTCGACCAAAACAAAAAACAGTTCCAGTTCAAAGCCTGAAACAATTGAAATTGTGTATATGAGGGTTCGGCATTTGTCCTCCACCTAAGACATTACCTTTGATCGAGAACACCTGCATACATTGCCCACCCACCCACACACACTCTCTCCACAGAGGGAATGACATGAGTACATTCTCTCCACACACTCCCAGTAACCCTTAGGATCTGGATCCTCTGAACAATCAGAGACGTGATCAACATACCAAAGGAGTTCGACCATCATAGTCTGACTCTGAGGGATCCGTCCCTGTTTGCAATACCTCCCGCAGCTGCCCAACTTCACCCTGTGAGGCAATATCTCTTATGTTTGGCCCTCCCTTTTCTGAAGACGATGAGTGGGCCTCCCCAAAGTCTGCCTCGCTAGCTTGTTCTCCCAACTTTCGGACAGCAATTGCCATCTCAAATGCTGCAATAGTGTACTGTGCAGCCTGGACAGGCATCAACACTGAGGTCAGTTCACGGAGTGTTTGGAGTCTGAGCTGTTCAGCCTCCACTAAGAGGTCTCGTAGGCCCGCTAGCTTGGGCTCCATGGCTTCCCTCACTTCTGATAAGTCATTGGACTCACTGGGGGGAGGTTCCGCTGTGGTTGCTCGTGCCATCTGCTGATCAGCAACCAGCATCTGCACCCACAAAACAGCTTCAAAACCTTCACTCCTCTCCTCCGATCCTAAATTTTCTTCCCATCCTTCCCTCTCTCTCTCTCTCTCTCTCTCTCCACTCTCCCTGCCTACTAGGAAGCCTATTCACATTTGGTGGACCTGACGTGGGAGTAGATAAATGTCTCCGCGACTAAATGCCAGCCTTGTGACGTCGTACCTATGTTTGCTTTAGCCTGAAGCACTGTGCTTGAGGTAAGGTAGTACATTGGACTTAGTTGGAGAGAACGGGGCCTCTCCCTCTTTAGAATTTCTTTGCCTGCAGCTTCTTTGGAATGATGATCTCTGAATGGTAACGAGCGGATCACTACCACTTGGGGGACACCCCTCCACTCAAAGTGGGGAGTCGGATGCTCTGTCTTGCATTCTCGGCACCTGGGCTAGGGTTTGCCTTGCGTTTAGACCTTTAGCCTGCGAAATTAGAGAAATTCCTTCAAATCCCCAGGGTGATTCCTGGGAAATGGTCACTTATGCCAAATCTAGAGCTTCGTGTGTAGTTTTTGGGGTGAATCGTAGGAGTCAAATTTCATGATGTCACTTTTTCAGTCCAGAATCAGCAAAAACTTTCAAGGTTCCATTGATGGTAAGCCCGAATGCAAAGGACTCACACCAGGGACAAAGGATGAGCCTTTGTACCATGACCTATGGCTAATGTTAGTAAATGCGCAGAGCTGGCATTCAACGACCGTGGGGAGGGAAGTAATCGAAGTGGGGTAATGAAGAAATCCATGTACTCCCTTCCTACACATATCTTGGTGTTGAGGTTTCCTCCACCTGTAACTGGGATGCACATATACAAAAAGTGATTCAATCAGCTAAACGCAAAGTTTTGGCTCTCACTAATTTATTCCACTGCAGAGGGATTAACACTGAAGTTGACAGCACCGTGCTCTGCAATGTTACTAGGCCTGCCTTGGAGTACCCATCTGCTGTGTGGGTCGACAATATCAACCATGCTAAGTCTCTAGAATCCATTCAGTTCGTGGTGTTCAAAGAAAGTGGCAAGTTTGGCATACCTCCTTCAACTCTCGACGAGAAGAATGCAAGGGCATATGGTGGGTCAGTTGAATCGCATGTCTAATACCCGATATCCTAAGATACTAAAAGTCTTGGTGGAAAAGGGTTTCTCAAGTATCTGAATATTAATCCAGAGAAATTGACCATACTGGATGAAGCTGACCTGGAGGGGGGTGTGTCCAAAGGCATGTCTGATGCCCAAAGACTGCCCGATGAAAATGAAGGTAGGCATAAAACTTCCAGAACTTGTTTCCAGGCAAGGACCTTAAGGATAATCTGACGGGCCTGACTATCTCGGCATTAGACTGACATTAAACTCGGGGCAGGCAGCCTACCTTTGAACAAAAAACAGATGCAGGGAGGAAAAGGAGATGTGCATCATTTGGGGTATTCTCAGCAGAGAGTGACCCTCTTCAGGACCATCAAGAACATAGCCTGCACATCTGTTCACCAACTTTCAATATCTCGAGGCTGAGCTTAAAGCCCTGGCCCTGTTGAGGTCTAATTGCTGAGCAGCTCACACAAAGCAGATTCATACTTGTGTGAAGGGGTTTCTAGAGGAAATTGGAAAAGCCTGTACCAATTGTTTATACCAAGGCAAGTGCCACTACTGGAGTTGTTCCATGAGAAAATGGTTGCCTGGGAACCAAAGATTTACCAAATACGTGGAAGCAATATGGCTATCTCCTGTGACAATCACAAGGTTACATACTATCAAAAGGTTACATACTATCAAAAGGTTGCAGGATCTCTGCAAAACAAGATAGGCAAACCACCAGTCAACAAAAAGGGCAAGACACACACACACCAGAGAGAGAGAGAGAGAGAAAGAGAAAGACCTGCAAGACAGCCAGACGATTTGTCAAATCATCCTCCCCACCTCGTGTCTGTTGCTGCAGGTTGTTTAATCTAAGAAACAGTAAAGGATACATGCCATTAGCTTCATGTGCTCAGATCAGCTTGCAAAGTAGATACACAACACTCTGCGGCCAATCGGATTCTCTTCAGTAGTTCTAGAATCAAGAGCATTTACAAAACATGTTTGACTCATTCTTACATAATTAAGTCAACACAGGCATTCACTAATCTGCGGAAAAATAAATATAGCTAAACCTGAGATCCTTGGAATTTGACCATGTCCGAATTACAGGAGTTCTATCTTGGCTGACATACATAGCACATTTGCCTCCCAATGCCAGAAAGTGACTGACCTGGAGAGTTGCCTAGCTGAGAGAGCTGCCATGGATGGCACCTCTATACCTGCCAATAGCTTGCCTAGCTCATTCTCTATTTGTATCCCCATGAGTGAAAATGCCAGTAAAATTGCAGTAGTTGGTCGCCACCCACCCATCCACAGGAACCCTGCTTCAAGAGGCGTTCTCCACATGCCAGCCGCCACATAAGAGATATCCTGCTGGGCTGCCTGTATCTTGGCATCTACAAACTTGGTGTAATGACGGTAGCAAGACTGAACAAGGCTAGATAATTCAGCATCGCTTATGGGCGTTTCAAGGGCTTTGCGAAAAGACTTGAGATACTTTTGTTCTTCCTGTAGCCATTGACTGTAAACCTTGTCCAACGTAGATGTTGTCATGAGTGCAGCACTGATTTCAAGACTCCTCTTGTTATTTCCAGAAAACCTCTTCAAATAATGGCCTCCATTTCTTTCTTGTCACGATCATGTGGCACTTCTCCTCTCCCACCTCTGATCGACCAGACTTCGGCAGCTCACCAGAGAGGAACCATTTCCATTCTACTTACCATCTAAGGACCTACTTTGACTCCTCTTTGACGCGGGAGAAAAAAAACTACTGAGATACTACTGCAGAAACGACTCCTCCCGGTCAATAAGCAGAATGTTCTTGTCGCCGCGCTTCTAACAATCGTACAAATTTGGCGGATTGCGCCACAGCCCTGTTACTCGTCCAGAATTAGATTCTTGTCAGCTTATGTTCGTCAATAATCTGCTCTTACTGCGCTATCAACTTACAGAGGATGAATTCCTTCACACTCCAAATACTCACAACTGGGAGTAATTTCCTCGTTCTACTGAGAACCCAAAACCCCTCACCTCTCTAGATCCTTATAGCACTTACCTCCTTCACTCCCTCCACGATTTCAACAATTCAAAAAGAAGCTAACAGCATCTCCCTCTTCCTCCCTCTCTCACCTGAAACCAAACAACGCTGCACCAGAACCAGACCCCGCGCTACACTCAATCCACACGACACTAGCTCTCCAAACCCCCCGACTTCCTTCCGTCCTGAAACACATAATCTCCATCATCACCACTTCAACTTCACCTCAGTCCCATCACCGAAATCCTCGCAACACAAAAGCAAGCAAGCAGCCAGCCCTGCCAAAAACTGAAAAAGATCTCGAACCACAGCTCGCTCAAAATCAGTATACAAAACAACACCACACAGCAATTACCTCACAAAGAAACCCACACGACAGAATTGAGGACAGCTTCGCAGCTCTCTCGGATTTCAGAGCGAGGATCAACAGAGAAGCTCCGAAGTACTCAGTAACTAGTAACCCTCCCGGCTCTGGAGGACACAGGGAATCTGACTACCGCTGATCACCGGTCTCCGCACCCTTCAAGGGCTTAGCAGTGCCTCAGAATTTTATTCTATTCCTTAGCAGTGCACTCTCAGTCGGTCACCACACCGGCTACCCAGCCTCATCTGCCTTGTAGACTAGGCCTTGGTAGGTACCTATCCAGAAGGTCACAGATACTACTACATACTTCCTTCAACCGTACGTATCAGTATGGTATATTCCTCTAGCTACCTACATGTAGGGTAACCTTGGTAGGTACCTACCTGTGTAACTATCCGTACATACAGCTAGAGATATGTATTTACGAATTTACCGTATGAGGGAGGTACGTATTTTGTGTCCATGAGAACTATACTTCATCTTCTCCACCTGTTCTAGTCTGACTCAGAGAGGTGTGGTGTGGAGAGTCTATGAAACAGAGAATGCAGAGTGCTTCCAGCTTACACTTGCTTTGTTATCTGCAGCATTCCTTTCCTGAGGATGGTGGGTGCAGGGAGACCGATGTCTTAGAGTGTAGCTCTCAAGATCATCTCCGGCTCTTGAAGCATGTGTGTGGTTGTGGAAGAGAGGCGATTTACCATCACCCATGTCACCCTTGGCTTTGAAGTTTTCTCATAAGAGAGATGTACTTGTTCCGAATTGTAATAGAGGTGGTGATTATCAAGAAAGGTTTGAGTGGTTGAGACATGCTGTTGAGAATGAGTCAGGAAGTAAAATAGCTTGATGGACTGCAAAGAGACAGGCCTGAGAAAAAATGCAGTCAATCAAGGATTACCTTTTCATTTTATTGTCACTAGTAAGAATGAATGTCATGTACAAAAGGCCCAGTTTCACCCTGCATCGGGCTGGCCTAGCTTGTCTGGAGGCAAAATATGAGCATTAATGGTAGCCAGCAGCTGCTTGATGTCAAAGGGCTTTCCCAGATAGCCATCCATGCCATGCAAGAGGCATCTCTCCTGGAAGCCGCCAATAGCATGTGCTGTGAGCCCCAGGATAGGCAGCCTTCTCCACCCCTGCTCCATTTCTGCATGCCTTATATGCTCTGTGGCTTGCAGCCCATCCATTTTTGGCATCTGCAGTCCATAAACCCCAACACAGGCACCCTTTTTAAGTTTGTAAGTGTTCATATGCCTTGACCATCACAGCCAGGTACCACATTCGTATTCAGTACCAGAGCTGAAATCAAGAGCAAGACTACTATAATGTATGAGAACTGCATAGATTAATCGGTAGCAACATCACAACCACCTCTATGCAGATAGCACTGCACAGGGCATATGACTGGAATGCAGGACATGAGCACAGCCTATTGCGAAAAGTAAACTAAAACCCATGTAAAAAGGGAGCCTACAACTTTGCTGTCCATCATCTCCTATCTGTGGGTATAGAGAACATAAAACAACAAGAAAAAACAAAAGCGCCATACCTGGACATCCATGAGCACAAGGTCAAAAGAATCGTGCCGAGAGTGCATGGCGTTCACTGCTTGCAGCCCATCACCCACAATCGTGACAACATGACCATGCCTCTCCAGCTGCCGACTTGCACCTCTTATGACATTGTCCTCTGCTAGAAGAATTCTCAACTTTCCCTTTTGCTCCGGCTTCCTATACACCTCAAAACTCACTGATGGGTCCCTACTCAAATCGTCCTCTCTAGCACTGGCTGGATCCTTGTGTGAGCTTGGGGCCTCGAAGGACAGTGAAGCTGTGAGAAATTCACCACGCTCCTGGATTGGTGGTGCTCCACTTGAATCTGCTGCGACAGTTTGATCTCTTTCCCTTTCCCTTCCCTTGCAGCTGACAGAACCATCCATTTGTTGAATTGAACCGCCTTCCTGCCGGACGGAATCTCCATCATCTTCCAGTGGCCTATCTCCCATTAGACTATCTGTTGCTAATTGTATGAGCCCTTCTGTTCTTCTGTCTACCTGTGGGGAAGAGACCCCCTCTTCCATACATTTTTGGACAGGATCACACTGGTTGTCGGTCATCCTCACCCTACTATTATGTAACTTCAGTCCTACCAGGAAGGGTTCTCCGCTTGTTCTCTGTGAGCTTCATCAATCAAACTGGAGAGACCTCCTTGACTCTCTAGATTTACTTTTTCATATTCTAAGCCCACTAAGCTAAGCCTCAAGGGACCACTATGACCATCCTCTCTTAATCTTGTCAAATCACCTGTTAACAAGGACAAATCGTCTTTAATTACTGCCATATGCTCCGCTGGTGCTTCTTCTTCAGACTTACTCCCACAGAAAGGCTCCAGCACTGCAGGGCCTGTGGTTGAAAGACTAGAATTCCGCCCTTGCTTTTCATGGTCTTCATGAGAGGACTCCACAAAGCAGCTCACTTCGTCACTCATCAAGCTCCATGAGTGAGAATGACAGTTGCCTGCAGATAAGATGGAAAAAACAAATCCTCAACCATCGAAAGTTACAAATAAGAGAAAAAACCCCTAACCCTTCACTAACGAACTGTCCCCTGATTGGCTGGAACGAGATCGCAAGGAGGAGGAAGAAGTGAAGACCTGGAGGGACCGCAGTAAAACCTGCCTCCGCGCCATCCAGACGGAAATGGTTGAAGACATCATAACATGGACTACACACCTACTTTACTGCAATATTCTGTTATACATTTGACATCAAACCAATATCCTGAAGAGTAGAGTCCACCCAGTGAGGCACACCTTGATTTTCTGCTTGAGGGCCATCCAAGGGACTGTTCTTGGACCTGGAACGAAGAAATGGAAGGCAGAAACGAAAGCTGCTGCCCTTGCCCTCTTCACTCTCAGCCCACATTGTGCCTCCCAACAGCTCCACAAACCTGCGAGATCATACAAGCCTTTTCCTTAATAGCTAGAAGTAGGCATATTTGAAGTAAGAAGCACCAGGGTGAGAATGTACTCACAAGACGTTTGCCGTAGCCTTGTGGCCAAAGACGTTGTCTGGGCGGAACAAAAGGGACCAGAAACTACCTTTGTGAGGGGCTCACTCCGACTTACCTTGGTATTCAAGCTTTCCAGATATCCTTTAGAAAGCCCTTCACACAAGCATCAATCTACTGTGTGGAACAGCCCAAAAGGTAGACCCCAACAGGGCCAAGGCTTTAGTTGTTATACATGCTACAACTCTGACACAATAGCTGCCGCCCACACTGCATGCATGGCTGCAGTCACATTGCCAGTCAGACACTCTACTAAGAAAATGTCAGACAGGAATCCTATACCCATAAAGGAGAGAGGGGAGAACATGCTCCTAAGATGTTGCACTCCGCAACCTTGCGGCAATAAACCTCGAGCAGAGTCTAGACACAGCAGAAGGGAGAGAGAATGGACGGGGGTGGAGAGAGAATGGACGGGGGTGGGCACGAAAGTAAATGATGGCCACCATTACCGTTCCAGTGTGGGACTTGCCTTTAAGATGAAGATGATTCTGGCTTCAAGAATTCCTAGAGAAATATGCTTACCATGTGTTTATTCACCCAAACTAAAGGCCCAAAAGTTACGGACTTTGGCTTTGTCTCAAATTCAACAAAGCAAAACAAGCTGAAGTGTCATTTTAAAGCTTTTAGTTCTTGCCAAGAGGAACACCTGTTACAGTGCACCAGTAAAACATATGCTATTCTATCTAGCAGATTATGCCTGGTTTTTCTTTGTGCCAGCTAAAAGGTTAGCTTACTACAAAACTAATAGGACTGCAGCCTAATACCCCATGGGACAGCACTTAAGAAGTGGTAGCTTTAGTCCCAAATGTTGACCAAAGGCTTTGAAGAAGTCCAGAGTGGATTTGTGCAGGGCAGATAAATCAAATCTCCCCATGGCCTCACACAAGTAGCTTCACTATCCTACACTGCCCTAGGCAGATCAGACAGTGTGAGGCCACCAACACAGTCAAATGTGCTACATATGCCAAACTCTGCGTACCCAATCAATTCCAATCTACCCCAAAAATACCAAACCTCCAGAATGTAATGATTCAGAGCACAAAGTTGTTACCTTTGAACAATACAGAGACCAAGGCCTGTGCCCCCATACAGTCGCGATGTGGAGGCATCAGCTTGTGTGAAGGGTTTGAACATGTCTACTAGCTTCTCCTTACTTATTCCGATGCCGGTGTCTCGCACTTCAAATTCAATATCCAAGTTGCCTGAAAGAATCCACAAGGCAATAATTAACGGTGCCACACAACCCAGGAAGTACACATATAAAATAAGAGTTCCGAGTTGAAATTGTTACACCTTGAAGACCTCCGTGTCATCAACATATGACATCCCAATCGGGTACTCAAGTCCCATTAACAGAAGTGCCTGGTTGTCTTGAGTGGTCTCCAAGACACATGTGTGACTGCCATCCCAAACCCTCCACTCAGGGTCAAGCAGAGGGTGACTCCCATCCCCCTCCAACCCCTCTAAAACATTATGGAGAGAACGGAGTAAAACATGAAAAGCCAAAGTCACAATTGGAAAGAGGTAAACAAAATGACAGAGAGAAGACGGGGGCAGAACAGGACAACCTGAATAAAAAAGGGAGGGTGCACCGTTAGTCCAGAGAGGGAATAGCCTCAACAAATCCATCCTCACTCTCAAGACAACCAGGAGCAACCTGGGTGGTGCGGCACCTTACCTTAAAGAAAGAGGTGAAGAACAACGCCAGATTTTGAATGAAAGCCTGCAAAGAAACAGCAGGTAAGAATCCATCTTCCAGTCATCATCAGAAGTCTGGTTTCTCACAAATAGCTATGGTGGCATGAACTGCTGGCAGATCTGTGTCACATGCTAAGAATGTCAGACACAAAAAAGGTTGCTCAAAAGGCAATGTACCTGGTCCTCATCTGAGCCACTTGCATATGCATCTGGGACATGGGTGCCAGGTGGCAAAATTATCTGCACAGTCATTTCGGAGATACCACTCTTAGCTATGAAGACGCATCCATACCAGCACAAGACTAGACATTTGCAACTAGCGACTATTGCAAATCCCATCATATAAACCAGGCAGCTTTGAATGGTATAGCACAAGACAACAGAGAGAAAGGACAGATCCCTCTCTCTCCCGCTCTCTGTCCCTTGGGCTTCCTATAAACACAGTAAATGTCTTTTTTTCCTTCTCTCCTCTCTCTCCCTGCTTACTCTCTTAGTTCCATAGGACATTGGGCCACCATGGGCATGTTAAAGTTTCTCTTTCTCTTGCATCTCTCCCGTGGACATTATAACTTCCTGTTTCACTGTCTTAAGGGCCCTCTCAGCCTCCATGCTCTCTGCACGCTAGATTGGTCCATCAACCAAATGTGAAGACCATTGCTGAAGGATGGAGCCTCGGTATTCACAGGCAAAGGTTCGATGGGCAGAACTGAGCCTTAATGAAAAGTGACTTCTCATTACAAACCAGTGTTGTAGTGTTGGGGCATCCTACCCAAATACAGTTGCAAACTTACCGCGACGGAGTGCAAGCCCTGGCTTAATAACGTTCATGCAAGCTAGTGATGGGATCTTTCTGAAACAACACCATGCCCAAAATTGAGATGCTGATCAAACTTTTCGACAAGGCTTGCCCAACAGTGTTTGAGATGAACGTGGTAGACACCACTGGAGATTCTGATGGCATCCTGGATGTGTGCTGATCAGCCCAAAACCCAGCCCAAAACCAATGGTGCTCCCTTCGCAATGCTGATTTTAGAGGCTCATCCAGTGTTGGTTGGCTAAGGCCATAACTCTTTGCTTTCTCGAGCTCCTTTGCCAACAGATCGCCAGAGCAAAACTCCCGCCTTGAGAGAAAACGCCCGCCTTGAGAGAGAGGACGCGAGAGAGAGGACATGCTGCGAATCCCTAAACAGGCTTCATGTCCGGGCAGTTTTACCCGATTATTGAAAATATCAAAAACATACTATGCGTATGTAGTAATATACGACGTGTATATTATGATATATGTTCCGTATAATATACCTGGTACCCCAGGCATGTAGCATGGGGTTAGTTACCCCTTGCCTTTTACTACCCGGGGTATTTCTACCCCGTGCTTTTCAATAGCCCATGCCCTCTTGCCCCTGCCACAGAATCTTTTGGAATAAAACCCCCGGGGTAATGGAATCTTTCAAGGGGTCGGGGTCCTGTACAAGCTCCGTAAATGTAGCCCTGAATCTCAGCTTTCCAACGAACCCTACCACGCTTCCAGCAGATCAGCACACCATTCGTTATGAATTTTAGAAGTAATTTCAAGGCAGCTTTCCTGGTGCCGGGCTGCAGCATTCGTGGCCCCCAACTGTTCCAGGGGACCCGTTGGTGGGACCCGGACGTTTCAATAGGTCAGCGCTACCTGGCAGCCCCGCTGTGGCTGATTGTGTCCCCCAAGGCAGGGGGTGGAAGACGTGGCCCTCCAATTCCACGGGCCATGCAGAGTGGGGTAGGCATGATTTTGGCGGGAGAGCCACTTATGGCAGGCCCCATCTGACCGAAACCCACGAGGTAAGTAAATGAAAGTAGAGATTTTCCATCCAAGAAATTCTTCCCTCCTCAAAAGTAAAACTTCGCCACAACCAATGTAATAGGCATGTGGATTCTAGATTTCATCCAATTTGGATGGGATTTGATGAGCAACAGCAGGTGTACTTCATCCTCCAAAAGTTCACTGAAGAAAGTGACAGTAAGAAAAACGGTTTAGCCACACATAAGAAAAAGACAAATTCACCCAACTAAACACAGAGTGTGGCAGTGCGCCCCATGTTATATAGGGTCACATTCCCGGGTCTCATTTGGATGCCAAATTTGGACTTTTGGGTAATGTGTGTCAGGCCCAAATTTGGGAAATTGGGTTTTGGGACTTTAAGTATGTAGCCCAGTGGTAATAGGCACATAGCACATACCACCTCGGAAGTGGTTGTGGGTTCAAACCACCGATTGGTGTCACAAAGGTGTCCATCTTCCTACCAGGAAGGAAATAGCCCTTGGGAGTCAAGGGACACCATAATTTACGCTTGCGGGCGACATGTATATATATATGTTATTAGGGTGGCTTCGCCATAAAAAATTTAAGGAAAACAAAATAAAGGAGACAGGCCCTAAAGAATTTTATTGATTAAAAAATTTTGAATGTTTACAGTTTTGAACATAAATTGACATCTCAATCTTACTCAAAAAGGCGAAGCTCAAGACCTGGCTCTCGGCCGCTGATACAACAAGAAGCCATTGTCCTTTTACAAGAACACAAATTGGACTTAGCCAAAATAGCTTCCCTGGAAGACCAACTCTGGCCATCAGCCCTTAGCTTTTGGAAAGCAACAATCGAAGGATCTACCAGGGGGGAGGGGGGGGGGAGACAGCGATTCTTCTCTCCCCTTCCATTGCAGCCCTGGTTCAAAAAGAGGACACTTGGTTTCAAGGAAGAGCGCAATTTGTTTCCATCGCAGTTCCAAGAACGGCTGAAACCATGGGTATTGTCAACCTGTATGGTACGTGCCAAAGACTTTTGGAATTAGGGAAACTGGACACATTATCCCTTCAAACTTACCACGAAGCCAGGCAGAACCTGGAAGCCTATGCTTCAACAAAAATTGAAACTTCAGGCAAGCATTAACTGGGCAACTAAAGGTGAAAGAATGTCAAAATACTTCTTTGAAAAGGTTCAAGTCCGTAGAAATTCGCAGATAATCTCGGAACTTCGGGACTCTCTGGGCCATCTATCTTCAAACCCCAAAGAGATGGTTTCAATGGCACACTCCCATTTTGCAGACCTCTTTAAACAGAGAATAGAGACCCCAAGTATTGTGTTTACTAGAGAAACGTGTCTGCGCACCCAAAGCCCGGGGGAGTCACTCCCTATCACTTGTATAGGGCACGTGAGATAAATGGGTATTTTGTAAGGGGGTATTACTTTTACTTTGGGTATTTTTTAGTACCCTATAATTACATAATTTTGTAATATGGTGATTTTTGGCATGCTATTTTAATTATAATTTTTTGTTTCAAACAAATATTAGACACCCTATATTAATAATACAATAAAAGAAAAAAAAATTACAAGACAAATGAATTTATTATTTGGTTGAAATAAATTCATTTAAAGCATTCGCATCATCCGCATTCAAAGTATAAACGTTTTGCACTCTATCGAAAGTCATAGTGACTGAACTAATAATTGAATCTACATCTATCCACTTGTTGTCGGTATGATCATATTTGAATTTAAATTATCCTCTAGATTTTGAGAAGTAGTTTAATAACACCATAATTGGTGTGGTTGGTCTATTTAGGAGATCAGTAGGTTGTTGCGATATCCCCCACCTGCTCCCTGCCTTCCTTCTCAATTTTTGAATCCTACCTAGCCACTATTTTTTTGTAGTATTAAGTTTTCCCCTAGGAGCATGTATATATTTTAGGAATTTTTCATAGATATTTATCTCAACCCTATATTAGTTTTAAGAAAAAATTAAAATCAGTCATTATTTTAGACCCTATATTAACTTAAATTCACTGATCACAATATAATGTACCTTTTATTACTTTTAAATGTTTTTTAATTTTTATCTTTTGTGAATAAATTGCACCCTATATTTTTTTGCACGTCGGTTGGAATTTTTTGGAAGTGACCTCCCCGGGCTGTTGCCGTATTGGCAGGTACCTCAAATATCACCTAGATACGATTCACTCCCAATTGGGGGCAACACCTAGGGCTTGAATGGCTGCAAGCCGGGGAAGTTACGACGCTCCTTGGTCACCCTTTCGGGATAAACTTGACAGATGACCAAAGAATGGGCGATGTCATTGCTAAGCTCCAAAAAAAGTTGGTTTACTGGGGTTCCCGCCACTTATCCATCACTGGTAGGTTGCCAACCAAATCTTGTTGGCCAGTATATGGTACTTTGCTTCCGTGTGGAGCCCATCTGCACCTCAGAACAAAGAGATCAAAAAAACAATTAGAAACTTCATATGGGGTGCAGACTCATCTGTCAAGAACCCTAGACCGGCAGTCTCATGGGCTCAAATTTGTCTTCCCAAAAAGAAAGGTGGTCTTGGGATCATTGACCCTGCAACTCAGATATCAGCTCTTTTAGGGAAATGGGTTGTCAGGCTTTTAGGGCCTGGGGGAGGATGGTGGAAATACCTGGTGTATCAGCACATAGCCAACAGCTCCCCCCTCAAAAACAAAACCTGGGGCCCATCCCTCAGATGGATCACAAATGGTTTCAAGCACAAGTCACAAGGATCACCTTTATGGAAAGCAATCTGGGAAATCTGGGGCTCTATCAGACCTCATTTACTCAAAGAAGACCCACAAACCTATGAAGAGGTAATGCGACAGTACCTCTCTCTCAACTCCAACGCTCCTTCAGCCATAGACAGAGCCACTGCTGCAAAATACTCAGCCTGGGATAGATTAAACATTGCCCAAATCAAAGACATATGGGGAGGGCATGCATTCTTATCCCAAGACCAAATCAATGGTATTGTTGGACCTCAAAGAGGAGCAGCAGGTTATCAACAGATACTTCAGAAGATTCCGAACAACTGGATTCAATCTCTAATGGCTGGCCCATATCAGGCTTACCTCGGTAGTTGGGTAACTTGCTCCAGAAACCTCCAAAAAGTGATCTACATCACTGCCATTGAAACTAACCACTTTATGGGTATAGTTCTCAATAAAATATAACTTTCAAACTATCTTTCACTGGCCTCATGGACTCCAGAGCTTATCTCGGGTGGCAATACACACCTGTCAGAATCTGCCAATGGACTTCTCCAGACAAAGACATGAACCCACAAGCTCCCCCAGAGCTATCCCGGCAGCCTGGCTCTCATCGCACTTATTCCTCTGGGTGGAAGGTGTTCCATTTATGGGGGTAACCATATACCCAAAAGAATGGTCTTGGAATTTCTAAGCCTCCCGACCTTCGTTCTTCAATTACTCAGCCAAAGCTGCATACCGCTCCTTATTAAAACCACAACAATTCCATGAGAAATGGGCCTTGAAATGGGCTTGTTATGGACTAAACCAAGCCAAATGGAATCTCATTTGGGCTAACATCTGGAACAAGCAGAGACCTGCTAAAGTCTCTGCATTTTTATGGCAAGTAGCAAACATAGTACTTAAAGTTGGAGCCTGGTTGGCCTTCTCAGAAGTGTTGCTTTGTAAATGTTGCTCCTTGGGGATCTCGGAAAGCCTTGAGCACTGTCTTCTTCACTGCAGTATCCCATTGGCCTCGTCTTTTACAAATCATGCAAATTATTTGGAATCCAGGGTCTCCCTCCATAACTCAAAAACTCCTAAACTATGACAAGACTCGACACCAAATATAGAGCCATTGTCCGATTTTTGAGGCTTGGATATCTATCACTCTATGGAACATCTAGAAAACCAGATGTAACTGGTCTCTCAGTAAAGACAAGACTTGTCTTTCTGTGTTGCTGGCCACTATCTTTCATGAGGTTCAAATTGAAGGTAGAAAGGCTTGGGCAAAAATGGTTGCAGACATCTGTAGGAAACCAGATGTTGAATATCAGAAATTCAGCAAATTTTAAGTGCTCATGGGGGAGAAACGACATCTTATGCTACTGCACTTCGACGGCATGCTGCCAGTGGGCCAGGGGCCCTCCAATCTCCTCCATGACTCACCAGAGTTCGAAAGAGAAATCAACTGGAAGCACATCAGTGCAAGGCACTCAACGAGGCTCTAAAGCTTTGAGCATTAATCCACTCCTCAGCAGCGTCCTCCACATCTCCCTCGTAGACTGCCTCCACGTTGATTTTCTTGATCTTCAAGGTTATGGCTCCGGATGTCTGCCTCATAGTGTTGTTTTAATCTCCATTTTCATGCTGCTATTTTATTTCTCTAGCAGGTCCAGGCTGCATTGCTTCACTGCAATCTGTGTATCAGTCGGTCCAGGCTGTTTGCTTCAAATGTAGAAATCGTAATGGTTGCTTCTCTCTAATGGCTCTCAGTAGTAGGTCTCGATCTGATCTAGTATGCAACTATATATATATATATATATATGACGTCTCCCAAAGGGAGCGTAACTTATGGTGTCACTTGATCTCGAAGGGCTACTGCCTTCCAGCAGGAAGGTGGACACCTTCATGACACACCAGACGATGAACCCACAACCACATCCAACGTGGTATGTGCCCATTACCATTGGGCTACATGTTGGTTGTCTAGTATGCAACTCTACCACTCCAATTCATGCCCTGCTTCAGGAACCCACATCTCGTGTGTTCCTGCTCCCCTCTCAACGTAGACCTAGCTGTAGTTTTTAGATCGTAGCATCACCTTTATCATCCATATGGATGGCTCTCTCTTCGTTAAAAAAACTCGGGTTTGTCCTTCACCAACTGGTGTGCATGCCTCATGGTCCCACATGGGTTTATTTTTCCCCCACGTTGAATAAAATAAATGGGCTTCATCCGTTTTATTTAAAAATAAATAAAATAAAATAAAATATTACTATCTTTTTAAAAAAAGGGACAGTCAAAAAATCATTTAGTAATCTACAACTACTTTCTAACATTTTATTACGTGTATATACCAGTGTTGGACTGGTATATATGGGGCCGAGGTAGCTCGGGTAAGGGTATCACAACAGGGTACCAGACCAGGCAGGTATAAGCAAGTGGCAATACCCAGGGCAGAAACATATTGGGGGCAATATAGGAAAACGCTAATTCGTGGGCTCCTACTAGAGGGGACCAGCCTTGTATCGCAAGGAACGCAGGTTTGTCGATACCAGTACTCTGTCTTCCGCCGTCGTTTGCACCCTAGGTATCAATACGTGGAGCATTAGGGATTTCAGCAGCTGAAGTGCGGCATTCAGCTTTATATATTTATTTTAAAAAGAAAAAAGAAAAAACTGTCCAAATTATACCTACCATGGAGAATTTCGACCATAGAGCTGTATTGATACCAGTATTGATATACCCCCAGTATAAGATTTGAAATTTGTAATACTGATACCATAACATACCAGGCAAAATAAAAACAATGTACAAAAGTTTAATATCTATTCACCGGCAATTCCAGACACTCGCTGGTATGAAATGTTTATGATATCGGTCCAACACTAGTATATACACATATGCATTTTATGACCATGTGTAGTACTAAGACAAAAATGAAAGGCCAATATTCCAGAAAAAAACCCAATTTATTATATTTCATGAATTTCCAGTGACAAAAAAAAACTTGAAATTCAATATCTCCCACACTGTAGGTCCAAAAATTTGTGAAACCACCTCGATGCACCCCTACTCAGCTTTCTAGGGGTATTAAGAACCGGGCTGAGGCCTTGCGGTCTGGGAGATCTCAACGTGACAAACAAAACAAAACAAAACAAACTACCTTGCTTGATGATTATACATATGGAGGGGCTAATGTTCCCATTTCCATTCGTCAATGCTCGTTTTTCCTCTTTATGCTAATTAAGTTTAGTCCTCGCTCTGTTGTTCGTTCTATTTCATCTTCATGGTCACTCATGGCTGTTGTTCGTTCTATTTCATCTTCATGGTCACTCATGGCTCATTGTCTCATTGTTACTGTTCGTAGGATCATCCTTCATAGGTCGTTGTGTGTCCAAGCCTTATCGGAGCCTTGGGGCTTGTAAGGGTTTTAGTTTTTTCCCCTTCAATGATCAATAAAACTCTCAAGGGCTTCCACCCCTTTTCCTTCAAAAATAATAATTATAGTTATAGAAGAATAAGAAGACTCCGGCCGAAGCCGGCGTAACTAAGAGCCACTTTGCCTTGCGGCTACTGCACCTTTTTATGGGTGGGCCCTATGTATTATAATTATAATATTTTATTTGTCCCCTCTTGAAACAAAAAACAAATTTCATTCACACCACCCTAAGAAATCCATTTCAACAAAAATTTTCCTTTCAATCCCCAACTGAAATTTTTCCCCTTTTTTACTTATCTTTTTACTTATTTTGGAAATGAAGGAAATCGAGGAGCGCATGCTCACAATTCAAGCCCTCAAGGAGGGGGGGGGGGGGCTAAACCTCCTTTAATACAAGCCATTGGGCACACAAGAGGAAACATCACCCCCAGACAAAACAAACCATACCTTCCGGCAGAGTTGCAGGATTTGAACCCCGTACCACCAGGGCAACATATGACAGCGCACTATCCCACTGCAATCTTGTTTTTCAATAAAACCAAGCATATTATGATAAAATGGGTTTTATTTGTAACCAATTTTTGTGGAACCAATGTGAAGGTCCACATAGCAAAATAGCATATTGAGTCAACAATAATTTGGCTGATGTTGTTTCATATTTTACTTAATCAACACGGTAAGCATATGTACTTCAGCATAAGAAGCAAGAAGTAGGACCTGAAACTTGTCATGCGAAAGCAAACTGGAGAAGTAGTCCTTGTTGGACAGTATTTAGTGGATTTGCTAGTAGAAATTTCAACTCGAAATGCTGAAAAGTGAGTCTTTATAGTAGGAACAGAAAGAAAATCCTAAAATTGCTATTATCGATAGTGTTC
Source organism: Takakia lepidozioides (assembly GCA_030704615.1). Lineage (NCBI taxonomy): Eukaryota > Viridiplantae > Streptophyta > Takakiopsida > Takakiales > Takakiaceae > Takakia > Takakia lepidozioides. The sequence goes on from CM060731.1 coordinate 40,781,398, forward strand.
AAAATTTTGAGGAATCAATCAATCAAGCGCTCTAGAACGCATACCAGCTGCTTGCATATCGCCAAATCTAAAATCCTACACCTTGAAACCCCAAACTGGAAACTTTGGTGATTCTTAGTCTTCTGGAATGGAGAGCACTAATCTAGGAACAAAATTGTCCATCAGTTGCAATCTGCGATCTCACTTCCTTGAAGATCTCTGCAAGCCTATCAGATGAGACAGTGTATTTTTTCTCTTTGGCGGCTGAGCTTGTGATCCGGAGGTTGAAGCCCCCCAACACCATCACATGCCTGAATTCTTCACTGAAGCTTGTCTCACACAATTCTCTGTAAACCGCCAGGACATGTGCCTGGATGCCAGTAGTTGCGGCACTGGAGAAAGGGTGACCCATAGCACTCCTCCCCACCCGGAGCCTAGCAAATTCGCTCCACTCCTTGATGGAGTCGTGGGACCTCGAGGGGTCCTTGATGAAGGTAAAGACATGTGTCTCCACTGCCATAAGGGACTCTTTCACCTGGATGGCATTTTCCCGTAGAATTTCCAATCCCTCGGTCACAATGCAAATAAACAACTTCGTCGAGTCTTCACGCAATTTGGCAACATAATCCGAAAGAACTTTCTCATCATCATCCGGGGAATAATCCGGGGAGTAATCCCACAGGATCCGGAGGGCCTCCACATATACTCCAAAAATTACCTCGTCCTCCCAATCTAAAACAAAGACAGATCAACACACTCAGTACAGAGTGCATCGATGTTAAAGACCTTAAAACAAAGACATAAAACATGATGAGAACATAGTAAACTTACTCTTTGCCTTTCCGCGGCTGAATTGGTGCACAAGCAAGCCATCTGCACATAAGGGTCCAATGCTGCAACAACTCGTGCATTCTGAGTAATTTTCATAGTCGTCCGAAGTTGGGCCATGAATGTGACCTCGAGCACCTTGTATGCTTCAAAACATACCATGGTATTTTGGTGAATTTGTTGCAGATCTGCGTGGAGTTTCTTCAGCTCCTTCATCTTGAGAACATCACCGATGCTGTTCGAAACGAGGCAAGTCCCACCACATAGCATAGGGTCAGAGATTCGCCGGGACGTTTGGGATACCCGAAAACCTGTCCGTTTTCTTGGTCAAACAATAAGGAGTCTAAGGACTCTCCCTCTGCGTCTGCCTCATCCTAAGGCTCCACCAGGCTGGCGATTTAAAAGTAAAAAAAAATTCTTAAGTTGAAAAATTCGATAGAAAAACTATGCTGAAGAACAAATTGGCTCTTGACCCATTGAATTGGTAATTTCTATAAAAGATTCAATAATTGGAATTTTGATGACTCATAAAGTGGAATAGAGACTAGACTTGATTATCTTTACTTTGTTAGTTCAACTCAAATGCAAAAAATATTGTTTTCAAAGTGAAAACTAAGTTTGACCAGAGAGAAGCCACTGTAGGGCCTCTTGGGCGTTTAGGGGTTAAAATCCCACTTAGTTTAAAGGAGACGACTCTAGAACATCTAATACTTCATCGAAAATATCAATATATTTCTTATTTCTTATTTTTTCAAAAAGCAAACTTTGGGAGTTGGAACAAATTATTCTACTCAGCTCATAAAATGAGATGAATAAAACATGTAGGTCAATAAAATACATGAAATTATTAATCAATCAAATAGTGTACTAATTTGAAATTACACACCTCAACATGTACATGTACAATTCAATTCTATGCATGTGAAATGATGGAAATAATAAAACTGGTCATGAATTAAGTTATGACTCACGATGGATTATAGCAATGCATTTGGCAAACAAGAGAGACCATAAATTTTTTACGCAATAGTTGCGCTTTGCAAGAAACACAATGCAAACAAGCCTCCACAAGCTTTGAGTGTTCTTGTGTAGCGTGTTGTCGTAGCTCCCTATTCACAATACTAATTTTGTATACAAGATATACTTCACGCACACAAAGAGAACACTACAAAGAGAACTTGATTTCCAACAGTTTCTCTCTCCATCGCCTAGGAAGATAAACCCATTGTTCCCACGCACCTATTGTCACACACATGCTATGTCGCTCTGGACCTGTGTCTTTTGTCTTCTGTGCTTATGTGACTTGTCTGTGTCTTCCCATCCCGTTCCCCTTCCATTTCCATCTCGTCTTCTCCGCTCTTCCCCGCGCTTTCTTATTCTTGGATCAGGAAAGCGGCGCCCCCGCCCTCAACCCGCCCATAGCAGTCCTAGACACGAAGGGCACCTACAGAGACTCGAGAGAGGCAGGATTCAAATCAGATCATGCAAAAGTACGTACCACGAACAATCTCAATTATAGTGTCTAGGATACGAATTAACCACCCACTTCAATTGAAGATCTACAATAGAAATGTTAGCATGGTTCGATTTTGGTTCAAAGACACCAGTGACTCGATAATCAAGGGTTTTTTGACAGCCAACCTTCGAAAGCAAAAAAAAGTGGCAGATTGTGAAGAAGTTCATTTCTGAACGTGAACCAGCACTAGCTGCATTCTTATTGGCCAACTCATTTTCAAATTCTTCGTTTTTCTTAGACAGCTTCAAAAACGCGGGAGGGCGGAGTTCCGCTCTCATGCATGCGGTGGAGGGTACATGACATCTACGAGTGGTACAAAGAGCACAAGCCATACCTTGCCAGCAAAGGAGAAAGTGGTGAAAAATCTGGTAGTCCATTAGCATCTCTTGCCATTGATGGGAGGATGCACCCTCCTCCACAATCAAGGTGAATCCAATATCTATATTGTCACATATGTTGACACTTTTTTCTGGTTGTCATTTTGCAGCATTTGAAAGCTGACTTGAGAGGCTTTTTATAAGATGATACAGATGGAAGAGAAGGACCAGCTCGTGGGCATCATCACGCTATTTACATATGATGTAAGTTAATGAATCAAAAGGAGGCTGTTTTTTGACGCCCAAATGAATATTGTTCTATAGTATAGATGATGGTCTTATTAACCATCATCCATGTAGAGGGTATTTATTTTGAGTTTTGTAATCATGCAAAGTTTAGAAATAGGTAATTAATGCATTTGTTGCATTATGCCTACAGGATGGGCATGTACTATTATTTCCACAGAGGTGGATTCCATCATAAAAACCTTGTAAGAATGTGACTTTTGCAGTAATATATACATGCTATTGAGTTTTCTCGGGAAAATGTGCATTGACCATTAGTGGGAAACTTGCACAAGCCTTTGAAGTTATTTCCTCATATTTGTTGTTGATTTGCTGGCTGGCCAATACAATATCAACTCTATATCCATCTATGTGTTCTAGGTTGTTCAACCAGGCACGACCAACAATATACAAGAAGAGAAAGGTGGAGAAATCACTCGAGAACAATCATGAAGCAGTTTTATAGGTATATGTAATGCGATTAATCACTGGTGTTTATTATTGATGTTGACACAACTTACTCTTTGTAGTACTAGACTTATGCTAGATTGTGTTGCAATACATTGGGTTTTAATGTTGAATTGTTTCAAATATTTATGATATGAATGGCTAATCGAGGGCATTCAAAAGCTCTCCTTAAGCGCCAAAAAAACCTTTGCAATAGTAGCCATGGACTTGGAGACCGTGCACAGTGGACCAAAATTGGCGTAATATCATGAATTGCTTTGAATAGAATCAATAATGTTGAGAAATATTTTTCATGTTGGATTCCTAACTTCAATATCTACCTATATCAACCGTTAAATTGTCAATAAAATAAAATGTCCAAAATGTATGGACTTTTGAACACGACAACTGTGGACTGTTACCGTTCCAAATCGAAATACATGGACTCAAAATAAGCCATTGTGCCTTTGGCTTGAAGTTTTGAGGTAAGGGGGTCGATTTAGAGAACACTCTAGATTTCAATTTAAATGACAATATCTGTCATTTTTTACCTATGGACTAATATGAGTGTTATATATTAGTATTATAATATAAGTGTTATATGAGTACATCTTGTGTTTTGGGCTTTTTGAGGTGCCATATTTTACTGCAAATACCAAAAGTATAATCTACAATGGTTTTGGTTGTATATGGATAAATCGATGTAAATTCTAATTTTTGATGTATCAAATCTTATTCAAATTAAAGACTAAAATTTATAGTAAAAATTATCTTTGACCTTTATTAAAAATGTTAAGTATACCATTGTCTATCATGATCATTTGAAATTATTTGGGGTTGCCATTGCAACCAGTGGCATAAACATGTGAATTGGTTTGAACTATGGAGGAGCAGTTTATGGGTGCTGTGCTGCAGAAGCCTGGCAAAATTAGATCTCACTTTTAATAGACTTTGCCTCATTTTCCAATAAATTTGATGGTTTAGTGGAACATGAGTAATGGTTCAACCGCACTCTTAAAAGGCCAAACATCCACTTCCAATACATCATGATTAACTAAAAAATCCCTAGATCTCTTAAAGATCCTATAAGAGATGCTTATGTTCTCTAAACAATCACATTAGTGGAACCGAAACATGAGTTACTAATGTATGATTTTTTGGTCAAACAGCACCCTTGGAAGGCCAAATGCTCATTTCCTTTCTTCATCTTTTTGTTCAATGTACAATCACACTAATGAATCTGAAAACTTTAAAAGATTTTTATTCAATATACGATTACCTAGTGAAACCGAGACAATCATAGATCCTTTGAAAGATGCTTTTAAAGATGATTTTGTTCAATACACACTTACACTAATAGAGTTGAGACATTCCAGATTCTTTAAAGATCTTTTAACCCCTAAAGAACTGTCGCTTCAGGGGGCACCAGGGTCCACCTCCCCTAGATGTGAGTGGATGGAGGTGGCCCCAAGATAAAGTGAAGGGATTAAGGAGAATCACACGTGTGAATTTAAAGCGCATCAAAATATTAAAATTTCTGCTCCCTAGATTTTTTTTAAAGTCCAAATTAGGGGTTGACTTGACTACGTGGCAGACTAAATGAGGAATCTTTGAAAACAAGGGCTCAGATTTTATCAAAATTCCAAATTATTTTGACAATGCACTTGGTAATGTTAGTGTGCACTTACTTACCACAGGAGTTAGAAAAAACAATATCATGTCATGGCTCTACTTGGGTAAGAAGCCAATCCGTATTATTTTACCCACCAGATTTCACATACAAAGCACCCCCCCTTAATTTTTGGAAAATTCACCAGATTTTTGGTTTGAGGGTTTGGGATGTAGCACTACACTAGAATATAGCACTTTTTTTCCCAGAAACTTTTTGCAACATTGATTTTTTTCTTGGTCAAACATCAAGTTTTGGTGTCATTTTCCTAAAAATGCACCATTTTCAATTGTTATAATCTCCCAAACAAAATAGTGGAATCTCCCCAAATTTGGGGTGCATGTGCATCTGGTAGGTAGGTATGACTTTGTACGGTTCATCCATGTGGATGAAGGGGGGTAGGGAGCTAGAGGCTTACGTGTGAAGGTGGGGCCAGTTTTGTCCCAAAATCCAAAAAGAGGTCTAGTCCTTGAAGGGTTAAAAAATGATTTTGTTCAGTACACACATTCAAGCTAGTACAACTGAGACATTCCCAGATCCTCTAAAGATCCTTTAAAATATTCTTTGGTTCAGCACACAGTCATACTAGTGCAACTGAGACATTCACAAATCATCCAAAGATTTTTTAAGATATGCTTTAAGAGATTTTCTTAAAAGAGATCCTCTAAAGATCCTTTAAAAGATGCTGTTGTTCAATACACAATAATTCCTAATCCTTTAAAAGATGGCAGGCTTGTCACTCCACTTTAGTATTGAAAGAATAGTAGGGGTGGGCAGAGCATCTCAATTTAGTAACCGTTTGAGAGAGGGGAAGAGACGGAATGCTTGATGCTACACATGAAGCGTGAAGCTGGATGATCGTTCCCATGTATAGAGTATAGAGGAGCCTACTGGCACACTGATCGTTTCTTGCATCCAGGTTGCAACTACACAGACCACATATTTTCTACGTTTTCCTCACTTACTGCAAACAGGGCTAGTGTGGAGATTTTGAAAGTTAACCGTGCATGTCAACTCCATATCCAAGGCCCTGTCCTCTAGATTTGATCATGCCAGAGGCCTCACGTCATGCAGTGGCTTAAAGAGCTTGCTTGTGGAGCTGAAAGCGGCATCCACCTATGGAATGCGCAGAGTATATAGTCTTTTCAAAATAGAGACACTAGACCCAGATTGGAAAAGAAAGACTTGTCATGCATAAGCCTGTTTAGCATCTGTGTGAATTTGCATATGTTCGGATGTTCCCTATTGTGTAGAGTCCAATGGAGCCACAGTAACTTGGCACATGAATGTGCTGAAAGCTATACTCGCACTCGTCCATAAATGACGGCTGTTGGAGTTCTGGGCACGAAGGTCTACCGTGAAGCATCAAGCTGCATTGGATTGAGGTTTTAAAAGATCCCTTACAATGGTGGGATAACCTCAATAAGGGGTGGCTTTGTTAATGTAGGAAGTGGCAATTTTGTGAGTCCGTCAACTGTGGGCTCTTCCTGTCAATATCTAAATTTCTTGTTTGTCCTGGTGTTTACGATGTACTTGGGAGGGTCTGCTTGGCAAGCAAACAAGAAGATGCATCAGAATGACAACTGAGAGCTAATGACTTCTCCAGAAAATCAACCTTGACATCATCCGAACTCTGCTTTTGCAGAATCCACTTTTTTGATGGATTCTTGTGTGGTGATGAAGATGTTCTCTCTACTAGGCACACACAGCTGGGGCTATGTTGCATTTTCTCATTAAGAGCAAGAAACCCGTCCTACTACGGTGAAGCCCTTACATTCTGGCGCGTCTGGCGCGTTCTTAGGTGTCAAAGTCAGGCTTCTTTCGAGGTGCGCAGTGACTCCACACTGTGTATGCAGCAGGTCCATGCTTTTGTAAGCTCCATTTCTCTCATCATGAATCAACCAGGACCCACAATGACAACTGAGCACCAACAACAACTGATTCTCATGGCAGCCCAGCTGATTCTGGTTTTGCCAGAGATTTTCCAGTCATTTCCGGGTTTGGGATTCCGCGGTAGCACTGGTTTTAACCATCCTCGGGGATTGATGGCGGTAGATGATATAGACACAGCCTTGGGTGATGCAATGTTTCTTGCTTTGACTAGCATGAACACAGCCATTCAAGCCATATTAGCCTCGATCTCAGAAGAGGACTCGGCACTCCTGCAAGAATTAGGCGGGATGCGAGGTGGGGATTAGGCTGCAGGTGTAGCCAAGGGTCACAAAATTCCTACTTTTAAGTGTTAGCTAGTTCGTGTTTGCTCTCTACTTCTTCCCGCTTCGTCCTCGCTTTCTCGCACATGGCAGCTTGCCCCGGGGCTCTGCTGTGCGCGCTGCGTGAGGCAGGCCCTGTATTCTACTTGCGGTGAAAGGGCGGGAGGCTTGATATCATGTAGTAGATACACGAGCCAGGCTATGGAGCGAAAATGGGTATCCAGGTTGGCAATGCTCCGGAGAGCCTTGCAAGTGATGGCTATGACGCCTCAGGCTCAGAAAGGTACAGAAAATGTAATTGTTTGTGTGTTTTGTTGTTCAGTCTCTAAACTGCTTGCCTCTGCTGCATGTACATTATATGTCCTTGAGACATCCCTGCTTAAGTTGTTCCATATGGTGAACAAGTTCGCTTGTTATGCTTCTTCCATTCGCTGCGTGAGAGTGAAAAAGAGGTACATCAGTCGTAGCTCCAATGGTATTAGTTTTGGGAACTGCCCACCAGTGCTCGCGCATATTCCACGGAAATCCCGCTGCAAATTCCAAAGGGGCAACTATTTTGAGCTTCCTTCTTAAATTGGTGGCTAGTTAACACAGAGTTGACAGAGTGCAAAGCCATATTGCAAGTCATGGATAAAATGCAGAGACAGTTGTAATCAGTGACAGTTCCTATGATATTGGCAATCATCTACCCTTCAAGGGTGTACCCGCAGGTTCTCAACTCTCCTGGAGCCAGCAGGAGGCGTGATGTTCGGATAAACATCATGCAATGTGAATTCCAGCACTCCAGATTTAGCTTCCAATTTCACAATGTGGCTGTGATTGAACTATCTTTTACAGGGCTTTGTGCGTACATGAGAGAGAATGCACTCATGAGACGTTGTTTGCTATAGCCTTGTGGCCGCGCCCAGTTTGGGCAGAACAAGAGTGAACAGACACTACCTTTGGGAGGAGCTCACTCCAGTAGTGGGACTCACCTTGATATAAGGGACCAGGGCTTTAGGCCCAGCCTCGAGATTTTGAAAGTTGGTTAATGGAGCTGATTTCATACAAGAACTCAAATTTAATAGAAGAAGAGTGGCCCTCACCTGCACCCGTCCCAGAAAATGCCACAAGCATACTGGGTTAGTGAGGCTGTTGGCAGGCCCTCTTGCATGCTATAGCTTTCCAAAATGGACCAGAGAGAGATTAGACAGTTCGTGGTCAAAACTGAAAACGATCACACATAGAAACAGATGGAGCGTCACAGCATATCAACTTACAGCCTTCTCAGGCACCATCACAGGCCCTCATAGTTTTTCAGTTCTCAGATAGCAGTATGATGACATAAAGATCATACCCCAATCCATTACAGTTGCTTAGAGATTTCTGACTTCGTGAAAAAATAGTCAAAAGCCAGGATAGAGAAATGAAATGAAATGAAATGGTACTTTATAGCGAGGATAGAGAGAGAGCCAGAGGGATCAGGGAATTCTTGAGTGTTGTTACAAAGAACTCAGCCACATTCGAGGAAAGAGAGGCAAAGAGAGAGAGAGAGATCAAGAGAAAGCTATAGTAGCAGTCTTCAATGAGACTCAGGTAATTAGGAGCTGCTCAAGATCTATGTTTCAGTGGTGTTTGCATGCAGGCTAAGCAATAAACAGAGGGTAGATTTGGCGAAAATTATCTCAAATCCTTGTCAATTGTGGGGTAACAGGTCTGATGAGGTGAGGTTATCCCTATGGTTACCCAATCATTTTGTAGGATACAAAGCAATGAAATTTTTCCACGTGAGCTGTGGTTTGCTTGCAGTTGCGGCACATTGTTTGGAAGGATGTTTGTGGAGCTTTGGTGGTTGTAGCCTGGTGATCTGTGGGATGCCATGTCTGCTCATCTGCACACTTGTTGTTTTCCCAGACAAGTCCAAGAATACAAGACTATAGGCACATTTGCACAAAGAAGGTCGTTTGGATTCAGGGTTGTTCAAACCCCCCTTGGGTGGAAGTGTCAGTTGCCAACAGACAAGGTCGAGTACAATCTGGTGTTGGTTGTATACACCGTGGAGATTCAAGCCAAGAATACAATGGGTATTGTTCTGATGGGAGGTCGGTTAGACAGATAGATATGTTCAAAGAAGGTGACCCCTTGGGTTTCTAACACTGCTAGTGTTCAGCAAGAAGCCTGGAATATTTCCTGATAATGTCTAGGAGCATTCAGATGTTTCTGAGTTCAAGGGTCAAAGATTGTAACTAACTTTTGAGTCATGCAGGATGGCTGTGTGGGATGCGAAACAAGTTTTTCATCAGACCAGTGGAAGAGATTGCTTTTCCACCATCCCCACTGCTTGCAAAAGGCAACCACGAGAGGGACTCCATAAGGACTCTATGCACACTTTGAGGTCAGTGAGGACATTATGTAAGACAGGACGACTGAAAGAGGCACTGCATCATTTGAACCAACAATGCATTCAGGCAGATTCGCAGACTTACATCTCTGTCTCGCAGGAGTGCATCAACGTGAAAGGCCTTTCAGAGGGAAAGCAGGTGCATGCCCACATTATTCAAAATTGATTCAGGCCAAACATCTTGGTACTCAACAACCTTGTGAACATGTATGTCAAGTGCGGGAGTGTGGTGGATGCACGGCAAGTGTTTGACAAAATGTCTGAACGAGATATTTTTACTTGGAACATAATGATAGCGGGATATGCCAAGCATGGGTTGGGATAGCTTTCAAAATCTATGAGCAACTGCAACGGGAAAGGGGGACACCTGACAAGTTCACCTTCGTCTGCATTCTGAATGCGTGTTCAAGCCTCGGGGCCTGGGAAAAAGCCAAAAAGGTCCATGCTGATATCATAAAAGTGGGAATTTCAAGAGGTGTCATTCTTGAGACAGCCCTTGCTAACATGTATGCCAAATGTGGGAGCATGAAGGATGCGCATAAAGTGTTTAACAAAATGGCTCAGCAAAATGTTGTCTCCTGGAGTGCAATGATTGCAGGATATGCTCAGCAGGGGTGTGGCAGGGAGGCTTTGGAGATGTAAATGCAATGGGAAGGGGTGATACCCAACAGGGTCACATTCATTTGTGCTCTCAATGCTTGTGGTAGCATCGGAGCTTTGGAAAAGGGTAGAGACATTCATGCTGACATAATCAAAGCTGGAACTGCGTGGGACACTATTCTGGAGACTGCACTTACTGACATGTATGCTAAATGCAGGAGCATAAAGGATGCCCGTCGAGTGTTTGACAATATGGCTAAACGAAATGTTTTATCATGGAACGCCATGATCACAGGATATGCTCAGCATGGGTTGGGTAATGAAGTTTTGGAGATCTATGGGAAAATGCATGAGGAAGGGGTGAAGCCGGACAGGTTCACATTTACTGGTGTTCTCAATGCGTGTCCTATCTTGGAGCCCTGGAAATGGGCAAGAAAATCCATGCTGACATCATAAAAGCTGGAATACCTTCAGATAAAAACCTGGAGACTGCACTTGGAGACATGTATGCCAAGTGTGGGAGCATGAAGGATGCACATGAAGTGTTCAAGAGTACAGCTGGGCGAGATAGTCTCATGGAATGCCATGATCACAGCATATGCCTACCATGGGTGTTGTAGGGAGGCCCGGCTACTATTCAAACAAATGCAACAGGAAGGCTTAAAGCCAGATGGTGTCACTTTTATATCCCTTCTCTCTGCGTGTAGACAAGTGGGCCTAGTGGATGAAGGCCGCCACTACTTTGATTCCATGAGCCGAGATCATGGTGTAACACCTACTGCAGAGCACTTTGGGTGCATGGTAGACCTTGGTCGTGCAGGGCGGCTGGAGGAGGCAGAGAACTTGATAAACCAAACTCCAATTGACCCGGATTCTTCAGTATGGGGTGCCTTGCTTGCTGCCTGCAGAACCCATGGCAATGTGGAGGTAGCTGAACGTGCTGCCAAAGGCCTTCTCAAGCGGGGTTCACATCCTGTGCAACTAATCTCTTGCAAGGTGAGACAATAAAGTAAAGATGGGGGAACCGACAAAGGATCACATGGAGCCACGTGCAAGCTGTGTTGAGATCAAATATACATTCATGTAGATGACACACAGAAAATGATCAAGTATATGTTGAGCTGCAAAGATTTCTTGAGTTATTTGTTGAACCTTGGCACATGCCTGATACATATGCAAGTGGAGCACAAAATAGTTTTGTTTGACACAAACTTCTTCAGTTTTGGAATTTTGTTGACAATTTTGTAGAATGCATAAGGTTGAACATGTGATTTTGGAATTTGTTGTCAACAAAGGTATGCATCTGGCTGTATCATCCCACCAGCCAGCTGCAGCATAGATGTTTGATAGCAGCACCTACAATGCCGCTTGCTGGTGATCCAACTTGAGTACAGCATGCTGTTATAGGCACCAAGCAAAGCCCACACTATGTGCTTGGACTGGCATATTCTGAATAAAATCCTCTGCCCTCCAAATTGCCCTGCACGGCCAAGACGGTCTGCCATGCATCAAAATGCTCCAATGTAGATGTGAGAGCATGATCATGATCCTAAAATGAAAGTACAGTATTAGCAACCGGCAACCTTATGTCACTTTGGCTGATTGTTTGATATTACTTCAACTGCACTCATGAAAACAACAGTAATAATGTAAGAATCTGAGGGTACATTTGCTAGTTTCTGGGTAGCATGTGAGCATAAGCTTACTCACTCCGATGTGAGCATGCTCATGCAAAGCATACTAAAGGATTCTATAGACTCCTGAAATATCCAGAGAATATGCTACAATGAAACACAAATATGGTCACACGACAAACTTACGAAACGAGTTCAAAATTTGTGCTCTACGCAAAACTATCTTGGGGGTTCTGTTTCGTCAACAAAACTCATTGTGCTAGCATAAGCACAAATTTTGAAGTAGTTTTGCTAGTGAAATACTGCATTTTCGGTTTTTCTTTTTTTTGGTTTGTGTCATGTGAGCCCTCAGGAACTGCCATATACGTTGTCTCTCTCTCGTGAGTACAAATTTTCGAGGTAGTTTTGCTAGCGAAATATTGTTGTTAATAATAATATTATAGTTAAGATGAGGCACAAGCGATCCTTTAGAAAAGGGAAATTGAGACCTCTAAAAGAAAGTTGAGCGAGGAAGCGTGTAGCATGTCTCTTTCTCTGCTGATATCTAGCTCCTGTCGTCTTCACATGTAGCTGGCTCTGGCCATCTTTTGGCCATCGCTCTCTGATTTCATCCCCTTCTTTTTTATCCTCCCTGCATTCCCTTACACACGCAGTAAGATCTCAGGAAGGCTATAGTGCTTAGAGCCTTTCCTCCTTTTTCCTTTCTGCCTCTCAATCTGCTGGACTCCATGGTAAGTTGGTGTCTTTTATGGCCTTCCCCTTTCTATTTAGCTCTGCAACCCTTATCATCCACTGTAGTTTCATTTCTAGTGTGACCTCTATTATTGCTTCTCGGTCAATCAGAAGATGGAACATGATTCTTCTAGTTCACCATCTGCAACTTTTTCTTTGACAAAATGATGTCTAATCGCAATATGCTTGGTTCTGTCACGAAGAACTGGGTTTTCAGAGAGTTTAATTGCACTTTGATTGTCGACCATGATTTTCGTTGGTTCTTGTTCGTCGATTGCTTGAATTTCTCCAAACGATCTCCTCAGCCACACAGCCTCTTTTGCTCCACTCGTCATGGCCATATATTCGGCTTTTGTGGATGAAAGAGTTGTGCATGGCTGCTTTCTGCTACCCCATGTGATTGGACTCATCCCAAACAAAACAGGTAACCTGTTGTTGATTTGCGATCGTGAATGTCTCCAGCCCAGTCGGCCTTTTTCAGCCTCCATGGTGTACTCTGTGAGGTTATTTTTTCCTCGCCAGTCTCTTAATAAAATTCTAGCCAGGGCCTTGTGAGGGCTGGATTCCTACCTACCTGTTTTTGGGCATGGATGAATGACGATGCGGATGAAGCAGGATGTGCACACTCGTTGAGTATGATGGATGGAGCAGTCCTGGATGGATGAGGCTAGAATAGCCGTTACGTTTTCACTCTCCAGGGGATGGGGTTTTTTCACATAAGGGTTTTGTCCTTCGCTCAACTTGCAGAGCAAGGTTTTCCCTTCTGAGGTTTTTTCATCCCATCTTTGTGAAACTCTTGATGCTTTGTCTTCGTTTTTCTGCTCACTGGAGCTCGCACCCTCGCATGCCAGTAGGTTTTACATATGTAATGCGTAGATTCCACCTACCTAGATATTCCGTTATTACGATGGATGTAGATGATAAAAGCGGATGAAACACCGCTGGCTGTCTGTTAATAAAACAGCTTGTCTTATGTCAACAGCTAGATTATCCCTAAGATGGGTGATGTGGCATCCTAACTGGATGGACACTTCACTATAATCTGAGGAACCAATCAGGGCAAGACAGGATAGGATCATGGGCTTTGGATTATAAAATGGATCAACTGGAAACCTAAGGGACCAGTGTGCGTTTGGTGATCATTGTGGTGTAAGGTGTGTGACGCAACGTACTCTGGATGCATGGATGTACAGAGTTGCCTTTCGTAGGAATCAGACTCCTCTTCAATAGGTCCCTTCTAGAGCTTCTTCTTTTGGCTCATCTCAAGGCTTTGGGCTCTTTCATCATCATCACTAAGGCACCATAGTTTAGCCACGATCCGGCTTGTTCATGCTGTTCACCCCGTTCCTTTATGGCATCCCTGGAGGTTATTTTTTCCTTTGTTCTCTTGTTTTCCCCTATTTTCAATAAACTTGTCCAGGGCCTCTACCCCATGTTCATAATAATAATAATAATAATAAACTAAATAATTTATAAAAACAGATCAAATGAATTAAAATAAGGAAAAAATATAAAAAGCGGGTGACCGGTATGACAGCGGTCGCCCAGAAAGAAAAAGACATAACATAATGATATGATAATGATATATATAATGACCGGTAGAACGGTCGCCCTTGCTCGGGAAAAATTAAGTAAATAAAAAATAAAACCAAATTATGTATTGTAAATAAGTAGGTTGTTCCCAACAAGTAGGTTGTTTACAAGTGAGTTGTTCGGAAAGCCTCTCATTTTTTAATAATTGGGAGTTTATGTCTCACATGTGGGCCAGGACGCACGGCCACAGGTTTGCCCAGCCACCCCCGCAGCGCCCGCAGTCCCCCCACCCCGCGGGTCAGTCCACTCGACTCGCCTCGGGTGGTCTGCCCACTGCCGATGCATGTCGTCCGGCAGACCACCCCGAAACCCGCACACAACACCAGACCCTCGCACACGTGGCACGCATCTGCCCGTCCAAATCCGGTTTTATTCAGACCGTCGAGATTTAGGGCATGCCATCGCAGTCACTGATCTCGTGAGACCCCTTTGCTCTTTTTTCTGTTTCCTCCTCTGTCGTCTTCCCTATCGTCTCTTGTTGTTGTTTGTTGTTTGATTGTTTGGAACCAACAGACTCATGCGGTTGTGAAGAATCATGTAACATGACTCCGTGACCAATGTGACAGACCTGTGCGGCAGACCCGGGCGTCAGATCCGTGCGACAAACCCGCTTGACAGACCCGTGTAGCAAACCCTCAAAATAAACCCAACAGCAGACCGGTATGACGGAGACCTAGGGCAGACCACCTCGGAAGACCCCGACGGCGGCCATTATTGTGCCGCCGGGACATTTGATGTTTCGGCACCAATCCAATGGGCCGCGTGTATGGCGTGCATGGACTCTTCCACACATGTGCATGGCCTCGACTGCACGCGTGCTCCTATCACTTTTAGCAGTGAGCCGTTACGTTGGGGCTGTCACCTCTTCCTCCTCTTCCGTCTTAATTTCGCGTCTCTCCACTTTGCTCCTGCACGCTCTGTGTTGCGGTTCGCGGTTTCTGCCTCTTCGATAGGAGCACGACGATTCGTTTCTAGCGCCTGCCCGTTCATCAAAGGTCGCGTGCACTACAACAAGATGTGATTTTTAGCACAGTGTGTTTCGCTGTTTTCAAAGTCGTTTCAGGCATGTTTTACTACACCGCCCATAGTGCTAAAAACCAAGTCAAAAACAGTCATGCCTGAAACGACTATCCCGAATAGTGAAACAAACGTATGATGTCTCCCGAAGGGAGCGTAACTTATGGTGTCACTTCACCACAAGGGCTACTGCCTTCCAGCTCAAAGGTGGACACCTTCATGACACACCAGACCGTGGTTTGAACCCACAACCACATCCAACGTGGTATGTGCCCATCACCACGGGGCTACATGCCGGTGGAATAACTTTACTATGGTGGAGCCCACTATTTTTTTCCAGGTAGGAGTTGGGGCAGTAAACCGTTTCACTATGACAATACACCAAGTAGTTTCACTACTCAGTTTCACTATGACGTGTATTAACGTGCCTGCACTCACCATTACACGTGTAGTTGACAAAATTACTACATAGTGGATCATGGTGTTGTAACTTTCACTGTATAGTGAAACATAGACACCTAGTAGTTCATTTTACTACTATGGAGTTGTGATTTTAGGTCATTGATTTCAATTGGACATTTGGGGTGAGATGAGACTCTGGGGCCATTTATATTTTAAATCTTCCAAAGATCCTGTCTGATGAGCCTGTTCCTGTGCTGCTTCATGAAGAGAAGCCCGGGGCAGACCACATGATGGCAGATGTTCTGTGTATAGTGCAGGTCTGAGGAGAAAATGGCCAAGTCTTCTGCACTAGCAAGTTGTTGAGCAAGAGTCGGCTAGTCTTTGGGAGACATGAACTGCTCGCCCTGGTAGCCTACAGTCTGGTGAGCCTGTCTGGAAAGTCCTGAAGAAGACCCAAACTCTATAATGGGACTACCAAAGGAGATTTCAAAGGTTCATTTCACCAGTATTCGGCACACGAACAAACCCCATCTTGGAAGTGGTGAAAACGGTTGGCATCCCGTACAACAATAGCTCGCCCAATAATCTTTGAGATGAACTTCGTGGCCGTATGGCAGTCACCACACACTCTAAGGTTCTTGATGACACGGACTTGTGTGCCAGGGGGCGTACTGATGAGCCCAAAGGCAATGGCCAGCTTCTCACTGTGGTGGTGAAGAGAAAATTCTTTTTGCTCCTCCACCACATCATGCAATACAAAACGGGTGTCAGGCACATACCCGACCTCCTTCATCTGCACAGACAATCTCTTCAGCTCAGCATGTACTTCCTCAATTCGTGGATGCGACGAGTCCTCCACCATGAATGTATGCACCTGGTTGTCAACCTCTATGCAGCTGTATCCTGCCTGCTTCCTGACCCCTCTGTCCCTCATCATTTTTCTCACTGTTGCAGTATCATCCCACCTGCCGGCAGCGGCATAGATGTTTGACAGTAGCACATAAGTTGCAGCCTCCTGTGGATCCAACTTGAGAAGGCGTGTTGCCGCACGTTCTGCCACCTCCACATTGCCATGAATCCT
This sequence comes from Takakia lepidozioides, assembly GCA_030704615.1. Classification (NCBI taxonomy): domain Eukaryota; kingdom Viridiplantae; phylum Streptophyta; class Takakiopsida; order Takakiales; family Takakiaceae; genus Takakia; species Takakia lepidozioides. Next base: position 40,798,091 of record CM060731.1, read on the forward strand.
GCACGCACCAAGCAATGCCCCCCAAGTCGAACCAGCTGGTTCAATTGGCATGTTGTTAATGAAGTCCTCTGCCTCATTCAATCGTCCTGCACGGCCAAGAAGGTCCACCATGCAGCCAAAATGCTCCACTGTAGGAGTGAGGCCATGATCTTGAATGATGGAATTAAAATAGTGAAAGCCTTCATGCACTAGACCCCCATGGCTACAGGCGGAGAGAACACACGTAAAGGTGATATCCTTTGGTTTTAAGCCTTCCTGTTGCATTTGGTCAAATAGTTGCAGGGCCTCCCTCCCACACCCATGCTGAGCGTATCCTGCTATCATTGCATTACATGAGACCACATTTCGTTTAGCCATATTATCTAACATTTGACGTGCATCCTTTATGCTTCCACATTTGGCATACATGTCCACAAGGGAACTCTCCAAAATGATATTGGGCTTCATTCCAGCTTTCATGATGTCAGCATGTACCTCTTTGCCCTTTTCCAGTGCTGCCAGGCTGGCACATGCCTTGAGAACACACACGAATGTGACATGGTTGGGCATCACCCTCTCCTGTGTCATTTGTTTATACATCTGCACAGCCTCCCTACCACACCCATTCTGAGTATATCCTGCAATCATAGCAGTCCATGAGACCACATTTCGTTCAGTCATATTGTTGAACACTTGAAGCGCATCCTTTCCACTCCCACATTTAGCATACATGTCGACAAGGGTATTCTCCAGAATGATGTTTGGCGCAATCCCTGCTTTCATGATGTCAGCATGGACCTCTTTGCCCTTTTCCAGGGCAGCAAGACTAGCACATGCATTGAGAACACAAACAAATGTGACCTGGTTGGGTCGCACCCCTTCCCGAATCATCTGCTCATAAGTCTCCAAAGCCTCCACACCACACCCATGCTGAGCATAGCCTGCTATCAGCACACTCCATGAGACCACATCTCGCCGAGTCATATTGTTGAACACTTCATGTGCATCCTTCATACTCCCACATTTGGCATACATGTCAGCAAGGGCAGTCTTCAGAATAATATCTGGCATGATCCCAGCTTTGATGATGTCAGCGTGGACCTCTTTACCTTTTTCAAGGGCTGCAAGGCTTGCACATGCCTTCACAATGCAAGTGAAGGCAACATTGTCAGGTGTCACCCCTTCCTGTATCATTTGCTCATAGACCTCCAAAGCCTCCCTACCACACCCATGCTTAGCATATCCTGCTATCATTGTAGTCCAGGTAAACAGATCACGTAAAGGTATGTTGTCAAACACTACGCGTGCATCCACCAAGCTCCCACACTCGGCATACATGTTGACAAGGGTCTTGTGTAGAAAGATATTTGGCTTGAACCGACTTTGGATAATGTGGGCATGCACCTGCTTTCCCTCTGCTAGGCCTTTCCTTCTGATGCACTCCTGCAAGACACTGACATAAGTATTTGAGTCTGCCAAAATCCTTCCTTGGTTCAAAATATGCAATGCCTCTTTCAGTTGTCCTGTTTTACATAATGTCTGCACATCCCAATAAGTGCCAGTTGAGTTCCTTTGGAATTCCTCTCTTATCCCTCTTTTGACAGCAGTAGTCATGGTGGAGGTGCCTGATTCAAACAACTGTGCTGTTGCTGCTTCCAGATGACCATCTGTCCATGCTGGTTTCTTGTAGCTATCAATCCTCAGTGCCTCAATGTTACTTGTGTGCTTGACATCTGGTCCTCTGGTAGTGATCTGCACACACAATCCATCCCTCCTTAAGCTCTTCCTGCTTTCACAATACATACCACACCTTGGTGCAAGTAGCTGACAACGACAACACATAACTCATAGAAAAGACACATCATCCTGACCTGCAAGACACTATTTTCTATGCTGAATCAGTAGCAAGAATTAAAACCCAGGTGTATTGGTATATAAGTGTGTGAAGAGAGAGTATATATTCCCAACGGAAAACCAAACCTATCAGGTCAGCCGTGGGGTTTGAAACAACATGTGACAGTTCCACTGCCACTCGATGCAAAGGAGAAATGGTGTAGAGGACGGAATGTACTCATAAGACATTGACTTACCTTGAAACATGTAGTTGATCAGAGTTTTCCGGATATCCTCTAGAAATCCCTTCACACAAACATCAATCTGCTGTGTGTGATTTGCCCAATAACTAGACCCCTAAAAGACCTGGGCTTTTGGCTCAGCCACTAGATTTTCAAAGTTGGTAAACAAGAGATACAGGAACAGTTCCCTTGATGGAATTGAAGAGGGTGTCTCTCTGGTGAGAGTACCCAGGACAATGAATCCGAAAGAGCATAGGACAGAGCCAGTGAGAAAGCAAGAAAGACCGGCGCACTATCATTTCAGCTAACCCTATGTGCAAACCAGACCAAAATGGCAGAAAAAAAAAACTCACTTTACATGACATCAGAGCCCCGGATTGAAAGATCTCACTGACTGTGCTCGCCATAGACCCCACCCTGAATTATTACCGAGCAGAAAGATAGAAGGATGCTAGACCACTTCTAAACTTAAGTGGAATAATGAGCCAATGTTTAGTTACATATGGCAATAAAAAGTAACAATTAAATTTAGAATATAACTCCAGGGAAAACTCGAGGAGAGAGGATGGCGATGGCGGAGCTGACAGCCAACGGTCATCTAACCATTACCTTCGCCTCGTTCTATTCCCTCTCCCCTCTGGCTACCCTCAGTCTTCGATGCAAATAAGTGCCCCCAAGCTTAGCTTTCGATTGATATACTCTTCTTGTTTCTTTATAGATGTTTTCTCAAAGTTTCCTCTACTGACTGTTCATCCGAACAGTGAGCTTCCTTTCATCTCCTTATCTCACTTTAGCATCATCCCTAGCTTATCTGCCTCCGCTGTCTTTAGCCATTAAGGAAGTAGCTTTCCTCCGAGACGTTTCCCGCCCCTTCCCTCCCCCTCTATCCTTCTTCTTTTCGCTCTCTCGTTTCAGGCCGCCAGCTTAGTAACTCAAGCGAGAGTCTTGGAGCAGCAGTCGTTTGTTTATTTCTCTCTCGTCTTCATGGCTCACAGAAACAACCATCAGCGCAACAGCGATATCATGGAATCTCGAGGTATCAATCGTGGAACGCAGAATAACCATAGAACATCAAGCTCGTTCAAGGATCGCTTCTGCCTCTGACACTGTAAGGAACCCCTCTCCTATCCTTCCCCCCAACCCTCTATCTCCCCCCAGCCACTTCTCAAAATCCCCAGGCTCAGCTCCTTCCTTCCCAGCCTTCAGAGATCCCCTATTTTGGAGAATCCAGGAACTGATTGGGAGGAAGAAAATGTTCTTAATCAAGATGACTTGGACAAAGACTACCCCATGATCAACATGAACATCCCAGAGCTGCAGCAGAGAGTAGCTACAATGGAAAAGTCTGGTATTCTCATTCACTTTCCCGGGAAAAAAGTGGACAGAGCAACTGTCAGGAGCTGGGCCATCAGGCACCTTGGAGGCGAGGGAGAACTCAGGCAACAGTTCAGCCATGCAAAAGGACGCGGGTTTTTCTCAATCGTCTTTGAAACACAAGAGGCAGCTAACGAGGCAATGCTCTTCAATCCTCATACAAAAGGCTTCAATGGCAATATTTTTCCGTGGTCTCCAAGAATGGGTAACAGGAATGGCAAACTATGGGGTCCTCGCATCGTCTGATCAGTGCCTTTCATCCGAGACCAGTACTTGGTTAACTTGCCAGATATTGCAAACCATTTCGGCTCATACCTTGGGTGTCTGGCAGTATTTGACCCCCAAATGTGTACTCATAACCTAAGGCAAGACCCGGCTTGGAAATCTGGACTATCGCCTCTCGCCTTCATGAAACAGGATGTGCTAAATTTGTCCTCATGATGCCAGACGAGTATGTTCTTCCGCAATTTGTTTAGTTACCGATAGATGAGGAGGGCAACTACTTTACAATCCAACTCATAGAAGACACTTCCTACGTAGCTTGTTTCAATTGTGGCCAGCTGGGACATATCAAACTGGACTGCCCTACAGCTAAGCGCAAGCGCTCTCAACCATCCATTCCCAATAACCTCCAGCCACAAGATCAAGAAGGGATTCCAGCAGCAGCCGCCAACCATGTGCAGAGCCATGTGCAGGATCTGGAATCTCCCAATGTACACCCAGGGCCATCTTCAGTTCCCAGGAGGACTCAACCCATGCACACTGCAAACGACCCATTGCAGGTCCGGTCTGTAACAATTCCAGCTTGGACATGGCCAGTCAATCTGGCCTGCTGCTTCTGTTGTGGAGGCAGGGGTACTTCAACAAGACGATCTTTGCTTAGAAGACCATAAGCATAATGAAAATCAATGACAAAAAGTTGAGCCCCCAGGTGTAACTGGTGAACCATGGCATACATATCAGCAAGGGCAGTCTTCAGAATGATATCAGGTGAGATTCTAGCTCTGATGATGTCAGCATGGACGCCTTTGTCCATTCCCAAGGCTGCAAGAGTGGCACACGGACTGAGAACACAAATGGGTGTTACATTGTCGGGCTGCACCCCTTTCCATTGCATTTGTACATACATCTCAAAAGCTCCCTACCACAACATATACCCTGGATTCCACACACTGTTCTCGGCTCAATTCTTCCCCACTGGAACCTCGATTCTATCTGTAACCATTTCCACAGTTTCCACAAACCAGTTTCTATCGTTCCCAGAGTGCCTTAGTCTGAGCAAACCTAGAGGAGTCTTCATTCTCATCCAAAACACGACCCGAAAACCCCAGACAACTTTGTCTGGATCAACTCTCTGAGACCTAAAGACCGCAGGGTTACCTTTTTTATACCAAATAACTAGGCCATCAAATGAGACTGACAGTCCGAGCCTACCTCTACCTCTCAATGATCTTTAACCTTCATCTCCTCGTGGAACATTAGAGGGCTAGGAGCTTACCCGGCTTCTCTAAAAAAATTGAAAATCAAAACTTGGTTGGCGCCATCGCTTTCAGATCACTCTATCATATTTCTTCAGGAACACAAATTAGACCAAAGAAAAATCGATAGCCTCTCTGATTATCTATGGCCACTCTCAAATTCATTATAGAAACCAACCTCCTCTGGCACAAGAAGAGGGACTGCAATTCTTCTTTCTCCATCCATTCAACCCTTTTTCTCATCGGAAGCTAGTTGGCTTTTGGCATAATGCAATTTTGTGCATTGTCTCTGCCCAACTTTGATGGTCAAATAGGGCTGGTAAATATCTATGCGCCAAACACCTCTTCAGACAGAGCAAAGCTCTGGAATCATCTCAATACCAAAATGCGAGAACAAACCTCCATTGATAGCTGGATAGTATCAGATGACTTTAACATGGTGGAAACGCAAGAAGATAGGAGAGGTGCAGGTTCATTTACCTCCAGCCCTGAAGAAATGGACCAATGGTTTGATTGTACTCAAACCCATAACCTGACAGAGGCTGTTCCAGTCTTTGGCCAGGCCTCAAACATTTCATTCACTTGGTCCAATAACAGATCTCTTACAGATCTTAGCATGGCTCGCCTTGATAGGGCTTATCTCTCCCTCAACCTGGTTCAATATGCCAAAAGAGCTCTGCAAGAACCTATACCCTTAAGCTTTGACCATGCTCCAACCCTCTCCATAGCGTTACCTGATTCTTACAAGCGAGGTAGAGGCCTTTACAAAATCAATAACCTTCTCCTCAAGTTACCAAAATTTAAAGAGGGCCTTCTGCAGGCTTGGACTCACGCTGGCAACAACCTCCTCGACTCTACGCAGCTCTTCCTGGCCAAACTGAAGGCTGTTGACATTGAAAGCCAAAGGATGAGTCGAGAGCTGGCTACCATTAGGAAAAAAAAAGGCTGTGGCCTTGAACAAATGCCTTAAAGTCTGTCAAGCCAAACTGGAATCTAGTCACTGTGATGAGGATACCTACCGCACATATATTCAAGCCAGAAACAACTTGGATATTCACCACAAGATTCAAGAGAGGAAATGGAAGCTCCAGGTAGGGGTTAACTGGTCTACAAAGGGGGAGACAATGAATAGATATTTCTTCGATAAAACAAGATTGAGGAGGGCCTCCCAAACAATTTCAGAGCTCATAGACCAACACTCGGGGCTTTCAGCTTCAGCTCCAAAGACCATGGCTAAATTGGCGGGTAGACACTTTCTTGATCTTTTCCATTCTGACTCCATCTCCCTGGAGCCGTCTCAGGAACAAACTTCGTGTTTGATTCACACTCCTATCCTGTTGTCCCAAAAGTACGCATCCCAGTTAGAAGGAGATTTCACTAACATTGAGTTGGGAGATGCAATGTCCAAATTGCAAAACAACAAATCTCCTTGAACGGATGGAATTTCGGTTGAATTTTGCAAAGCTTTGTGGCCTGAAATATCGGGAGACTTCACCAATCACCTGTATCACTAGGGGGCACATGCCCCCTATTATGTCACAAGGGGTTATCACCTTGTTGTACAAAAAAGGGGATAAGACAAATATATCCAATTACCGTCCTATAACTCTTCTAAACGTTGCATACAAAATAGTGGCTAAGGCATTGGCTCTCAGATTGCAACCCCTCCTTCCATCCATCATAAGGCCAAATCAAACAGGATTTATCAAGGGCAAATATATTCTCAGCAACCTACTTCTGGCCCAGGAAATTCCAGCCTATGCCTCTAGGACAAATCAAGCCATAGCTCTCCTCTTGTTGGATTTTGAAAAAGCCTTTGATCGTGTTGAATGGTCTTTCCTGCTTGCGGCTCTCTCAAAATTAGCCTTCCCTCAATCCTTTTGCAAATGGGTTAGGATATTACTCACTTCCTCATCTAGCAGGGTCGCTGTGAATGGTCATTTATCAGCCTCATTTCCCCTCCAACGGTCGGTGCGCCAAGGGTGCCCCCTCTCACCCTTTCTGTTCCTAGTAGTAGCAGACACCTTGGGATACATGCTGCAGCAGAACCACCTTATTAAGGGCCTTAGAGTCACCAACTATATTACCAATCAGTATACATCTTTGGTGGACTCTATGTTCGTCGATGACACCTTTTTAATGTTGCAAGCCACCCCAGAGAATCTGGACCAGGCAGGGGATACTTTAATCATCTTTTGTGCAACCTCGGGCTTCAAAATCAACTGGAACAAGACTACATGATTGGTTGTAGGGGACCTATCAGCATCCTCAATGGGAACACCACCCTCCTGGGGAATGACTCAAGGGCTTAAATGGCTCAAACCCGGTGAAACAACTACCTTTTTGGGTTACACATATGGCATTGGCCTGTCAGACCAGCAGATGTTTGCCTCTACATTGGCAAACCTTAAGAGGAAACTAACATACTGGGGTTCTAAACACCTTTCAATAATAGGTAGAGCCCTGGTGGCTAACCAGATTCATTCTGCTGGGCTATGGTATTATGCTTCATCTTGGCGACCGAACTCCAAACAGACACAAGAAATAAAACGCCTTCTTAGGAACTTTGTCTGGGGAGTAGAAACCTCATCACAAAACAAAAGACCTTTGGTGGCCTGGGCTCAAATCTGCTTGCCAAAGAAAAAGGGAGGGTTGGGGGTTCTCGATCCCGAGACCCAGATTGTGGCACTTCTTGGCAAATGGATACCTCATTTTCTTGGACCAGAGGGGGGATGGTGGAAATTTATGGTCTATGACCATATTGTCAACTCATCCCCCCTCAAAACTACACAATGGAGCCCCTCCCTTCGATGGCTTACTCAGGGCTTCAACCTTAAGTCAGTAGGCTCCTCTTTCTGGTCAGGTATCTGGATGGCTTGGGGAAGGCTAAGGAAGCTGCTTGTAAAATCGCAGCCAAGCAACTAATATGAAATTAAACGACAGCACTGTTTTTGAATAGTAGCCCCCTCACCCCAGCTCAGAAAAACCAGGCCAAAAGATGGTCCAAATGGGATTGCCTTGGAATCAGGCAGATACACAATATATGGACACAGAACAGTCTCAGATCTCAAGATTCCATAGCTCAATAAGTCGGAGCTGCACGAGCCTCTAAAGGTTTTCAACAGATCATTCAATCTGTCCCAGCTCAATGGCTCGCCACCCTTTCCTCTGGTCCGCAAGAGCCAACCCCTAAATCTTGGGCCCTCGTCGTCTTTCAAATCCAACTTACCATTCTATTCATAGATGATATCACAAGGTCAGATATTTCAGTCTATACATTCTCCATTGACACAACCTCTCTCAGGCTCTCTCTTACATCTCCAAACCCCTAACGCATCCAGACAATGCCTCTAACTCCAGTTAGAATATGCTGTTGGACTGCCCCTGATAGAGCAATGAATCCCCAGCCTCCCCTTACTATCACCACGATAGTTTGGCTTGCATCCAACTCATTTGTGTGGATCCTCGGAAGATCCCTCGCAGAAATAGAGATCGATCCCCTGGAATGGTCATGGAACACTACATGAAAAAGGGGGGGTTTTCGATGCCGCAGCCACGCCGCGACGTCGTAAAACAGCCATTTTCAGGCAGGGGGGAAGAGCCAAATTTGCGATGCCCGGGCGTCGCAAGCCCATCGCAAAGGCGTCGCCAAAAAAACGTCGCAAATATGTGAAGCCGCGATTTGCGACGCTCGGGTGTCGTAAAAAATAAAATAAAAATTTAAAAAAAAAAACTACTCTGTAATGCAAAATTAGCACCGTCCGGGGGTCGCAAAGTGCGACGCCTGGACGTCACAATTTAAAGGGGTACATTTGAATTTAGGCGGAAAATTTTGAATTTGAAATTTGAATTTCAAAAATTTGTTGACAATTGACTCCGGCGTTGACCATTGACTTCGGTTCTGTCTAATGGCGATATGTTCATTGTTTTACATATATCATGCGCAATGCGTACTTGAACCTAAGACCTCAATGTTATAACATTTCTAAGACACTACAAACTAACCAACACACCTACGCTACATCTATGTATCACAAAATCAATATATATATATATATATAAAGATTTCCGTCAAATTGTTTTTTTTTTTAAGAAACAGGGAGGTTGAATCCCTAATTAATTTATTGAAATAGTTATTTGAAGGGGAAAAAAATTAAAACCCCACTTACGCCGTAAGGCACACACACTGTATTCAATGTATCGAGATCCAACCATCTCTGATGGAGATAAAGTTCCAAGGACAAAAGACCATGTTTCTACTAAATGCACTGCATTGCGATCAGTAATCCTCGTGCCAGACAACTCGTAATGGAGATAAGTTCAAGAGACCAAAAAACAGGGCACACTGCCCAAGACTTGAAGTGTAGCAGACGTTTAACCTATTTGTTGTTGGGCTTCTGAAGACCAACGAGGGCGATCTAGGGATGTTGGAGATGGACGTTAATGAGCCATTGACCGGAAAGTGAAGAGAGAGCCCTCTATCTATAGAAGAGTTTTGAAGTTGTCGTGGAGGGCTTTTGGTGCTTCCAGTTGACCTCCTTTTCAAACTCGGGGGGAAGTGTGGAGTGGTGCACAAAGATCTCGCCATGCTTGAGCGAGCTACTGTAGCTTGGGACAAGGTTAGTGGCATGTTTCTGGACATAGATATACCTCCTACACCTTACCATCATGCAGAGCGAGGCACTTTGAGAGAAGTCTGGCAGTTGATAGCATAGATCAGGATTAGATCTTGCTTGGTCGGGCCTCTATTCTTCCCCTCATTTTTTTCACTATTTTTCATTACTTTGTACTTGTAGTTGCCAAAGCCTCTCTTGGTGGAGGCCATTCAGTCCGGGGTTTTGGGCTGGGATATTCTGCAGGATCAGCACTGCAGATGGATTTTGGTGTGGGGGTGTTGATGTTTTGATTTCTTGTGTTTGGATCCCCCCCAACACCTGCATGCTTGACTGTGCGCCATGTTGGTTTTGTGCGGGCGATTGCTTTCGTAGGGATTAGGCCGGATTTGATCACCGGTCAATCCTAGAGTATGCTGTCGGTGGTGAGGCTGGAATGATGACCAGCAAGACCACCAGTGTTTCTTCTATGGTGAGACTGGGTTGATGACCAGCCAACCATAGGAGTTCTTGCGGTGGATGCAGGTGCAGGTGCCCTGAGCCACTGGGATATGACCCTTAAATTGCAACGGGTGCCCACCCTTGTCACTATTAGAATTAGTACTAGAGCCTCATAGTGTCACGTAGGGGAGGTGCACGTTGTGAGTGTTATCACGGAGTTACCCAAGGTTTCTGAGGGGAGTACGGCTACAGGCAGTAACAGTGAGAGTGGGTTCACAAGACGAGATATTCGGTTCAGACCACCTTCACCTCCACCCTCAACTACTGTAGAGTCTGACACAGACCCGGAGGCTTCATCAACAGGTGTGCAGTCTTCTTCGCCATTATTGTGGGACGACATGGAGGAGATGTATGGAGCTACCAAGGGGCCTCGCAGGTACTCTGGAGCTGTGGACACAATCGAGCTAGATGACTTTATCCAAGAGTTTGACAGCTGGTGTGATTTGCAGCAGATGCGCAATCCACAGCTGTTCACCCCATTCATGGCGTGGAAGGGATTGTTCCAGCATTTGGAAGACCCGCTTATGGACGATTACCACGAGTTCAGGCGAGGACAAGAAGCGGAGATTGAAGAGTGGAGGATGTATTGGTCACCTGACTACGTCTCCATTACTCGAGGCACGACGTGACCAGTAGCTGCATCAGCACCAATATCTCTCACTGCCAGCACTAGTAGTGGAACAAGTAGTGCCGGTACTTCAGCAGATGGTACCAGTTCAAAAGGTGCTACTACTCATCCTGCCACGACTACAACACATGTGCCTAGATTCAACCCGGTGGTGAAGTTCTTCCAGGAGTTGCGGACGAACTACCAAGGCGTACGGACAGAGAAGCTGCAAAGTTTGCAAGACTTCCAGCGCAAATCCAGTGAGAGCTTGCGAAAGACCTACACTCGTATGAGGCGCTTGATAAGTGTGACCCAAGGGGTTACTGAAGCTCAGGCAGTCCAGTTCTGGTATGGAATTTTGGACAATGAGCTCAGGAGAAGGGTGCGGGATGCAACCCTGTTACAAGCGGCCCAACCCATGGCTGAGCGGATTGAGCTCAACATGGTGGATGAGCGAGTTGTTACCATTGGATTTGACAAGGACATGCCTGCACAAGGCGCAGCTGTCAGCCAACAGGTACAAGGGACTGCCCAACAGCGTGGTCAGGGGGGCAAGGTTGCCCAACCCAAATTCCATGTAGTTTACAGGGGACCTCAGGTGCAGAGGCCAGTAGCTTCTTTTGCAACCCAACAGCAACCAGGGGTGATATGTTGGACAGGTGGAGGACCTCATGTCAAGAAAGATTGCCCAGAGAGTGGCAAAAGGCCAACACAAGCACAGCCTGCACAGTTGCAGTGTGGGCATTGTGGCAAGTATGGGCATGGAGATGCCCAGTGTTATGACTTGCACCCTGAGTTGCGGCAAGGCCAGTTCCAAGGGAACTATGGTGCCCGAGGGCAAGGTGGAGCACCTCAGAGAAGACGATGTGGTTAGGCACGAGGTGTGGGACGAGGGCAAGCACAGTATGGCCAAAGACGTGGAGGTCAGGGTGTTGACCAAAGCATGGCCAACCGGCTTCAGCAACTAGAGCAAAGGCTTGCTGCCATGGCCACAGCTCAGGTGGTACCAGCTCCAAGACCTGAGGGTCCACCTCCTGTTCCTCCTCAGCAGCGTCATCCTGACGGAGGAGACATGGGAGGGAGGCATGGGATTTATGTGTGGGGCAGCACTACCACTAGTGCAAGTGGAGTCTGCTGCAGCCGTCACTCGAGGAGCATCACGAGTTCCTGAGCCACGAGGTGCAGAGGTGGAGTTAGATCCACAACGTGGGGAGGCAAACCGTCAGGCTAGGTTGCCTCAATCATTTATCTTGGGAGAGACAGTGTCGACGACATCCATGGCACCTAGTTCTCGCCCGACAGATACAGAGGCCGTTATTGTGCCATTGGGGAGAGCTACACGTGCAGCACTGACACCTGCTGCCAAGGCTAGTGCAGCCAGTGTGTTGTTGGGGGCAGCCACCTCTGTGTGTCAAGCCCCACTGTTCTCGGCAACCATGATCGCGACGCCGGAGGTAAGACTAGCTGCAGTGTTTAGACTAGCAGCAACACTCTGCGAGAGTGGGGAGGTCACTTCATCTTCTGCAGAGTTGGTGGAAGGTGTAGTGGCAGAGGAATCCTCGGATTTGAGGGTCAAGACTGCCACGGCTGCGCCATGGCAAGCTGCAGCTACCAGGGTGACGGAGCTGCCAGCTAGGCTAGCCTTTGAGCGCTCCATGGTGACACCTGGAGTTGTCTTGTTAGACAACCAAGATGACATTTTCTCTTTTGAGTGGACCGGCAGGCAAGAGATATACGGCCACTGCGGTCTTGTTGGACTCGGGAGCTCAGCCACTGATGTTGGGCAGAGCTGCTATTGCAGGTTTGGGCCTCATGGAGGCGGATATGGAGCCTTGTCCTTTCCAGATACAGACATCTCTGGGAGGATTAGAGCAGGCTCGGGGCATGACACGGCGTGAGTTGGCCATTAGACTACAGCCGGATCATCCTATAGATGGCTCAGTGATGTGAGCCAAGGCCATCGTGACAGATGCGATCTCTTACGATGTCCTCGTTGGTGGGGCAGTGTTATATCCCATAGGCTTCACCCTGGATTTTTGGGAGGAGTCAGCATCCTACAGGCCTGGATGGTAGTCAGGGGATGGTCGTCATGTACAGCTCCTTGTGACATTCATTGGGGGTGTTGTGTGCGCAGCGAGGCAAGATGCCAACACTAGCCGCCTTCACAGCTGCAGTTAGTTGGCCTGGAGAGTTGATGGAAGGCAATGACCATGAGAGGATGTAACCCAATCAGCAGAGTGAGGGGATGACATGCATGGTACGGCGGAGTTGTCTGCCGTGGTTGCTCACACTACATTGTGGACTACGAGCAAGGATTTGCAGTAGGCTGCTGATAGACGGGTGCAACAAGCCTGGGTAGAGGCCTTCGTACCATGTTGAGGGTCCTACGCTATTTATAGCTTCAGCAGACAGACCCTTCGGCATACTATTTGGAGAATGTGCCATTGATGGGTGATTTAGGGCCAAGGTGATGGCCACGTGTGCATCAAGTGCGGTCTTGGCTTGGATTAGCAGTGTTGCTGGACGCAGCTGCAGTGGGGTCACAGACTCATCGCCCACGACTATGGTGGACCAACTTGATGCCACATGCACTGCTCAAGCGTGCATTTGATGGGTGCAGCGGCCACCACACTTGACGGTGGATAGCATTTTGGACATAGGGAGACAGTTTCAGCGTGTGAGACACGATGACCGATCAGCTTTGGCAATGGTCAATAAGGGGGGTCACCCACGAGCCGCATTGCCTACACTGCTCAGTTTTCCAGGATCAATGCTTTTCGGGATGGGGGACACCTGGCCTCTTGTGGGATAGCCAGTTGCACCAACTAGTGGAGCCCAATGCTGATGAACGTGAGGCGGCGATGGTGTTTTACCACTGGACCACGGCGGTGCCATCTCTTTCTAAGGCATCACGTTGTCAGGTGTTGGGGCAAGCAATGGATCTCAATTGCTTGACCTGGATTACCAGCTTGGCTATTGCTGAGCAACGCCGAGTGCGGAGTACACTTCCCTCGATGGTCTCTCTGCCTACCGAGAGGGTACCGCAGCGAGTGGGGGCGAACAGGTGAGGACACGAGGTGCAAGCCGCATTCATGGCAACACGTGGGAGGTGCTCAAGGTTCGAAGGAGCTGGCAGCCAAGGAGGCGGTGATGGATCAGGTGGGGATTTTTCTCGGGTGGAGGAGGTCTTAAGGATGGGATGATGGGGCAGGATGAGACATTGTCACGACAGAGCAGGCAGTGGTCACTGCTCAAGAGGTTGCAGCATAGCAACCAACGGGACGTGTCTTCTACCTCTAAGCCTGTTGGACTTGAGGTTGCAGTCACGGAGGACAATTGGGAGCCTGATGTTGGACCCATAGTCACTGGAGGAGAGAGACGACGTATACGGCAGTTCTGAGGGCTTACAGGAACTGCTTTGCCTTCAGTTGAAGGTTGGGAGCACTGAAGGGTCAAGAGATTCGCATTGAATTGGCCACTGACACGCCACTCTTTTGGAGACCCTATAGATACAGTGACATGGAGAGTCCTGATTCAAATGAGGACTCAGGACCTCTGGGGGCTGGTTTGGTGGAGCTATTTGGTGGAGAGTATGCTTCAGCCCAGTGATGCCAGCCAAGAAGGAGTCTATGGCAATTGGACGGAGAGACGAGACGTATGTGCGGTGATTACCGGCCTCGTAAATCGTGTTAGACACAGTCCGAATGTTATGCCATGCCAACACCAGAGGAGATCTTTGATGCCATTGGGCATGCCAAGGCTTTTAGCACTTTGGATTACGATCAGGATATCACCAGTTTGCGATCAAGGAGGCGGAAAAGCAGAAGACGACATTGGGGGATCAATGAGCACGGGAAGGATTGCCTATACCAGTGGCGGTTCTTACCATTTGGGCTTAAGAACACTCCTGCAGAGTTTCAGAGAGTCATGGACAGGATTCTAGCAGGGGTGGACATAGATGACATCATCATTTTTCTGTGGTGGAGGAGCATGAGAGACACCCTCAGGTGGTATTTGAGCGCTTGAGGGCGCACGGATTGAAGTTACATCCGGGGAAGTGCAAGTTTTTCAACAAACCAGATTGAGTATCTGGGTTACATGATATGCTAGAGGATTGGTGGGTACAACAGACTAAAGGTAGAGGGCCATTGCACAGATTCCACGCCCACGGATATGAGCCGAGTTCGAGCTTTCATGGGGGTGACAAACTATTATAGACGGTTTGTCAATGGATTTTAGTGTCATTGCAAAAGGCTCTAACCAAGCTGACCAGGTGGACAGAAGTGGCAGTGGGAAGATGAGCAAGACCGAGCTTTCCAAGAGCTCAAGACGAGGTTGATCTCAGCGCCCATCTTGAGACGACCTATCAGGGGGCGTTCTTTTCAGCTGCATACAGATTGGAGCATGCTGGGGCTTGGAGCAGTGCTCACACATGTAGATAATGGGGGAAGAGAGTTCGTAGTGGCTTATGCCAATCGCTTGAACAATGCTGTAGAAAGCTACAGTATAGCTCATATGAGGGTGAAGAGATTGCCATATAGAGATCATCAGCCACTCAAGCGGTTGATGGAGTCAGACAAGCTTACGGGGAAGCTTGCACGGTTGGCACTCATACTTCAAGAGTATGACTTCAGGTTGTGCATTGACCGGGTTTGGTCAATCGGGATGCGGATGGTTGAGTTGCAATCATGCACGAGCCAGCAGGATGACACTGGAGTTCAGGGCATGGTGAGCGGACGAGGAGGAGATGGTGCCAGGATGACATGCATCTGCATTTCTGTGTATCTTGGCAGCGGAAGGCCAAGTTGGACCTACAACAGGGATGACAATAGACCGAGTGACTAAGGACCCTGAGGGCAACGAATGAGGCAAGGTGGTGCCAAAGATATACATGAGGATTCAGCTGTGTTGGGACTATCTCGCACTGGGGGACGGCAGCCATTGTGACTGCAAAGAGGGATCGGATCCTACAACGAGCCAAAAGGTTTCAAGTGGGAGGGGACACACCTGTTCCGAGTGTGGGAGATGGTATCGAGTGAGGATGGGCCTCACCCAACCCAGCTGGCACGGTTTAGGGCGGCATGCCCATGAGGAGTTGGGGCATTTGGGGTGCGACGCATCATAGTCTACTGTAGGGGCAGATTGGTGGGGTATTGCACACAAGGTGCAACAATTTGTGCTAGGTGCATGGGTGTGACAGGGTGCGTGCTTCATTCAACGCCCCTACTCCACATTTGCACCATCTTCCGATCATGGGATTGGGCTATAGATGGAGTTTTGATTTCGCAAGGCCGTTGTCATTGACCATGCGCCAACAACAAGTACGTGTGATGATGATGGCAATTCTCCAAGTGGCTGATAAGGCTAGTGAGGGAGCTGCATATGCATTCTTGGATTGTGTACTTAGCCGATTCGGTGCTCCAGATGAGGTACTCACGGACCCAAGGGAGAGAGTTATTTGGGGGAGTTTCAGGTGTTGTGTGACAAGGCCTTGGTAGACCACCGCACCACTTCTCGGGATCCATCCTGAGGCCGCTGGCTTAGCAGAGAGGGTTGTTCAGACAGTGAAGAGGGGTTTGCGTAAGTATGGCTTGCAGAAGGGACACCTAAGAGATTGGGACCTTCAGTTACCTTGGTTAGCCATAGGCTACAGGTTCAGCAAGCAAACATCATTTGCCTCCTTCTCACCATACTTTTTTCTCTTTGGCCGAGAGCCGGATTTGCTGCATCCATTCGTAGAGAAGCTGCATACAGTTCTCAACCTGACGATCCGGACATGTAGGCACGTGCATTTGATCAGCGTGCAGAGTTGTTCCCAAAAAAGTCATGCCCATGGCTTTCGAGAAATTGTCATTGAACAACATCGATACGTTGAGTATGACTACCATACGTGGTGGGGGCTATCGTCCTGGGGTCGCGACGATTTAACCCTAGTGACTATGTTTATCTGCAGCAGATGTCTCGACCTTGGATTGTGACTGCAGGACGTACTATTTTGAGGGTTCGAGAGATGTTGCCTCAGGAGTCTTGATCTTGGAGGGTCGGGGATGGCATGATTTGGAAGGACCATGTGCGTAATTGCGCGTCATGTCACCTTCCAATGTTGATGGAAGGGTTGACCCAATACCTGGCATGGTACCTGCAAGTTTGAGGTGCATGTTGTGTGGGTCTGATAGGGGGACAGCCACCATGCTGGTGTGTGATCGATGCTCTAGAGGTTGGCATATAGGATGTTTGACTCCACATCTGAGATGGTTTGATGATGGTTCCTGATGGGGATTGTTATGTCCGCATTGCATTGGATAGTGGGAGTGGATACAACCATGAAAGGCTAACAAGAAATGCAAGGCCAAGCTACTATGAGACCTTGAACACACGAGGATCATGGCCAAGTTCACAGATTGCAAGACGGTGACTAACGATGGGGTACTTTTTTGTACCCGGCTCTTGGTCTATAGAGTTTGAGTACAATAGGGATAGTGATAGAGGACTTAGTACGCTATGGCTATTACCTCTTGTAGCTATCGGAGTTAGAGGGACCTATCCACCCCTAGGGGCGGCATTGTGGCAGACTAACTTATTGTCCATATATGTGGTGTAGTTGGACAACGATATAGTTGTGTAGCGATACGTATGCGCACGACAGCTGTCAGGTATAATAAACAATGTGAAACTAACTAGAATAAAGCTAGTTATTTGTATTTAACACTTGGATTAGTTCAAGTGTAAGTAGGTGTCAGTTTAACTTGACATCTGAAACCATTTATCTTCACGAGAGCGTCAGTCATGCGGTCATCTCTCTGAGTTGAGCCTGCACGACCGAGCTCCTTCACTGCTAGAATCTGAGTGTGTTATGAAGGAGAATAGGACGTTGTGGGGTGGAGTCCACATTAGCTTGGGGTGCCCTGGCTCGACTCTTAGTTTAATGAATGATTGTGTTGTGTTTGTGTTTCTTTGTTATCAGAAATGTGGGTTAGTTCTTTCAATTCGGGGACGATTGTGGCACGACCACGTTATTGTCCATATCGTGTGGTGTAGTTTGGCAGCGACGTAGTTATGTAGCGATACGTATGCGCACGACAACTTTCATAAAATCGAGCCGGGTGACCTTTGATTTTGATGTATTTGAGGCAGAAATTATGTCAGCTTTATTTTCAAATGGTACTTTATGTAATAAAAGATTAAAACAGTATGGTTCTATATGATGGGATGGATGATAATCTGTAACTCTTACTATTCGATTTGTAGGATATATATAATTACTCAATGCATCACGACCTTGTAGAAGTTTATTCTTACTGGGTTTTTTTTTCTGATGTATGAGACCATATTGGATGAATGTAAGATGTAAAAAAAAATTTGGGTCTCATCGAATATAAGAAGTGATAAGTTGTTACATTTTTGAATAAATCGTGTTCGTGAGATCCTACTGGAGGCAGCTCTTGGTAGATAGTGTCAAATCTGGCTCCCACACGGACGATGTACATGTGCACTATTAATGGAAATAACAGCTTCACTTCTTTGAATTATAGGTATAGTAGATAATGTAATTGTTGCTTCTGTTAGAGATACTGGCTTACTAAGAATATATGAAGAAATAACTTTTAATTGTATTTCGGTTACATCGGTCAGTCCTAAGTTCATAGCATCATTGGCATTTAAATTTAATTTTCCAGTAGGTTCTGTTTTCATTGTATATAACGACCAATCAGTATTTGTAATTCTTTGTATGTTTGAATGGGCATTCCATAATAAAGATATAACAGGATGATATGGTACTATATTCTATGATCGGTACCTTCACCTCAGGGATATTCCCACCTGTGTGTCTGTCGGTTTATTGCTGGGATTGGATTTAAAAAAAGGTTCATAAGGAAATCCATAGTACAGGTTGGAGAATCTTTTACACCATATCGGTTACATTTATGATTTGTTCTTTGAATAATATGAGTGTTTTGTTACATTGTAATCAAAGATTGAGTGCGATGTTATTTTGGATAAATAAGCAACAATTCATTTGTAATTCTATCTACATCTCGAGAATCTATCCACAAAATAATATGAGCATGAAGAGAACCTCGGTGTTGAACTTCATATCGAATAATATAAAGTATTTCATAAACATTTGAATTCGGGTATGGAAATGATGAGCACATTCTATTGAACAATCGACCAATATATAAGTTAACAAGTTAAATTTGTTTAGCAATTTCTCAATATCATCTATTTCTTTCCACCGTGTTTCAGATATTTCATCAGCAGTTAGTGTTAAGAAAAAATGTGGCATTCCATATTTTTCAACCATTGCAAGTAAATCCTTTAAATTTTTTTTATGGTATTGAGGAGATCCAGGAATAGATGATGGAATTTTATATTTAATAATATGTTTCATAATTGTATCATCAGTTGCATTTGGATTTTTTCTTCCTATATGACTTTATATCTTTTTCTAAACAGATATCTTTTACTTGTTTTGCTATTAAATGACATTGTCGTATTTGATACATGAGAAGAGCATAAGGTTTATATAAAGTGAACGGTGAAAATAAAGTGTTACATCTCATTTTTAAGTATCCATTTAAACCATCCTTAAAATTTGTATAGTGTCATTTTCCATGTGGAAATAGAAAAGGAAATATCATATTTTCTAAAGTTAAATTATTTTTACCTATATTTGGATGTATATTTTGTGATGCTAATCCTTCTATATTAATTAAAAATGGTCTATTTATTACAACATTTCTTACCTCTATATTTCCAACATTATAAAGTTGATTTTGATTATATTGAATTGTATCAAAAACAGGTGTTATATCATCTAAAATTGACGATGTATACAAGGGATAGTTGAAAAATTTGTATCAGAAGGGCCATTACGAACATTAAACTGTCCTAATTTACAATCCGGAAGTACACAAACCCCGATGTATGATTTGGTAATTCGGATAATGTCATAAAATATTGAATGATTGGATTTGTTAACAGATTTTGAGCTAATATAGTTTATATTTGATTACTGATATACTCTCGATTAGTACATGTATCTTACGATTCCAAACAATTATAGCATTATCTAAAATTGATCTTTGCTCCACTTCACCCAACCCATATTCATTATATTTTTTCTTAAGACTTAAACTTATATCGATCACAGTCAATAATTGTATATGTAAAGGATGAGGTTTTAATATTTTTAAATATAAGATGGTGGAATATATACAACATTTGATATTCTATTTTTATTTTTTACACATTTTTTACACACATTCCATGTATTTTCTTCAATATTTTCTGTATAATATTTTAGATATATATTTGCTATTTGATACGGTGATATGATACAACTTTAATTTTCTTGAAATTTTGTAGATAACTCTTATTACTCCACATATTGAGCAACATTTCATTTTCGACACCATTGTAGAAGTACATTTTTCCCAAAAATACCGTAATTCATTAGCATTATACCATGAATCAGAGTACGGAAGGAATTGAAGTTTTCTTTTTGTCCCACAACATAACTTAGCAAATATTTGACGCTCATGAATAGATCGACTCATATCAATAGTTAGATAATATATTATTATTTAAGTATCCAACTTCACTTTCAATCAATATAGTACCATATGATATATATATATATAACTAAGTTGGATATTACAAGGGAACTAAAGGTCAGCATGCCCGAAGAATTTGATGGGACGAGATCAAGATTTCGCGGTTTTTACCAAATATTCTTATCAAATATTATGTAGTTATCACCCTTCAGAGGTTCGAACAAATTATTGTCATTCACATCCAATATCACGTTTGTCCAGTTGCACAGATTACCAGTCTTCGGTCACCCTTGTCGATTTTCACAGATCATCACATTTCAAATCACATTTGTCTAGTTACATGGATTATCACCCTTCCGGTCACCTTTCTCCCGTTGAACGCATTATCACCCTTCACGGCCAATCTATCTTCTCGAATGAGGTCTTTAAACTGGAAAACTACAGTTGAACTTCATGGTTTGTAGTCTCGGACAAGTTCTACAACCACTCCTCTGTAACTACACAGTACTCTTAAACATATAACAATCGAGCATGATTGAAGATCTATCACACAACATTCAGCCTCGATTTCATTTTCTAAACAAGATCACAAATGTAACAATATGATTTTTAAGTATTTCGTTTTATTTCTTTTCTGTGTTCTCCTCTTTGTTCTGATCCTTAAGAGAGTTTGATTCTAAACAACTTTGTCAAAAACTACCGAAGATGTACAGAGATGTTTGAAGAAGCTAAAAGAGATCCCGATAGATTCAAAAGCACTAAGAGATTGTGAGTGAC
Organism: Takakia lepidozioides; assembly: GCA_030704615.1. Classification (NCBI taxonomy): domain Eukaryota; kingdom Viridiplantae; phylum Streptophyta; class Takakiopsida; order Takakiales; family Takakiaceae; genus Takakia; species Takakia lepidozioides. The sequence continues at coordinate 40,819,052 of CM060731.1, forward strand.
TCTGAAAGACTCTACAAACTTTGAAAAAACAGCATCAGATTGAAAAGCAACAGATTAGAAGATAGTGAAAAACTATAGAACTTCAGAGATAGAAATTGTGTTGTTCGTGCACCTTTTTTCACCAACTTTCAAAATCTGAAGGCTGACCCTAAAGCCCTGGTCTTGTTGGGTCTAACTTTTGGGCTGCTCACACATACCAGATTGATGCTTGTGTGGTCCAAAAGGTGTAACATTGAGAGTTGTGGTAGCATATTGACACTAAACTAACTGGATACCACCATTGTTAATCACCAGTGTGATGGTGCCCTGATTACACCACTACCAGCATTAAGCATACCAGCAAGAGAAGGAGACATGGAAGTACTTGCTTCCTTACTGAACACTAACATCTGCAAATAAAATTTCATTTCTAGCTGGTTTCAAGCTATGTACTACGAAGTGCGCAGTACGGTGCAATGTTGACATCATACACCAACTGATGTCTAAACACAAACAAATGTACAAAATGTCCATGTTGTACCTGGGCATCCCCTTGAGTGAAGTGAAAGGCTCTAGGCCCATCTTCTATGCCTGGGGCGAAGCTCAATCCAACAGCTGCAGGACATGTCCTCACCACTTCCTCAGCCAATTCTGTTACTTGGGGAGGGAGAGTGACACTGAGACGTCAAAAATCAACATAGGTTTGTCAGTATGATAAATATTCCCTGTCAGTTGGTCAGAGGCAGTTTGGAGGAGACTAATTGTTCTTTTAAATTGCCGATCAGCTATGATTTTCGTGCTTTCAAGATAATCTGCTGGGAACCTGCCATTATTAACCAACAAACACTCAATCATAATGCATTTGTCTATGCAGTGAACAGTACTAGTGACAAAGTACTTGACAGACCTGGAAGGGTCTCTCCTTTGTGTGGGGGAATAGCTAGCAAGCCATGGAGGAGGTTGAAAACAGACATCTAAGTTTATCTCCTCCAGACCACAATTGTGTCCATAGCAAATAGTGTGAGATGAAATGATGAATACTATAGAAAATAAGATGAAAACTCCTAGTGATGTCGTGCTTAAGCAATCCTTGTCTGGGAGATTCACTCGTCCCACAAGATACCTGGTCATGACTTCAACTGCAACTTAGCCTACAACTTACCCATAATGCTTGTACTGATAACAATCCACTTAGATGTATTAAGTGTTCAGTCACCGGTTGCCATTGATGTCATAGAATGCATGACGTTGATAAAGACAGCCAAAAGAAAGAATGACACATTTATGATTGTCACAAGATCTCATGCCACATAAAGCAATAATTAAACTGACATAACTCTTGGCTTCAGAAGAGATTAGAAGAAGAAAGGAAGGGAAAAAATTAAGTCCACAAAGGCCCCAGAAGACTTATGTCACATAGTAAGAACTATATCATGGTTTTGTTTGTGATTAGTTAGAAATAGTACAGACCTCACCCACTCTCCATCTCAGGTTCTAGAGCTATGGCGGCGAGAGAGGCCTCGGAAGGCTGGACTAGAAGAAGACGAGTCTTCCTGCACATTATGTGGAGATAAGCTCTCTACATCCCAAGTGAGGTTGTCACCTCACCTTTAGCAATGGTGCCATTGGCTTGACTTATAAACGTGATAGAGTGGGTTCACCTCTTTTCACCATTTTTGTATCACTAGAAGAAGACCTGCTTACATCTATGAGTGCAAGATGCTAGCGTAGTTAGCACTTATGTGTGGAAGAGAGCTCGGTAGATAGCACTTGAGGGACAAGGTGTTGCAGGGTTGCAAGAGAAAGCCTTGTGGTGTTTATGTACAAGTAGAGGTCTTCAAGGAGAGCCCCATTGAAAAGTTTGAGAACTTGTGAAGAAGCTCTCGTTCTGCAAGTGTTGCAGGGTTTGAGGATTTCAAGAAGAGCTCGGGTGTTAAAGAAGCAAGCGATGCATGTGTGGAGCATGGTTTCAGCTTGTGGGAGTCGTCAACTTCAAGCTTAGGAGAGCTAGGAGTGGAGGTAGAGATCTGATTTCTCTTTGGTACAAGATAGTCAATTTGTAGAGCATGCTTTTGAGGTGGGGTTTTCAATTCCAAACTTAGGAAGAGCATGTCTATGAAAGTAGCAAGTGCATGGCCAGATTAGGAGTTTTAAGGGATGCACTATGGCCATGGAAAGAAGCACTATGAGTACATGCGATGGCTAGAAGAGGGTATGTCATAGAAAGCTCAATAGCGTGTTTTATGTTTGCTTCAAGGAGTTCCATGGAGAAAGAGAGCTTGTTGTGAGACAAATAGCTTGCTCAGGGAGTTAGGGGCACTCTTGGTGGTCCATTGATGCTCAAGAAACCAAGAACAGCACCTCTGGTTGCTCCATAGAAGCCATAGCTCGTTGTAGCAGTCGAAGAGGCAAAGCAACGCAAACCCTAGTTTGGGAACGCGTGAGAACGTTTGGGAACCCCTTGGGAACTCAAGGGAACGCTTGGGAACGCATAGGAACATTGCCCCAGGGTTGGGAGCACCACCATTGAGCCATCGGATTAACTATTGAGCCTATGGATGAAAATTGGCGCTCTTGGATGAGAATCGGACTCGGTGAATGAAATCTCCACCAGTGGATGAAATCTTGGTATCGGATGAAATATCGCACCAGTGGATGAAAATATACCAGCGGATGAAATCTCGTCAGCAGATGAACTATCGCACTATCGGATGAAATATCGCGGCGACAGATGAAAAAGCATCGGCGGATGAAATCGTGGCAGCGGATGAAATATCGCACCATTGGATGAAAAATTGTGGCGACGGATGAAATATCACGCCCATGGATGAAATATCACATCAACGGATGAACTAGCGTGGCGGATGAACTATCGGACCTATGGATGAAGATCGCGATTTTGGATGAAATTCAGTCATTTATGGATGAAAAATCGACTGACTTTGGATATTTGTGGAGCATTTGGGGGCCTATTGAAGGACTATTGGGGGTCTTTTCAGCCAATACTGTGGAGCCTTCTTGGGGCCTGCTTTGAGGACTATTGAGGTCTATTGAGGCCAATATCTAGGAGATATTGGGGTGGGGCCTGCTTTGAGGATTATTGAGGTCTATTGAGGCCAATATCTAGGAGATATTGGGGCCTGCTTTGAGGACTATTGAGGTCTATTGAGGCCAATATCTAGGAGATATTGGGGCCTGCTTTGAGGACTATTGAGGTCTATTGAGGCCAATATCTAACAGGTATTGGGTCCTGTTTTGAGGACTATTTGAGGTCTATTAAGGCCAATATCTAGCAGGTAGTGGGGCCTGTTTTAAGGACTATTGGAGGTCTATTGAGGCTAATATCTAGCAGGTATTGGGGCCTGTTTGAAGGACTATTTGGGGTCCTTTGAGGCCAATGTTTTGCAGGCCTGTGGAGCCTTGTGAGGGCTGTTTGGAGGACGATTGAAGGTCATTGGAGGCCAATATTTGGCAGACTTGTGGAGCTGTTTAAGAGCTCTTTGGGGGACTATTGGAGGTCCTTGGAGGCCAATACTTGTCAGATTTGTGGAGCTTCTTAAGGGCTGTTTGGAGGACTATTGGAGGTCATTGGAGATCATATTGGGCAGGCCTCTGCGGGCATTGTGAGGGCTAGTTGGAGGCTGGTTGAAGACCTTGGAGGCCACTATTTGGCGGGCGTTTAGGGTTTTTCGGTGGACTGTTTGGAGTACAAGTTTGCGGACTTCTTGAGCCTCGGTGGATCTATGTGAGGGGCTGATTGAGGGCAGATTTCAGAAGTTCAGGGCAATAATTTGAGGGCTCTTGAGAGGTATTTGAGAAGTCCTTTAAGGATAGTCTTATCTATTGCTCAAGCAAGAGTGAGCGTGAAGATAGGGGGAGTTATGGGATGAGAGCATTCTGGGCTTAGAGATTGCTTTAGCTTCCATTCTCCATAGTCTTCCACCATCTTTGTAGGCCAAAGCTTTTTCATAAGCGGAGGCAGAGCTAGTTTGGATAGAGACTTGGCCATCTTGCAGGTTTATTGGAGCCGCAAGGAGGTCGATTGATTTGAGGTGTGGGAGGTGTTGTTGTTTGAGTTTCCTGTGTTTGGATCCTCCTCCCATATATGCATGCTTGCATGTGCGCCATGCTAGTTTGATTTGGGCGCTTGCTTTTATAGGTGGTTGTGCCGGAAATATTGTGGCCGACCAACCCTAGAGCGTGCTGTCGGTGGTGAGGCTGGGGTGATGACCAGCAGACCATCATTGTTTCTCTTATGGTGAGGCTGGGTTGATGACCAGCAAACCACAGGAGTGCATGCGGTGGATGCAGGTACATGTGCAAGTTCATATTATGAACCTAGTATTCCAAACCATAAGCTGCAACAGGTTTTCTACCCGGTTACCTTGTGGAAATGGGGATTAGAGACAGGTTGATAGCCGGTTTAAGTGAGTTTCCATCAATGAGGTGCCACCAGTTGCTGAGGAGAGTGCCGGTACGAGCACCAACGATACAAGTGGGTACACAAGGCGAGGTGTACGGTTTAGGCCACCTTCACCTTCAGTGTTTTTTGAGGAAGGTTCAGACTCGGAGTCAGGAGGATTCTCACCGAGGGTGCAAGCTATTTCCGTGCCATTGTTGTGAGATACGATGGATGAAATGTATGGAGCTACTAAGGGGCCACGTCGGTACTCTGGAACTGTGGGCACCATCCAGCTTAATGATTTCATACATGAGTTTGATAGTTGGTGTGATTTGCAGCAGATGCGCAATCCACAACTGTTTACGCCTTTTATGGCGTAGAAGGGGCTGTTTCAGCACCTTGAGGGGCCGCCTATGGATGACTATCATTAAGTTTAGGCGGGGACATGAGGTGGAGATTGAGAAATGACGACAATATTGGTCACCTGACTATGTCTCCATCACTAGAGGCACAAGGGTAGCGGCGACACTAGCAGCTTCACCAACATCCCCAATTGTAAGCACTAGTAGTGGGACAAGTGGTACAGGAGCTGGGAAATCCACTCAAGCTCCTGCTGTAGCATTAGCACCCGTGCCTGCCTTTAACCCAGTTGTGGAGTTCTTCGAGGAGTTGAGGAGAAACTACCAAGGGATAAGAATAGAGAAGTTGCGGAGCTTGCAAGAGTTCCAACGGAAGCCTACTGAGAGTTAGAGGGAGGCTGTCAAGTTAAATAAACACAGTGTGAAACTAACTAGAATAAATCTAGTTCTTTGTATTTAACACTTGGAATTAGTTCAAGTGTTAAGTCAGGTGTCAAGTTTAGCTTGACACCTGAACCATCTTATCTTCACGAGCTCGTCAATCGTGCGGCTCATCTCTCTCGAGTTGAGCCTGCACGACCGAGCTCCCTCGTTGCTTAACATCTGAGTGTACTTATGGAGGGAGAGTAGGATGTTGTGGGGTGGAATAGCTTGGGATACCCCTGGTTTGACTCTTATTTTAACGAGTAATTGTGTTGTACTTCGTGTTTCTATGTCATCAGACAGTGTGATATGAACTAGATTAATATCACTCGAGAGAGATGATCTCTTACCTGTGAGTGCAAGGTAGGAGTTGAAGGTTAGCACTTCTATGATTACTTGTGTGTAAGTAGTGCTTAGTTTGAAAAGCTTTAAAAAAAAAAAAAAAAAAAACCATGTAGGTTTTGATCATCTCTGGTTTCTGGGTATACAGATGGTCATGGGAAACAGAGCGATGGGAGGAGGGCTCCTGGTTTTGGTTGATGGTGACAGTATGAACTCAAACTCATTTTGAATATATGTATGGTGTGCGAGTAGTGAAGGCCAAATGAGAAGCGGTTGTCGTGCTTATGGGTCAGCTTGGCAAGGACGCCGAGAGGATGGCCATGAGAGGATGCAGGTCTACCATGCCACATCGCACTGTGAGCTGGCGGATAAACACGGTAATGGCATGGGCATAGGCAAGACAAGACAAGTTTCCATTTTGATATGAGCAGTTGCTTGCAAAGTCTCGTATTGTATCAGTTCGTATTACAAGAGAAGATGACACGGCAAAGTAGGAGTGTTGATGGCCACAAGCAGCTACCACAGTCTTTTTTCCCGACATACCTGATCAGTCCCATAGTTGGATTTGGTGTATGCTAAAATATCTATCCGTCGATATTGGGAATAGTGACCAAGTGGTGAGCTGTTAGCTTTGCCATGGTTAAGGATGGGAAGATCAAGTCTAGTCTGGAGCAGATATACCTCTTCTCGCTGCCCATCAATGAGCACCAAATTGTGGACTTCATGGGAGCTGCCGAAGTCATTGATAAAAAATAAATAAATTGTATACATAGATTTATATGCCAATGCAGAAGCAAACCAGGCCGTGGCAGCATTCTGGAGTTGGTCGATTAGTGAAGCGGCTGGCTGCAGCCGCCCAGCAGTCTACGTGGCATTTTCTTGGTCTTGGGGGAATAGTTTAAGAGATTCCCACCAGCTTGGCAAACTCCTTGGAGGTTATTCCTGTCGATACAGAATAGTATTTTGAAATGGAGATGGCACGGATACTATTTCTGCTGCAACTCAGTTTGCTCTAAGATGACATTGTAGCTTGCTAGGGTTATGCAAGCTTGTGTATGAGAGCATGGGCAGGTTCTCAGTTACGCAGGTGGGCCGTTTAACAAGGCGGCAACCAACCAACAGCTTATTGCACCCCCTTGGTTCCCGCAAGAAAACAAAGTTCTATGCAACGTTGCGATTTTTGGTACTGATCAGTGGATAAATCGCTTTTAGAAGAAGCGTTGATAAGACATAAATGGGGGGAAGAGGTTACTTATGTGCCAGGATTTGCCAACTATGTTTTGGACAACCCCAGCCTGCACATGAAGGCCTATGATGCTTCAGGCATTGATGATGAAGAACTGGCTGATGATGCTGTGGTGCCTTGACCACATCCTCAAGACCAATCACACTTCAAATATAAAATTACCCAAAGACATTTGAAAACTTCAGGATGTACCTCCCATTCAGCAGAGAAGTGTTGGAAGCCCCTTCTTAGTCATATGGGTGGACAGACCTGTTGCATATAAGTTGTTTCCCAGGTTGAGAGCATCCTCCCTTGATCCACTATCCCTGTTTCCAACACACCAAACACACAGTTTCAGTCTGCTGCACCCAGCTGCTATGCCCTACCCAGCAGAAACTCCACAAACCACCAACCCATTAACCAAAGTTCCTCCATAGAAATATGACAATTTCCAATTCCAAATGTGCATCTCATATCTTGTGAATTCTCCAGCAAAAGATAGTCTCGATCAATCCATTTCATTTTCCTGATCTATATCTGTGCAGATACACCAATTCACCATCCCCAAGGCGCACATCCCGAGGACGGTCACGGTCATGCATTGGTGCCTTTCACATCTCTGCGCTCTAGTGCTTCCATATGTTTTAGTTAATTCTGTTGTGCTCATGTAACCCTCTGTGGTATGGATGGCCTCGTCACAGTGACCTCAGTGTGGTTGGGAACGCAGTGCACATATATAAAATTATTCTAGAACTCGTCCAACCATAGTCCATAAGAAAATGTGTTTATGGATTTTTTGCATTCACTATAGAATACAAGATGGGACTCATAGTAGTATTGCTCTACTCTTAAAGATAACAAAGTCCTATAGAAAACATCAAATTTTTTTTAGTATTTATATATTATTGTGAGCCTCCAAAAACTGATTTTTTATAAAGTATATGAATGCATAAAAACAAAGACAATAAAACAATGGCCCGACTTGCGTTACTAAAAATGTACATTTTTTTCTTTTTCTTTTTTTTTCTTCATGTAAAGGAACAACATGAGGGCCACTATGCGATATAATGAAAATATGGAAAATAGGCTTCAAGTTGATATGACGTCACATGACATGTGGCATCATCTTTACCATTCAACTTCCTTATTCTCTCTGTGATGATACGATCTACACCGTCGCTTTTGCAATACCATGATTGGGTTTGAACGTTGATAACGTTGAATGTTGCCAATCACGTCCCTCAATCGCGCATACTTGCATCAATCTGTGTGTTCGCGGCTTCTGAAATACTATGAGTTGTGAAATACACTGCATTCTGAGTTCAAGCATTCTGGAATTTCTTGCCATCACGGCCTTGTGCGAGCATATCACCTCATCGGTGAAACGTGCAGCCTCCGATACTACGTTTGAAAGCTACCATTTTCTGTGTTGTGAGTTTGAATACATGTTGCTCGATATGAACGTACCCCTTCGTGTGCAATGTCCAGCCTCACTGATGATGGTCTACCCTGTTTGTTTGATAAGCTGAGATAAGAATATTGAAGCTAACTATTCTAGACAATCTTCTCTTTTTTTGTCAAAAAACTTATTCATTAGTTCATGTCATGTCAGCCAATGATTCGTTTTACTTTTTCTATTTCCAGCTTTGTAGATTGTGCTTTTCTCTCCATCTATACTGATATGTGTACATATGATATTAGGTAAATATTTCAGTCAAAAATTATATACATATACACGGGAGACATCCACCTATTCAATACATTTTCAACTAGTATTAGAATCCAAATGTATTGAGATATGATTTAAAGAGATTATTTTATTTGTTATGAGTTATAGAATATGCTAACATATTAACATATACTAGGAACATATATATAATGTGAGACATCCACACTAGCCTATGCTATTCGTGCAGGACCCTGCCGGACTAATTAAATTTTCTTAAAGAAGGGGTCCGGCAGGTTTTTTTTTAATTTCTGAAGTTCCGGCATTTTCATGATAAATAATGAAAAAGAACATTTATTACATCTTGTGGCTAGTGCAGCGGTATTGCAAGTGGATTTGGCAGGGCCGGTCTGGGGGTCGAATTTCTGACATTCGTCTTGGGAGGGCTTCATTTTAAATTTTTCCGGCAGTCTGTTTTTGCATTTAATTTTCATCGGACAACATAGGTAGGTACGGTATTCAACTTATCTTAAACAAGTTTTAAAATCTGAAAGTATTAGAGATATGACCTAGATAGACTCATTATTTTATTTGTTAGGAAATAATATAAGTTATAAAAAAATATTAACACATATTTTCCTTCACCTATATAAAATAATTAATTAAGTTCTAAAATCCCAAGTAGAGATATGACTTAGATAGATATGAAATAACATAAGTTATATAAGTTTATTAACATATAAATATAGTAATATAAACTATTATATATAGAGGATAAGAGATGTAAAATATTCATGTAACGGTAATATAAAATAGTCCTGCGAATAAACTTTCAATTAACTTAGCCTGAACTGGGGGTCAGTCATCATCTTCTGTCATGCCCCTGCCAAAGTCTGGCCCTTAGTAAAGGCCTCATATCGCCAGTAGAACCCAAGAACTCTTTCTACTACTGACCTACTCCTCAACTATGAGCCAGTCACCAAGCACAGTCTCTGAGCTGTCCAGTATTTGAAATCCTCTGCGGTTCAACTTTGTGGCACCTATGGAAGGCACGATGTAAAAAAATCGTTTCTGGAGACACTTCCTCCATGTCTTCTCTCCTCTCGAATGTATTTTATGATCTTGGTACTGAGTCGCGAAAGAGTGGGCCAAAACATATGCAGACATCAAGCGGAATCCGAGGATTGCATCAACCATCCCGTGCACCCTTCCAGAACACCTGGGGCAATCAAGGCCTCATCTGCAACAGCTCCTGCAGGACCTATGTGCCTGGACTGAGCTCCCACCCCCATGTTGGCGAGATCACAGTGCCACCTCCACTCTCGTCCTCCGAGTTCGAGCTTGAAATACCTCAAGCCTTCCACGAAAGCGGCCTAATTACAGATAGTGTAGTTCTGCTTATAGAAAGGTCAATGGCACAAGTTACAACCATTGCGAAGTCTTTGCCAACTCTCCTCATTGGAAACTAGGCTGTTAATGGCCTGCTACGTCTAGTGGGCCAGTCCTGGGTACTTCAATGTTGTCTTGGTTTTCGAGATAGTGTCTCGAGTTAGTGTTTCTATCGCAGTGTCTCCCTCTCTGGGCAGTATGGTTCCTTCATTCACTGATTCAGGTGTGTGTGCCTTATGGTGTAACAGGGGTTTTAATTTTTTCCCCAAATAATTCTAAATAAAATTCTCATCAGGGCCACTGTCCCCTGTGCCGACCCCTAGAATCGGATGCAATTCTTCACTATAATCTGATTTTATCCTTAACCCCACCAGAGCCAAACAGGAATCTCATGGACACATCCTGGATGAGTGCCAAGATTGTCCACTACAGACTTACAATCAGTACTCCAGGACCTTACAGGCCAGTGCAAAGGGGCCAGACACAAATGGTCTAGGAGGTGACTTACAGCTGAGAATTTTGCTAGGCAGTAAATTTGTCAAAGGTAGAATCATCGACTCACGGATTTTTCCAAGTTTCACCTCAGTCCATGAAAGATGCGGACAGACGTCCATCAAAGAATCAAATGGAATATCTGAGTTTGCTTGTAATAATACTCAGCCAAGCTTCTGGTTTTCTTCTGTTTAGCTTCCCCTCCCCCTAGTAAACTAACTCGGCTACCATTTCACAAAGCTATTGCCAATGCCATGGAGTGTACTCGAACCTTCTCTATGTTCATGCATTGTCTGTGGCATCTAATGGGAGTCGACTGAAGTTCCTGTGTCTGGCTGAATGTTTGATGTTGCATTTGGCTTCAAACAAGCAAGCAGAAGTGCAATCTAACCCTGTTGCACGAGCATGCCGTTGCAGGGAGTGCATGAATGCCGACAAACATTGAAAGCAGCCATCTCCTGAGACACCCGTATAGCAGACAAATTTTAAAAAATGTCTTCGTAAGTTCTCATTCTTCAGCTCGTTGTTGAAGGGAACGAACAACTTGCAATGTCTGCTGCGCAATCCAAAGCTCCTCATTTGTTGGGATTACCAAAACCTTCACTCTGGAACCTTCCTTGTGAATCTCGCTTGCATCTGCACTCTTACCTTCCACATTCTTGGCTTCATCCACTTCAATTCCAAAGCCCTCCAGGCCCTCACAGATGCGCGCACGCGTCCGTCCAGATGCCTCTCCAATTCCAGCACTGAAAATCAAAGCATCCACCTGCCCCCTTAGCTCAACCAAATATGCTCCCAAGTACGTACGTATTCGATGGACAAATACATCCAGTGCCAATTGGTGTCTCTTGCTGCCTGCTTCAACTCCGTCCCACACCGCCCTCATGTCCTTCTCACCACAAATCCCATAATAACCACTCTCTTTATTTAGCAAAGTCGTGATTTCATCAATGCTTAAGCCCTTTAGAGATGCCAAGATCTGGATGACTGATGGATCTACGTCTCCGCTTCGTGTTGCCATGGCAAGCCCCTGAAGAGGGGTCAACCCCATGCTTGTGTCTATGCATTTTCCCTGCTTGATGGCCGCCATACTCGCTCCTGCCCCAAGATGGAAGGCAATGAGATTGAGTTTATCTTGGGGTTTGCCAAGGATGTCTGCTGCCCGGTGCAGAAGGAAGTCGTAGCTCGTCCCATGGAATCCATACCGCCGAAGCCCAAGTTCCTCATAAAATCTGTAGGGGAGAGCATATGTGTAAGCATGGGGGGGCAGTGTTGAGTGAAACCCAGTGTCAAAGACAGCAACTTGTGGACAACGAAAAAGCTCTTGTGCAACTCTGATGCCCTGCAACAATGAAGCATTTTATTAGCTATCCTGCCATTACATTGAACGTCTCACTCAAAGTGTTCACCTTCTGGGTCTCCTAATTATGCAGTGCATCCAATTCCCTAATAGCCTTACGATAAGAATCACCCTATCAACGGGGAAGAGGGGTAAGTTGACTGGGGAAGGCTCTGCTCAGGTACCAGGAAGCGTGAACACCTGGGAAAGGACTTTCTCCAGTAAATTCTGAAAGATGGATCCTGCCGTGTTCTTACCCCTTTGGCTAATCAGTTCAGATTGGTCAACAAGTATCCAGGTGAAGTGCTTCTTCTGCTACCTGTCCCTGTTGTCTCTGACTCTGATCATGGGCAGGTATTGAAACAAGAAGGGGTTCTCAAGAATGGTTGATGCATCGTGGGAAAGAGGTGAGTTCGTAGCATGGCTGATATCTTTGGCAGACAGTTGAAGCATACACCATTAGTATATCTAGTCAATATTATGTCACCACAAATGGCACAAAGCATAGCCCTAGCCCAGATGTTTGCAACCCACCTGAAGGTTTGATGGGTTGTGAAGAGGAGCGAGAGGTGCTGCCTTCTCAATAGCTTGCTTCACACTCTCTGTGATGAGTGTGGGCTGTGTCAAAGCTTCTCCTCCATGCACCACACGATGCCCTACAGCAGCAATCCCACCGTTGTGACCCTCACCCAAGTGAAGCTTCTCCAGCACTTTCGTGAGTCCCACCTTGTGATCTGACACATCTGTTTTCTGCATAGGTCCATTGCCATTTCTTTGATGAATTTGGAATACTCTGCTTTTACAAGTAGAGTGGCAAGGTTCCTTCAGAAAATTTGCCTCAGCCATATAAGTGCGGGGGACAAGATGTGGATTGTTGATGCTAATAATCCATCACCTGGCCTCCACATCATGATGCCACAAACTACAATGAAGGAAACTTATGAAGACACCTGGCTCTGTTCAACTCTTTAGACTGCCCAATCAGTGCATAACAAAAGCTACTCCAATTGTGTTATGTGCTTATTTTCGGCCCAACGTGGTCACTGGAAATAGGTAATCCATACACACACTTTGGGCGACTTGCTGGAACCACTAAGCTCTGGGAGGTCTTCTATCACCTTGTGACAAAGGAAGATCCTAATCTGAAGCTGGTCCTTTCCCTTCCAGTGAAATTCAGTCAAATTTAAGAGAGGGCCGACAGTGCAATAGTAATACATACACGGGAGAAGCCAGCTAACATGAACTCAAGGCTGCAAAAATTAAAGAGATTGCTTGCGAACCTGTAGTTCGACATCACGGGAAGCCTGAATGTCTTTGTGAGAGATGAAGCTCTTAGGGGTCCCAATACCATCTACGGAGCCTTTAGAAATGAGTGTCGGTGTCGTCTTGGCTAGATTAAATAACGCGTATCTGCGAGAGTCAGATGCGTCTGGTTAGATGGGACCAGGATGGACTCTCGATGGATGGAGTGAAGCATTTGCTACTTCTTCCTTCGTACCGCACCTCACACTACCCTTTGTCCATTTTCAAATAGAAAAGGTGTGTACTACAAGTTCTTGGTCCAAAACTCGAGCTTTCGAACACACAAAGGGCACCTGTGATCGGCAATTGAGAGAGACCTTGCAACCATCCTCAAGAGGGTGGAATCTCACGGATCGCCCAGAAAAATTCTTGCCATGTTCACCCCTGGTGATGGCGACACTTACAAAGTGTTGACAAAAACAAAACCTTGACTGCTCAGAGCTTTGAAAACAACATGGAAAGAAGGGTCAGCGGAGACCCAAGGCAATCCATTTCAGAGAAGCCACAAGCTGCTAAAGTACTACCATTTCCCCAAATTCTGGCCGATATAGCCACCCAAGGGACAGCATATGCAGCTCCCAACAATATCATCGCAGAGCCATAGGACTTCACTTAAAAACTGTTCCTGCTGCGCAACCCGATATCATGAAAGATACATGTTGGCCTCAAACCCATCGGAGGGGCACTTCATAGAGGATCGCCAGTCAATTACCAGGGGAAAATTTGGGCTGTCACAAGGTATAGGTCTTTCAACAATTAGCCATTCTAGGAACAACACAGATCTTCACGCATCTGTCTTGCACATTACAGATTTAGAGGGCCATCGATGCCGATCCACGTACAAGGCTGCGACGCACGCATACATGTCAAAGAGCTCTTGTAAGGGAGACCTGCAATTCAAAAGTTCAATCATGCCCACTGTTGAAAAAACGATTCTAGGGGGGATGAAGCGATGTACTTGAGGGAGGAGCTGCCAGAGTTGAGCACCAGAACAGATCGCGCCATTGCCAAGTGCCAGGACCCCTATCTCCGCTGCCAGTCTACACTTTCTGCTTTTTCTGTTACTTGTTTGCCGTTCGAGTCCCGTCCCTTCTTAATACAGCACTGTTTCTGACTCAACCCACAATTTTCCTCTTCCCCACAACAGGAAGACAGAGGGCAGACAGTGTACGCCAACAAAATGTGCTAAGTACCATCCTTCATTACACATACATGTCCCACACACACACCTTTATGACGCTAAGCCTAATCTACTTCCAAGACATTTAGTGCCAGTTGATCTCTCTCTCTCGATAAAGTCTCTTCTTCCAATGTGATCTGCCTTGAGTTCAACAATGACGAGGCCTTGATTGTTCAATGCGTTTGCTGGCTTTCTTATGTAGAAGACAGACTATGCATCATGTTGAAGTCAAGGGAGAAAATGTGATCAAAGGACCTTATGCTGTTTCAAGGCTCCTATCGGGTGCAGCTCCTATTGGTGTGGTGAATCATGCCCCTTAGTCTCACCTCCCCCTTATGTTTTGCCAAAGCAAGAGAGCCCATTGCCGTTTGAGGCTTGTTTATATGTTTTTATTGTTTGTTATTGACTCAAATATTGACTTACTATTGCTAGCAGTTAGTATGTACCACCATATATATATATACCACCAGTGTTGTTCTGGTATACAGGTCGGGGCATGGTGTGGTTCAGGAGACAACGTCAACAGCAGGTAGGCATCTTGTCCTTGGGGGCACCACCCAATTGAAGGGTGGGCTCCATATATATAGAAAAACAACATAGGGGTAGTATGCCGGCATAGTGACAGCCTGCCCGGTTTCTATCTTGCGTTTGTTGAGGATGAGTGTGGTGAGGGATCTAATGACGGCAAGGAGGAGAGCAAGGAGGTAAGATATGGTTGATATGTCTGATAGGCCTTTCAGAGTGTAGCTAATTTGGCAATGCACCCCGCCATGGGAGCTTGAAGTAATTATAATAAGGGCAATTTGCCAGCCATGTTGTCAACTTAGGGCTAATATAAGTGGGGCGTATTTGTCACGTTTGTTATGAATAGTTTGATATGAGCAACAGTTGCGACAAAAAGTAAAATCATTTGATATGGATTCTCAGGGATGAAATATTCATATGGTCGGTAAGTTGGTGGTGGTGAAGAGCGAAGAAATCCTTGCACCAAGAATATATCGGGGCATGTAGGCGTGTTAGGCATTGGAATGGGTAGGTGAGGCAAGTGCATGGTAAGAGCCACGAAGGTGTTGTGTGGTTTCAAGGTCTCGGCCATTGATATACATAACGTTGATATTGAGGTTGAACCATCGTATATATGAGGGTATGAGAGCAAAAATTGGTGGCGCTTAGGGAATTCCAAAAAGGCCTTGATGTGAAATGCATTGCAATTCACTTGATCACCCCCCTAAAAGTGCGCAATTCAATTGAATTGCAAGGGCAATTCAATTGAACTGCTAAAACTAGCTTGAAAACAACCCTAATTTGCAATTCAATTGAATTTTCGGCACACGATTCAATTGAATTGCTGACTACAATTCAATTGAATTGTAATCTATAATTTTTTAACTTATTTCTGTATATATTGTATATATATGTACATATTTAAATTATACATATATGCATACAAAAGTATAAGCTAAAAATACATGCTGCCCGTCTATTCTTGTTGTCCGTCTGTTAATCCTTTGCCCGTGGTAAGGCTTGAGCCCGAGATAAGCCTAAGGGAGAGCGAGAAAGGGAGAGACAAAGAGGAAGTCACGAAGCGCTTGTAAAAGCGGGATTGTCCCTCTTTGTTGGTGCCAATATATGGCTATGTACATATACCAAACATGATACCAATGTAAGAGTATCAACGTGTAAGAGTTTGATATATTAAACTTATATGGAACACACATCCCAACTTCAACACGATACCTTTGTAAGGGTATCAAAACAATATTATTTTTGATAATTCTCAAGATGAACATATCATTTGTTTTCTTTGTCCTAGGCCAGATACTAGTGAATTAGGGGACTACATGATGATGCAGGGGAAGCCTTTCATCAATTGTCAGGTTTGATTTTGTCTGTTTCTTTCAGAGCCAGCCATGTTTCTTTTGCCAGTGAGTCACAGGAAGCTGCTGATCTCTCTCCCTCTCTGGCTCTCCCTTTCTCGTTGAGGCTGAGGCTGGCTTCACAACTCCACAATTTCCTCAAGGGCACAAGAAAGAGGTTCAGGAAGAATAGACGGGCAACATGTATTTTTAGCTTATACTCTTATATATGTATAAGTATGATTTGAATATATACATATACATACATATTATATATTATATACAGAAATAAGTTAAAAATTTATAGATTACAATTCAATTCAATTGCAGTCAACAATTCAATTCAATTGCAAATTAGGGTTGTTTTCAAGCTAGTTTTAGCAATTCAATTGAATTGCGCACTTTTAGGGGGGTGATCAAGTGAATTGCAATGCATTTCACATCAAGGCCTTTTTGGAATTCCTTAGGCGCTGCCATACCCTTGGTTATAGTGATATTGAAACCATGTAGTGTGGGTTGCTTACAATGTAGTAGGAGATGTGGCCAAGTGTCTATCTGTGGGGGCTGGATTACAAACATCTCGGGCCAAAATAAGTTGTGTTATTGGCTGCAACATCGACAATCCTCATCACTTATAGCAAAGTTGCTAATATCATGTGTAGGTGGAGCCCTTATCATCATCATCACTAGTCACATTAGTCACATTTGTGATAGTGATGTAGATATTGCTCGTTTTGGGAGTTGTTTGTACTATTGCTTTTTTGTTTACTTTGCCAAATAATGGTTGTAAGTGCAAGACCTCTATTTAATATGACTTAAAGGGCCTCTATCCCCTTAAAAAAAAATGAAAAAAAAAGAAAAAAAAAAAGTGCAAGTAAGCAATTTGTATTCTCTCAATGACATGTAATGGATTTCACTTTGCATGGTATTAACCCCTAAAGGACGTCGCGACCCCAATTGGGTCGCGTCAGATTTTTGCCACACTCCAATTTCCATGGATGATAGTGCATGGAAGTGAACCCTGAAGATAAATTATAGATGTTAGAGAGGAGCACATGTGGGAATTTACATCGCCAAAAAATGAAAGCTTTGCTCCCTAGAGTTTTGCAAAGTGCAAGGGGGTCAGGAAATCCAGTGTTAAGCACCATTGACCTGCGTACGTGGCAGCCAAATGGGCAATCTTCAAAATAGCATCTAGGGCTGAAAATTTATCATAATGCCAAATTTTTTGGACAAGGCACTGTAAAATGTTAGTGTGCACTTACTTACCAGAGGAATTGGAAAATAAATATCACCTCATGGGTGTACTTGGGAAAGAAGCCAAAATAAGACAATTTACCCCCCAGATTTCACATACAAAGCAGCCTATCGAAGTTTTTGGAAATTTGGTCTGATTTTTGGGGGAGGCAGTCGTTTAGGTGCCATATAATCAGATTATGGAGGGCCTTTGTCTAGGAAGATTCAACTCGATACTTTGAATTTTGTGGTCAAACAATGTTTTCCATGATATTTTTGAGTACATTTACAAATTGGGGCATATTATTTTGTAATAATCTCCCAAATGCAATGGTCAATTTGCCTACATTTTTAATAGGACGTGGATGTAGTAGATATGCACATAAGTATAAGGTTCATCCTCATGGATGATTTGGGGGTAAGAAGTTACACCCTCATCCGTAAGTGTATGAACTCTTTTTAGTGGGCCCACCAAAAAATAGCTCGTCCTGTAAGGTTAACCCCTAATGGACGATGCGTGTCAGAAATCAGAAATCGATTTGCCACGATGGCAAACCCTTGGACGACCTCGGATGAAAAAACTTTCTGAATGAAAGTTGTACGCCGTGACGGCATGCACCTGCCTGTCTTTATGGCACCCTAAAATAATAAAAGCACTAATGTCAATAATTGTTTTAGTGTGCAGTGGTAATGGGCACATACCACCTTCGAAGTGGTTGTGGGTTCAATCCACCCTTGGTGTCACAAAGGTGTCCACCTTCCTAACGGAAGGCAGTAACCCTTTGGGGTGAAGAGACACCATAATTTAACCTTCCTTCGGGAGGCGTCAAATATTATTATTATGGGTGGTTGTACCAATGAAAATTCATTTTGCATGTAGATGGGTTAGAAAATTCATCTATGCATGTAGATAGGTTAGAATGCTTTCAAATTTTTTGTGGTAGTGAGTTTCTAGGAAAGGAACAATATGATTGGAGGAATTCACCTTGTGATGAAAATTTGGACACATTTGAGGCAGATTTGGGGTCAATTGGAATGGATGGTCTTTTTGACCCACCAATTTTCCCATACAAAGCAACCCTCATGTGGTTTTGGAATTTGGTTCTGGAATTTTGGCCCAAGGTGCTGTACATGCCAGGCAATTAGAATCTGGGTATGCTGTATCAATGAAAATTCATTTTGCCAGGCCAATTGGGTCAAACCATTTTTTCACTCCAAAACTAGAGCACAGTAAACATTTACAGCTTGCATTTTTGTTATAATCTTCGTAATGACACGACCAAATCAACTGAAAATTTTACAGTAGTTTCCTGAAGTAGGTAGCATTACTTTCATACGGTTCAGCCCCCTGGATGTTTGTCAAATGTCAGATATGCCCTCAAACATGAGGGCATGTTCCATTTTGGAATGGGCCCACCAAAAACGGGCTCGTCCTTTAGGGGTTAACCCCTAAACGACGACGTCTTCTGCCACGATCCAGCTTTTGTGGATGGAACTGATTCGTGAAGGTAAAACGAGCAGGTTAGGGAGAAGCACACATAGGAATTTATCGCGCCCTAAATAATAAAAACTCTGCTCCCTAGAATTTCTCAAAGTGCCAGGGGTCTGAAAATCCAGCGTTGATGCGCACGTTGGGGCCAAGTGAGCAATCTTGAAAATAACTTACCAAAGGAATTAGAAAACAAATATGACCACATGGGTGTACTTGGGAAAGAAGCCAAACCCATGGGAGATTTTCTCGAGCCGCGAGCTTTGCCGCCATCGCAGCTGCACTACAATTTACCCCCCAAGTTTCACATACAAAGCAGCCTATCCCAATTTTTGAAATTTTGGTCTACTTTTTGGGGGAGAGAGTCCCCTGGGTGCCATATAATCAGATTAAGGAAGGCATCTGCCTCAGAAAATTCAACTTGACGCTTGAATTTAGTGGTCAAACCATTTTTTCCATGCAACCTTAAAATATACTAACAAAATGGGGCAGATTATTGTGTTATAATCTAGGTGACATTGTGTAACTTAGGGAGATTACATCGAGCGAATCTTTGTTGTCATTGCGATTTTATGTTGTCGTGGTGATTATATAGGAGAGGGATGGGCTTTGAAGACATGCCTCTATGAACCTTAAAACAAGCCTGAAACATATACTCCTTTCCTCTCAAGAAGCAAGGTTGCACAACAAAGGGGCGAGCGGAAAGAGCAAGCAACGCGCGAGAGGAGAAACACACGGATCTGACACAAAGCAGCTCTCATCCAAAGCTTGTACACCAAAATCACATATACACTAACACCCGAGTACACCGCCCTGACCTTGTGTCAGGGCGCCGTCTTTATACAAAAGCCCTAGCTTTAGTGGCCCGCCGCATGGCGAGGCGTCACAAGCCAAAGCCCACGGCGCCGCCTTGTAGCCCTGGATCTGATGAAGGGCCAGGATTGAGGCACCAGCCAAAATTAACCCTAACCTAGATATCATTGTAACGGTTTAACGGCTTTATACGCCAAAAAAATATACTATGGATGTGTATCGCCGTTTTGGATGAAACGGGCCATTTCTAGGCTAAGCAAATATGGGGCTTTACATCTGTGAAGCCTACCCCCCACGAAAAATCCTGAGCTCCGCGAAGGAAAAAAAGACTCTTAAAACATAAGGGTAGATGTCAAGTTTCTGTCACCTGTCCAGCAACCGTCGGTGGTCTACTGATGCATCATTCATTGTGGGAATAACTCCATTCATCCTTGGGATATGCTACAGAGTGCATCACACACATCTCAACAGTTTCAACAATCATCAAAATCACGGTCACAATCATCCTGTTGTTGAAACCAACCCTATCGTTTCTAACTCTGCCGAGATTCTTGTTGTTGCTAACACGGCCGACGGCGCGCGGCCTGGCAGTGTTGCTTGCCAGTGTCGCCTCTCCTTGAAACAACCACTTGTGTTCCAGCCTTTGTTGTTTCATTGGGTTCTCCTGGTGGTAGTGATTATGACAATTTAGATGAGGCAGAGGCGTGGTGCTAATGTGTGTAGACTACTTTGTATCCTCCGTCGCCAAGGTTTGAGAAATTTGACAGTTCTCTAGATGGTTGTGACCCGGAATACTATAATTTTGACAACTTTGTTGATCCGGGCCCTGAATATTTCGAGAGTAGGCAGCAAGCAGCAGAGTTAGAGAGGGATATCGAGTTGTCGCAGGAAGTAGATGATTTGTTGTGTGAGATATGTGACGAGGATCAGTTTTGGTTTGAGTATATAGAAAGAGCTGTCGTGGGTGACCTTGTTGCATTAACGAGTCATCACGAGGCCCTGTTCACGCGACCTTTGCTTGAGCCTGGTGCGGTAGTGTCCAGAGCCAGATAGCTTGCTAGACGAAAATTTGAGTTACACAACAAAGAACGTCTACCGTCCAGAACGATCAAGTCGCGTTTTCTGCACCATCGCGAATTGACCTAGTTAGAAGTTGGTTTGTATTTACCTCTTTCTAGTGTTTGAAGTGCGGAGCTTCATCATGGCCCTAGTGTGGTAGGGCGAAGTTGGTTGTCGTTAATGTTAGAAGGCACGGGGGCTTTGATCTTGAGGGCACTACGGTTTCAGCTCCGGCCCTGCGCCTTGGCGCCTACTTATTCACAGTTGGTTGATGGTCTGAAGGGTGGGGCCTTGATAGTGCAGTCGTCTGATCTAGTAGTCTTGGGTGTGGGTACTACCTTTGCTTCACAGCGAGTGGTTCGCCCGAGAGCGTTTGAGAGATTGAGTGACTATTCAAACTCGGCTGTGCTTTCGCACATATGGAGAGAGGGTGACACAACCCGCGTTGGTTTTTGGCTTAAGGGAGCTGACGGTTGGGAGTGGCTGGCGTTGGGGGTCTACGAGTGGCAATCACACAAGGTGCTGAGGGTGGTATATTGTTCCACTTGGGTTCCAGAGGACAGCTCGCCAAGTGCTCGGCCCACTCTCCATATCCCTGCTGCTTAAAGGTTATGCTGCCAATCCAACTTCGTTTCATGCATGCTAGGTGATTCTAGAACTACTTGGTTGAGATCCGGAAGACAGAGGTCCATGAATAGGTCAGGAGAGCCGCTGGCCGAAAGTGTAGTAGAAATGAATGAGGGATCGGACAACCTGCAGGCAGGTAATTTCATGGTGAGTGATGATGAATTTTTGAATGCTGGGACGATGGGAGCAGTTGTAGGGTCCCCAACTGGTATTACATTGGTAGATGAGGGTTCTGGGATAGCCAACCTCGAGGGTCTTTCTGTTTATGATCGGAGTAATGAGGCCTTGGTGGCTGGACGAACCGAGCCTACGCTGGCTCGGGAATTAAACGGTTTGCCCTCCCATCCTATTCATGTTCAGGGGTTAGACGGGTCTGGTTCGGATGTTTGGGCTACTATGAACGGTATGCCGGCCCTAGTAACGAGTCTGATGCATGTGCATGTGATTAGCCTCCCTAATCCCACTCTCGGGGGAGGGACTAGCTCTTTGAATTCAAGTTTGCATCCGAGTGTTGTCCCTTTGTTGAATGTCTCCAGTCTTGCTGCGGGTGGGGGGGGCAGTAGCATCAGTGCCCTCCACCTCGTCTGTTGGTCATGCAAGTCGTGTGGGAACTCTTCCTGTTCAACAGATGGGGGGATTTCCACGGACTGCAGCTAATCAGGTTATGGGTACACATGCTAGCAATGTCAATACAGTCCCTGTTCACTAGAAGAGAAACCGGCTTTTTCCACGGCTTTTTCCACACTTTTTGTTGTGGAATCGGCCGCAATCCACACCTGTCGTGGGTGTAAGAAACGACTAGTGCTTCCGAACACCCCGTGGACGGCCTGGCTCCGGGTGGCCCTGTGGAAAAGTCCACGGATATCCACAGGTGGCTTTTTTCACGGGGTGAATGGCTTTTTCCACGGGCGACGTGTGCTTTGGCAAACACCGCCACGTGGATCCTAGTCGTACAAGGGGTGTGGACTTGTCCACACCTACGGGAAAATTATGTGACCGCCTGTCACCATGGCTTGACGACATCTGGGCAACGGTATGGGCACCACGTGTATTTTTGTCAGGGCAACACGTGGCGTATTTTGGAGCAACTCTTGGTGTGGGTGTGGAGTATTTACTGCCTATACTGTAGGTCATTCCACATAACTGTGGAGAAAGACCATAGCGGGTGTGAAATATACTACGGCCTATGTTGTACGACATTCCACATAAATGTGGAGGATACCACAGTTCACCGTAGGTTGCTTGTGGTCAGTATCACGATCTAAAGACACCTAAACACAATTCCAAAGCATCACGGCAACAACCTGCTCATGACATGAAGAACTGACTAAGCATGGCCAGAACAACAGATAGAATGAGCAGATGCAACGATAATTCAAAATTACATAAGTGCTTCATTGCCCAAATACACTTCAGTCTGACATCAAAGAGTATGAGTCTGAGTCTGAGTCTGAGATCAAAGATCTGAGTCTGAGTCTGAGGCAGAGGCCAGGCTGCGCAATGCAGCCCAGCACAGAGGTTTAGCCTAAAGCTCCAAAAAACGACATTTGTTTGTTTTCCAAGTTCCTGCATAAGATGCACCAACCAACATTGCATTGTGAGACACTCACTATACTCCAAAGCTACCAGGGAAGGTCACTGAGCAACCTGCCAAGGCAAAAACACCTGAGTCTGGACCCACACTATATCCTTGCTCCTTCAGCTATCCATGCCTCTACACAAATCAAGCATACATCCTTGCCTTGCTGCTAGCAGTTGACGATGACAGCCTAGATTTGTTCTAGGAAACACCCAACTCAACTTATCACACTAGTTCATATGCTCAATTGCATCTGCTATTCTCTATAATCCAACAAGCATTCACCTTCTTGCCTCGATTGTCCCACCATTGACTGGGGTCAGAAAAGTATTCATTCCACAGTTTGTCCTCGTCTCTGTTACCTGTTTCTGGATACTTTCCTGTTGTCTCATCGGCAATATCATGTCAAAGTCACTCCAAACTAGATTCATTCAACCAGGTAACTTGCAGAATTCAACATGGAAAGTTAGGGCCGATTCTAATAAGAGGGAAAAACAGGGTGAGATGTGCTGAAGAAGATGCTTTTATTAGCAGTGCCTGATTATATCAATTGTGCCGCTGCTGCCAGTTGACCATCTACCCATGCAGGTTTCTGGTAGCTATTGATCCACAGGGAATCACAGGTAATGTGGAGCTTGAAATCTGGCCCTCTTAGATGAATCTAGACCCACACTCTATTCCTGCTCCTCCATGCCTCTACACAAATCATGCATTCACCCTTTCCATGCCGCTAGCAACTGACAATGAAAGCCTAGAATTGTTCTAGGAAACACCCAACTCAACTTATCACACTAGTTCCTATGCTCAATTGCATTTGCTACTCTCTGTAATCCAACATGCATTTACCTTTTGCCTCGATTGTCCCACCATTGACTGGAGTCAGAAAAGTATTCATTCCACAGCTCCTGGTCTCTTTGTCTCTGTTACTTGTTTCTGGATACTTTCCTGTTGTCACATTAGCAATATCAGTCAGTCACTCCAAACTATCAAAGGTTCACTCAACCAGCTAACTTGCAGAATTCAACATGAAAATTCAAGGCCGATTTTGATAAGAGGGAAAAACAAGGTGAAATGTGTTGAAGAAGGTGCATCATTAGCAGTGCCTGAATTTATCAATTGTGTTGTTGCTGCTGCAGCTTCCAGTTGACCATCTACCCATGTAGGTTGTTAGTAGCTATTGATTCACAGGGAATCATAAGTAATCTTGTGCCTGAAATCTGGCCATACTCTATCCCTCCGCTTCTTTTTTCCCACACATATGCAGCCATCACAGCCTCCAAACTGTCGATGGTACCCTTTGCCCATCATTTGCTCATAGGTATCCAAAGCCTCCATCCCGTGACCCTGCTGGGCATATAATCCTGCGATCATCACGTTCCATGATACCACATCTTGTGTAGCCATCTTATCAAACACTGCCTTTGCATCCTCGATGGACCCACATTTTTAAAAGTCCACGAGGGTATTGTTCAGAATCACATCTGGTACAATTCCAGCTTTGGCGATGTCACCATGCACCTCTTTGCCCTTTTCCAGGGTTGCTAGGCTTGCACAAGCATTGCGAATGCACACAAAACGTGATGTGATTGCACTTCACCCCTTCCCCTATCAATTGCTCATACGTCTCCAAGGCCTCTATCCCGCGCCTTTGCTGTGCATACCCTGCAAGCATCGTGTTCCACGACACCACATCACGTTTAGCCATAGTGTTGAACAATCCCTTCGCATCCTCAATGCTCCCACATTTGGCATACATGTCCACCAGGGCAGAGTTCAGAATGACATTGGGTACAATTCCAACTTTGACAATGTCACCATGGACCTCTTTGCCCTTATCCAGGGCTGCCAGGCTTGCAAACGCACACAAATGTGACGTGGTTGGGCTTCACCCCTTTGCAGATCATTTGCTCATATGTCTCCAAAGCCTCCATCCCGCGCCCTTGCTGTGCATATCCTGCAATCATCGCACTCCACAACACCACATCTCGTTCAGCCATATTGTCAAACACTCCCTTTGCATGCTCGATGCTCCCACATTTGACATACATGTCCACCAGGGTATTGTTCAGGATCACATCTGGTACGATTCTGACGATGTCGCCATGCACCTCTTTGCCCTTTTGCAGGGCTGTCAGGCTTGTATACGCACTACAAACGCACACAAACGTGATGTGGTTGGGCTTCACCCCTTCCCCCATCATTTGCTCATAGGTCTCCAAAGCCTCCATCCCGCGCCCCTGCTGTGCATAGCCTGCGAGCATCGCACTCCACGACACCACATTTCGTTCAGCCATATTGTCGAACACTCCCTTTGCATGCTCGATGCACCCACATTTGGCATACATGTCCAACGGGGCAGTATTCAGGATGACATCTGGTAGGATTCCAGCTCTCACGATGTCGCCATGCACCTCTTTGCCTTTTTCCAGGGCTGCCAGGCTTGCACACGCACTGCAAACGCTCACAAACGTGATGTGGTTGGGCTTCATCGCTTCCCCAATCATTTGCTCATAGATCTCCAAAGCATTCCTACCACACCCATGCTTGGTAAATCCTGCCAACATTATATTCCACGTGATCAAAGATCATTGAGGCATTCTGTTGAACACTTGGTGAGCATCCATGATGCTCCACACTTAACATACATGTTGACAAGGGTGTTGAGGAGAAAAACATTTGGCGTGAATCCACTTTGGCTAATGTGAGTGTGCACCTGTTTTCCAACTTCCAGGCCTTTCACCTTGATGCACTTATGCAAGAGACAGACATGCGTTTCTGAATCTGCTGAAATGCCTCCTTGGTTTAAAGTCTGTAGAGCCTCTTTTAGTCTGCGTGCCTCACAAGGCACCTTCACATGCCCAGAAGTGCCAGAAGAGGCATTGTGGACTCCCTCTCTTGATCCTCTTCCAGAAGCTGTGGTCTTGGTTGAGGTGCCTGATTTTATCAACTGTGACGTTGCAGCTGCTGCCTTTAGTTGACCATCTACCCACGCAAGTTTCTTGTAGCAATTGATCCTAGCTAGTGCCTTGTTCTATCAATGTGTTGCTGCCTCTGCTGTTTCCAGTTGACCATCTACCCACTTATAGCCGCTGTGCTATTGAAGAAGGTGGCCCCTTTCCCCCATTTTCCAGAGGTCCCAGGCTTGCACACGCTTTTGCAAACACAAACACCCACCCGTGGTAAATCCTTCCAGCATTGTATTCCATGAGATCAAAGATCGTTGAGGCATTCTGTTGAAAACTTGGTGAGCATTCATGATGCTCCCGCACTTAACATACAGGTTGACAAGGGTGTTGAGGAGAAAAACATTTGGCGTGAGTCCACTTTGGATCATAATGTGAGTGTGCACCTGCTTTCCAACTTCCAGACCTTTCATCTTGATGCACTTAAGCAAAAGACAGACATACTTATCTAAATCTGCTGAAATTCCTCATTGTTTTAAAGTTTGTAGAGCCTCATTCATTTTGCCTGCCTCGCAAAGCATCTTGACATGCCCAGAAGTGCCAGAAGAGGCATTGTGGACTCCCTCTCTTGATCCTCTTCCAGAAGCTGTGGTCATGGTTGAGGTGCCTGATTTGATCATTTGTGCCGCTGCTGCCGCGGCTTCCAATTGACCATCTACCCATGCAGGTTTCTTGTAGCTATCCTTCCACAGGGAATCATAGGTGATCTGGAGCTTGAAATCCGGCCTGCTTCGATGAATCTCAACCCACACTCTATCCTTGCTCCTTCATTCCAGAGCTTCTCCTAGTTTTTGTTATCAGTTTTCAATACTTTCCTATTGCCACATAGGCAGTAACATGTCAAAATCACTTCAAAACCCCGGGGGTTGCTACACTGTGAGCTTGGAGACGTGAGCCTGTGAGCCCAGGAGCCCGTGAGCCCACCATAGGCTCACGCCACGTCATTTATGAATTCCGAACTTACAGGGCGTATTTCCGCGGGAGGCGCCTATAGCCGCGGATTGACTTACCTTTTTCAGTCATTGCAGATAATGACTTTTACATCCATCCCACACAAGGTTTGTTTTTTTTTTTTTTGTTTTTTTTGTTTTTTCGTTTTCTTGTTCCTTCGCAGATGCCTGAAAAACAGTGTGCGGCACCGCACACTGTTTCTAGGGCTTCTGCGAAGCACGTTTTCTGTGCAGATGGCCATCCCATAGGAGTTTTTTTTATTTTTATTTTTATTTTTATTTTTAATTTTTCATTTTTTCGTATTTTCGTTCCCTCGCAGCTGCCCGGAAAACAGTGTGCGGCACCGTACACTGTATTCAGGGCATCTGCGGTGCTTTTTTTTCTCTGCAGCTGCCCATCCCACACACGTTTTGTCTTTTTTTCATTCCCACGCAGATGCCCTGGAAGTAGTGTGCGATGTCGCACACTACTTTTAGGGCATCTGCGGTGCACGTTTTTTTTGCAGCTGCCCATCCCGCACACGGGTTTTTTTTTTTTTCCCCCGTTTCTATGTAGATGCCCGCAAAACAGTGTGCGGTGCCGCACACTGTTTTCAGGGCATCTGCGGTGCACGTTTTTTCTGCAGCTCCCCATCCCACACACGCAATTTTTTTTTTTTTGCCTGACAAGTACACCGGCACAGAACACTCTCTTGAAATACAAAAAATGATCTATAAGAAAGGGGAGAGGCAAAGGAAAGGGGAATGGGAAGTGAACCCAGACGGGTCTCCTTTCAGTGTCGGTTTGTTTGCAATATGCAGCTTAAATTGACAGACTGCACAACGTTGCAGTCAATGAGTCTCTTTTCATTGTCGGTTTGTTTGGAATATGCAGCATAAGTCGGCATACTGTAAATGCGTATTCGCACGGTTATAGGTCCCTCGGGTATAGGTATCTTATCTTTTCGCCATTTGTGTTATGACATCTGCTGACATGGCGGACGCTCACGCTTATGTGGCGTGAACGCCACGTCATGCAGAGGGAGCCTGGGCTCACTCCACGTCAGCCAAGCGTGAGCTCAGCTCCCAGGCTCACGGGGCTGGGCTCACGCCGTAGCTACGCTACAAAACCCCCCGTACCATAGATCCACCAAGAGCTAGCTTGCAGAATTCAACATGAAAATTAGGGACAACTCTGATAACAGGGAAAACAGCTGAAATGTATTGAAGAAGATACCGCTGCCTGGTTCTATCAACCGAGTCTGATGGGAAGGAAAAACAGGCTGAAATAGGTCAAAAAAGAAGGTGCCCTCATCACATTGTGTTTGACCTTGTATCATGACCCATGGAGGATTTGACTGACCATGAACCTAAGAGAACCTCTTGTGTGTGCTGCTTGTGTCTGTTGTCAAGTAATATCTAATTGGTCTGTGAGAACCACCACGGTGCAGCTGAGCGGTAGAAATTGAAGCACGGCCTGCTAAGACCAAGCTGACTCTTCCAAGAACCGTGTAAACATCAGGAAGGATACTAAAGCACAGTACTAACAGGAGCCAAGAGCCCACATTTGTAGGATGGACAAACTTCTTCACATCGTAATTAAGAAAAAGCCACACCTTGCGATTGCGGTTGTCCCACCATCGTGAAGGATATTTAAAAACTCATGCCAACTCTGCTCCATGCTGCAAATTCAGGGTTGAGTCTGATGAGAGCGCAAAACAGGCTGAAATAGGTCGAAGAAGAAGGTGCCCTCACCACATTGTCCTTGACCTAAGACCAAGCTGACTCTCCCCAGAATGGCGAGCTCTCAGCCGACACCTAGCCTCGCACACATACCCTAGCGTTTGTCGGGTTGCTTGCTTTTCAGATGCGAAGGTTGCTCCAACTGCGG
Source organism: Takakia lepidozioides (assembly GCA_030704615.1). Taxonomy (NCBI): domain Eukaryota; kingdom Viridiplantae; phylum Streptophyta; class Takakiopsida; order Takakiales; family Takakiaceae; genus Takakia; species Takakia lepidozioides. The sequence continues at coordinate 40,847,592 of CM060731.1, forward strand.
GCCTCCCATGTTTGCCCTCCCTCCCGCTCACTGCTCTAAGGCCCAGCCCTCTCTCTCTCCCTCCCGCTCGCTTGCTCTAAGTCCCAGCCCTCTGTTCACAGCTACCGGGATAGGCAATTTTTTTAAGAAATTAACCTTTTGCAAACCCTACAAGCAACTTTTGCAAAAAAAAATTAAACCTTTTGCACTCTGCAACAAGTTTTAAAGGTACCATGTACTAGCTCTCCCTATTTTCTTTTACAATGTTGAATGATTCATATTTATGTCCCTGTACTGATATGGCCACACTTAATTTGACTCCCTTCAATCATAATATGAGGATTGTTAAGCTTGCATTGCATTCGGTTTACATTGCAAAGTGCGACGACCACCTCTTCGTCTTTCCAAGGGCAGAAATCTGAAGTTCATGATTTATTCCATTTGCAGCGGAGTACCAACTAAACCCATACACCACAATCAGTGGAAATAATTGTATGGTCCCATTTCACACAGGTGTGTAACATGCCATGTAAACTAAGCCAACCCCTGCCACACTCATGGCTGTTTTCACACCGTTCTTACCTGGGGTGTGGACCACATGTGAGACACCCCACAATTAGGGCATATTTAGACCCACACCTTGGCTCAGTCTACAGACCCGTGATAAAAGCCGTGGAATGTGTCAGGTGTGAGATGGCATACCCGTGGAAATAGCCGGTTTCTCTTCTAGTGGTTTATGCTAGCAATTTAAGCTCTAGAATAGCTCGTATGGTGGGAGTGACGTCCACTCCTCCCATGAGTGGTGTGCCACAGCCCCACCTACAGTCAGTCCTACCAGCTGCTCAGTCAAATGTGGTGTCACATGCCCTTCCCATGGGCATGCGGGCACCACAAGCAAGTTTGCCATCCTCTAGTATGGGACCAGCCATTAGTGGGGTTAATCAAAGTACTGCGTCTGCTGTTAATTCTATACATGTTGCCAATACCTCTTCTACTCCTACTCAAGCCACTGTTCCCTGCTGTGTTGCTCATGCTTCTGTTCTTCCTGGGCACATAAACCACAGTTTGCCTTGTCATCTGATCCCTCAGCTCACCACTCAACCCTATCCAGAGTATAATATGGGGGAAGACTTTGATAGGTACCTTCAAATGTTTGAAGTCATTGCTAGCGTCAATGGAGTGCCTGAGAACTTCAAGATGGTCATCTTTAGGATAAGCATGAAGGGGTCAGCTCTTGCTGCATGCAGCAGTCATGGATGATCCCAGCCTCAATTAGGCGACCCTTATAAAATGGGCTAAGACCTTGTTCAAGCCTCCTGAAAGACCTCTAGACTGCTTTGCTAAGCTCTCTCCCAGGACTTACCAGCCTGGAGAATCCATGTTGCAATTTTACATGGACATCAAGTCTACTGCTGTTGAGAACATCATTGACCCGACAGAAATAGATTGCATGATCAAAAGGTATTTTCTCCTTGGCTTGCCCCCTACTATTCAAAATTGGGCTCAGCGTCGTTATTTTATTAATGACAAAACCATGTTAACAGAAATTAACCTTGAGATGGCAGACTTGGCTGACAGCAAATCAACGCAACATCATGCCAAGTTTCAAGCTCCAATGGGCTCTGAGCTTGGCATGGCTGCAACATCTGTGCCTTATGTTCCTCCTGCTATGCATTGTAAGACAGATGACTTCACCCTTCAATGATTGGCCAACATAGTAGGCAGTCTTAGTGAGTTTGTAGCCACTCAATTTACTGCTATGCAAGCCCACCAACAGCGTTGGCAGCCTCGTCAGGCACAAAGCCAACAAGTGGCAATAGTAGGAGTCGCACCCAAACTGGGCAGGCATATGAAGGTAATCATGTTGCATGTTACATCTGTGGATCTTTTGAGCACTTGACTATTGTCCAGACAAGGCAGGCTTACCAGAGCTGATCAAGAATAGGAAAGTTGCTAGTGGTTCTTCCTCTCCTTTAAACTAGAGAGACCTCTTGGGAAGGGGACAAGAGGTCAATCATCTAGCAACCCTACCTCTCTTATACCAGTTCAAGCTGTTTTATCTACTAACTTCAAGGCCTTGCATTGTCCTCTCAGTAGAAGGGCTGCTGACCAGCAGATCAGTCCCCTTATGGCTCAGTGCCACATCCATGAGCTAAGCTTTCCCTGCGTGATTGATACAGGATGCACATATCTGCCATCCCTCTGAATGTAGTAAGAGTCCTTGGTCTTAAGCTATGCCCTGCTTCAGGAATTGAGGTTCTGATTGCTGATGGGTCAAGATATGAGCCTCTGGGATTAGTTACTGTGCCCATCAGGATTCACAAGAAAGAGGTGGTGGTGACTGTCACGGACATAGCCCAGAGGAACTTACCAGTAAATACTAGAAGTTACTAAATTACCATGTTATCAAAAGTTACCATGATCTACCATGATTTACCATAAGTTACCATTAGTTACCGCGTTTCCATTGTTCCTTGTATGCAGGTCACCTTGGTATCAAGAAAACTGTGGCCCGCATCCAAGAGGTATACTATTGGCTGGGAATTCACCAAGACGTCATCGAAGTGTGAAGGTTGTCGTGCTAACATTGATCTCCCTAAGGCCCGGATCTTGTATGAGATGCAGCCTTTGCCTGTCACCCATGCTTTTGCTCGTGTTGGCATTGACTTAGTAGGACCCTTCGCACTCACATCAAAGGGTCAAAGCTACATTTGTGTTGCTACCGACTACTTGACTAAGTGGGTAGAAGTCCGGCCTTTGCGTTCCAAGGCTAGTGATGCTGTAGCTCAGTTTTTCTTCAATGAGATCCTTATGCGGCATGGGTGTCCAAGGGAGATACTAACGGATCAGGGCAAGGAATTTTGTAACCAGCTCTTCACGGTGATTTGCTTCAACTTCGGTGTTAAGCATTCCACCACCGCCCCATACCATCCCCAGACCAATGGCCTTACGGAACACCTCAACCAAACTCTTTGCCGAATGTTGGAGAAGAATGGCGCGTTTACCAGGGAGTGGGATACCTTTCTTCCCCCTATTCTCTTTGCTTATTGCACCACCGTACATGCTAGCACCAAGAAGACTCCTGTTGAGTTGTTGTATGGTCGCAAGTATGTTTCTCCTTTGCATTCTACCCCTCTTATCTCTACTGTTGCTGATCCGGTTGATCTTGAGACCTTTGTTGAGGATCTTCATGCTCGGCATGCGGTGTCTATCCATGATGCCAAGACAAACATTGGTAAGGCTCAGCTAACCCAGGCCCGTAATTTTAACAAGCGTGTCAAGTATTCTAACCTGTTTCAGGTGGGGGACACCGTGTGCGATCGATTACAACATGGCAAGCATGCATGCAAATCTAAGCTCAAGATCGACGGTCCATACTTGATCTATCAGATTTTACGTGGGTGACGTGCTCTCCTTCTTCCACAAGGCTCTAATACTGAAGTGCGGGATGAACATGTTTCCTTGACAGACTTGGTGCATTCCGAGCTAGTTTTTGATCTTACATGTATCAATGTGGAGGGGCGCACGGTGGGGTGGGTGATGTCTTGATATTCTTAGCTGATCTACTTCAGCTTGATCCTCTTCTCTTATCAGCGCCTTAGTCTTAGTTTGTGGATGGCGACTCTTGGGGTCCTAGGACTTGACCTCTCTAGGACTTCAAACATTTAGTTTCATGGCATATCACCATTTGTACTCCCTGCACGGTTGTGTGTCCTCCATTTCATCTCACAAATAGCAATGGTCATTAACATTCTGCATGGGGGTCCTAGACATAAGCACACTGACCTCCTCAACTGATACTTCTCACATTCTCCCCTGTCAAGAAGCTTAACTTACCCATGGAGCCACAACACTATCAGTACACAGTTGATAGCAGACAGGAAAGGAGGGGAGACCTGAGATAAGCGAATTCCCAGTCTCAAATAATCTATTTCAAGTCTAATCTTTGGTCCTAAGCAAACCTTCCCAAAACTGGAAGGTGACATCTTCTCCCCCTTTAAGATTCAGATGTATAGTCTACAATCTGTAATTCAAAAACCTGCAGATTTCAGATTAGCTAGTAGCTTCTTTCAGGTGTCTTGCTTTAGGCTGGGACTAAAAAGGAGCAAACTCACTAGTTGAGAATCCTCACAACTGACACCATAAGATGATGCTAGCCTCATTCCTTGCACATGATTGGGTGTGGAAGGTATGTGGACTACGGAAGGATGGTGTCCAGAAAACATAGTAGAGAGATAGGGTGTTACATACTCGAATAACAGGACAGGGACCACATTGGGGGAAATGGACTCTGGCCAGGTGACCATCCACATGTGCGATCACACGAATGAGGAGATGGAGTGGCAACAATGGTCCGGAGCCCCTTCAAGCTCAACTCATCAGACTTCTCCATATCAATTCGATGGCGAGGACCGAAAGTTGTGTTGGCACTCTCTGAGGACTTTCCACAAGTTGATAAGGAGGTGGCAAGGCGTCTGATCACCCTCGACTCTATACCAGTGAGTGGTTTTTGCTCACTTGTGCTACAGGCGTTTTCTCCAGTTACCCAGATTTGATGTTTGTTGGATCAATAGTTTCATTCTGTCTCCAGAGCTTTCAGGATGTAAAGGCAAGTTTGATACATGATCAACTTCAGCAGAACAAGGAGTGATAGCAGGGTTAGTTTCCACACTAGGATTAGTTTCAACAACAAGTTCCACACTAATCTGAAGAAGCAGGCTCTCCCCTTCACTACAAGCTACACAAGACAAGTCACGAACAGTAGCCATTCCCTGCAACCACACCCCAACGGCACAATGTGAGATGGCGATATCACAACAGCACGAGAAAATACGGCAAGGCGAGGAGCCGCCACTGATAACACGCATTAGCGAACCACTTAGGCAGCAAGATGTAGAGCAGATCCCGCGAGAAGGACCTAACTGACCCTGCCATGCGGGCAAGATCCACCAACGCCTATGGTACCCGGCTTCTCTCCACCATAAAACAAGCCTGAAGCATATACTCATTTCCTCTCAAAAAGCAAGGTTGCACAACAAAGGGGCGAGCGGAAAGAGCAAGCAACGCGCGAGAGGAGGATCAAACACATGGATTTGACACAAAGCAGCTCTCATCCAAAGCTTGTACACCAAAATCACATATACACTAGCACCCGAGTACACCGCCCTGACCTTGTGTCAGGGCGCTGTCTTTATACAAAAGCCCTAGCTTTAGTGGCCCACCGCGTGGCGAGGCGCCACAAGCCAAAGCCCACGCCGCCGCCTTGTAGCCCTGGATCTGATGAAGGGCCAGGATTGAGCCACCAGCCAAAACTAACCCTAACCTAGATATCATTGTAACGGTTTAACGGCTTTATACGCCCAACAAATATACTACGGATGTGTATCGCCGTTTTGGATGAAACGGGCCATTTCTAGGCTAAGCAAATATGGGGCTTTACACCTCCACCTGCTATGCTCATTTGCTAGAAGAGTCTATATTGATTGCTAATTGGGCTTGTGCTTTGGGAGCCTCTCCAGAGTAAGTGAGCCAGTTGCTTGGATGTTTGAATGAAGAATAATTTACGTGCTTGAAGAGGCCCAAGTTGCCTTTCCAAAACCTACCAATTTCCGATACTTGTGGGGTCGTCATGTTGTGGATATTTTGGTGTGGATTGATCGCAAAGAGGAGGGAGATCCACATGGTTTTTCTCTAGAGGTAAATGATTCTGAGGCAATCTGTGTGGCCTGATTTTGAGTCGTCATCTGCCAGCCACGGTGAGACTGAAGGCAATTGCTTATCCTAGTCTAGTTCACGTCCATAAAGATGTGGCATGCCATAGTCAGTCGTGGGAAGATTTAGGAGCGTTGGGATCCACTAATCCCACTGTGAAGGTTGCAATGCACCACTTGCACATGCCCAACATGGCTTCCTCTTCCAATGTGCAGCAATTTGGTTATGGTATTTCATAGACAAGTCGTGGGACATTCAATGCTACTGATACGTATATTGTCTCCTTTGTTGGGCTTGGGGTGCAAGCGAAGATTCATTGACATTGATGTTGGGAACTATCACTGCAGGCTTTGTACTGTTTCCAAGTAGCATCAGTCATTGGCAACCCATGCCAAGCACCGAAAAATACACAAGGTAAACGATTGACATATGTGAAGGTGCACTGGATAAAACTGGTTGGGGCATGTAACTTAAATAATTCGAAATTTTGAACTCGTATAAACTGTAAACCTCCCATGATCCCTGCATGGTTGGCTCTATTGTGTTGAGAGGTGCCAAATTGTGAGAATAATTACCTGACAAGGACTTTATAGTGTAGTGAATTTATGCCATCCAAAGAGAGGGGGGGCATCTCCTGCATGGACAAATGTCTGATTCATGCAAAAGTAGATTGGACTTAGAGAATGCAAGGACACAACATTTAAGCTTTCTTTTGGATATACATCCAGCAACTCCTAGAAAAGTACATTTGTGAAAGCAAACGACCCTGATTCTTGTTTCAAACTTTCTCAGGGGCTTTCAGAGAGCCTTTGCAGGGGTTGACTCCATAGGAACTGTCTGCACCTTGGATTGAAGGAATGGTGGACTTTTGAGCTATTATAGACTGTCGACTTTTGTCAACCAACTTTTTCTTTGTGTAGACACCTGATTGAGAGAATCGCCGAATTGCATTCTCAACTTCTCTCAACTTCTGCTCCACTGCTGACTTTGATTTGACAAGACTGGGAATATCGACAATCAAAGGAAATGACTGAAGCTTGTAGATTAACTCCACTTGGTCTGTGGCGTTGAGGAGCGTCAAGGATTAGATACATAACAGTTAAATGGCTTTGCCGTTAAAAGACAGTTGAAATAAAGAACCTGTATAGCGCATACCCCGGCTGCGTGGCGTGGCTAACGTGGCTGCAATTGAAGAATAGACTCCCATGGCTTATTGCCAAATGGCAATGCCCCCATCGGAGAAAGCCACTTTCATCTAGCAAGTCAAACATCTTCTCAAATTGAAGAACAAATGGTTTGGTTGACATGTGGAGACACTAGCAAATATATAATATCAATTTTCACCACTCCCGCTCATTGATGATGATAAATCAAGTGAATGATTGAGGCCATGGAGAGGATACTTTGTTGAAGGGACAGTAAAACAGCCTGTCGCTCATTCTCAGGCATCAGCACAAGACCTGGTGGCCATTTTTTGGCCTGCTCTTCTTTCTTTCTGCTGTATCAAGTTGTCATGACAAATTGTTACATCAAACATGGAACCAAGTGTGGTCTGCCTGCGACTGACTGCCCTTGATCCATTCATCTACTACTGAAGTTTGAAAATGTGACAGTAGCAATCCTCAGTACCTTGATTTGACAATGACATACTAGTCCTCAGCCAATATGACAAAGCGTACTCCCCACATAGTTGGTTGCAGCCCACCAGTGCCTGTCATATTTGACTCAAACTGCAATACTCACACACAGCCAACAATACTTCTACAGCAAACGTACTGTTCATTTATGGACCATCACACCCCCTCCTTCCCTCTTAGAAACCATACCCCAAAGACCCAAGTTTCCTACCAGATACATTCTTACAAGCAGGAGGTCTGTTTCAACCATTGCACCTCTACCTTGCAGCAGATATGACACATGGGCCTGTGGTTTCCTAGTGACGGCATGAGAGAGAGTGAGAGAGAGTGAGAGAAAGTTACACGCAAACACACACAGATACAGATAGATATGCTCGCAGGAAGTGCAGAGAGAGAAAAAGAGAATCACCTCATTTCAGCATACTGTGCCAGCTTTGTTTTTCTCTTGAGAATGCTGCATTTAACATGAATTCAGGCACACCTATTAAGTACATTCACCTCACATTCCCATATTCATAGGTACAACAATCCCATCACTACACTGAATTTGTTTACGTACTTGGCATTCCTTTAGCAGATACATCAATCTTTACAGAGTTAGGTGCCACCTGATGACGAGTAGATCTAGTTTATTTTTCTCTACTGTCGACCAAGAAAGTAAGTAGAAGGCATCAAACAAAGAGTCTTTATACCCTTCTCATTGTCCAACTACCTTAGTTAAAGTGCAAGTGGTGAGTATGCACTTGAATGGGTTGATTTTGTGTTTGATGCATATTTTCCAATTGATTTTTGTTAGTCAAGGCAGTCTTACATCTTGTGATTTGAGCCGAGAGATTTACTCTTCGTCATAACGACACCCAGTGAATGAAAGGAACTTTCAGAAGTTATCTTACTAGGCTGGCACTTTCCCAAAATTTTCATTATGAACGATGGGATCTTGTTCTGGATCAGCTTCCGGAGGAGACGCTCCCTTGATAGCTTCCATATTCTTTGTAATAAAATCTGTGCTGCCCTTGATCTTTCTCTGTATAAGAGTTTCACGTGAAAGAGAGAAAGGGAGCAGAGAAATATGGAGACGTTGAACTCTATGAAGTGATTCTTAAACCCGAATACCAAAATGAATGACAGCGAGCATGCTAACAGAGCATGTTGTTGTCACATGTAACTGTTCAATTATTAAATTAATAAGAACCCAACATTTGGTCACACTGTGATGCTTTCCCATGTAGATTAGGTCAACTTAAAACACATCTGGGATAATTGCATGACGAAGCCAGAGACACTACCATTAAAGCTCAATTGACTGCGAAATGGTATATGAATGCAATGCATACTTCTCTGGTTTTAGGGCGTTCCTGGCTTGCAGGTGTGGTCTCCTCATGCTCTTGCTCTTGTACCCTTTGTTGTTCCTGATCCCCATCCTTGTTTGTCAACAGATGGCTAGGGAGAAGAATGGGTGTCGTATGTGCGGAGGGGAGGGAAGGGAGAGAATGTACTCATGAGACGTTGTTTGTCTATATTAGCTATCATGTCCCCACTGTAAGCCACCCCTGAGATTTTCACCCACTGGTATATGACGTTAGACCTGAATTGTCATAGATTGCAGGGTTGATGATAGAGTGGTGATTGATGGCTGACAATGACATCATACTAACAGTCCCACATGTTATGTTGGCACTGCTATTGTAGCCTCTTTCTAACAAAGACAAACTGGCTGTAGTGATAAAATGACTCATGATCAGTTTTGTCTCGCCTCGGGTGCTTACTACCAATATGACGAGAGAGCATTAAAGGTAGCAACATAGTGTAGGGATTGTATATCTATAGTTTTAATAGAAGTAAGTTCTACAGATTGCAGATATTCGCGAGCATTCAAGGTGTCACGATCCTGGAAACTCACGGCGCGATCGTCAAGATGGATGCTTACATTGCAGAGCACGATTTAGGGAGTCAACACATAGTGTAGAAAGCCCGATAAAAAAGAAAAAAGGGAGAGCGAGATGACCTGCTTGTGGGCATGGAGGCAAATGCTCATTTCAGAAATGGCTGCTCGATGCTCTTTCAAATAGTCACGCTTCACTTTCCCTTTTTGTATTTCATCCCTCCTGTCACATCAGCAGTTGTGAACCAAATGGCATTAGTTCTAATTGAAGTACTCACTGTGGTCATGGAAATATGGAAACACAAATAATTGTGTTACATTATCCATATCAGTGATTACATCGCAAATGTACTTCCCTCATTTGTTGGGATGTTTCATGGATAGAGAGTGAAACTACAATTATGATGTCAATGCCAGCCCTAAAATCAATACTCTACCCTTAACCAATTCTCGTTGGTTGTGCACAAAGACTGCAGTAATTTTTGGGATAAAGCCCTCCTACCAGCCTGGAGGGGGACTATGCCAAAGCATAGATTTTGGTCTTTCTTCACAAAACCAGTTGATGAGCAGACGCCAGTCGGAGGGTTCCAGTTTTCTCCCTCGGTCACTGACTCACTATTATCCCAATCATCTCTAGCATTCATTATACATTTGTCATTCTATGTCCCTTGGGTATGTTTCTTAGTTGCTCAAGCCAGAAGTCAAAAGGACCCTAGGGTTAAGCAAATACTTAGGTTCGTCTGGGGGAGGGTGGAATATGTGATCAAGCTGTGAGCTGTCATAGGTATGCCGAATTTTAAATTTCGTGTGCTCCTTGTTCTCATGGCCATTCTGCATGCAAACGACAAGTGATAAACGCAGGCTCTTCTATATTCAACTTGAACTGCATCAAGCAATGCACTAAGAGGAGACCTCCCTCTCATTTCACCACATGAAGCCTGTCTTTTCCTCAGCATTTTGACATTCATACTTTCATGCATTTTGAATCAGTGACTTTCGAGACACACCAAGGCCCACATGCAATGTTGTTCACATTGGCTTTGGATCTGTGTAGCTAACCTTGGCGGGTACAGAACTTGGTCGCCGCCCTCGAGACTCTCCATCGCCTTCGTTTGGGCTCCGCCGCTGTTCATTTTCCTCTAGGCTCTCGTGTCTGCTTCCCGATTGGTCCCTCGCTGTGTCACCCTCGTTTCTGGTCGATGTCTGTTTCTGTATCATCCGCGCAGTGTTCAAATTACACACGAGAGGAATCACAAGATCTCAAATACAAGCGCGAGACCGGGAGATGAGAGACCCCGACCCAAGACAAAGGAGCAGTGCATAGAAGAAGGACAAAAGCAAATTTGAAGAAAGATGAATGCCGTATAAGCAGGGAAACCAAGACAAAGTAAGCTATAGTTAGAAGCAGTAGAACTGAGACTGAAGAGAATAAGCAATGTATTGAATTTACTCGGGTAAGCTCCACAGCGCATTACTACCAAGGGTTAGCAGAAAACCTCCATTGAAAATGCTGGGAGCTTTCCATGTTTTTAATCATTGTTGAGACCAGTCACACTTCCTCTTTTACAAATCTAAAGTTGGGACAGAAGACGCATCAATGAACTCAAATCGAATATATTGACCTCCACGTACGAGCCAGTAGCACCATACGGGAAGACGCAGATCACAAGAACACAGTGACCTTCAATTGGCAGATTGGAGAAATATGGGCGGGGCCCATGTTTTAGCACGCTTTGAGCAGAGTGATATGAACATGATGCACATACGAAAGAATTATCCTGGCCAGCAATAATAAATCTCTACAGATCAGGGTTCGGTAGGTTTGTAACATGCCACATTGTGAACCTGTTCAAATCAAACCTGGTTCGTAGAGTCTCACTACAGCTCATGGATCATGCAGGTGAAGCCAGAGATGGGTGTTCGAGGGAAGAATGGATACAGCTAATCTGCCATTGCAAGAACTGATCTCCATTCAATGAACATTTCCCTTAATAAGTTCAGGAATTATTTGAAAGACGTTCCTCCGCGAAACAATTCCAGGCGTGTGTAGAGCATCTCCACAAGCCCTTAAAACCCATCCAGGAAGTTTCATTCCATAGTGATTTCATGATCAAAGGAGCAGTATGTCACAGTATCATTGCAGCGTTGAAAGATTTCGGTCTCTGCAAAGTTGACAGGTGCTCTTTTGTCCGTGAACAGAGGGCGGCCGATCTCTCCGTTGTGGTGATGGTGATCCAAACTCCAACCTCCGCGTAGCCGCAAATCCTTCCTCCTCTCCATTCCACAGCCAAATTTGTGTTGCTTGCGTGTGCGAGAGGAGCACAACTCTACGTGCGCATTCCTTTCCGCATTCTTCTGATGGTACCCTGCTTTCTTGGCTGGAATGCGGTCCGGATGTATGAACAGACGGATGAACCTTGATGGGATATATCACAAGACCCATGACAAATTGGTGCTTGACAATCTCATGCGTTTCTTTCTTGTCGGTTGTGTGGTCCACCCAACTCCTGCAAATCGGGATCTGGGGATTTCCCCGTAGTCAAAGAAGACGGGTTTGGGTCTGTCAGACCTTCAGACCGTCCATTGGGCCCTCGATGGGCTGTGTGTTAAGCAGTAGGCTCTGTAAATTCAGTGGACGTTAAAGAAACTTTATCTTATCTGTCACCGAGTAACTTGCATTGAACGGGACGTTGGATTCTCTCAAGCATGTTCAATCTGGTCTCCCTGCCCAACCCCCTGCTAGAAACGCAAAGACCGGTGTGATTCCAATTTCATATAAATTTGATATCGACATGTCGAAGAGTGTGGAAGAGGTAATGTAGATGCAGTTGGGTGTTTTTAGTGCGAGGCTGTTGTTTCCCTTGCCCTCTGGGTTTTTTTCATGTCGCTGTATTCCAGAGTTTTCATAGGCTTTCCTATCGCTGATGGCAAGTGCTCATTATTTAAATTCCTTGAAACAAAGACAGGCTTCTTGCTGGTATCCAAATAGACTGACGTACTAATCATCCTTGCCCGTCCCTTTCGCACTAGGTGTCCTTGTGTGCTTTAGGAGAATGGGTATGTTTTTTAGATCTCCATACTGGTTCTGGAGTACATTTTTTATTTGAAGGAAAATTCTTGCTGCTCAGTTTGTTTGTGTTTAGGCGTTTAGGCCTTGCCACATAGTTTTCTGAGTGGCAGAGATTTTTACGATGCACATACGATCTCATGGTGTTTTTGGTGTCGTGTTGTGGAGCAGGGTGATTCTCCCAGGCGCAGCAGCTGAGCTCTGTGGTGACACAACTAAAGATCCTTTGCAATTTCTTAAAGAAAATTGTTTGTCGTCATTTCCTGTCAGGGGATTGTAAAGTTATTTAAGTGAAAATGTGCTCTGGAAGATGATTGGTCAGCAAACCCAAGTTGCAACTCCGCAGTGAAGGTAATAGCTCATCCTCTTTGAAAAACTACGTCTAGAATGTGGGGTTTGGAGTTGGGAACTGGCCAATTTTCATTTTGAAACCCATAGAAATTTTTTTGTTTCCAAGGAAACAGTTATTTTCTCACATACACCTAAGTATATTAATAACCACTGACACATAAATATGCCACATAATATACATCTAAAGATAATATACATCCAGACTCCACACTATCTGGATATATACTTGAGGGGTGTGCCCAATGCGTAAAACACTGGCAATTTTTTTCTTTGTAATTCAAGGAGCCTCCCTGGCCGCAAGGTTCCCCCGATTTGATTTACGGGAAGTACCTTCCGCTTTTGGAAGGGTCCCCCGATTTGCGGGGCAAGGAGCGGGAAAGAAAAATTTCCCAGTATTTCACGTTTGGGAAGGGTCGTTCCCACGGCCCTTCCTGAGTTTTCGAGCACCCGGAACTCGGGCTCCGCCCTCGTTGCCGGTGCTCTCAAATTCAGGAAGGGCCTTGGGAGCGACCCTTCCCTAATACTGAACTGGACCTGCCCTTGCAAAATTGGGGACCAGAATTGGTTCTTCCTTGTGGTGGAATTGGTTTCCCTTGTGCATAGATCCGGGAACAGCTGATTCCCAACCGCCTCTCTAGTTCCTAAACTCCTCCCCTTGGCCCCCTTCGCAAAACCTCTCATGTAAGCTATAGCTAGCTCTTTACTTGTGCATCAGATCCTTAGTTCAATCTTTCATATGTACATATATAACAACATGAGGAAGAATCCATCGATATATATATGATGCCAGCCGAGCTAGAGTAAATAAGAGCCTCTTCTGATTTTAACCCTTAATCTCTCAAGTGGCCATTTTGAACTTTTTGGCCATTTTTGGTACCCTGAACCTAACTTAGGTCAGTGACCCCACAAGTACCTTCATCCACATATTCCAACCCTAGGACTATTGTGCCTAGCTCAGTTATGCATGAAACCTCAAGAAGTTGACAGTATCCCCTTTTATTTTGAGAAAAAAAAAAGTTGACAGGATTTCACAGGAAATAAAAAGGTAATAATGTCGTAGTGGACCTGGAATCTGAGCTCCACACAAAACTCCTACCAAATTATGGTTTGACCGTTCATACCACATAGTGGTTTTTTGTAATTCTCCTTCCTTTGCAACCCACAAATTCCAATGCATTGGTGGAATGACTACCACCCGGCCAAATTTCAGGGCTGTGAGTTTTTCTTCTACGGGCAGCTTGTATGGGTCTATGCAAAACAATTTCCAGGATTGGCCAAATTGTCTGTAATTGTTTTGCCTCGAATGCAACATTGTTTGGCGGGGCTCAGGTGGGATTGTCCGGAGAAATATTTTGTTATTGTAAGTACCAGTGTTGGACTGATATATGGTCTTATGCCAATTTGATAACAGACCAGCCTGGTCTACGGTTGGGCAATACCCATGCCCATACCAGGGTACCCACATACTAGTTTTTGGAAGATATGCGTAGATACCACACCAGTACTCTGGTATTACGTTCAGGGTATCAGTATTCATACCAGTTTCCTGCAATCCAACCTGCCCTCTTGCCTGGTATGAATCTGTTGTCTATAAGGTGTTGCTATATGTAGTTTCAAGGCACTGTTTTGGACTTAAAGTAGATCACAAGAGGTACTCTTATTTGCTGGACCACTTGAAACTTTGGGACACATAAGTTCGAATAGCTGCTGTCTACTTGTGTACAGATTCATGTGATGTGTGTCTAGTTCGAACATGGCTGCCATCTTTTTGGGGCTTCTCATCAATACCAGTGTTCATTATATATACTTGCTGGTATCACATTAAGCTGCATGCGTATATTGATACCAGTGGATCATGAAACTATAATGCATCAATTACTTAGACCAGACTGGTAGATCAATTTCAACTATGCCTCGTACCAGTTCTAGTCTGGTATCTCATTGCTTGAGAGACATATATACCAGGCCCAGACTGGCATGTAATATACTTGATACCACTTCAACACTGGTAAATACCACTTTGGCTGCAGATGATGTACCCTGTTTGATAACCCCATGGTTGTAATGACCTTTCCAATTATAAGAGAAATAAAATCTGTCACCTAACCAGAGTTAAACCCTGGAGGTCAGACTTTCAAGAATTGCTTTCAGTTCACTACCCGGCAACACGCACATGACTGACCAGACCGGCCCTATCATAAGCTTCCCCTAGACTTGTACCCCAACAAGTTCTGAACCTCTGGTCCCTATCCTTGCACAGTAACACCACCACTATGCTGCATTTTATACCCCACTGCAGTAAAAATTTGAGGAAAAATGGAGAAGCCTGAAGGGTCACAGCTCCCATACACCACTCCCTAGTGCTCATTGAAATCCACGCCAAGTAAATAAAGAATCACATTAGAATAACTGTACTTTATTTCCCATTTTGGTTCCATCCCGTTAACTGCCAGATCCTGGACTTTCCATAGCTGTGCAGCTCTATTTCTCTAACAGCTGTCGTAGCACATAGTGCAGGATGCCACCATGCGTATAATAGGTCAACTCAACCTGCCAAAAACCCGGTCCGTGAATCAGGCGACCATCCAAGATACTCACTGAAAACTGCTACTTGTACACTAGAAGAAGTCCAAACAGCGATTGGCTTGTTGAGCTATGAACCCACCAAATGTCAACAGCACTGAAATTGAGTGAATATCTGGCAGTGCAACTAACAGCTTTTGACAGGCTATTGACCCTCCCTCCCCACTTAAACTTTAAGCAAATTTCGGCTGAAGACAAATGAGCATCAAAGTGTACCAGAGAGAAAGACGTGGAATAAAAGGAGGATTGTAAGACACACCTGTGTGTCAAAACGGAGAACGCATGTAAACTCTTTCCCGGAATCAGTCTTGACGACCACATCCATCCCAGGTGTGATTTTCTTTACATCCGTGGGAAGGTCTATGGTGTATCTCTCATAGCCAGTCAAACCAAGAGATTCGGCATCCTCTCCTTGCTTGAAGCAAAGTGGGATGATGCACATGCCCACCAGGTTGCTGCGATGGATGCGCTCAAAGCTCTTCGCGATCACAGCCTTCACCCCCTGTTCCATGAAACAGGTACCAATCAATTTCCATCTCTGGCCCATGACATTGCAACTGGTTTGGAGGGGAAATAAAAAAACAAGAGTAGATGTTGTCATTTTCTTCCTATTGGGATCTTCTGGAAAAAGATGAAAGAGCTGTAAAGAGATTGGGAGAGAACTTCCAACTGTTGGTGCTATATACTGTCCAGATGCTCCTAGCATAAGTCTGGCCATAAACCAATCCACCAAAAAACATCACATAAGCTGATACCAACCTGTCTTGAGAGGTTGGAAAGGATACAGACTGCCATGGAGGCATTTAATGAGCGTGGCAGCTAACCCTATTGGACTTTCATACAAGTATTGCTGGAAATTGTCTGCTGACCTGCAGGTAGGGGCCTTTGGCAGCCCAATCACGAGAGCTTCCACTTCCATACTCAGCCCCTGCTAAGACAATTGTATCTGCTCCTTCATCCTTGTACCTCTGCAACATGCGAGACAAACTTGCACACAAAAATTAGAACACAATACAAAAGTGGACTAAACCTACCATGTCCACGTAAATTCAACCATGTCAGATACTGAACCCTTTACTTACCATTGCAGCATCATAGATATACAATTTCTCCTTTGATGGGACATGAATGGTCTTGGGCCCAACTTCCCCTAAAAATTTGTTGACGATACGAATGTTGGCAAAAGTCCCTCTTGCCATGATTTCATCATTACCACGACGACTCCCGTAAGAGTTGAAATCCCTGCGGTCAACTCCATGCTCCATCAGGTACTTGGCAGCTGGACTGTCCTTGTGGATGTTACCTGCTGGCGAGATGTGGTCAGTAGTGATACTGTCCCCAAAGTTGCAGAGGACATATGCATCTTTCACAGCGTGCACACCGGGCGGAGTAGTTGTCATGCTTTTGAAGAAGGGGGGGTCGTGGACGTAAGTGGACATTGGATCCCAAGAATATTGAGCTGCCTTGGGAGCACCCAGCTGATTCCACATTTGATTGCCCTTTGTAATGGAGTGATATGTAGACTTAAACATCTCTGGAAGCACAGACTTTTGGACTACCTGCAGCCCAACCATTTGTCCAAACCCACCATCAAACAAGTAGTGTAAGGGTACGACCAACCCAAACAGATGGGGTGGTGGATATGTCACTGTTTATACTTAAGTACCTAACACTGTTTGACAGTCTGATCAAGAACTACGGCATCACCTCACTGATCATGTTACAGAAGCCCGCTTCTTATAAGGTAGGACACTACAGTACTCGTTTAGCTTACTGCCAGCCTTGGGTTTGTTATCCAAAATCTCAATGAATCTGCGTAAACATACTATCTACCTGTCACTGTAAAATTAGGCAGTTGGACTCAGCACCCTGCCCCCAAGCCACAATTCCTTTACCAGAACGCTATTTTCTTCCTCAGAATGAACAAGAAAATCGTCTATCCTCTAATAACTTCTAGAGTCCAATGAGTCACCTCTGCAATCTCCTCACTGGAAGGCCAGATATCCCTAAGAAACACAGCTTTGCCACCCTTTCCGATTCCGATTGGCTCTTTCTCAAAATCGATATTTACCTGCCAGAAGGATCATGTCAAGGTCAGATCTTGTGTTCAATTCAAGCAATGGCAAAACTGAGTCTAGTCCTCGTTTTGTCTCCATACATAGAACCATGTTTCTCATAAGATTAACTGCTTTACATGTTCTGAAAGAGATAACATCCTACAATATCAGCCCGATGTTTGACGTACATAAACCTGGGAAAAGCTAATACAAATTGGTAACTAGGGTTATGACTCTCTCGACTTGTGAAGAGATGCTGCAATGTTTTATAAATTTACAAGAGCCTTCAGGAGTCTTTAAATCTTTCCTCCAGGAGTACAACCACCCCAAGCCAATAAATGAAACCTACTCTTTGACCAGGAATGAAAGTAAACTTCTTCCAACCCACCGTTCCAGCAAATGCATAGGCCACCACCAAAGGGGGTGATGCCAAATAGTTTGCACGTGTCAATGGATGCACACGACCCTCAAAGTTCCGATTTCCAGAAAGGACTGCTGCTGCAACTACGTCTGTGCAAAGAGACACCACCAAACCCAAATTCATCTCTTGTACAGGGTTTTCTTCCTTAATGTAATTGAGAAAACTGTCATCATGCAAAGGCCTATCGAAAGAAAAGAGAAAAAAAGAAAGAGAGAGAAAAGGTAGACTCCTGCTGAAGCCGGTTTAAGTTATGATCTCTTCACCCCAAATGGCTACTGCCTTCTGCTTGGGAGGTGGACCCTAGGAAGACACATAGCTCAGCTGTCTCGATCAAATTGTTATCTGAAGAAACTAAGACCCCACTTGCTAGCCAGGGCTCAACTTTCCACTATTTATGGTAAAACTTCCAAGGTTCCAAACAACAGGATTTGAATCAAGACCCAAGCAAGCTGCCAACAAGAAAATCTCAATCCTGTGTTCAAAACTTGTAACCAGTAGCCAAAATAACAGCATTGCTGTCACCTGATCAGCATCTCTCCACCAAACGGAAGCAATTCTCCTTCACTCTCCCACCACTAGAAGGTATTACCCATCTACTGCCACTTGATGATAGAGGAGGACATTTGTTTGCAGTCTCTATTCTGCAAAACAAAAGTATGGAGACTGTACCATTCTCAACAATCGCTTCAGCCACAACTTCATTAAGATCTCCGGAGTTCCCAATGCAGGTGGTGCAGCCATATCCCACCAAACTAAAGCCTTGCTGGTCCAGGTATTCATTCAAGCCACTGCCATATCACAAGAAACCCTTGAACTTTACAGTTACGCAAAAGGCCAGGAGGTACGACATGCACTCAGTCTGAGAAGTCAAGGTTCTGGCAGTAAATACCTTACATTAGTAGCAACTGAGATCTTGAGGGCCAGCACAATCCATGCTTGACCAAAAATTATGCTAAAATTTCCTTGCATTGCTTACGAGAGACATCACAACTATCCCAACAAACAGACCCAGAGTGAGTGTGCAGCGCTCAACCTTTTCAGGAGGTACTGTGTGACGACTCCAGAACCAGGTGCAAGGCTTGTCTTCACCCAAGGCTTCACCTGTTCAACCAAACACAATCAGACCTGCCCACAACCCTAAAAGCACTCAAGAACATATCATGCTATCTCCAAGGCCAAAGAGTATGTTCTGTGGTGCCTTTTCCTTGCCCTAAAGATGATAAGAGGAAAAGGGGGAGAGGCGACCTGCAGTCCCAACTCGGTGGCCTTCTTGGCCACGAGGCCAGCACCAAGCATCACACTTGGATTGGAAGTGTTCGTGCAACTCGTGATGGCAGCTATGACAATACTGCCATGCCTCAGCTCTGCTGGCTGGCCATCGAATGAGAATTTGGCGACTTTATTCTGGTCTTCCTTAGAAATGCCGAAACCCTGGGAAGAGCAGGGTGTAAGAGACAAAACTTGCAATAGACAAAACAAACAAAAGTGCCAAATTTGAAGCATGCTACTCAAGAGGAGGACTCTTATAAGAAAAAACTTGGGCAATGAATATATATTTGGAGCTACCCTTGAAGCAAGACTTGCTCTCAAACTTTACCTTGAAGCCAACCTTGCTATCCAAGCAAGATTGCCAATCTGTCTTCATGTCTTTCAACATCACCCGGTCGTGTGGCCTGCACTCCAATTATGCACTTCGTTCAGACGATGGAGAATGGACCCTGTTGATGGTGTTGCTTCTGAAATCACTACTGTGATTATGAACTTTCAATCTTGGTCAGCCATTGCATTAATTATGCACTCCATGAGATAACTAAAGGCTGAATAGGTAAGATTGTGCTATAACTGAAAGTTGAGCATAATTGAAGGGAGGCAAGGGAGCTCTTAGAAACACAAGTCTAGACCGCATTTAGACTACGTGAATATGACACATACCGCTTAGGGCCAGAGACACATGGCTCCACTGTGTCAAGGTCCAGCTCCAAATAAGAGGAGAAACTGAGTTCTTTCTGAGGCTGCACGTAGATGAAAAGAATTTGCAATGTCAAGGATCCCTGGCTAAATTAAACTACAGTCCATTCCAAGAAGATCCCCCAACAGGTCATACCAATACCAGCCATTGCAACACACTGATGGTGCTGGCGAGAACCCCCTTTTAAAGCATATGCAAAGCAATTCACAGGGACGTATTAAAATGATGCAGATATTGTACAGGTAGAACAATTCTTTCGAACATTTGCATCACACCCTAATTATTTTCACATGCAGAAGGCCCACTGACGCTGGATGCAGGCCATAAGAATACCTGACTATGGTCAATAAACATGTTATTCGCCCGCAAATAAGCTTCAATCTCCTTCACCTGTTTCAAGTTAGAGAAAAGCAGGGTCAAAAGGCATTCACAGCCAGTGAGTCTGTAACAAGGCTACAGTTTATTAAATCTTGTAGAATATGAAATGTGTTTCAAAGGAGGAAAATTTCTTTCCATTCAACCTCTCTTTATATCAGCAATAAGTATGAACCAATCGACATTGTCCTCTCAGATTCTAGTGCTTGCGTAGTGCTTGGAAATGATACAAACCTGGACATTCCAATTGAGTACTGTCACAAACCTGTTTTGGATGTTTCCAATAACAAAATGACAGAATGCTGACCTTTTCTTCATCACGACCTGTCAACCTCAGGTACTCGAGTGTGACATGGTCCACTGGGAAGAAACCCATGGTGGCCCCATACTCCGGAGACATGTTTGCAATTGTTGCACGGTCAGCCAAAGACAATGCCGCCATTCCTTTACCTGAGAAATTCCCGAAAGAATGACTTTCACCAAGAGTTTTGCTGGAGCTCAAACTAACCACATTGCACTGCCAACAACAGAAGCTACACCTCATCTACAACAATGATCTGAGAAATCCCATAATCATCAGCAAACTCGATACACACAGGGAGAACAGATTAAATGACATACCATAAAACTCCACAAACTTTCCAACCACACCATGTTTCCGTAGAATTTGGGTGACTGTCAGCACCAAATCTGTAGCTGTAACCCCTGTTCGTAGCTTGCCAGTCAACTTGAAACCTACCACTCCTGGGAGGACCATACTCATGGACTGCATCAGTGGATAACAACCCCGCTTCAGAAAAACCTCGAGGGAGATTGTACATAACAGCATATCAAATATGCCAATTCAGGAAAGAATAAGATGATTAAAGATGCGGAGACCTCAAATCCCACAAACAAAGCCCTGGAGTGATGCTTGAATATGAAAGCTAATCAGTACAACCTTACTTCTATCCTTTCAATTGTAGTTAAATTAACCCTTTCCAGGATTAGAACAGTAGCACTCAGAACAAGACGAAACTGCTCAGACAATGTCTTGGTAGAGAAACTGAAGATTCATACTTGGCCAAGCATGGTTGCTTCAGCTTCAATGCCTCCAACTCCCCAACCCGCAACACCAAGTCCGTCAATCATAGTCGTGTGGGAATCCGTCCCCACTAAACTGTCGGGGTAAAGAATTCCATCACTATTAAACACAACTCGAGCCAGATACTCCAAGTTCACCTGCAAAAGTACACAGCTTCACTAAGAAAATCAAACATTCCTCCAAGTTCACACATGCACCCCCAGGTCTTTCAAAAACAGATACTCACCACACCCCTGCAGATAAAATGTAAATACAAATAGATGTTGGGACACCAACCTGATGCACAATACCAGAGCCAGGTGGAACAACAAGCATGTTGCTGAAGGCAGTTGCCCCCCACTTCAAGAAAGCAAAGCGTTCCTTGTTACGATGGAACTCCATCTCCATGTTCGACTGGAGAGCATTCGCTGTGCGTGCAACATCAACCTGAACTGAATGATCAATTACCAGATCGACTGGAACCTGCAAAATTCAGCAAGAGACGACATGAATCATGATATTCAATGAGTCAACAAGTCTGATGCAGTACCATTCCAAATCCATATATTCCGACGTAAGGACTTTTCCCCCATACACTATTATATAAGCCTTCATAAAACAAACTTTTTAGCACTGTACGAATTTCACCAAACTAGAGAATGATCTGGTCTGGTCTGGTCAATCACTAACCGGTCATTATCATGTCCATAACCAAGACCACCTTCAAAACCTCCGACTACGCATGCATGACAGAAAATGTGGTTGGATCCTTTAGCTTCTTCAAAACTTGAAAGTATATTTCTGGCATTTTGTTGCAATACTGTAGCCCCAATGGCAACAACAAGAAGACTTCACTGTGCAACACATCAGGTCCCAAAAAGGTAGCAAATATATCATCCCACCCTCCATCTGTGGACAGAAAATGTAATTCTGTTGCAACATATCAACATTCCCAAAGAACTCGACTTGTTACTCACCAAAGGGTTGATTTTGTTTGGGTCACCACCCAGGCGCTTTATGGCATCACGCATAGCAGCCAGATCAACGACAGCTGGCACTCCTGTGAAATCCTGAAAATGCAAGGGGAGTTGTTTAGACCAAACAGTTCTGTTACATTCCCAGTCAATGTAAACAACAAAGGGCATGTCCACATTAATTCCAGAGTGGTTTTGTGCAAGAACACATTCTAAATCTCCCCTTTAACAGCTGCATGGGAATTATATATCCCCAGGATTTCTGCTGAAGTACTGACTGTTGTTAAGATTTTCCCCTGCAGGGTTTGACTCTGCAGTGATAATCTCCGTTACTGCAGGTCTTGAGAAAGAGCAGCCTGCGAGCAAGTGCTGCATGTGAGGGAAGGATTGCAACTGAGCCAAGTTTAATGACGGCTTTAAGAGAGCTTTAGAGCTGAGTAAACACTCAAAATGCAATTGTTGGAAGCCACCAAATTTCCTCAGATGAGCGGCAGAAAATGGAGCCCAAATTGCAACGTCTAAAGACAGAATGTACTTGTTTGCCGTAGCCTTCTGGCCATTGACCCCGCGCCCAGACAGAAAGTCTAAAAGGAGAATTGCTTGTAGACAGTCCAAAAGGAGGACAGCCTCTCTCAATAACGGAGCGAGCTACTGTGCAGAGACACCTCCTCCACTACAGTCATGCACACCTAAGTCGAGGCAATAAGAAAACATTAGATACCTGTAGGATGACCCGAGCAGGCTTAAAGGGAATTTCCACCAGTTGAGGCGATGTGTTTGTCCAGTCCAGGATCTTTTCCACATCCTGTTTCAAAATATGAAAGTCGTCACAATTCCGGATAGCTGATTCCAGCAGTATCCTGATAGAATATGGGAGCGTATCTGCATTCACAAAATGGTACAGCCAGTAAGTTAGAGGAATCAACAAACAACTTATCACCGAGATCGAGGGCTTTAATCGGATAAAATAATGGACCCGAACAAATCTTAGGCTCTGCACTGTAGAAATCTCAAACACCTGTCTGTCAACAAGCATCTAAAAGGGCAGAAAACTCACCACACCCCAAACACATATAAAGAGTTCACTGTGTCCTCCTTCAACTCAGTGACATGATTGTCACTATTCTTTCACACGAAGAACAGATAGCCTTGAGTGCAAATACATAGTAACAATGTCATCCCTCATCACCGAGATCGAGGGCTTTAATCGGATAAAATAATGGACCCGAACAAATCTTAGGCTCTGCACTGTAGAAATCTCAAACACCTGTCTGTCAACAAGCATCTAAAAGGGCAGAAAACTCGCCACACCCCAAACACATATAAAGAGTTCACTGTGTCCTCCTTCAACTCAGTGACATGATTGTCACTATTCTTTCACATGAAGAACAGATAGCCTTGAGTGCAAATACATAGTAACAATGTCATCCCTCGAATTTCCAGAATGTACCAAGTACTCGTAAGAAAATAAGACACACTACATGTGTCCAAAGATGGCAGATGATTTCAATATGAGGAGTCCGTAGATATCATTTAAAATTGAAACAACCATCTGTCTTCCCCAAAACAGACTACATGACTAAACACACCCCAAGTTTACCCGAACAGCTTGGTAAGGCTGTTGATGGAAGTGAGTTGAAATATGTGAATAAACTCTATTTCTGTACCTTGTGGCAATTGGCAGCTTGATAGGATCATCAAATCAGCTTTTCTATGCTTTCTCAAAGACTACACTGCTGAAGTGCGAATAACCAAGAGTGAAATTGGACATGCAGCCTCAGGCGTTTTGTGCCTCTCGCTCTCTACCTACAACACAACCCCCCCCCCCCCCCCCCCCAACAACTGCGAAAAGCAGAATTCCAGCTTTCTGAATCCTAGAGATCTCCTCATACTTTAGCTGTTAAAATAGAGGTTTACTGCCAACTGAAAACATACCAACTCGTGGATCCTCAAGTTTCGGAAGACTGTAGTACTTTCCGTACAAGCCTCCGCCTGGCTTGGGCAAATCCGTCAAAAGGTCCTTGAAGGGGTTGCCTGATGCTGAAAGATGGGAAGAACACAATTTACAGCTTAGACAAGATATACAAGTTAACTGCTACTCGTAAATTCAACCCGTGTGAGAAAAATCAGGCAGAAAGCGTTTTCGTAGTTACACCCATCATAGGGTGGTGTAACACGGAAAACGCCAAAAGGTGGACAAACTAAATTCCGGTGGTACAGAGGTGACATCCTTCTCAGTGTCAGACTGCCTTTGCATGTTTATGCGACATCCACCTACATCGATACAGTCTTATTTCTCTACACAGATCAGAGGGATGGAGGAAACATGCGAGACAAAGCCATTCAAATTCCATGACACTATATACAGCTTCCTTTTTATCCAAAACTTACTGATCAGACATTGCCATTGGACTCGGGACAGCCCCTCCTCTGAAGGATCCCGATCACCTATACGAGCACACTGCCCTCAACACTTCCAACCAGATCTAACATTTCCAAAATTTGAGGCCAAAACTTCGAATCCCAAACACAAATTAACAAAGGAGGACATGCGACTCGTACTCTTAGAGGACACCATCCTCGCTCCGTACACAGGAGGCCTGGTTGAGATCGTCGCCTGTGCAACCAAATGATTTGCAGATCCAACACCAAAACACCGGGCCCCTGTCCTATCAGACAATCCCGCAAAGCTCCTATGCAGCCTGCCTACCGAGAATTCAGAATGCAGCAAAGCGCCGTGTGACCGCAAACCAGTCTTCACAGAGACGAACCCCCCGGCAGGTCCCACTGCAGAAGTGGCAGCTGCGCCCGACAACAATAAGCCCCGGGGTAATGCCTGTGAGCACAATGGTGCCGAGAGTGACAAGGCAGTCCCAGACGAACAAATCTGAGAGCACACAGCAGGCAGTTGCATGAGCCTGGCCGACTTGCACAGACGGATCCTGGATAACACCGTCGCCTTGTGCATCATGCGACCCCCTCAGATTGTGGACGCAGACGACAACCCCACGCCCCCTACATGCCCTACCCTGAATCCACGCCCTCCCTGGCACGCCTCTCAAAAGCCTAGATTCCTCCACTTTTCACCGCTTTTCTCCGTCACACGCGATCTCCTCGCAACCTCTTCTCCTTCGCTCTCCCTCACTCTCGCTTCCTCTCTCTCCTTCAGACTTCTGTGCGAGACACACCCCCCGCACGTGTCATCCCGGGTCGCCCGGCCCCCCACCGCCCGGCCATCCGGAATCCGCACCGCGGCACCGGGTGTGTCGATTAATATTTCACCAAATTAAACCCTGTCGACGGCACTCGTCAGCGTCAAAAGAGCCGAAAAGAATTATCCCATATCGTTTGGCATCAGCCACACCCTGCAAGTGCGCGAATTAAGAGGCGCCACGGTGCCTGCGTGCATGGATCCGTGGTCCCTACGCTTTTACTCCAGATGAAAGTACCTACCGGTTCCTGATGAGCCCGAGTCTTGTTCATCCCTTCCGATGATATCCGTGGTCCCGACGTCCCGACGCTTTTACTCCGGATGAAAGTACTTACCTACCAGTTCCTGATGAGCCCGACTCTCGTCGACCCGGGGTTGACCATATCCGTCCGTTGACTGGTGGGTCATCCAATGGGCTCCCCCTTGTGGAATCCGACTGGCAGTTCTTCATCCTCCGAAAACTCCTAGGGATGTGGACTTGTTAGTTGCTCAAAGGAATGAGAACGTACGAACAATGATGCAGAATCCTGCACTCCCCACTTTGGCGATTTCCTAGGGCCATGATCTGAGAGGCCTTCATCTTGAGCTGGTGAATTTTTCAAGTGGCATGAATCATACACAAGCAGATTACAGATTCCCCTGGACTTGTCATGAGAGGAGATCGAAGACGACCTACTTATTTGGATACACTTATTTGGATACACTGCGTTTTCATGGCTTGGTTCTCGATATCTTTTCTCTCTGGCTAGGGACTCGCTAGGGAGCCATGTTTTGTCAATTTGTGTGACCTTCCCTGACTGGAGCTTTCTCTCCTTTCTCGTGAAAGAGTTTCTCATCTGCGTCTCCTTGTGCATCATGTGCCATGTCTCTCCGATACATGATGTGATCCTCACCTCGACTCTTCTCGTCACTCCGGCTGCCTTTGAGCAAGAACGAGTCAGTCGTAGTTTGCACCTCATGCCAGTGTCAGCATAAGTGCACCTGTGTCCTGGTATAGGTGCTCTGACTGGCTCTGACACCTGCAATTTGTGCACATACATTCAGAATTCAAAGCCAGGAACAAATTTCAACAAGGTAGTACAAAGCGCGTAGGATAACTTGATCACTAATCTTTTGGGGTCGCGTCTTCCCATGCTTCTGTGGACATTGCTCGGCACCCTCAGCAAGATCAGCGGCATCGGGCAGTTGCCCTGTTTTTCTTCTCTCCCCCATGCAACTTGCCTCGCAAAGTTGCAGTTGCGGGCTTGTTACCCTTCTCATTGAGACCTTCTCCGATAACGAGTGATAGCTTGTCATAGTTTCGTCGGACGTCTTTTTCACATTCTTAACCAGATCAAGTGACTTGGTCGCTAACTTAGAAGGATTGGCACCGGTATGCTTTGAGTTTATGCACGAGAGAGCTTTTCCTTGCATGATGCCCTTGCTTTTGGCACCAGCAACATTTTCCTCTTTTCCTGTCAGTTGCATTCAATAGTCAGCCAAGCTTCGTTCCAACTCTTCTCGAGTACAGCTATCTCTATCTATTTCCGCTCGTGCAGTGTTTTCAGGATCGACTGTTCTTTGGTCGGTTGCACGTTCAGACACTTCTTCTCCCTCCCTCTTGTCCACATGAGCTCTGGCCAATGCAGCCATCGGTCGAGGGCCACTTCCTGAACTTGCAGTGCATATAATTTGCTCAGGGCTATCCTGGGAAGAAAAACTTAAAGAGCTACTACTGTATCCACCGCCCAAGGTTAAAGAAAAACCTCGTTCGAAGAGACTTGGAGGCCAGTTCATCACCATTGATGGTAGCTCGGATGGTAGACGAAAAAGGGACCGAACCACATAATCTCAACCACCTCCGTCTATGTTGCCTGGAGATATCCGGTGATACAGAATTTTCCAATAGTTGTCTCATTTGATCAAATCCGCCGAATAGATCACCTCTGTGCCTACTCCTCTACCACGTCATGGAAGGCTGCACTCGCTCTCCGGACCATGCTTAGGATGTGAGATCGCTCTTATTCCTCCACCACCTCATGAAGCATGTGTCTCGTTCTCCCCACCATGCTTAATACGTTATATCGACTGCTATTATTCTTCGTGCAATTGTTGAGCCATTGTTGTCAACACAGCGCTCGAAGTAGAGTGGTAAACTTGTCAGATCACATCATTCCCAATTGCCACATGCCTAGATGGTTAGGATGTGCGGTCGTTTTTATTCCACCACCTCATGCACCATGCATCTCGTTCTCCCCACCATGCTTAAGACGTTAGATCGACTGATATTATTTTTCGTGCAATTGTTGAGCCATTGTTGTCAACACAGCGCTCGAAGTAGAGTGGTAAACTTGACAGATCACATCATTCGTTAGGCTTTGACCTTTGCAAATCTATATTCCAAAAGCAAATCTATATTACATTGAAGAGAGTTTGAGAGTAGTTCAAGCGAGTACCCTGCAGAATAACACAATGCCACAGAAGCGAAAGATTACGTAGAGAGAAATCTGCGAGGAAATCAGCAGAGAGAGAGAGTCCGCATTCCCGCCACTACTTTCCATGTACGATTTCTGTATCTGTAAACATACTATACCTAAATACGGTAGGTACCTACGTGTGTATACCTACCTGCGTAGGCAGGTACCTAGTACCTACTCCACAGTATATGTGAGAGAGAGAGAGGGAGATGGGGAGTTGATCGAGAAAGAGATGGGGGGAGAGGGAGATTTAGGTCGAGAAGATGGAAGGAAAAGGAAGGAATTTATCAAGACAGGAGAGGCTTTAGGTGAGAGATTTTGATGTATTTTTCACTCAAATAGAGACAGAGAGAGAGAGAGAAATGAAATGAAATGAAATGGTGCAGATAGAGAGAGATTTTGATGCAGTGACGTTTGGAGATGGAAGCGAAGGAAGAGGAAGCTGAGGTAATGGCGCCTTGCTGCCTCGTGCACGCATTCTTCGACGTAGCTGCTCGGCGTCCTCGCCAGATTTCCATAATCCATGCGTCCGTTCTTCCCTATGGTCTCCGTAAGAAATTGGATAATGGCGGTGATGCAAGTTTGGGCGAACGAGAAAGGGAACGGAGTTGGGAGGGTTCTGGGAGCGAGGGTCTGAAATTTCCACAAGTGTACCCTGGAGATGTTGTATACACGTATGAGGAGCTTCAGTCAGCTGTTGAAATATTATCTCGTCGGTTGGCTCACGAATTTGCATTGAGCGACGATCAAGCATGCCAGAGTGTGCTACATGAAGGTGAGAGTGAAACAAGAAGATGATAACATCTTCTGTTTGCAATTGTCGCATTTTTTCTTAAGGCAATTGGCAATCATGCCAGTAGGTAGCTTGCAAGCCTCTCGACCGAAGACATGTGCAATCGTTGGATGCATTTCGAATGCAATTTGAATGCTGTCCTTCAATTTGGAAGTGGATGAACTCAGGGTTTAGGGGTCAGGGCGCAGGGAGAACCCTGTAGTCTTTTTCTGCTCTAGAGTCGTGGTACTTCAAGTGGCAGGCAGAGAGAATGTACACATACTGTGAACATCCACTTGACATCTCCTTAAGAGCATAGTCCCCAGAGGACACTGACCCTCCTTGGGTTTCAGGCCACCGGGGGTCAATTTGAAATCCCCATAGCAGTTGGCACAGCTGACAACAATCCAGTTACATGGGGTTTGAGTTACAGTTGCCCAGATCTTGTACTAGGTACGAGAAGAAAAATGATTCTCCACTGCAGGCGTCCATGTAGATGCATGCCTAAGAGGGTAGGGAAAGTGGGCAGACTTGCTTTGCATCAATGTTACTATGGACTATGGACGTCCTGGTATAGCGTCCCACCAGTCCTGACCCTGCTCTTGTCATTCTCTTTTATCAGCCTGGCTTGCAGTGATGAGAGTGAGAAAATACTGATAAGAAGTTGTTTGCTGTAGCCTTAGTGATGAGAGAGAGAGAGAGAGAGCTTGATTCGATGCAGAGGTAGCAAATGGTATGCTAAGGAATGGGAATGTGCCAGGTGAGCAGATGGGGACCACGAGTACACAGCTGATATGCTTGCTTTCAACATGGGGCAGACTGCTCCTCAATCAAATTTATCCCATCCCCAGCAGAGCCAAGAGAAACCTGAATCCAGCCAAGCCTACTCACCGAAAAGAGTGGGAATCTGGACAGTACAATCGGCAGAGTATCTTGTCGCAGCACTTGCAGTCCTCAAAGCAGGGGGGGCCTTTTTCCCGTTGGATCCGTCATGGCCCTTGGGGAGAATTATTGCAGTGATCACAACTGCAAAGCCCTTCCTAGTTATTGGTTGCCAGCATGCCAGATGGGAGCCTGAGAGTCTTACAGTGGGTATAGCCAATGCATTGGATGCTGCCAGTTGTGCAGTCTTGTGGTTGCCAGAAGGCTTTGCAAAGGGTGGTGAGATGGGAAGAGTGGGCAAGAAAGGGGAAATGTGGCGTTGTGCTAGCAACCAGCAGCGCTCATTTTGCTATGTTCTGTATACCTCAGGGTCTTCTGGTATCCCTAAGGGTGTTTGCGGCAGCGAAGAAGGTAACACTATTTAGCGGTCTTATGAGCCTTCTGTCACACTAATAGCATTAAATGAATATTGCAAAGAATACATGGAAGTTGCCATTGTTTCAATCTGCAATGGTTGTTTGTAGAGCTATCCGCTACATATTATCAGGCACGTTTTTTTTCAGTTTTGCTTGAATGTTGGAGTGTGACACTTCATCAACATGAAACCCTTGCAGATCCTCTTGCGAGTGCTTATTGCTGTCTACAACATAACATTTTAATCTATGATGACTTCATTTACTTATACATTGTGGTGATTTTCCGTTTGTCTACAATGGCTGTTGCTATCAACATATGGTTAGCCTTCTAAGGGTAGGCATTGCCTGGACTCAAATTTATAAAGAATAATGTACTCATGTCAAACGTTGAAATCTGGGAGCTTTTCTCATATATGCTGCTTGCTCAACTTTGCAGCGAGTCGGTCCTATCATCTGGCTTTCCCTAGTGGTACGTTGAAGACTTGGGGGAAGAAAGTCATTGGAATAGTGGCCAAATGCAGGTTTGCTGAATCGACTCCAATGGATGGAGAAGGCATATCCATATCAGAGTGATGACATGGCATGCTTCAAAACTGCAGTGGGTTTCATCGATCATTTGACGGAGGCACTTGGGCCTCTACTTGCAGGCACACCCTTGCTTGTTCCTCCTCCTGACATGCTCAGGGAAAATCCTCTCGCTCTGCTCAGTTACATTGAGGTGGGTTTATCCGCTTTGCAGTGAAGGTTTTGTAATTCTTTTCACACAGTACAGTAGCCTACAGTCACAATATAATGGACAAGTTTGCTCCCTCTAAAGCTCCCTTTAATACCAGCCTCATAACTTCTTGATACTGGTGATGAATGATTGTAAGTAATGTAGTGTGCCAAGAGAAATATTGTTGGAGTACACAGGGTTTTCCCTAACCATGTGAATGGTATCAAAATCTCCTGTTGATAGTGTCATGATATACAATGTGGGGAACTCTATCTATGGCTTCCTATCAGTGCCCGATTTTCGAGCACATGACTCTGACCAAGAGTCAGATATAACAAAAAAGAGAAAAGAAACATTCTGTTTGTTGTCTTCATGTGATTTGATGGATTCAGAATTTTTGCTGGTAACATTGTTTGCAGGCATATGGCTTAACAAGAATAACGGCAGTCCCATCTTTGATGCGTGCCCTTCTTCCAGCCTTGCAAGTTGGGGAGGGACAGGCAGCTGCAAAGTCATTGCGTGTTCTTGTTATGAGTGGGGAACCCCTGTCTTATGGGCTATGGCAAGAGCTTCATTCACCACTGGGTCACACCACCATTTTGAACCTGTATGGCAGCACTGAAGTAGGGACTCTTCTCCTTCCTCTCCCCTGCCTTGATTTTACCCCAAGGAAACAGATGGATTATTTGTGCACAGGGATCTCCTCTTCATTTGTAGGATCATGAATGGCACAGTCCTCTCATGTCATGCCCGTTTTTTGCAGTAGGTGATGTCATAGAGAAATCATGAACTGTTAGTTGCATGCAATCCACAGACTGGACAGGACCGTACTTGCATCACGATCTTCCATTTTTCTGCTTTTATTTTTGTTTTGCTTGCCTCATATGTTTGTCATGGATGTTTTATTAATGACTTGAGGGATTTGAGACTTATTTCCTCTGATTGCTGACACGCTTGTTCTACGCAGCTGTCAGGGGATTGCACGTTCTTTGACTGCACCACTTTAGGTGAGGTTCTATCACAAGAGCTAAAAGTCGGTGAGCAAGATAAAATGAGGAGTGTACCGATAGGGGAACCCATCAATGGCTGCTGGGTGTATATTGTTTCAGAAGATGGTCTTTTGGTAGATCCTGGTGAGGAGGGGGAACTTTGGGTGGGTGGTGTGGGAGTGGCACACGGTTACCTTGATGATCCTGAGGGCACTCGGGAAAAGTTCTGGAATACACACAAATTTCCAATGTGGTCAGATTTTCTTCAATTGAACAATGGTGCCGAAGATGACAATGCTTCAAGTGTGACTGAAAGTTCAGCAGGAAAGTTGACTGGGCATCTTTTCAAAACTGGGGACAGGGCAAAGAAACTTGCTAATGGTAGCATTGCTTTGCTTGGGAGGATTGATCGTCAGATCAAGATTCGTGGACATCGAATAGCCTTGGAAGACATTGAGATCAATCTGGAAGAGCACCCACAGGTGAAATGTGCTGCAGTCTCCCAACACCCGGGTCCAAATGGTGAAATGCATCTGGTGGCTTATGTTGTACCCTTCAGCACAAGTCACCATCATAGCCCAAATGAGAGCGGGCTTAGTGAGGACAATGTACTCCCAGGCGGGCTGGATGGACAAAATCTACAAACTGCTTTGAGGCAATGGTTGGCAGAGAGACTGCCAGTGGTGATGGTACCTACCCAGTTTATCATGTTAAAAGCTATGCCTTTGACTGCTTCAGGGAAGGTGAACTACCTTGCTCTTCCCCACCCAGTTCCGTTTCCACTGGCCTCCAGTGATACAGTTGGTAAAGACAAGGAAGGACAGTTGCAAGGAGTTGAATACATAAGAGAGGTGAGTTGACTTTCTATTTTCCTTACAAGTGCTCTCTGAAGATTTCTGATGTTTGCTAGGGTTCAGGTGCGAGCATACCTTTCATTTACTGCTCTACTGTGTTGTTTGTCTGATTCCCCACACAACAGACTAAGTAGGAAGGCAATTTTGTTAATCTCTGCTGGAATAGAGCTTATGGACAAGAACACGTGAAATCAAAGAAACCACTACAAAACCAGGCCTACATTGCTGCCTCACAGTGTTAGCCCCTCCTGAAGGTAATCTGATGAGCTCTTCTGGTCTTCATAAGTAACAAATATGAGCACCCTCTGAAAAGACAGCCATATCTCATCTAATCGCACTTACACATTGTCAACAGTCGCAGGGTGAAAGCTGCGCAAACCCTTTCCTCTTCTTGTATAGTAAGCCATCTCTCAGAGGTGGGCCCTTTCAGATATACTAATTGGGTGAGAGACTGGGACAGGTTTTTGTGCATGTTCTGGGAGCTGAGAAAGTTGCAGCTTCCGACAACTTTTTTGCAGTTGGGGGAACATCCATATCCGCAGCACATGCGGCGTACATGCTTGGTGTTGACATGCCTTTGCTGTACACATATCCAACAGCCATGGACCTTCACAGGGCTATTTCCTTGTACAAAAGTGAGATACCTTCTGTTATTGAGAGTGAAGGCCATTGCACTGGAGGACTGTCAAATGACTTTGTAATAACACAAGAAGACGAGCAAGAAGTTTTCCTATCTACAACTGACAGAGAAGATTATAATAGCAGCAGGAAGAAAGTACACTCTATGCGGAAGTTGGCTTCACAAGTAGACAGAGATGGAAAGCCAGCAGGTAAGGATGGGATGCTGAGAAGTAATGGCTCAGCAGGCTCAATAGATGATTGGCAAGAGAACAAAGAAGCACATGTTGCAAAGAGCATCACTGAAAAGGAAAAGCAATATACTAACCGACTTCTTGGCTCCATGGACTGTCAAATGGACAGAAGACAGTATATAATACCTGGCCTTGTGGAGGTACAAAATGTCGTTGATGAGCCTCTCACTGACTCTTCATCATATCTGAAACGAAGACATGAGCATGACGACTCTAGTATTGGTGAGATGACGCAGAATGCTTGGCCCTCTCTCATCTGCATGCATGTACCAACAGCCTTTGTACGATGCAACAGATTGGTATGCTTAGTTTCCCACATCCATTCCTCAGCATTTCATAGTCAACAGCTGTTGCTCAAGCACAGGCGTGGTGGAGGATCCTGGAGTTTGCAACAGCAGTGGAAAGTCTCTCTTCAGTCTTGTGTGGATGCATCACCACTATTGGTGGTGCAGGACAACTTATGCCGCTTGTTCATTGGCTCTCACTCTCACAACTTCTTGAGTGTGGATGCTGTCAGGTCTCTCCTTTCACACTACTTGGTGGTGGGGTTTTTTCTTTGTGGGCAGCATGTTCTGTATCTGCATTTGCTGCATCTGTGAAGAGCAAGAGACAGAGGAAAGGAAGTATTGCTTGTATCATGGTAGATAGAATCTAAATCAGCAGCATGTTACTGATCAGCTGAAATGGGAAAGGCTTGTAATGCTGGTAAAGGGAATGTGTGAATGCCCATGTGTGCCCCTTCTGATGTTTTTTGAGAAATGTTTTCACCTACCTTATTTGAGGTCGTTTCTAGCAAACGATCTTACGTTTGGGTTTGTCTTGGTATCAGTGGGGAAGTGCAGTGGGAGGCTCGTTTGGGAGGAAGGGTTGAGTCAACTGCTGCTGTAACCCGTGATTTCACTCAGGTATATGGGTTTCTATTTATCTCCCCAGCAATCAATCATGGGTGCCAGATTACATTTATATTCTCAAGTGTAAGGATTTGCAGTCAACCTGGAGGACTGTTAGGTCCCCCTGGCTCGATCTCCCTCTTTCCAAGATGAGTGCTTAAGAGTTGCCCCTCTTGTTTAACTAGCATTACTTGCTAGTCTCCAAGTTCATCCAGGGCACTTAGCTGTGGTGTGGGGGTGGAGTTTTAGGTTGGACTCCTGGTCTGAAGTCTTCCTGTCCTCTAAGATGATAGTTGGATCAATTTGAGATGTCATCCTGTCCTCTTAGATAGCTAGTCGGATGGAATTGAGATATTCTATGGTGCTGCTGTAGGTGGTTGTCGGCTGCTATGATGGTTTGATCTACTTCTTTGATTTTTGGAGCGGCCAGAAAGTATGGAGCTTCAATGCTGGAGGCGAGGTACCAACTAACCATGCTGCAAGGATTTCCTGTCACCAGTGTATTTGAGAACTGTTTTGACACCTGAGAGCAGTATGATTGATGTCATTGGGTTAACCATGTGGAGCTAGCTATCTCTACTTGTGTCACTTGGGCCCTTTGGGCCTCCCACAGGCATAGTAACTAGTTCTCTCTTTCTTTCCTTCTTTCTGACTTGTTGAGACAAATGCTTGATTTCAAATTTCTATTCATACACAAGGAGGTTACTGTTTTTCTCTCGATGACGGTTCTCACTAGCACTAATTGGCAGGTTAAGTGTCAACCGGCTCTCGATACTTGGCAAGGTTTGATCTGGTAGGTGTCAATTCACCTCTTTAAGAGATTTGTGTTTCCATTATTGTCAAGTAGGGTTCAAATTGGGTCTTGAAGAGTATTATGGCTTTTGGTCATGACCAATGGTCCTGAGAGTCGCAGTTATTGTTAAGCTGATGAATAGGAGGGGGCAAGGGAGAGTGCACTCACATATTGAAACATACAGACAGGCATTTCTTGATTCACAAAGGTATCTACCTTTTGAGCTTGATTTACCAGTTTTGTGGAGATCATGGCAGGTGCGGGTCCCACAGTCACCACATCTACGCCCTGGATGCAACAGTGCAAACCTGTGTATGGCAGCATTCGTGTGCTGGGAGTATATTTGGCGCACCAGCTTTTGACCAAGTGTGTACTATCACAGCTGTCTCTTGAAGCTCTAAATTTGTTTTCTTTTAAATCTCCCGTGCAGTTGTACTTCCTTGTTCATTGGGATGGACTTGCCCACTCTGTCTCTCACAGAGTGTGCATCTATGCCATTCAGGGTATGTCGTAGAGAATGTTTGCAGGGAGCAGTCAAAGACTACACACTTGTATATGTGCACCTTTGTCTTTAAGTTGTACTTTTGCAAAGAAGATGACAGGGGCCTGTTGCAGGAATGTGATGAAGTGCTTTTGAACTGTTCAGGTCCGAAAGATGGTGTATGTGGCAGCCACAAATGGGCTAGTGACGGCCATAAAGTCAGAGGTACAAAGGAAGGGTAGAACCTGTTTTGATAGAGTTGCAAGTCTGCATTTACAAAACTTATAATATGATGTTTTTCCCCTCAAATGGTGGGGCAGATATTCAGTTTATAGGGTGAGAATTCTTTCTATCTAAAAGGGGCTCCAGGAACCTCAAGAGCAAGGCTTGCTTATCTCATATTTGTTTAGGCAGTCTATCAATTCGCTAATAAGATTGGACAAGGCATACAAGTTCAGCATTCTCAACGTCTGCACCTGTACATGTTTGCTGAACAGACAGGTCGGATGGAGTTAACATTTTCTGGTCATAGAATCAAGATTCCTGTAGCCATGATTATGATGCATTAGTGCTGTTTATTTGATGCCAAGAAGTTTGTGCATAGGCTTTTTAGGTTGACTTTTTCGGAGGCTTGTTATTGGGTTGGCAGCCATCAGTGCATGTAGCATGGACATATGCGTGTGGGGCCCCAGTCTTTGGATCCATAGCAGTGGATGCATCCACAGGCCTTGGTATGTTTTGATTTTGTCTTCTAACCAACTATAACCGTAATTAACCACGGTCTCTAAAATAACAAATGCTATAAAGTTTCCTGTATTTTGTGTAAAAATTCAACCAAAAGGCCTTATAAGGATTTTCTGCAGGCTTCCATGTTGACACAGATGACAGAGGAGGCCATTATTATATGGTGTGGTTCAGAAGTACCAGGGGATGGGAGGTGATGCTGGAGTAGAGAGGCAGGCCTTAATTCAAATTTTGTGAACAAAGAGATGTTTGTGATAGTCCAGGTAGAAGACTGGACGGAACAAGGTTTTATGAAATTGGTTTAGATGATATGAGATTAGATGTGTCGTAGAGGAATTTGATGAGGCGTCTTAAAGTGGGTGTCCCATTGAGATGTAAATCAGTCATTTTTTCTGAGGTGGGTGTATTATTCGTTGCGGGGAACAGTGCTCTGCACATCAGTGAATGCCAGCATTACTGCTCTTACCTCCGATGGCTCACTTGCTTGGCAGGTGTGCATGTCCTCCCCCCTCAAGCTCACATATGGTGTACTTGTCTGGCTTCAGTGCATATAAATCTTGGACTGGAATCTGTTTTGCTGTTGCCCTCTTTTAACTTTCAGCCCTGCAGTGTTTGCGCTGAAGGGGTAGATGACAAGGAGGGCCACTTTTAATTGGCTTGGACTTGCACGGGTTATACGGGATACCTACACACCATCCATTATTTTCAAAGCTGTCTGACTTGACATTTTGTGTCATTGAACTACAGGCTATGACGGATGGTCCGATCTTTGCTGGAGCTTGCATCTCTTCTGCTCTACCTTCCCAGGTATATTCCTTTCAGATTCTATTTTCCACTGATGCTTTCACGTTTACAGAAGTAACAATCCTTTGTAAGCATGTTCTCTTTTGATTTTGAGCTTCTCGTATCATGGGACTAGCATTTGCTGTAGTCTGTCAGATCAGCCATTGAGATGCTGTTCTGTCCAACATTTCATCAGTGGACACTTGATTTGTACCAATGGGTGTTTCCATTGGTGTGAAGGTGCTGGTGTGCTCAAGGGATGGCAATGTCTACAGTGTAAGCCTGGTACTGTCCATCATAATACCATGTGTGTGGAGCTTTGCCTCAATGTGTTCCTGTGGATGCATGCAAGGATTGCTTATGCTATTGGAAAGTATGTAGTTCCTTTCCACCCACTGGGTACGTTTGGACAAATTGGTGGGTGCAGCAGGAGGGAAAGGTCTTGTGGAAGTATGAGGTTGGCGAACCAATCGCATCATCAGCCTGGGTTGACGAGAGTCTTATATTGGCCCAAGCCGACAATCGAACAAGCAGGTGACATGCAGCTCATGGTCGTCGGATCTAGTCTGGGAAATTCTTGTCTCCATATGAGATCTGATGGGAGCTGTGGAATTGGCAGATTTGTGTGCGTCGCAAGTACGTCAGGGACAGTGCATGTCTTAAGTGTGGAGACAATGTCAGAGACGGATGCCAACTCTACAAAGAATGATGTGGATCTCAATCTTGGAGGGAGGGGAGGCCTCATTACAGAGGCACTAAAAAACAAGAGCAGCAACCTAAGCCTTGGTGATGGGGCTGGCATTGAGGAGTCAAGTTCTAGGAAAAACTGCGATACTGCAAATCACGAGATTGCTCGCTTGAAGCTTCCCGGGG
The DNA here is from genome assembly GCA_030704615.1 of Takakia lepidozioides. NCBI lineage: Eukaryota > Viridiplantae > Streptophyta > Takakiopsida > Takakiales > Takakiaceae > Takakia > Takakia lepidozioides. Next base: position 40,885,393 of record CM060731.1, read on the forward strand.
ATGTGTTTTCATCACCAATCATGGTTGGAGGCCGCATTTTCGTTGGCTGCCGTGATAACCATTTGTATAGCATTGATCTTATGATGGGTGGAATGCAAGTGACAGAAGCTTCCCTTCACAAATGCGGTGATAAGCATGCGGTAAAAAGAAGATAGCAATCAGAGAATTGCAATGAGAGTTGAAGTCCATGAGAGTTGGTAGAGGGCAAACTCACTCAGAAGATCAGTGATGAAGCCACAGAGCTCGAGTTGTACATGTGTCCAAGAATACACCACAGCTCCTCCTGCCTGGATATTATGGAAAACCTTCTTGTCTTGCAAACTGAAATGGATACGGGTAGGTTTACTTGGTGGCCTTTGTATCTTTGTCTGCGTTCTTCATACACTCTCAAGTGATAAAGAACCTCAGTTGGAGGCCAGTCTGGGTCAGTAGTTGTGCTGTATTCCTGGCAATAGGACCACACCTAATCTGATGCTCTACATATAAGGCCTGTTCTGACTTCAAGGTCTTGGTCTTGCATGGACACTTGATGATTATGAGTATTTATGGAAGCACCGTCTTGTTGATAGGATCTGTGCAGTACTGCAAGTCTTTGGGATCAGTGCAGGAGCTTGGGTGTGTCAGGAAGACAAAACAATGCATTGCAAATGGCGTGATGCTCACACTTCGGGCCTTCTTTCCCCCCTCTTTTTTTCCTTTTTATTTTCTTTTTCTTCTTGTTTGGAGGAATAGTACTCGAGGTTAGTACTGTCTGTCAACCTGTGTGTACATTGCTTGGGACTTGTGTATGATGGGTTGTGATACGGTCGAGACAGATCGCCAATTGCTGGCGAGAAGATCGGACAATCGTGAGAGTCGATGAGACGCATTTCCTTGAAAGCCATTCTAAGTATCGATTCGCGCTTCACGGCCCACATGTTTGTTTGTGCGTGAGTCTGTTTACGCCAGAAGCTATTTTTGGAGGAGTTATGTTACCGAGGACATTGGAAGCGACAAACTCCGGAGATGGTTTTGGTTAACTTACTTACAACATGGAACCAGTAATCTATCTGCTTTGTTTGGGATCCTCTGTTTACTGACTTCAGAATCGAAGGTCTGATGATCCAGGCGAGCAGTCACTCCGCACAGGGTCAAGCGGATACCATTTGCATCCACATGGAAAGTTTCAGTCTCCCCGAGGAAGATGAAGTTTGATTATTGATAGTGCTCATTGGATCAGTGTGATCAGACCTGTCGGACTAAATTTGACCATAGTTGATAACACATCCAAGAGCAAATTACCGTCCCTGCACAACCGTTTAGGCATTTTTGCGCCTAATAGTAAAATCAATCAATCAGAAAATTAATTTCTCAAATTAATTAATTTTTTAGAATTAGGCACATGAGAAGAGAAAACATTTATTTTCTTAAGAATAAAATTACAAAATAGATACCCGATCCTTCCAGCTCGAGCTACCTTTCATTTCCTTTGAAACCCTAAAAAAGCCCCTCTTTGTTGTACCCGGTGCTCCAAGGTTCAAGATGGTACAGGCAAGCTCTCCCTTCGCTTTCACACTTTAGGTGAGTCCAATATTGATAGTCCACACTAGCGTAGGCACGTTGGTGCAGGGCTTTGGTACATTGGAACTAGAGGTTCTTTGATTGTAGGATTTTGTAAAAACCGGAACTAGAGGTTATAAAAGAAATCAAATAACCGCCCAACACTGGTAGGCACCAGTGTTGGGCGGTTCTTGCATTTGTGAAGGAACCTTCGGTTCCGGTTCCACAATTATTTCAAGAGACAGTTCCGGATCCAACTTTTAAACATGGGGGCGGTTCCGGTTACCGGTTAGTTGCTGATAAAAACCATCTGTTCCGGTTAGGTTCCGGTTCTATTTTAAAAATATATTTGTTAATTTATTAGATTTAAAATATTTTATCAGTCCGGTAGATTAAATAGCAGTGTATTCACATATTTGAACTAAAATCCAACGATTTTGTTAGTTTTCCCTAACACAAAAAAACAAACAAAAATACTCTAAATAAACTGGTAGAAGAAAATGGGTAAAATTTTATGGGTTGAAAGTACTATTCAGCTACCTGGCAAGTATTGGCATCTTCAAACATTTGTTATTAATGAACTTAGCCAGGATATCATGGAGCTGGAGATTGAACCCAAGATCTCATGGCGCTGAAGCATTGAACATAGAATCTCATGGCCTTCAAGCATTGAACCCAGGATCTCAGGAGCTTGAGAGCATTAAATAAGTTTTTCCCTGGGCCCACCAGCCCCACCAAGGGGTCAAGAACGGGAACCTGTTTTGACTCCGTGTGCCCGGGTTCTCCGGTTCTCACACCCAGCAGGAACCGCCGGTTCGGTTCTGCGCCGATCCCCAATTGGCAGGTTCCAGTTCCGGGTCAGGTTCTGTAGGAATGGCCCGGTTAACCTGAACCTGAACCGGCGGTTAACCTGGGTCCCGGCTGGTAACCGCCCAACACTGGTAGGCACGCTGGTTTAGGGCTTTGATACATTGGTCATTGGGTACACTGGTTTTCATATTGGTATGCTGGTGCATGGTGAAGCCTCTTACATAATATAATGGTACTCTTGAGTTGTGGTAGGCCGGTAGGCTAGATATTTCGGCACGCATATATTTGTATTGATTTTTGTTCAAAGAAATTTTGATCTTATTACAAACAACATAAGAAAAGGCTTGGCAAGTTTATTGGTGGAATTTTTCGGCCACATTAGGCACTTTGGTCCCATAAATTCCCAACAATTAGGCCAAAATCTGAAAAATTCACAGAATCGATTACGCACTTTCATTTTGAATCAATTATCGCCTAAACGGTTGTCCAGGGACAGGTGTTTTTTTTTTTTGGCAAAAAATCGCCAAATTGGCGACCTCAAAACATTAAAATGGAATATTCTGTCGTAAATTCCCAATTTTTCATGGATGAAATCGCCAAACTTCTACAAGGAAAAAAAAAAAAAGGATGAATTTGCCAAATGTGGATGATATAAATGGATGAAAGTACATAGGAGGATGATTCTATCCAAATTTTGAATGGATGAACAGAATATATAGCTATTTCTTGTAGCCACTCGTGCTATTTTTCAAATTTAAGAAAAAAATCAGTGCCAGGGACGGTATAGTCCAGCCCAGGAAGGAATTGTTTGCCTAGGTGAAGGAGGAGGAGGTAGCTGGTGATGCTCCACTGGAAATTCGTGTACTTAAGGCTTCAGACAACAGCGGAGTAATAAAGTCTTGTTTGGTGTACTTTGGGCAGTAATGGCGGCATATCCCTTTACAGATTTGTGCGCACGGTCAACAGTATACACCAGTGCATGGCTGCTTGAGGCTGGGCAATCCTCCGATGCATGCACTTAGTTATGATCCGGAAAAAGGAAAGGAGGAAACAAGGAAAAATGACATCGGGGCTAAAGCCATACAGTTACACACATTCCGAGAGATGGGCCCAGACCAGCCACCGAGGACAAGCTGAATCCTCATACGACGGAGTCCACAGGGAAAACAGCCTGCTTGGCGAAGTACCTTATCTGGAAAGAAATGTCAGTAGAACTAGCTTGATAACCAAGATGGAGCCAGCCGGCTTACTTTCAAGCCAGTACACATGAGAGAGGGGAAAACAAACTATCCCTAGAATCCTGATAGCAAGTAGGTTACCAGTTCCTTCGTTTTTGCTGAAGAGGAAGCAACGGGAAGCTCAATACACAACCTGCCATTCCTTCCTGCATCTTTGTATAGCTATGCGAGGGGGAGAGAGAGGGAGAGGTCTGGAAGTGTTGAAGGCAGGAATCCAGGACTGCCCTGGGCAAATCCTTAAGAAAGAATGGTTGTGGCTTTGGCCATTCTGTCAATCCATCGAAGATCAAGCCTCAGGGATTGTAGAGAAGAAACTTGTAAGTTACAAGGTCAAAGATTGGTATGCATGATGCTGGCGTGTAGGCGATCAGCTCCAGAGGCAGGACGGAATATTACATGGCCAGCATCCAACTATGTGGTACACAAAACGCAGAATTTCACCCAGATGATCAGATCACGGACCCACAATCCCCCAAACATAAGCATCTCAGGGATGTCTTGCATCTCTCATGTTGGTACACCCCTTTTAGGGTATACAATCCTGTTTGACATGTAAATTTCATAGTTAGTAACTATACATTGTCCAGATGATAACATGTATTGCTAATGGCACATCTCTGTGGAAGGTATCGTGATGTGCCTGTGCAGTGAGTCTCTGTTCCCCTATAGCTCATTCCTCTAGAAGGGTCAGGATTTTATGCAGAGTCATCTTTTCACAGTATGCCCATCTAGGACAATCTCAAACAAGTCTGATTCGGCCTCTGATAGGACATGGCGATGCTGCAATTCCTGAGAATTGATGAATTCGAGTTCTGTCAACCACTGAGAATCTATTCTGCCCATTGAGAAGAGATCACCACTATCATCATATAATCCATTCTTTGTCGACCTTGAAGGCAGCAGACGACAACTTGGATTGGCAACTCGTCCACTATTGGCAGGCACAAACTCAAAGGCGCTTTGGCCCAGATTTACCAAAATTGTCACATCATAGTTGCTAGCAATTGTGGGATACAGGGGATTACTGAAGTCCGCACTTCCTAGTGTGGCCTCATGCACGAGTTCGCCATTCAAAGTGAAATAAACCTTCTTCACTCGAGGATCGAATCCACATCCTACTGTAGACTTCACTGCTCCCCACGATCTGCTGCTCAAAAGCACATTCTGGCCAGCATCCAGATGAGGTGCACCTGAAATGAGCACCAGTCTTCACATCAGTTGCCAAAGAAAGGGCCTTCCCTTTCCAGATTCATATATATGCACAGGTGTTTCACCTTTTTCGATATGTTAGAAGCCAGACATATATGTATGCGACTCGGGGGAACAGAAAAGGAAACTTGTCAGTACACAACCCCGGCAACATGAAGAGGAGAGGTACAAGTACTGACCATCGACATAGCAATGCCCATCGGCAGAAAGGAAACCAACAGATCCTGGATCAAATCCAGGAAGCCTGAAAGGCGGTGCATCCGAACCTGCTAGGCCCACCGAGAGCAATTCATCCCAATCGATCTGATCGGCCCTGTCAAAGAGGGACACACCTTCTACCACATCTGGTGCACCACCTTCACCCAATTGCACTTGTTTCTCTCCAACCTCGTCTCCATTAGATACTGTTCTTGGAAGACTCGTGGGGTCAGCTTTTCCTTGAGACTCAATGTCAAGCTTACCTCCTAGCCCATCACTGCCGAAGTCAGTAAATGTCTGAGGCCTGACAAATCGGTCAGACGGTAAGCCTTTACCAATGAGCTTCATGTGCTCACTTCCAGCTAAGGAGCTGTGTCCAGAACTGTGATCATTCCTCGCAGCCACTATAGTCACTTCAAAATAGGCGCCTTGGGGATACGGGCAAGGTCCAAGCAGAGGTCCGGGAAGGGGCAAAGCTGACTGCAGCGCTTGCACTGGCAAAACGCAACCATCCTTGTTGGGTCGGACGCCAGGATTGAGCCGAATCTGCTGCATGAAATCGCCCCCGCCACCAACAGTCCAAGTCACTTCGGGCTCCAGAAACTCCATGCTCGCGCACTTGGTGCACAAATCCCACATTTGCTGCACAGGCCCAGCAAACGATCCCACAACTGAGGTATTGTACGAGAAGGAAAAAGCAGCCCACCCATGCTCCACGGCCGTGACAACATGCGACGGATTCTCACTCCATCGAAACGCCCTCATCGGCATTGTGCACCTCCACACGCTGGCCATCTTCTCACTCCGCTTCACCGCAGCCTCCCTCCGATTCGCCTCCTGCGGCACACTCCCCGCAGCTCGCCTCATCAACCACAGCTTCCTCGCATACCCCAGCACCACCAGCACCACCAACAACGCTGGGAATGCCGCAGCTATGCCCAGCAATGTCTCCGCCCATGCCTCCCCCATCCCTCCTTCATCACCACTCCCCCTTCCCCGACCCCTCCTTCCATTCCCGCATCCCTCCCCCCTCCTCCTCCTCCTCCACCATCAAGCAAGGTATGCACAGCCTCTCTTCCCTCGAGGCGAACAAAGACGCTTCTATGGCTAGAAGACTAAGCTTCACAATGGTCTCTTCAACGACCTTTCTCCTCCTCCTTCTCCTCCTCCACCAAAACCAAACCTTCGTAGCAAGCAAGGCAAGCAAGCAAGGCATGCACAGCCTCTTCTTCTCTGTCTCTCTCTCTCTCTCTCTCTGTCTGGCAGCTCTCTGCAGCTGCGTGCTGATTATCGTGGCGCTGCCCCTTGCCACCCTTTCTCTTCCGTCCTTCTTCATCCATCTCTCAAGGACCTTCATGCATCCCTTCAGCTGTATGTCATCCCTATTTCAGCGATGGATGGATGACAAACATGGGTCCATGGATGGTTAATTCCATTGGGTCAGAGGAGCATTGAAGGAGTGGGATCTGGTGTCGGGATGGATGACCAGAATCTTGTTTCTCACCCACCCGTTTTACGTGCATGATTTTTGTCGGAACACCAAAATATTATTTCCGGGGGGGCCGTCGGGAGTCCGGACGGTCAAATTCCGTCGTCTGCCAGGCAAGATGCTGCCGGTGTGGGCAAATAATGGAGGAGGGACAGCGGGGTGGCTTGCAGAGCAGGCGTTATGGACGTATGAGCGGCGACCGATGGCTAGCCGGAGTGAGTAAGTAGCCTGCTCGCAGACGACCACAGCTTGCTGCGTATGGGACCCCACGCTCCCCGATGAGAAGGACAGATACGTTGGTGAGTGTGTTACCATCTTTCACTGGCCGCAAGTTGCCCCTTCACATACCCTGCCTTGCAGGTAACCACTGGCTGTTTCAGCATAACTATGGTAATCGTCTTCATCAGCCTTGGGAAGTCGTATATGTTTCGCATTTTGTTTCTAGTTTTGAGGTCTTGAAAGTTGCGTGAGTTCCATGATGGTGACCGGTAGTGGTTGTTGAAGGAAAAGAAGATGGAAGAGTTTTCAAGTGCGGTAGAAGGTGGAGTTTCTCATGTTTTCCCGATCATGCCGAAGGTATTTGAAAACAGCGCTGTTTTTTTGGGTGTGGCGTCTTTTTGGGATATGGCGCGGGGAAAGCAGAGCAATGAAGCGAGGCCCGAGGTGTTGGAAAGAGCAGTGTGCGGGCTGTATCATCTGATAGGAATCCCGCGCATGGGGGGTGCAGCGCGGGCTCATTGAAAGTTCGTGGTTGCAAGCACATCTTTGCCATTTCTTATACTCATCTGCGCAGGTATCTTCACATGCAAACGGGAGACGTTAGTATAGTGAAAGTGTATATTATATTAAAAGAGACAACTGGTAAATTTTCTCGGTTTCGAATTGTGGATGGCAGTGAGGGGATTTGTGTGCGCTAGGGAGAACTTGAGAACAGTTAATACTGAACCAGGTAGCCTGTTTTCTTGGTCTCCCCCTCAGCTTATACTTGTGTGAAAAGGTTTTTGATGGGAAACTCGGTGTTCAGAAGGATAACTGGTGGTCACAAACGGTGTGTGTGCCTGAGGAACTACACGACCTTCATGAAAATCCCTCACACTCGTTCTTTGGTTTCTTGAAAAATGTGATAATGAGCGTCGACCGGTTTGCCACTTTCGATGACTGACCTACGACCAACAAAGTTGAAAACTAATCATATACATGTGGGGAAAATAGTTCATTTACAAGTGGTGATTACACACTCGCCAAGCGGCTTAGTAAGACCTTGACTTATCATATGATTGATACATATGACAGTCCTTCTGACAGAGAACTTTAAAAGGAGGCTAGTTGATTCTCTGAGAACGTCCCTTGTTTTAGGATGCTTCACTGTGTTGTAATAAGCTTTCTCCAGGAGTGAGAAGATGCCATACTATGCACAATGCTCTTTAGACATGACTCTGGTCGGTTGGGGAAAAAAATAAACTTCGGATGTGTATGTATCAAGTTTGAGCAGGGCAGTGAATAGGATAGTCTTGATCTATTTCGCACAACCTGATTTTGGCGGACTGCGATTGCCGACATCAGTAACTCCACCTATTCGTGATGAAGGAGATGTGTTTCCATGCTGCCTGAAGTCTCTGTCGGTTTGCAATGGTGACGGGATGGTGCAGAATACCTTAGTCATGCTCCTGTCATTCAGCTTTGACTTGCCATTATGTCATACAAGGTCCTTCTCATGAAACCTTGTTGGAGCAAATGCAGGGATGAAATTGAGCTGACTCGGACCGGAAGAGCAAATGAAGCTGAGGTGGAATCTGTGGGGACTCGAAATGCAAGTGACACATGATCAGGTATTACTTTGTCTAAACGGGAAATCATGACTTACGAAATGTAGATGACACGACCATTTTTCTTCTCTTCACGGTGTCAGCTTAGTCTATAGGAGTCTCACAAAATTTGTCTATGGTTATTTCAGGTATTTCAGAGATGGAGAGGCCTCTGCTGTCTGAATTCCAAGCAGTGTTTTCTCACGAACTCCCTGCTATCTCAGTACGCACTTGACAAGTTCAGCAGTCTTATATTAAGCTGCTTGAAGTGTGTCCCATTTCCTTCCTTCTCACAAAGCCTTTTAATCACACAATTTCGGTAAGACGGGGCGGCTGTTTGCACTAAACCAAGTATTGCCTGTTGATGATGTGATTGCTCGCAGGCTGGTGCCAAACGTGCATCTGCGTGAACGAGACTAAGGCATCCAGACGAATAAAAATGCGAACTACACACAACTGAAGCTAGTAATGGCAATGAACGCATCCTATTTTACACAAGCAAATATGGCCAGAGGTGCATGGCGTCATATATCTGCAGCCTTGCGAGGCTGCGAAGCCTAATGTTGACCTAATTACAGCTAGATTGAAGATGTACAAGGATGTTTAAAACAAAGAAAGATCTGTTGGAGGTGTCAAGGCTATAGCCCTTGCAGAACCGGGTGGGTAGCTCAGGGGTAGAGCACCCCACCGGAATGGGAGAGGTCCTAGGTTCAATCCCTAGCCTGACCACACGCCAGTGGTTTTTCAACATGGTATCAGAGCCAAGGTTGGGGCGCTGGTCAGCATCAGCTATAAGGGCTATGCTTTGAGGGGAAGTGTTGGAGGTGTCAAGGCTATAGCCCTTGCAGGGCACTCTGAGATCAGAAGGGGACTTAGTGATAGAGCACCCCACCGGAACGGGGGAGGTCCTAGGTTCAATCCCTAGCCCGATCACACGCCAGTGCCTTTCCAACAAGATCCAACTCATGGAAGGGCATAGAAACAAATCTACACTTGCTGATACGAGAGGCCATAGAGACAAATAACTAATAAACCGGGCAAACCATCTCGACAAAGATTCTACCTCCCACGAATCTACTGAAGGCGGAAATCCGAAATCCTCCTTCCAGTGGTGAGTATTGATTGCTTGTTTTCCGTTTGGATTGCTATTTCGCCCTGGAGTGCTTAGTCCGTTGATAATCCTCATGGTCGCTCACTGATGTGGGGACTAAACACTGGAACGCAAATGTGTGGGCCACTTCAGGAAGAAGCATGACATTTTTTCTTAAAAAAATTATAAAGGGAAACACCTGGGAGCGACAGCTCATGAATCAGGCCCCCTTAAGTATAGTGAGAGGAAAAATAACCTCTTTCATAGTAACCTCGCTGTGAAGGCTTTAGCATGGGACACAGCCCAAGGGAACATACCACAGCCATCAAGGTAGCAGGATTTGACCCCAGAATCATCTGGGTGGCACTGAGTGCAGCACTATCCAACTGAACTACCAGCTGTTGGTAGCGTGACATATCATGATGTGGCCTCGATGATAGCATAAGGATCATAGTACCCAATTTGTACCTGTAGAAAATGTAGAACAGAGTATCTTGCTGAAACTTACTGATGATGGTTAAACCTCAAATGTGTGTGCATTTCACCCTTCTGGGAAGCATTTGGTACTGGCTGCAAGTTTGAAGCGGTCCATGTGGATGAACCGTCCAAAAAGGGGTGTTTAGATAGTCGTGAAAAAGAAAGGTTTAATAATTGTAGGTGTTATCAATAGCAGATGCTTTTCTTGGAATTACTTTCGTGGATGGCAAAACAACCCATCTTACAATACCACTTCATTCCTACCTGCGCATTGAAATGCATATGTATTTCCCACTCTCTCTGATTCCGTATGCACAAAATTTTCCGCTTTGTGGGCTGTAAACGGACCACATTGCACAATTGGAGTTGACAATGGGGCCTTTTGTTGTCGATCGGCCAAAAAACATCCATTTGACAATTAGATCGGATCGGATCGATACAAAACAAAGAGACAAAAAGAAATCAGTTACATAAGACAAGGTGTAGTTGTAATAAGAGCACCAGCACATAGGATCCACTGTTGGGAGCTGACAAAGTCAGTGTGTTGGGTGTTGTGAATCGTGATTCAGTTCATGTCTGACTACCTACCTACCCATCCTGGGTACCTCGTCTCTCTCCCTCACAGGGACCTTGTAAATTATTGGCATGCACTGCCATACCTTTTATAATTGATAGTGAGTCCCGGGCCACCTTTGCCCCAAAGAAATCCACAGAAATCATTTTTGGTGTCCTGTGTCCTGCCTCCCACCATTCCAACAACAAACACCCCTAAAACATGGATGGGTCTCAAGGAACAAAATACAAGGCACTCCCCAAGGTTACTTTTTCAAAGGGCTTGAAGGGAAAAAAAAAAAAAAAAAACAAGGAAGAAAAGAAGGTTGAAGACAGGAAGGACGGTAGGAAAAAGTGAAGATAGAGGGGGGGAGTGCAGAGTGGAGAGCAGGCTGTGGCTTTTGCTCTGGATCCTGCCTCTGCGCTGCTTGCCCCATTGCAGGGGCTAGGGAGCTCGCTTGGAGCAGGGCAGGAATAGCGTAGCAGCGTGGCAGGGGCAGACATTGCCAAGTGCTGGTTGAAGCAGCAATCCTGTGTTTTGGGTAGTTTGTGTCTGCTGAAGGGGTGCGGGAGAGAGAGAGAGAGAGAGAGAGAGAGAGAGAGAGAGAGAGAGTTTGTGCTTGGAGAGCAGGCGGGAGGAGGAGGAGGCATGGATTTGTGAGGAACAAGTGTGAAGAGCAGGGCGCATTGCACTGGAGTGTTGGTTATGGCACTGATCTGTGCTGCGATGGGAGGAATCGAGTGGTAGTGTGCTTGCTTTGTGGAGCTTCTGGATTTGGTGTGATTCTACGCAGGCTGCCACTAGTACCTCCTGTTCGTCTTCCAGACTGGTCAAGTGGTGAAGGTTGTTGTTTTTTTGGAGGACCTGGCTAGTTTGTTTCCGATTTTTTTTTTCTGCCAGTGCAGAAAAAAATCAGACCGAGGATCAATTGAGCAGACATGATAATCTGCAGAGGCGTGTTCAGAATGTGATCACAAGGCATGGGGACATAGATGGTGTGCAAATCGTTGGCTTTTCAAGGGAGTGAGAGAAGGAATCAACAGCGCAATGAAAGGCGTGACAGCCGATGTCACTCTCAAGAGCGGTCGCTTCTCAAATGAGGATGAGGCGAGTGAAGAGTCGCCCTCGAAAATCTTGGTGGCCAAAGAGACAGCTCAGTTACGGGCCCTCCATAAACGCCTCTCTGTGCGCGATCTGGCCACCCAGTTTGAAACTGGCCAAGCTGCCGCACTGCAAGCTGCTGCTAAACTCGCCGAGGAGGTACGTGAACTTTTCCTTTCCCCTGCTCCTTTGTGACTAGCGGTAGTGCTTTTGGAAACCTGGAGACTTGGATAATTCCGGATAGGCGGATTGTTGCCGGAACGCTTGCGGAGCGCTTGGGGGTTCTGCTTATGATGGCAACATCGCCCCAACTGCAACGTTTTGTAACACTGGCCAATTACACACCCATTCTTTGGCGGGAGACATTGGCCTAAGGAGCATCAGGTCCATTCAAAGTGCGATTTTCATGTCTGCAATTTCTAGTATGTTCATGTGGTTGCTGTAGCTTGGATCAATGGCTCTTTCATGGAATTATATGTAGCCAGGTGCACGAGCTGCTTGCATGGTTTCCCTTCCTGGATTCTGTCTTTCACGAGGGTTGAATGTAAGAGCTGTGGGCCAATGCAGAAGGCCACTCCCCCTCAGGCAACTAAACGCCGGTCCCATTGCACGCATGCACACCATGCACACCATGCACACCATGGACACCATGCACACCCGGCACCGGCCTCCAAGGGGCCTGGGGATGGCCCCCCTGCCTTGCGAAGCTCTCTCAGGCGCACCAGTGGGAACCTGCGGGAATGTGAAAGGGTAAACCCACTCTGACCACTGAGTGGCACTGGCATCCTGACAGTGCCGTAGACCATCGCAGTATTTACAAGGGGCCGTTGCTGCAATGCAATTAATGGCCCATCAGTGCCTGCAAGGGATTTAGGTGACTGGATGTTCGTCCCTCTAGGGAGGGGGGTTGGTCATTTCACTGGCACTATATGGATTATAGTTCCATCCCTCTCACAATCATGGAGGAATGTTCTGGATGGGGTGCTTAAGTAAATTTAGTTTTGATATATGTGGAGTATGCCGAATTCTCCCGTCTGCAAGTGGTCTTCATTGGAGCCCAAGTGTTGGGCTGGTATGCACGAGAAGGGTAGATCCTATTACAGCGCAACCTGATTTGTGCATGGTAAGTGTAGAGAGCTGTAGTGTTTTGGAATTGGTGAGTGGAGGGTGAGGAGGGAAAGCTGGGTGGGTGTGCAGAATAAGGTGAAGGAGGTGGTGCTCCTGGACAGACCGGCATTGCTGAAGAAGCTGCGAGCTCTGCTGGGCGAGCTTGCAGGACGCGTGGCTGGGAGAAACAAGGATGATGTCACAGAGGCTCTCGCAACTGTACCCCCCTCCCACTTGCTCTCGTCTTGCTGCGGTGGTCGAGTCCAGAGGGGCTTCTTGCGTCTTCTCTTGTAGACTCACCACGTCCCCTCTGGCTTGTTCCTCTAGGTTAGGCTTGCACTTGGTGTGACTATCCCTATTAGCAATGAGCACCTTCCTTGAGGGTGGTAGGATAACCACAATCATGGGCAGAATGCAAAAGTTGTACTACTTTTGGTCCTCCCCTCAAATTTGTCCTCTCGAGTAAGTTGCTTGTGGACTTTTTTTTTCATACATTTGCCTCAGTCCGTTCTCCTCTTGTGAGATGTAGTAGCAAGGGCAGTAAGTAGATGATAATCAGAAACTGGTTGAGTGGAATGGCAGGTTGAGGTGATGGATGTGCAATTGACACAAAAAGAAAATGAGTTAGCTCAGGAGAAGGCGGATGTCAGAAAGATGGCTTCTCTTTTCAAGCAGGTGCTTGCTTGCCTGTCTCCCTCATATTTCTGCTCAGGGGTCTTGGTTCATCGTTTGTGCTGCAAGTGGAGATGGTGAACGGTCTATATGGCCTTTGAAGCTGGGTTGTCAGCTTGGTGGCTCTCTAAGGAGCTTGACTGGCTTCTCTTTCGAGCATTAAGTTTATTGCCATCTGCTTTCAGCACATCACCTACGGCTGAACTGGAAAACAATCTCACCAAGAGAACTCTAGGATACCTCTCCTCCTGAAAGTTAGCTACCATGTAGCTCAAACTTTCCGAGTTACCTTCAATGTATGTGTTAAGACTGGGTATATGGTGGCCATGGCAATGGGCAGGCCTCAGATGATGCAAGGAGAATGGTGGAGGAAGCACGGGCATTAGCACAAGCTGAAATTGAGACTGCACGTGCTTCTGCTGAGCGCGTGGAAGCTGCCCTTGAGGAGCAGGCCCATGTTTTGGGCATAGCTGAACAAGAGGTGTGTTGATTGACTCATGCAGGTTGACAAATCCCTGTGTCTCTTGAGGCTGGTGCTTTGAACAGCCTGGAAGCATCAGTTTTGAAGCTGGTAGCAGTTTTATGTGCTCTTCAACCCCAGTACGTAGACTTGAACAATCTAAATCGGAGAATTCTGTTGTGCCTGCTGTTTCCGCAAGAATGGACAGTTGTATACATCACAAGTTATGACAGACAGTAACTTCAATTACTTGTCTTTGTAGTGGATGCGTTGTGGTGGACAGTAAGGCCAGAGTGCTGGACAGATTGCATGAGTGCTATGTTTAACTTGCAAAAACATCACCACTAAAGTCTCTAGGGTGGGCTTTTCTGTGCTGACGGATGCAGGAGCTTGAGGAGATGAGGAAAGAGGTCACAGAAGCCCGGAGAATAAAAATGCTTCATGAACCTAGCAAGGTGCATACCTGTGAAGGCTGCCCTTGTTGGTCTGTTGATGGGATCTGACTCCTGCACACCTCAAGTAACCTGCATCGGTTCAGGATTCACACAATCTTGTTTTCTGAATCTTCCAGTCATGGCCTCCTCGCAGCTTGCCATGCTAAAAAATGAAAAGAAATTTTGCGTTGTCGAGAGATGGAAATTGTGATTTGGGCTCATAAAGTGGATACTTGGCATAGAAAATTGCCTTGTGTATAGTTAGTCGTCTATTTGCGGCAATGCTGTTAACACCTAAGATTCTTGTGCATACTTCAGCAACTGAAGTGGTGGATGACATGGCAGGCAATGGATATGGAGTTTGAGATTCAAGGATTAAGGCAGCAGCTAACTGAGAAGGCTGTTGAGGTTATTTTTCTACGCAAAGAGGTATGCCTTGAATGGTTACGAGCGTGCTTCTTTCATTCCAAGGCTTTTTCCACTGTAGGTTTCTGGTTTGGACTTCCACACTGCCTTTGATTTTGCTGGTGTAACAATGGGTACCCTGGGTAGTACTGGCACTTTTCAGTGCGTTTTAGAAGCTTTGCTTGATGGCTTGCTTATGGAAGTATACCTATGCTGTATGGGAAGTCAAACGTGCACTCTTTTTCAAAACTAACAGTGTCCTTCTCATTCATCACAGTTGGGGGCTGCAAGACGGCAAGGGCAGCCGGCAGCACAGTATGAGGTACAAGGAGAGGAGCGCCTGGGTGCCTCTCTGATCATAACTGCTCTTACCGAAAGTGCTCCTGACCTCTCTCAATGCACCATCCAGTGGCATCGTATGTCTGCCGATGGAAGCAGGGCAGCTCCCATTACAGGTGAGCTTATATGTTAACAAATTGGGCGATTTGAGTGGGCTTTTCAGCACTAAATGAGCGAATGAACCTGTCTTTGGCCAAGTTTATGAGCCAATCAGTGCACCAACTGTCTTAGTAGGTTAGTGTGATGCGGTCAATGTAAGGACTGGATTAGCTTCTTGTGGATGTGCCATATCGACCAGAAAATAATGTAATTTCAGAAGATGCAACTTCACCAATTCTGAGCATTCCTGTAAAGTTTAATGGTCTGAAGCTGGCCTGTCTAGGCATCACAAGTAGTCAGCAACACGAGTTTCTGATGCAGGGAGAGTAAAGTGGAGGCCAGTTTCTCATCTGCTATAAAGTCTATTCCATGTCACTTAACTTTTTGTGTATGCTCGAAATGGTACCAGGTGTGAATATGGCTGGTTGTGCTCTCCACGGAAGTTCATTGTTCTTGTTCTTTTAGAGAAGATCCCATGGGAGTGATGGGTTATGCAGGCAGATGACGATTCTTCAGTTGCATGAGGCATGAGGCTCAAATGGGGATTGGGGTGATTACATGCCTGAATATGAGAGTGGTTGGTTGTTTGCAGGTGCCACCAGGCCACAGTACGCACCCGAGCCCTTAGATATAGGCAGGGTGTTACGTGCAGACCTCACCCTGCCCAATGGCGGAAAGGAAGCTCTGTCGATATCAGGACCATTAGATGCTGGTAAGCTTTTGGCCATACAAAGAAAAGTGCTCACATCCCAAGGGTTATCTTCAGCAGCGATGTTAGTATCACTCTTGCTGGGCACTACTCAGTGTTGCATCAATATGACTAGACTGCTCTTTTTTTTTAACTTTAGTGGATGTTGGTGATCTCTGTTCTTGCAGTTAGGCTTACACCATTTGACCAAGGAATTGCCTTCCTAAGTTTGTTTTCTCTTTCGTAAGTTTTTCTCGTCCACAAAGAGGTGGTGTGGACATATTGTGGGGCATGTTTTCAATCTGTTCGTGGAGAGTTGAAGGTCTAATGGGTGGGTTTTTCCTCACAATCATGTGAAAGGTTAATGGATGGCAAGTTGCTAATGCCTACTTTCGAGGCTTGAAATGTACAGAAAGAAAATCAAAGTAGCTTACTTCATTACATTGTATGGCCAATGTAGCACCGGGACTTGGCAACTATGTGGAGGCACTCGTGCGCAAAGGTGGTGCTGAATTCAGTGTGAGTGTTTCTCCGTCAAGATGGTTGTTTTGTCTGCATTTCAGACTGGAACATTTACTATGCACAACCTCTTGCAATCACAAGTGCCAAGTTCTGTGGTATGCATGTGGTTCAATGTTTATTTTCATCCTTTAAAGGCTACGCTTTTCTATGGACCTCAATCTATTTCATCCATCAGACTACCTTCAATGTGTTTCGATATCATTTTTTTTTGTGGGAGGTGGTTCTCTTGGGATTGCCACATCTATTCTCGATCAGTAGTTTTCTCGGTGGGGGCTTGTGTGGGCTAAAACAATGGGGACGACAGCCAACCTTTGGGCAGGGTGACTAAGGTGAGGTTTGAAATTTGAGAATACAGGTGAAACTAGTTCAGCAAAATGGAGAGATTGTGGAGAAACCAGTGCTTCATGTGCTATTTGTGGATAGGACGCGTATCAAACTCTGCAAAGGCCGCACCACCAAGGCCAAAGAAACCTATTCCTCCATGATTCAGGTTTGGTTCTTGCCCCTAGAAGATCCAAGTCTTTGGCTTGTCCTCAGCTCTTTCTGGACTGTTTTGCTAGTTTTCTGTCCGTCTTTTCTCTCTGTCATCCACAAATCTTGGAGACCAAGCACCTTACATCTGGTGAAATCTATGGCATCGCTGTCGCAGCACAAGATAGCAGTCACGAGTGCATCCTCTCTCTGTGTCTCTGACATCAGAGATACCTGTTCCCAACTAATTGTCTGTACTAAGTCCCACTAGCGGAGTGAGCCCCTCACAAAGGTAGTGTCTGTTCCCTTTAGTTCCACCCAATCTGGGTGCGAGTCTATGGCCACAAGGCTATGGCAAACAATGTCTTATGAGTACATTCTGACTTCAGGATATTCTTTGCCGATTCTATTGTGAGATCAAAGGGAGATGCTACAGTGCGCTCATACCCGACAGAGGTATTCGTGATGAAGATCAGCATGCTTTGCTGCTCACATTCCTCAGAGGCTGTCTTATAGCAGTAATTTGGGCAAGTCTTCTAGTTGTTTCTTTGTACGGCATTGTCTCATAATCTCTTTAGGCTTCTTGTGGAAGTAATGAAGTCGCTTTAACTTGACCTTTAGGCAAAACAGTGTAGGAAATTGAGGTCAATATTAGTAAGGGAGGAAATGCTGGTTCAACGTGAACAAGAAGCCCGCCACAAACTAGATTGAGCTCCATTACCTGAAGGTGTTCCCACCCTGGAAGTCTAAGTCCAAGTTAGGTTCCTACCTCTGGACAAAAGATTAACACAGCTTGGAAATAGATACTCCACGTGCCTCATCTATTGGCTCGGGATTGGCACTCATTCTGCCCTCTCTTCTTGTGAAAATATTTTTCAGGCACAAATGGGTTGTATGCCAGATATATATGCAGATAGCTCACTTATTACAAAATCCTTGAGTTGTACAATGGGTAGGAATGAGGGATGACCTTTTGTTGATGAGTGCTTTGGGGATTGGGATGGCACATGCAGCTGTGTGGAGCACGAGGTGGAGGTCAGGCCGCCGCACGAGCCTTGTATTGGGTGGCAAATAAAGGCCTTACTTTCATGCTGGTGTTAGAATCTGAAAGAGAGCGAAATGCTGCCATCATGCTGGCTAGACGATTTGCTGCCGACTGCAATGTAAGTTGTCTCAAATTTTTGGAGAGCTCCCAATGTGGATGTGTAGATAGCACACTGTCAATTACAAGCAACCAGCTATGTGTACTGTATTTAGGAATGTGAGTCAGTGTCTAAGAAGTGATGGCTTTCACCTAGTGGTGCTGGACTTTGGGGACATTTGGGATTAGGGAACTTTTGAAGAGGGATAGCAAGTGTCTGCTCTTTCTGTCTTTGAAAGTTTGAGACTAATGTCAGCAGACAAGTGCGCAGGGAAATCCTCCCAGATCAGTTATGTTAACCAGAGGTGTCATGCCACAGGTAATTTTGGGGGGCCCAGATGATGGATCGTCCCTTGGCACAACATCTACAAGTGATCCATAGGAAACAAGCTGGGGATGGTGGTCACATGAAAGCTGTTGTCCGAAGCAGCATGACCAAGGATTTTTGGTGCCAGTGTCCGTGGCGCCCATCTTTCAGCTTTTTAAAGAGAGTTTGACAATGTATTCCTGGAAATTCATCAGGTATCAGCATAACAGCAGGAGCAATCATTACACCCATTGATAGCTCAGGTTCTCTATGATTTGTCATGGTTGTGATAACCAAATATCAATTGCAAAGTGTCAGAAAAGTTCATGTGTGGAAGTCCCACTTGAATGAGCACAAGGCTATGAAACTCTGAATTCGGAGAACTCAATTCACTTATTTCATGTTGATATTTGTATAGGCTGACATTAGCTCTGCCGTTCATCATCTTCCCAAAGTGGTGCATTGGGCTGTGGTATACACATTTGAGAGGTTTCTCATGTTAGATCAAATAAGAATAGAGCAAATATTGTTGCTAGCTTGCAGGTCAAGGTGCAGAAAGCCATGATCATGTAATAAAAGTTTGTGCAGTTTTTTGGGGCAATCCACCTATTGGACTTCAGCATCTGTTGCTTTGATATATACTAGGGTAGCCTGTGGCGTTGGCCCAAGTGTCCAGTGTCATCTAAGTCCAACTGCAATCCCCTATGTATCCAGAGACCATCCTATTTGGGAGATCTAGGCCTGTGCCGGTGGCCCATGTATGAAGAATTGAAATCTAAGCCCAAGTGCAATCTCCTATGTATCCAAGTGCTTCTCCCATGTAGAGGCCCAAGTGCGACCTCCGGTGTCCAATGTCATCTAAGTCCAAAGTGCAATCCCCTATGCATCCAGATCCTGCAGTTTTGGAGATGTCCATGTCATTGTTCCAACAAAGCCCACTTTGCTATTTTTGCAATCTCCCCTGTCGAGGCTTCATATATTTATATCCACTTTGCTATTTTTCGCAAATTTTTCAGTGACCAAAAGTACTTGAAATTCCAAATCTCTCACATGAAGGGCCAACCATTGCTCCAGGAAAGCCCACTTAGCTGTTTTTCCCAAATTTTCAGCGGCCCAAAGCACTTGAAATTCGACATATCTCAACCGCAGGTCCAAAATTATGAGACCAAGCCTGTGCACCCCTCATCATCAAGGGCACCAAGCACCAGCGTCGGGCCCGCGGACATTACAAAACAAAACAAAACAAAACAAAACAAATTGGCCTGCTTCATATACTGATTAGGGTAGCCTCTACTGTTGCCTATGTGTGAAGAATTGAAATCTAAGACCAAGTGCAATTTCGTATGTATCCATCTCCCATGTAGAGGCCCAAGTGTCCAATGTCATCTAAGCCCAAGTGATCTCATATGTATCCAACGGCATCTCCCATGTGCGTCTCCTATGTCGAGGCCCATCTAAGCCCGGTGTGCAATCTCCTATGTATCCAAGTACGCCTCCCCTGGCAAGACCCAATTTATTTTTTTCCATGAATTTTTGCCTCTCATTTTTGAATAATTGGGTCTTTAAGTCTCATGTGGACAGACAACGGGCCCCGCCCACGGACGAGGGGTGGTTTGGGGTGGCCCTGCCGCGACCCATGACCCGGCCATGGTCCGCGAGGTAAGGGTCTGCCCCGAGGGTCTGCCGCAAGATAGGGTCCACAGGCCTGACCCGAAGGTGGGTCCACCCTCTTAGGCCACATTGGGGCTGACTGCGGCTATTTGCTAGGTTAAGAGATAAAAAAAATTCTAGCGATGACCGAAGGTCGGAAGCTAGTTTAGCGTAGAGCAGGAATAGGGTGCCATAGTGCCACGTCATCGTAGCCAGGTCATCGTAGACACGTCATCGTCGTCGTCAATTTCTTTGGAACCTGCCCGAAAAGGGGAAGGGATGCCCCTGCGTGCTCAAGCGAGGAGGGGTTTCACGCAATGTGGTGAGGGCACCTTCTTCTTCGACCTATTTCAGCCTGTTTTGCCTCTCATCAGACTCGGCCCTGAGATGTCTGTTATCAGAGTCGTCCTAAATTTTGATGCTGAACTCTGCAAGTTAGCTCGTTGGTGGATCTATGGTGGTTTTGGAGTGATTTTGACATGTTACTGCCAATGTGGCAAAACGAAAGAATCGGAAAACAGATAACAGAGACGAGGAGAAGCTCTGGAATGCTTACCTCAACGATGACCGCAACGTCTGAAAGATGATCAAGAGAGGGAGTCCACAGTGCCTCTTCTGGCACTTTTGCGCATGTGAAGTTGCTTTGTGAGGCAGCCTGAGATGCCTGTTATCAGAGTCATCCTAAATTTTGATGTTGAACTCTGCAAGTTAGCTCGTTGGTGGATCTATGGTGGTTTTGGAGTGATTTTGACATGTTACTGCCAATGTGGCAAAACGAAAGAATCGGAAAACAGATAACAGAGACGAGGAGAAGCTCTGGAATGCTCACCTCAACGATGACCGCAACGTCTGAAAGATGATCAAGAGAGGGAGTCCACAGTGCCTCTTCTGGCACTTCTGTGAGCAGATGCAACGATAATTCAAAATTACATAAGTGCTTGTGAAGTTGCTTTGTGAGGCAGCCTGAGATGCCTGTTATCAGAGTCATCCTAAATTTTGATGTTGAACTCTGCAAGTTAGTTCGTTGGTGGATCTATGGTGGTTTTGGAGTGATTTTGACATGTTACTACCAATGTGGCAACAGGAAAGAATCAGAAAACAGATAACAGAGACGAGGAGAAGCTCTGGAATGCTCACCTCAACGATGACCGCAGCTTCTAAAAGAGGATCAAGAGAGGGAGTCCACAATGCCTCTTCTGGTTCTGCACATGTGAAGATGCTTTGTGAGGCAGGCAGACTGACAGAGGCTCTACAGACTTTAAACCAAGGAGGCATTTCAGCAGATTCAGATACCTATGTCTATCTCTTGCTTAAGTGCATCAAGATGAAAGGTCTGGAAGCTGGAAAGCAGGTGCACACGCACATTATCCAAAGTGGATTCACGCCAAATGTTTTTCTACTCAACACCCTTGTCAACATGTACGGTAAGGGTGGGAGCATCATGGATGCTCACCAAGCATTCAATAGAATGCCTCAACGATCTTTGATCACGTGGAATATAATGTTGGCAGGATTTACCAAGCATGGGTGTGGTAGGAATGCTTTTGAGACCTATGAGCAAATTCTGCGCGAATACCCTGCAAGCATCGCATTCCACGACACCACATCTCGTTCAGCCATAGTGTTGAACACTCCCTTGGCATCCTCTCATCAGACTCGGCCCTGAGATGTATATTGAATTTTCAAGGACTGAATGTGGTGAGGGCACCTTCTTCAACCTATTTCAGCCTATTTTGCCCTCTCATCAGACTTGGCCCTGAGATGCATATTGAATTTTGTAAGTTAGGTCGTTGGGTAGATGGTCAACTGGAAACAGCAGCAGCAACCGCACAAATGATAGAACAAGGCACTACTAATGAAGGCACCTTCTTCAACACATTTCACCCTGTTTTTCCCTCTTGTCAGAATCGGCCCTAAATTTCCATGTTGAAGTCTGCAAGTTAGCTGGTTGAGTGAATCTGGTTTGGAGCGACTTTGACATGATACTGCCAATGTGATATTGTCAGCTGCTAGCAACAAGGGAAAAGATGAATGCATGATTGTGCAAAGGCATGGATAGCTGAAGGAGAAGGGATAGAGTGTGGGTGAGTGTGGGTCCAGATTCATCCAAGACGGCCAGATTTCAAGCACTAAGATTACGTATGATTCCATGTGGATCAATAGCTGCATGCGTAGATGGTCAACTAGAGGCAGCAGCTGTAGCGGCACAGTTGATAAAATCAGGCACCTCAACCATGACCACAGCCTCTGGAAGAGGATCAAGAGAGGGAGTCCACAATGCCTCTTCTGGCACTTCTGGGCATGTGAAGATGCTTTGTGAGGCAGACTGACTGAAAGAGGCTCTACAGACTTTAAACCAAAGAGGCATTTTAGCAGATTCAGATATGTATGTCTGTCTTGCATAGGTGCATCATGATGAATGGCCTTGAAGCTGGAAAGCAGGTGCACACTCACATTATCCAAAGTGGATTCACGCCAAATGTTTTTCTACTCAACACCCTTGTCAACATGTATGTTAAGTGCGGGAGCATCATGGTTGATCATCAAGTGTTCAACAGAATGCCTCAATGATCTTTGATCACATGGAATATAATGTTGGCAGGATTTACCAAGCATGGGTGGTCAAATCCTCCATGGGTCGTGCCATAACGTTAAGGCCAATGTGGTGAGGGCACCTTCTTCTTCAACCTATTTCAGCATGTTTTGCCCTCTCATCAGACTCGGCCCTGAGATGCGACGTGGTGAGGGCACCTTGATGTGGTGAGCAAATGATGCGCGAAGGGGTGAAGCCCAACCACATTACGTTCATTTGTGTTTGCAATGCGTGTGCAAGCCTGGGAGCCCTGGAAAAGGGGAAAGAGGTCCATGATGACATCGTCAAAGCTGGAATTGTACCAGATGTCATTGTGAACACTACCCTGGTGGACATGTATGCCAAATGTCGGTGCATTAAAGATGCGAAGGGAGTTTTCAACACTATGGCTGAACGAGATGTGGTGTCATGGAACACGATTCTTGCAAGGGTATGCACAGCAGGGACGTGGTAGGGAGGCTTAGAGACTTGTGATCAAATGATGGGGGAAGGGGTGAAGCCCGACCACATCGCGTTTCTATGCATTTGCAATGCGTGTGCAAGCCTGGCAGCTCTGGAAAATGGCAAAGAGGTCCATGGCGACATGGTCAGAGCTGCAGTTGTACCAAATGTCATTATGAACAATACCCTTGTGGACATTTATGAAGGGAGTGTTCAACAGTAGGGTTGAATGAGATGTGGTGTCGTGGAGTGCAATGATTGTAGGATATGCACAGCAAGGGCGCGGGATGGAGGCTTTGGAGACCTATGAGCAAATGATGTGCGGAGGGGGTGAAGCCCAACCACATGATGTTTGTTTGCATTTGCAATGCGTGTGCAAGCCTGGCAGCCCTGGAAAAGTGCCAAGAGGTCCATGGTGACATTATCAAATTTGGAATTGTACCCGATGTCATTCTGAACACTGCCCTGGTGGACATGTATGTCAAATGTGGGTGCATCGAGGATGCAAATGGAGTGTTTGACAGTATGGCTAAACGTGATGTGGTGTCGTCGAGTGTGATGATTGCAAGATATGCATAGCAAGGGTGCGGGATGGAGGCTTTGGAGACCTATGAGCAAATGATGGGCGAAGGGATGAAAACCAGTGTTGGGAGGGTATATTGATTTTTTCTACCCTCAGGGTAAGGGTATACATGATTTTGGGGGTCAAACTTATCCTTAGGGTAAGGGTATAATCTATTTTTTGAAAACATTTACCCTCCGGGTAAGGGTATATATAAATTTTTGGTAAACATTTACCCTCAAGGTAAGGGTATTGGGTGCCACATATACCATGAGGGTAAGGGTAATTGCAGGATAATGGTACCATTTTTATATCCTCAGGATATCCTAGGGTAATTATAAAGGGTAAATTAATTTTTTAAACTTAATTTGTGAATTTTATTAAATACTTAGAATAAAGCTTCTTCTTTTTTTTATAAAAGGGACAGAGGCCCTACAAAAACTTTATTGGAGTGGCAAAATGAGAACAGAGAGGAGGAAAAAATAACCTCCTAAGGGACCGTAAAGGCGTATCACATGGGGAACACCCAGCACTGGTAGGAAGTTGGGAGGGGGAAGCAGGAGTTAACTAAGAACCAAAACCTCGGTGGGGGGTGGGAATTGCCAGAGGGCCAAACCAAGACGAAGCATTTCAACTATATAACATCCCCGTTATATAGAATTTAACGGGATATGCCTTTTATTTATTTTTTTGTTTATTTTTTATGTGGCTTACGAATAGCAAAATTTTAGCCCTCATTTATGCTCCTCTAATGGCCCTAAAATATAATAACAAAACAACACATTTGATCATAATGAGGTCGCTTTGCACCATAGATAAGAGAATGGCGGGTACCGAGGAAAGAGAGAGCGGCAGTGGCGGGGACCGCCACTAGCACACGCTTTTTCCAAGGAGAGAGTGGCAAGGACCGGTCTTGGAGCACAAGCTGCGAAGAGGAAGACCAACGAAGGGGGAAAAAAAAATAAAAAAATGCTAGTGTTTGCCCTCTCTACTAGCAAATACCACACCTAAACCTAAACCCCTAGTAATCAAATTATTATACCCTTCCCTATTACCCGGCCATTGAACAGATTTACCCTCAGGGTAAGGGTATCCTTCGAAATTTCAAACCCCAGGGTATAATCCATTAAGGGTATAACAAAAATAATTACCCCTGACAAGGGTAGGGTAAGGGTATTTTGGAATTTCCAGGGTAGGGTATATCCATATACCCTTATTGGGTTTTACCCTCAGGGTATAATGGTAGAAAAAAGGTATCCTCCCAACACTGGTGAAAACCAACCACATCACATTTGTTTGTGTTTGCAATGCGTGTGCAAGCCTGGGAGCTCTGGAAAAGGGGAAAGAGGTCCACGGTGACAACGTCAAAGCTGGAATTGTACCAGATGTCATCCTAAACACTGCCATGGTGTATGCCAAATGTGGGTGCATTAAGGATGTGAAAGGAGTTAATTCAACACTGGCTGAACGAGATGTGGTGTCGTTAACGCAATGCTTGCAGGGGTAT
The DNA here is from genome assembly GCA_030704615.1 of Takakia lepidozioides. Lineage (NCBI taxonomy): Eukaryota > Viridiplantae > Streptophyta > Takakiopsida > Takakiales > Takakiaceae > Takakia > Takakia lepidozioides. Next base: position 40,910,300 of record CM060731.1, read on the forward strand.
GCACAGCAGGGGCGTGGATAGAGGCTTTGGAGACCTATGAGCAAATGATGGGGGAAGGGGTGAAGCCCAACCACATCACGTTTGTGTGCGTTTGCAGTGCGTGTGCAAGCCTGGCAGCCCTGGAAAAGGGCAAAGAGGTGCATGGTTGCATCGCCAAAGCTGGAATTGTACCAGATGTGATTATGAACAATACCCTCGTGGACATGTATGCCAGCCACCACAGTGAGAAGCTGGCCATTGGTTTTGGGCTGATCAGCACGACTCATCAAGAATCTTCGAGTGTGTTGAGACTGCCACATCTCCACCAAATTCAAAGATTGTTGGCCGAGCAATTGTTGTATGGGACGCTAACTACTTTCCACCACTTTGAAGATGGGATTTGTTCTTGTGGTGATTACTGGTGAAAAGATGTTTTCTTGGAAAGATGCTGATGTCTTGCTTCATTCATTGATCTGTGTAGCTATTAAGACCATCCACCATTTCCTGAGAGTACTGACCATCATGTACTATTGAATGCAAGATGCAAGTGTCTCGCTTCATTCATTGATCTGTGTAGCTACTCAGACCATCCACCATTTCCTGATAGTGGGGTCTACCCGGCATAGGTGGGAAGTCAGCCCACAATTGCACTTGAGTGAAGGGGTGATTTTTGACTGATTCTGGTGTCAAGTTATTTTACCACTAGTGTGAAACTAGCTAGGAAATAGCTAGCTTTTACATATTAACATTTGGGATTGGCCCAAATGTCAATCCAGGGGTCAAGGCAAATTTAGGCCCTGGAGTGGTTATCTTCACGGCACTCATCTTTCTCGAGTTGAGCCTCACCGCGCCTAGCTATGGCGCCGTAGTGTGGATTCCCCATGGCGTGGGGTGCACTTGGCTTGACTTGTATTTGAGTGATGAGTTTATATATGCATGAGTTTATGCTGCAGCTTTGTGAGCTCGCATGAGCTTGTGCTTGTATTCTTCTTCTTTATCACTCGAGAAAGATGAGCTCGTATCTGTGAGTGCCGGATACGAGTTAGTTATAGCACTTGTGCTTGAGGATGAGAGAAACCAGGTTGTTATGGAAGGAGCACCCTTGGTTGTTAGAAGCGGAGACGATGTTGGTTACGAGGTGGTAGACCTTGGCATTCGATCTTCAGCTTCAGAGATTAAAGCACCATGCTGCAGGTAATTCCAGAGCACCTTGATGGTTTCAGATTGTGTACATGCATGAGCAAGCACGATTGAGAAGAGGACCAGTCAAGAGCAGGTTATAGTGGCTTTGGTGGCAAAACTGAGAACTGGACTTGGGAATGCGAGCTTTCATTGTGTGAAGGATTGCAAGACCAAACAAAAGGGCTGATTGGCTTGGGGCAAATCAGTGTACTTTGTGGAGTATGTTGAGATTGGGTTTCAATCTCGAGCTTCAGCATTGATAGGGCTCTTGTCATGGCAAGAGCAGGGCTGGAACAAGAGCTAAGAGGTGCGGCAAGGCCATGGAATGTGCACCTAGGGTTTCAGAGCTTGGAAGAAGAGCTCTTGCACCACAAGAGGAGTGTCTTGTGGCTAGAAATGTAAGCCTTAGGGTTTCAGGAGCTTGGCAAAGGTTGTGGAGTGCTTAGTCTTGTCTTAGAGAGCATCAAGGAACCAAGGAGCCAAGATAGGGGGCTGATACCTCTTGTGTGAAGAGGTTGCATGTGTGGAGCATGTATTCAGCTCATTGAAGCTTCCATCTTCAAGCTTGGAGGGCAAGCAAGGAAGAGGGAAGGGCTGACTTCCCTTATGTGAGGGCAATGCATGTGTGGAGCATGCTTTTAGCCTGTTGAAGGCTTGTACTTTCAGGTTTGGTAGTGCAAGAAAGGAAGGAAGGGGCTGGTTTCCCTGTAGGGCATGTGTGGAGCAAGCTTCCAGCCCACTGAAGCTTGTATTTTGAGGTTGGTGGGTGCAAGAAAGGAAGCAAAGGGGCTGATTCTCTTGTGGTGAGAGTGGGGCATGTGTGGAGCATGCCTTCAGTCCATTGGGCTTTTGTTTTCAAGCTTTAGAGAGCTAGAATGGAAGGGCTAGGGCTGGTTCCCACTTGGGTGAAAGAAAAGCACTTGTAGGGCATATGTGAGGTGGGGTTTCAACCTCAAGCCTAGATAGAGCATGGCTCTTGAAGTGGCAGGTGTAGGGGGCTGGAATAGGCTCGAAGACAGATGCTATGGCCAAGGAAAACGCTTGAATGAGTGCTCACAACGACTGGAAACCAGCAAGGCTTGGTTGTTTGCCATTGAGTTTAGTGGCGTGTTTGGGGAGTCTAAGTGAGAAAGAAGGCTTGGTTTGTGGCAACCATCTTCCTCATGGCTTAGGGCTACTATTGGTGGTGTGTGGGAGCCGAAAGAGCAAGAATACCTTGCTGATTTCTTAGCTCGGTGCAAAGAAGCCTAGAGTCCAAGAGACACAAACCCTAGCTTGGCGTGGCTAAACCCTTGGAGAAATGGCTAAACTGCCATGAGTGGCCATGGATGGGGTTGTGACGGGCTGTGACGGGCTGTGGCATGTAGGGCCGTGATCCTGTGACCTGTGATGGGCTGTGATAGGTGGCCTATGGGGCTGTGACAGGTTGTGCCCTGTGGCCTGTGGGGCTGTGAGGGGCTGTGACAGGCTGTGGCCTTTGGGGCTGTGACCCCTGTGACCTGTGTAGGGCTGTGAGGGGCTGTGACAGGTTGTGCCTGTGGCCTTTGGGGTTGTGATGGGCTATGACAGGCTGTGACCTATGGCCTTGGGGGCTGTGACAGGCTGTGCCTGTGGCCTTTGGGGCTGTGATGGGCTGTGACAGGCTGTGACCTGTGGCCTGTGGGGCTGTGACATGCTGTGCCTATGGCCTTCGGGGCCATGAGGGGCTGTGATAGGCTGTGCCATGTGGCCTTTGGGGTAGTGACGGGCTGTGACCTATGGCCTTGGGGGCTGTGACTGACTGTGATGGGCTGTGAGGGGCTGTGACCTGTGGCCTGTGTGGGGTTGTGATGGCTGTGACCAGTGATCTGTGTGGGCCTGTGCTGGTCTGTGGTGGCCCGTGTTGACATGTGGACGGCCTATGCTAACTCGTGGAGGCACTGGTGGACTGTTGAGGACTGGCATGTGGTCTTGAAGGCCGAATTTTGACGCTCGTGGAGGGCGGTTTGAGGAGTATCTTCATGATATTCCCATGGTCATGCAAGTGAGGGAAGAGAGGAGATGAAGAGTGTTGGGAAGAGGGCATGCTGGGGTTAGGCATTGCTTTAGCTTCTCTTCCTCGTAGTTTTCCACCCTCTCATTAGGCCAAGACCTTTCTGTAGGTGGAGGCAAGAGTCAGTCCGGGTTTGGGCTGGGGTGTCATTGCAGGAGCAACACCGTGGAGTTGTTTTTGGTGTGGGGGAGTTGCCGTTCTGATTTCTTGTGTTTAGATCCCCTCCATACGTGCATGCTTGACTGTGTGTCATGTTAGTTTTGTGTGGGCTCTTGTTTTTATAGGTGATTGGTCCGGATTTGATCACCGGCCAGTCCTAGAGCATGTTGTCGATGATGAGGCTGGGGTGATGACCAGTCAGACCATCATTGTTTCTCCTGTGGTGAGGTTGGAGGTGATGACCAGCCAACCATAGGAGTGCTTGTGGTGGATGCAAGTGCAGGTGTAGGCTATGTTAAGAACCTAGTATTCCAAACCATAAGCCGCAACAGGTTTTCTACCCGGTTACCTTGTGGAGAGGGGGTTAGGGACATGTTCACGACCGGTTGAGTGAAGTCAACACGGAGGTGCCACTAGTTGGTGGGGACAGTGCCAGTTCGAGCACTAGCGATACTAGTGGGTACACGAGACGAGGTGTGCAGTTTAGGCCACCTTCACCTCATGTGTTTTCTACGGAAGGTTCTGATTCGGATTGTGAATCAGGAGGACTCACACCGGCGGTGCAAGTTGTTTCATTGCCATTGTTGTGGGACACAATGGTGGAGATGTATGGAGCTACCAAGGGGCCACAAAGGTACTCTGGGGCGGTGGGCACCATCGAGTTGGATGATTTTATCCAAGAGTTTGATAGTTGGTGTGATTTGCAGCAAATGCGCAATCCACAACTATTTACGCCTTTCATGGCATGGAAGGGGCTGTTTCAGCACCTTGAGGGGCCGCCTATGGATGATTACCATGAGTTCAGGTGGGGGCATGAGGTTGAGATCGAGGAGTAGAGGATGTACTGGTCACCCGACTATGTCTCCATCACTAAGGGCACTAGAGCCACGAGGGCAGTGGCTACACCTGCCGCTGCACCGGCAGCTTCAGCAAGCAGCAGTGGGACTAGTGGGACTTGTGGTACCGTAGCTACGGCGTCCACCCAAGCCACTACCGCACCAACACCAATACATGTGCTTGCCTTTAATCCTGTTGTGGAGTTCTTCGAAGAGTTGAGAGGGAACTACTAAGGGGTGAGGACAGAGAAGTTGCGGAGCTTGCAAGAGTTCCAACGGAAGCCTACTGAGAGCTTGAGGGAGGCTTTCACTCGCATGAGGCGCTTGATAAATGTAACCCAAGGGGTTACGGAAGCTCAGGCAGTCCAATTCTGGTATGGGATATTGGACAAGGAGCTGAGGAGAAGGGTGCAGGATGCAACTCTCCTACAAGCGGCCCAACCTACCTTAGCAAATGTGTTTTTGCTGGCAGAGCGGATAGAGCTCAACATGGTGGAGGAACGAGTGGTCATGGTGGGATTTGCTAAGGAGATACCACGGGGTAGTGGTGCTCCTAGCCAACCACTACCTCAACGTGCTCAAGGCAACAAAGGGGCCTAGGTGAAGCCCAGGGAAGGACAGGGAGGACCTCAGATGCAGGGGTCTCTCCCTTCATTTGCAGGCCAACAACGGGCAGAGGTGGTGTGTTGGACATGTGGAGGACCCCATGTCAAGAAGGATTGCCCAGAGGGAGGCAAAGGGCCGGCACATGCACAACCTACACAATTGCAATGTGGGCATTGTGGCAAGTACGGGCATGAAGAAGCCCAGTGCTATGGTTTGCATCCTGAGTTGCGCCCAGGCCAGTTCCAAGAGAACAATGGTGGCCGGGGGCGAGGTGGAGCAGCCCAGAGAGGACGAGGTGGCCAAGCACGAGGTGCAGGCCAAGGGCAAGCTCATCATGGCCAAGGACGCGGAGGTCAGGGTGGTGACCAAGGCATGGCCAACCGGCTTCAGCAGCTAGAGTAGAGGCTCGCTGCCATGGCTACAGCTCAGGTGGTACCGGCTCCAAGGCCGGATGGTCCACCTCCTGCTCATGAGGGAGGAGATATAAGAGGCATAGGATTCATGTGCGGAGCAGCACTACCACTAGTGCAGGTGGAGTCTGCTGCAGCAGTGACTCGAGGAGCAGCATGAGTTCCTGAGCCACGAGGTGCAGAGGTGGAGTTGGATCCACAGCGTGGGGAGGCAAACCGTCAGGCTAGGCTTAAGCCCAACAGATAAGCGTTTTTATGACTTCACATATGACTATTTTTTCAGTCTTATATGCGTTCATGACTACATCACTCTGTAGTGAAAAAAGCCCTGTCATAGCGACTAGTCTTTAGGACTGCATTTTGCAAGTCATATCCATGACTGCTTGCGTGACACCTGGAGACCTGCTGCAGAGAGGGTTGCAGTCACAACTATATGACTAATATATGACTACATTGTCTGTTGAGCGCTGCCTACATGGAGAGGCTTCAGCGGGACACGTGCGCCACTGCGCAAGCGACACGTCATGCATTCGTCAGGGGATCATATGACTATATGTCTGCAAAGTGATGCCTACATGGAGAGGCGACGGATGGACACGTGCGCCACTGCGAATTTGACATGTCACGACTTCTTGCCATGATCATATGACTACATGTCTGCACAGTGATGCCTACATGGAGAGGCGCTAGCGAGACATGTGTGTTATGGCAGATTTCACACGTGGTGACTACATGACTCGCTCATATGACTACAGGGATGTCTACATGGAGAGGCGCTAGCGAGACACGTGTGCTATGGCAGATTTCACACGTGGTGACTACATGACTCGCTCATATGACTACAAGGATGTCTACATGGAGAGTTGTTAGCGGGATACCTGTTGCACTTGAGATGTGACATGTGGCACACAGACAAAATATATGACTAACATATATGACTACGGATCTTTACACGTGGTGAAAATATGGATAAAGAATGTCGTGTCATATACTGCCACGTGTTCTGGTTTGAGCAAGAGTGACGCCACGTGTCATCAAGATTGTTTTCCGAAATAGTTTATATTTTTAATGTTCATATTTTATTTTTTAGTTTTCATTTAATATTTAAAAGAACAGGGAGATTGCAGCCTTGGATTTTTTTTTAATGGTATTATTTTTAATATTATTATTTAAAATGAAAGTGAATTAAATGATTTAAAATCTTCATTACATGGTGAAATTCCAACATGAAAACAGAATGGATCCCTCCTGCATACTATCAACCACAAGGAGAATGAAAATAGTCAACTACAGGGCAATACAAGCCCTATAAATCACATTACAAAAATCCAAATGAGACCAATATCCCAATGACACCTCAAAAGCCACAAGGTCAAAAAATCCATGCCTCAAAAGGCCCAGCCAAAAACAAGCAAGCCCACACATGGGCTGAATTGTTGTAGCTAGTATGTTCTAGTGCTATTAGAATCAAGAACTCTGTTAAACAGTGCAATACTGACTATCCCTTCCGCAGCTCCATAAGTTTCAGTAACTTTAGACTCCAAAGTGTTGTCTGGCCAACCACCTGCCCCAACTCGGTCTGTTTCCTAACACCATTCACATATGGTAGAGGGGTGTTACTGACACATGCCTCTTTGATGTACACACAGGCATAATCAAGGGGCACAGCAGGGTACCCGTAACCCACCACAACACCTTGAAGAGCAACAATCAGCCCTACTCCACATTTCTTGCGTTTGGAGTTCACATCCAACAGCCGAACCTCGTCACCCACCCTGAACTGTGATCCCAACTCCACACAAAAAAGAACACGATGTGAAAACCCATGACATACACACGACTAGGACACTCAACATTTGCGAGTTAAAGAGAGCCCCAAGGTTGGAAAAAATATAACAAACAAGACAACGGCCTGGACTTACTCCATTTGCAGTCTCCAGTGGTGTGAGACCTCTTTTGGGGGGCTACTCGCCGGGTCGACACTCTTGCCCCTCGTCTGTACCGGCTTGTCGACAATATCACCTTTGTTTGTCACAAGTTCCTGTGTCACAGACCAGAGAACAACCAGGAAAGCAATGAGCAAACAGGAATAGTGAATAGAAACAAAATCCAAGTATGAATCAAACAAAAAAAGCCAACATGAAAAGCTGCAAAGAAAACCTAGCATTAATCAAGCAACCGAGGAGAAGCATCCAGGAAAGCAATGCAATGAATGAACCCACAAAAATGTAGCCTCTGGAGCACTGTCAGAATGTTTGTACCTTCACAGTAGCAGTGTTGTATGGTTGTTGTCCAAAACAGGCTGAGACTCCAAAAACTTGGGAATACTGGCAGCTTTCGATGCCTTCCACAAGAAAGGCCACAACACCTCTGGAATCTGGTGAATCTGGTTGCACCTTCCATGGCTCTGGAAAAATCCCACTGAAGGGAGGATTGTTTGCCGCCTTTCTTGGTGTGTCGTCAACAAGAACAGTGTCCTCATAAGTCCATTCTGGCCAGTCTGCCCACACTGTAGACAAGTTCTTGAAATATAATGGCTTTGAATCAGACCCCTTACGGCATGGGAGGACTGGATCCTCGTCACAGTGAAGGGCATCCCACTGGAAAACCAGGTTAGTGTGGGCTGCAAAAATATAGTCCACCATTGGGAAGAAGTTGCGAGCTTGGCAACAAGACCACACCGCCACCTCAAAGTGTTCAAAACACTTTTGCAAAAAGTCATAACAGCGTGGTCTCAAAACTACCATCTTCTTGCCACACATCTTCCCCACAAAACCTTTGGGAAGGGATGCAGGCCCATTAGCAGAATGAAAAGATTCACATAACAGACCATTTAAGTCCAGAATTAGTAAATGCTTCCTCGTTGGTCCAGGAAGTAAACTGACATTTGGCTTCAACATGTGAGCAGGAGAAATTAAAGCAACCTGCTTGTTTGTTTTGTCCCCGTCTGCATCTTCCTCCCCATCTAAACTCCCACATACCTGCATACCAGAATCCGGTGTGCCCGGCGGCTCTGTCACCATTGCCCCCTGGACTGCTACTGCCTTTGTACGTGGCAAGGGCTGAATTTCCACGTGTACCTCACAGCTGGCCTTCCCTGTATCCTGCTGCTGCTCGGTCAAATTCAAAAGATCATCAGTGACAGGAAGACATAAGGGCTTAGAGTGAGCACCAGTTACCGTCTGAAATTGGGATTCCAAACATTTTGATACTGTCACAGCAGACGTATCCATCGTAGATGTCACTGGTCCTGCGCCTGGTAGATTAATCCCCAATCTGGTCACAATGGCTTTCTGGTACTCAATCATACTCTGCATCTGTAATTTTAATTCTGCCATGTCACGTCCTTGTGATTCCACCAGTTTGTCCAAGCCATCCATCCTGCCAACTACTGTAGAATATGCGAGACTTCCCTCCTGCCAATCCATGAAAACTTGCCCAAGTATGAATCAAACCAAAAAAACCTAGCATGAACAACCATTGGAAAGAAAACCCAGGCCAAAAGCCGTGAAAAAAACCCTAGCAACCTATGATGCAGCAACCACTCTAGCAAACGTGGAAAACACACTTACCCGCCTGTCACTCCCAGTGACAACCGTGACACTGAACCCTGAGGAGGGCACCCTGATAGTGTTTCCTACAAATTAATCCATGCCACAAACAAACCCATGCCACAAGTCAGTAAGCAATGTGAGGGCTGACTATATACACATAGCAATTCAATGAGGAACAAAATACAGAGTCGTGATGATGCCACTTACCAAGCGTGCTTCCACCATTGCCTTCCCACCACGGCCAGTCTTGGTAGGATTCAGAATTGCACCATTTGCCTTCTTCATGTTGCCCGACACTTTGTGGAACACCTCTGTCTGCCAGTAACTTACAAGCTTGTTCCATACCTCGTCAGATACAGTAATGGGTTTCCCCTTACCACCCAACCACGCAGTGTGTGCTTCATAACGCTGGCTCTTCATTATTCTGCCAATTGTTTGTTTTAGGTGGAAGTCTTTTAACTCGTGTGGCGTATATGAAAATAGCTTAGCCAGGTGATCTCTGATTTCGTATACAACTTCATCAGGTTGGTTGTTGATGGCAAGGGAACAATCTAGCTTGCGATAAGCCTGTCCTTTAAGGGCAGCGTGCCATACATTCCGGGTCTGACCATACGGGGCTCCTTTGAGGTTCGTCAAAATCACCGTGGGAGGAAGACCTGCAGCTATTCTCTCTTCCTTGACCTTGGCAGCTTCAATTTTGGCTGAGCTATTAGCCCTCCTTAAAGCATTGGTTCTATCATTCTTTGAAACGGCACCCTCCCCTCCTTCAGAGACCTCCGTGCGCTCAGGAGAATTCAAAGCAGGATCCTGCCAAGTAGGGACTGGTGGCCATGGCTGTTGGCCAGAAGGCCGAGGACCATACTGGCCATACTGTCCATAAGCAGGAGGATATTCCGGTGGCCTGCCACCCCCATAGCTATTAGGGGGTGGCAAATATGGTGGAGGAGGATACTGGCCATACTGCCCATATGGAGGAGCACCATATTGACCCTGACCATACTGAGTGCCAGACTGTGGGTACTGAGGCATACCATAATAAGGTGGGGGTACTGGTGGCACAGAACCCACAACGTTGGGAGAGTTAGGGCCACCTCCTGCGTTCTTGTGGGCGCCATCTCCATTGCTAGCAGCAGGGATCGTGGATCCAGTGCGCTTGTGCTTGCCCTGAAAAGAAATTCCCCCAGTACAATGTGGGTGATTACACATACATATAGGCAGCAAGCAGCAAATCCTTGAATTCAGGCAAAACAAACTGGAAGCACATATCATTTGTAAAGACAAGATTACCCAAAACTCAGTATGATCTTGGGCAGTAAATCTCCCAAATTTGATTGGCCCCAATGATGTCCTCCCAGTACATTTTTGAGCCCTCTTAGGTATGGGGTGTTCCTGAAATCCATAGCAAGAATTCAAATGGACAAACCTGATGGGTCCATGAGAAGTATCCCTCCAAGTTTTACTGATATTCTGGGTGCATAAGTAACCCAAGTATCTCTATAAGTAGCCATTGTAGCTTAGTACCAGGACGTTGGTTTCATGGGGCAAAGAATTTGAACACACCTGAAGTCTACATTGGCCTGACATCATGCCTTTGGCACTTCAACTTGTCTAGTGGAAATCATTTGTGATTGTGCCTTGGCTGACCCCTGCATTGTCCAACTTCCCTGTCTTGACAGACATACCGTATCTCTTCGTGATTTTACCAAAAACATACATAATTAGAATCATGGTCATTGTGAAGAACTATAACTCACAGACGGAGAAGGTGTTCGTAGTGTAGATGATGGGCGTTTTTGTCCTGCGACATGAGCATGGGCATGTTCTCCTCGGCTTGCCGTGGCATCCGCCGACGACGCACTCGCCTCGCACTGGCGTGGGAGGAGTGGATCGTCCTCATCGTCCTCAGAAGAGCCCTCATGCAGAATCGTAGTCTTCATCGTCTTCAGTTTGGCACTTTGCCTTGCAGGACCTTGATCCCTAGCTTTTTCCTTCGGAGCGCGTGGCTTGCGAGGGTGATTCGCTCCCGCAAGCCTGCACAAACACCTCCATGACCTCCTCTCAAACAATCACAAACAAATGTAAGCATACATACCCTAATACTCTTAAGCCTACGCTGAACCACAGCCACACCCTACCAGGACGTAATGCTTGCCCACGAATGACGGCGGACATCTCCCGCCTAATGACACACCTCCTCAAACCTAATCGTCACTCACTGCATGTTGTTTGCCTCTCTGTTTGTACAAGTCGCAGCTACTCGCCCCCATTTGTGCTATGAAGCTTATGATCGCTGTAGGAAGGTTAGAGGATAAGGCAAATCGCAAGTTTAGTGGGTGGGTATCCAAAGTCAGGAACTAAACTCACCCATCTATCGACTGCTTGAACGTTGTTTCCACCTCCTTTATGGTAGCAATCCAGCGCTCTCGGAACTTCTCGTACTCAGTGAGAGGGACTGTCACTTCGAAGACCTTCCGCTTCACCATGGACACTCAGAAACGATACTTATAGTATACTATAGATATAGAAATAGCACATTGGCAGCTGGTGCAAAACTAGAGACAATGCACTGTGCGTAGCATGCAAAGAGGGAAGGGGTGACGTTCAAAGCATGTACAGTGCAGGTGGCGAGCGGATGCGTAGGCGTAATAGATGACCGTCTATGGCGAATGGAAGAAGCTTATGCCACAAGGAATGGGCATACAAAAATGCTATGCAACTGCGATGAGTGTCATGGAGGAAAAGTACTGTTGTTGGAAACAGTGAGGAATCATTACATGATACACGGGAGGGATCCTCTTCTCCAACGCTGTTCTCTTCCGGTAAGATCGCCACTTTCCCTTCAGCACTTTAGTTTGAATTTTGAATGCAACGATCCTCTTCTCCACATGTCGACATTTCGTTGGGTGATTGTAGTCAAGAAGTCATAAGATACAGACGTGACTATGACTACGCCACTTCCGTTATCACTTTAATTAATGCACATGTCGTGTTTTCATTGGTCATGTGTAGTCATGTAGTCATATATGACTAAGTAAGTGACTGCAACTATGACTTCAATGGTTACAAATGTCGTGTTTTGATTGGGTGTATATTCATAAGATACATACGTAAATATGACTGCATCACTGCAACGTCACCGTGCCTCCTATGTCATAATATGAACAAGTGTCACATCGTTGTTGGTCCACTCACAAGATGACTATTGGGATGCAGGGATGTGAATATTCAGATGATGAAGACGAAGGCCCTGCGGCACAGCGGGAGCCCAATGTCACAGAGAACGCAGATGAGAGTGGTGGATTGGAGGTAGAAATGCAGCGTGCATTGCAGGAAGCGTTTCTCTTTGCAGATGCAAACAGAGAGGACCCCATTCATGGTGGAACCGATCACACATTTGCCGATCATGACGATGATCTCGACGATTCCGGAGACAATGAATTTGATGAGAATGCTCACCTGCACGTTGATCCCGAGTATGATAAACTCTTCCGAGCGTCGCAATGTCCACTTTTTGAAGGGTGCTCCATCAGCCGGCTGCAAGCAACTTTGACGTTGCTGAACGCATGCACTACCCACAAGTGCACCAATGCATTTGTGGATGAGCTTCTGGGATTGTTGCGTAAGAGTTTTTTGCCTAAAGAGAATTCATTGCCGAAAACTCACTATGAAGCAAAAACCATGATTGCCAAGATGGGATTGCAGTACATGATGATTCATGCCTGTGAGCGTGGTTGTGTACTCTTATGTGGGGAGTATGAGAATGTAGACATTTGCCCAGTGTGCCGCAGTTCCCGTTACATTCCAGGTCGTGGAAGTGTGCCCAAGAAAGTATTGCGACACTTCCCTGTCATTCCAAGGTTGAAACGTATGTACCGATGTAAATCGATCGCTAACCTCATGACATGGCACGACAGACATAAGAGCCAGGATGGGTTGGTTCGACATCCAGCTGATAGCAAAGCATGGAGACACATTGACACCACATTTGCGGATTTTGCTGCAGAGCCACGATCTCTGCGATTTGGATTGGCCTTAGACGGTGTAAATCCCTACGGAGCTCAATCCACAAGTTGGAGCACATGGCCCATTCTCTTGGTCAATTACAATCTGCCTCCGTGGTTAATGACCAAAAAGTTCTTTGTCATGTTAGCGCTACTGATTCCTGGTAGGAGTCTGTTACCTCGGACAACGTAGATGTTTACCTGATGCCCCTAGTGGAAGAGCTATTGGAACTATGGAGAGGGATTGCAGCTCATGATGTTTCCCGTCCTCGTGGTCAACGCGAATTCACACTGAGGGCAGTGTTGATGTGGTCAATCCATGACTACCCTGCATATGGCTTGCTCTCAGGTCAAGTGACGAAAGGTTATGCTGGTTGTCCAGCTTGTGGACCCGGGGTGACTTCACAGCAGTTACACACATGTGGAAAAATTGTTTTCCTAGGCCACCGAAGATTTTTGGCCCGCAATCATCCATATAGAAGGTCAAGAATGTTCAATGGCGCTACTGAGCATGGAACTCTTCCAAAAACGCAGACTGGAACACAAATCAAGACCTTGCAACAGCTCGCACTGCATGGGTGGAAACGGAGGGACGCCAGATAGCAGGACAGACCCAGTAAAAACTCATGGAGTTAAGCGATTGTCAATTTTATATGTCTTACCTTATTGGGAGGTAATTCCTTCATGGCCTTTAAATTGGCTGTGTACATTTTTGTGTTTTCTGTTTAAATTATGATGAGTAAATGCTCAATTGCTTATGTGTTCATTTTGTAGGGTCTCCTCATCCGCCACACGTTTGACGCAATGCATTGCGAGAAGAACTTGGCTGAAAATATTATTAAAACTATCTTTGGTGAGAAAGACACATTGAAAGTTCGCCGTGATTTGGAGCTACTTGGGATGCGCCCGGAATTGTGGCTACAACGTGATCCTGACAGAGCAGATATGTTAATTATGCCTCCTGCCCCTTATGTCCTCACTGAGGCTGAGTTACAAGTCTTTCTGGAGATTGTGCAGAACTTGAAAGTGCCAACAGGCTACGCATCAGTTTTCAAAAAGCATGTGGTGAAGAAGAAGTTGTCAGGCATGAAATCACATGACTATCATGTGCTCATGCAGCAAATTATACCGCTTGCTATCCGTGGGTTCATGCCAAGTGGTCCTCGAAGGCCCATTTTGCGAGTATGTCGTGTATTTAAGAAGTTGTGCACAAAAGTGGTGAATCCTGTAGAGTATGAGGAATTGAGAACTGAAGCAGTTCTCACTCTGTGTCTTATAGATAAGGAGTTCCCACCATCATTTTTTGATGTGATGACACATCTGGTTGTTCACCTAGTGGATGAGTTGTACTTATGCGGGCCCGTAGCATCTCGTTGGATGTACCCCATGGAGCGGGCAATGAAAGATATGAAGGGCTACGTAAGAAACATGGCAAGGCCCGAGGGGAGCATGGCAGAAGGATACCAATTTGAAGAAGCATTGGTTTTTGCACAGAGTATATGGCAGGATTTGATGGAAGTGTACGAAGGGTGTGGGATGCAGATGAGGCAGAATATGTGGAACGTGAAGTTGTGGAAGGAAGTTCTAAAGCCCGAAAATTGAATGACCTGTGTGATATTGTACATGAGTACATCATTCATAACCATCCTCGTCTATCAGTCATGTTGGGGTAAGAAATCTACTTCATTGACATTCAGATTTCCAAGTTTTAGTCATTTATCATTAGTTGGCATATGGCGTCTTTTCAAATCTCCCACGCCACCTCTGTCAATCTCCTGGATGATCCTCGGATTGTGACAGGATATATGAAGCAGAGTCCACACGGATAGAAGCCAGACGACGCTTGTTTCGTGAGGAGCAAGGGCTGGAAGGCATGAGCAATCCCACGGCAATTCAGTACCCTCCTGATTTGCATCCTTGTCCTCCATTTGCTGTTTGGCTCCCTCAAGGTGTACGGGATCATCTCTCAATTCAATCAGATGGGCTTGATCCTACAACACGTGAGGAATTACTGGATCTTTCAATGCCTCCATCATTTACTGCCCTGTCATTCAAGAGATGACAGCGTATGGTAACCATTACAGGGTTACATCCCCCGGCATGAACACAACAAGTATGGTGTCTTTTGATTGTGGAGTCTCATCTGTTTTCCAGCACCAGCCATTACCAACAATTCAGGCAATGACATGGAGGAACCTACAAGATATGTGGGTCTTATAAGGGAGATTTTGCAATTGACTATGGCCAAACACAGCCTATAGTGTTTTTGTGTTCGTGGGTACGGGCGAGTCGCGTGGGTCGTCAACCTATGTCAATGAAGCAGGATGATGCTGGCTTCACACTTGTCAATTTTAACCGTATGCTTCCACCTTCTGAGCAACCTTTTGTGTTTCCTGGCCAGGTTGATCAAGTGTTTTTTTCTGATTGTGTGAAGGAGCCGGGGTGGAAAGTCGTCCTGGAGAAGAGCCCCCGAGCACGTAGAGTGGTCTGCGACATATCAATTGATAATGATGATGTGGCGGAAGTGGAAGGATTGTTAGCCCCACAAAGACTAGAGGAGACTGTGGTTACTGATGGCCCAACATGCAGCCGAGCGGTACCGGTTACTCCAGAGCAGGTGGCCTCCTTGTACCTCCGAGCACCCCGTATATGTGGTGATGATGTTCAGCCAACCCTTGGAGAAGATGAAGTCTGTGATGAAGACAGTGATACATGTAGTGACCCAGACATAGATGAGGATGATGACGATTAGATATGCGCGATTTGTGCACTCCAGTTATAGACCATGCATGATAGTTTAAGGTGGTAACACTCCCTTCGCATTCCCATTAAGATATCATGCTTGTTCGAGCGGCTAGCATAAGCCACTACGAACTTTCTTCCCTCATCATCCACTTGTGTGAGCACTGCTCCAAGCCCCAGCATGCTCCCAGTTGAAAATGACACCCTCTGATAGGTCGTCTCAGGATAGGCGCTGAGGTCAACCTCGCCTTGAGTTCTTGAAAAGCTCATTCCTGCTCATCTTCCCACTGCCACTCCTGGTCCACATTGGTCAGCTTGATTAGAGCCTTTGCAATGGCATTAAATCCCTTAACAAACCGTCTATAATAGTTTGTCAACCCCATGAAAGCTCGAACTCGGCTCACATCCGTGGGGCGTGGAATTTGTGCAATGGCCTCTACCGTAGTCTGCTGTACCCCCAATCCTCCAGGATATATCATGTGACCCACATACTCAATCTGGTTGTGGAAAAACTTGCACTTCCTCGGATGCAACTTCAATCCGTACGCTCTCAAGCGCTCCAATACCACCTGAAGGTGTCTCTCATGCTCCTCCACCGTAGCACTAAAGATGATGATGTCATTTATATAGCACCGAGCAAAGTCCACCCCTGCTAGAATCCTATCCATGACTCTTTGAAACTTTGCAGGAGCGTTCTTAAGCCCAAATGGTAAGAACCGCTACTGATATAGGCAATCTTTGCCGTGCTCATTGATCCCCCAGAATGCCGTCTTCTGTTTGTCCGCCTCCTTGATCGGCAACTGATAATATCCGGATCGTAAATCCAAAGTGCTAAAGACCTTAGCATGCCTGATGGCATCAAAGATCTCATCTAGTGTTGGCATGGCATACTTATCGAACTTGGTCTGACGATTTACAGGCCGGTAATCACCGCACATACGTCTCTCTGTCCAATTGCCATAGACATCTTTCTTGGCTGGCATCACTGTGGCTGAAGCATACTCTCCACCAGAGCGCTCCACCAAACCAGCCTCCCAGAGATCTTGTGTGTGGGTTTATGCCCTAAAGCATCTGTGCGGGTAAAAAACCACTTTGCCCCAGTGTGGAGGCAATATTCCAATGTCATCTGAATCAAAGACCTCTCCATGTCACTGTATCTATAGGGTCTCCGAAAGATTGGCGTGTCAGTGGCCAACTCAATACGAATCTCTTGACCCTTCAGTGCTCCCAAGTTCTTCAAACTGAAGGCAAAGCAATTCTTGTAAGCCCTCAGGAACCGCCGTATACGTCGTCTCTCTCCTCCGGTGACAATGGGTCCAATGTCAGGCTCCCAATTGTTCTCCGTAACTGCAACCTTAAGTCCAGTGGGCTTAGAGGTAGAGGACGCGTCCAGTGGTTGCTATGTTGCAACCTCTTGAGCAGTACTCCATGCCTGCTCAGTCAATGACAAGGCCTCATCTTGCCCCATCATCTCATCCTCGAGGATTTCCTCAACCCGAGAAAAATCCCCAACCTCATCCATCACCGCCACCCTGGCTGCCAACTCCCTCTGAATCTCGAGCACCTCCCACGTGTGCCATGGATGCCTGCACCCCATGGTCCTCTCATGCTCGCCCCCACTCACTGCCTGTACCGTCTCGGTAGGCAGAGAGACCATCGAGGGAAGTGTACTCCGCACTCTGCGTTGCTCAGCCATAGCCAAGTTGATAATCCAGGTCAAGCAATTGAGATCCATTGCTTGCCCCAACACCTGACGACGTGATGCCTCAGAAAGAGATGGCACCGCCGTGGTACCAGTGGTAAAACCCATTGCCCGCTCACGCTCGTTAGCATTAGGCTCCACTAATTGCTGCAACTGAGCATCCCACAGGAGGCCAGGTCCACTATCCCGGAAAGCATGCGATCCTGGGAAGCTAAGCAGTGTAGGTAATATTGCTCGTGGTTGACCCACCTTGTTGACCACTGCCAAAGGCGAATGGTCATCGTGTCTCACACACTGAGACTGCCTCCCTGTGTCCAAAATGTTATCCACTGTGAGGTGTGTTGGCCGCTGCACCCCATCAAATGCACGCTTGAGCAGTGCGGGTGACATCAAGTTAGTCCACCATAGCCGTGGACGATGAGCCCGTGACCCCACTGTAGCTGCAAGTAGCAACACTGCTGACCCAAGCCACGACCGGACTTGATGCACACTGGCCATCACCCTGGCCCGAGAATCGCCCATCAGTGGCACATTCTCCAAGATGTATGCTGGAGATACAACTTGATGAAGCTGCAAGTGGCGCAAAACCCGCACCATTTCCCAAAACAAACCCGACCTCGAGTCTCGCAATCCATTGTCATGCCCGGCTGATGAATACCATTGGCAGGACCAACCTGCCACTACCAGATCAATGGAGCCAACCCGCTCCAAATCCTGCGCCCCCAGCAACGAAATGTCTGCTGGCAAGGCCTGCTGATATCCACGAACTGCAGACACCGGCAACAACTCAGGGTACTACTGCACCAACTGAGCAACATGGCGAAGTGAAACACGTCGTGCAGTCTCATCCCTCTCCACATACAGGTAACGCCGAACTCGTACACCTGCCTGTAACACAGCAGCCAATCCGGTGTTGATCCCGCCAAACAAGTCTAGAAGACAAATGCCTTCATCCGGATACTGCCACACAATAGGTGTGGTGTCCAATGGAGACAATTGAGGTGGTCCTGGTGCAATCCCCGCACTCTCCTCCTCTCCTGATGGTACAAGAGCCTTCACCCAGGCTTGTTGCACCTGTCGATCAGCAACCCGCTGCAAATCCTTGCTCGTGCCCCACAATGGAATCTGAACAACCATGGCAGGCAACTCCGCCATACCATACATGTCATCTTGCTCTCCCGGAGGTGACACATCCTCTGAATGAGCGTTGCCCTCAAGCAACTCTCCAGGCCAACTCACTGCAGCTGTGAATGCTGCTAGTGTCGGCATCTTGCCTCGCTGGGCAACCGCAACTCCTCCTATGAACGTCACAGGGAGCTGCACATGCCAGCCCTCCCCTGACTGCCATCCAGGCCTATAGGAAGCTGACTCTTCCCAAAAATCCAGGGTGAAGCCCATGGGGTACAACACTGCCCCACCAACCAGGACATCGTACGAAACCGCGTCTGTCACAATGGCCTTGGCTCGCATTACTGAGCCATTTGTAGGGTGATCCGGCCGTAGTCTGATAGCCAACTCACACCGTGTCATGCCCCGAGCCTGCTCCAATCCTCCTAGAGACGTCTGTATCTGGAAATGACAAGGCTCCATATCCGCCTCCGTGAGGCCCAAGCCTGCAATAGCAGCTCTGCCCAGCATCAATGGCTGAGCTCCCGAGTCCAACAAGACCCGCAGTGGCCGGTACCTCTTGCCTGCCGATCCACTCAAACAGAAAATGTCATCCTGGTTGTCTAACCTGACAACTCCAGGTGTCACCATGGCGCACTCAATGGCTGGCCTAGCTGGCAGCTCCATCAACCTGGCAGCTGCAGCTTGCCATGGCGCTGCTGTGGCAGTCTTGACCCTCAAATCCAAGGATCCCTCCGGCACTACACCTCCCACTATCTCCGCAGAAGATGAAGTAACCTCCCTACTCTCATAGAGTGTAGCTGCCAGCCTGAACACCTCAGCTGGTCTTACCCCCGGTGTCGCAATCATGGTAGCCGAGAACAATGGAGCCTGGCACACAGATATGGCCGCTCCCAGCAGCACACTAGCTGCCGTAGCATTAGAAACACTAGGTAGTGGTGCTGCCCGTGTAGCTCTCCCCAATGACATAGTAATCTCCGCCTCGGTAACAGTCGGGCGAGAACTAGGTGCCATGGATGGTGTCGACACTGTCTCCGCCAATGTGAATGACTGAGGAAGCACTACAAGAGATGAGCGTTTTTAGGACTACGGGTTTGGCGGAGTCATAAAAACTGCACTAGGTACATGACTACATAGCGTTGAAATGCATTACAGTTTTAGTTTTATGACTTTGTAGTAATGGATATCACTACATGACTCCGGAAAGTTAGGGAGCATTGGTCAAACATTGTTGACCATGATGACAGGGATGGTTTATATGGCTAGTGTGATATGTTTGACTACACGTGGACGACGTTTCATGGAAGCTTATGACTCCATGACTGAAGATGGTTTCAGAGCTCTATTTATACGACTACATCACTACACGTGTCATTTTGAAGGCACATATAATGCAAATAAGGTCGCCCATTAGGTTTAAAAAAGTTAAAAAAATTGCTAATAAGGTTGCCCATTAGTGTAATCGTGAACAGAAAGGAGGGCTGGGACTTGGCGTCTTTTTGTCTCCTGCGCCACACACTAGCTGAGGGATGGAACGCGATGATAGCAGGATATGCAGGGGCGTGGGATAGAGGCGTTGAGCAAATGATGCACGAAGGAGAAGAGGAGGAGGAGACGAGACGAGGACAAGCGAGCTCGCCGTTCTTGGGAGAGTCAGCTTGGTCTTAGCAAGCGTGTTTCAATCTCTGACTACTCATCTACGCCGTAGTGGTTCGATCTGACAAACCAATCCGACATTACCTGACTACAAACACAAGCAGCACACGCAAGAGGTCATCGGTCAAATCCTCCATGGGTCAGGACAGGTCAAGGACAATGTGGTAGGGCACCTTCTTCTTCAACCTATTTCAACCTGTGTTGCCCTCTCATCAGACTCGGCCGCAAGATGCATATTTAATTCTGTAAGTTAGGTCGTTGGGTACATCTGTGGTGGTTTGGAGTGACTTTGGCAAGTTACTGCCAGTGTGGTAGCAGGGAAGTATCCAAAAACATATAATAGAGGTGAGGAGAAGCTTTGGGGTGAACACTTTCCGACCCCAATGGTGGGACAATGGAGACAAAAAGGCGAATGCCTGTTGGACTACAGAGAGAAGCAGATGCATTTCAGATTGTGATAAGTAGGGTTGGGGTGTTTTGGGGAAGAACTCCACACCAGTATGGTTGGGGTGTTTGCTGGTAGAATTGTAGGCTGTCAGAGGCATGGATAGCTGAAGGAGCAGGGATAGAGTGTGGGTCCAGATTCATCCAAGAAGGCTGGATTTCAAGCTTCACATTACTTATGATTCCCTGTGGAAGGATAGGTACAAGAAACCTACATGGGTAGATGGTCAACTGGAAGCGGCATGCTGTACTATATGTCATTACTGTACTATATGTCATTCCAGAGACTGTCATTGTTGGTCCATGTGTGTTTTACAACAATGCTATCAATATAAGACTCCTGATTCGCATTGGAAGCTCAATCCCTACAAGTTCATTGTGTGTGAAGCTCAAACTGCGATTTGAAGGATCTTGTAGCCAAGTTCATTCAACGGAAAGGAGAAATTCTAAAAGCTCCCAAATTTGATGTGGGCAAGCTTATGGAGGTAAGACTTAGCTTCCCTCCTCTAATGTAAGTGTTGGATAAGTTTCATTTAGTGTCGACCTTCACTGCATATATTGGCTCTTTTCTTGGCTGGTTTCATATTTTCTTGGCTGGTATGCTGTTGGTTGGCTTCTTTCATTTCACGTGTGTAGTGGAAGGGGAGAAGTACTTTCCTAAGTTCTGCTGCAACAATGTCTTTTTCCAGCCTAGATGTTTTCGATGGATACAAATTGAAGTGCTTTGAATGTTGCTGCAATACTATAATAAAGTGGAGGGTGCTGAATGTAGCTGGCCTTGCTTCGTGCAGGCATAATCCAGGGAAATGTGGACATAGCTGAAACCCCATGATAGCATTTCCAAAGGACGGTGTGGATGGCCTCACAATCCAGCATGCAAAATCCATGACAATGTGGAGCTAGCTGATTGCGTGCTTCATTCAACGCCCCTACCCCACAGTTGCATCCTTTACCAATCATGGGATTGGGCTACAGGTGGAGTCTTGACTTCGCAGGACCATTGCCACTGACTATGCGCCACCACAAATATGTGTTGGTGATGGTGGAGCACTTCTCCAAGTGGATTGAGTTGGTTCCATTGCCTGACAAGGCTAGTGAGGGGGCTACGTATGCATTCTTGGATCATGTGCTGAGCCGATTCGGTGCTCCAGCTGAGGTACTCACGGACCAAGGGAGCTGAGAGTTCTTGGGGGAGTTTCAGGCTTTGTGTGATAAAGCTTTGATAGACCACCGCACCACTTCTCAGGATCATCCTGAGGCCGATGGCTTGGCAGAGAGAGTTGTTCAGACGGTGAAGATGGGTTTGTGCAAGTATGGCTTGCAGAAGGGACACCTAGGAGATTGGGATCTTCATATGCCTTGGTTAGCCATGGGCTACAGGTTCAGCAAGCAAGCATCACTTGCCTCCTTCTCACCATATTTCCTTCTCTTTGGCCGAGAGCCGGATTTGCCTGTAGCCATTCGTAGGGACACTGCTCAAGTCCTTAACCTTGCCGATCCGGACGTGTGGGTACGTGCATGTGATCAGCGTGCAGAGTTGTTCAAGAAAGTCATGCCTATGGCTTTTGAGAACCTTGCCATTGCACAGCACCGTGATACGTTGAGGTATGCCACTATATATGGTGGAGGATATCGTCCTGGGGTTCGGAGGTTTAGCCCTGGTGACTATGTTTATTTGCAGTAGACTGCTCCTACGACCCTGGATGTCACTGCATGACGTATTATTCTGAGGGTTCGAGATGTGTTGCCCTCAGGAGTCTTGATCTTGGAGGGTCGGGATGACATGACTTGGAAAGACCATGTGCGTAATTGTGCGCCATGTCACCTTCCCAATGACAGAGTTGATCCAAACTTGGCAGTGGTACTTGCAGGTTTGAGGTGCATGCTCTGTGGGTCTGCCAAAGGGGCAGCCACCATGCTGGTGTGTGATCGATGCTCAAGAGGTTGGCACATAGGATGCTTGACACCACCTCTTGAGAAGGTTCATGATGGAGATTGGTTGTGTCCACACTACTTGGGATAGTGGCAGTGGACATGACTAGAGGCAGCTAACAAGACATGGGAGGCCAAGCTCATAGGAGTCAATACACGAGATTCCAGGCTCAAGTTCACAGGTTGCAAGACGGCGACTAACGATGGGGCAACTCTTGCACCCGACCTCTTGATCTATGGAGTTTGAGTGTAGTAGGGACAGTGGTGGAGGACTTAGTGAGGCTATGGTCACTATCACATCTTGTGGCTACCTGGACTTAGAAGGACCTAAGCACCAGCTAGGGGGGCGATTGTGTGGACTAGTGACTGCCATAGTGGGCAGCATAGTGGCAGCTTAGTGATTGACTAGTTGTAGCCTAATGGTTGGACTAGTGGTGGACTAGTGATATACTAGTGTGTGGTATGCACATGTGTTGTGTGGTTTTGGACAGAGATGTAGTTGTGTAGCGATATGTATGCGCACGACAGCTGTCAAGTTATTTTACCACTAGTGTGAAACTAGCTAGGAAATAGCTAACTTTTACATATTGACATTTGGGATTGGCCCAAGTATCAATCCAGGGGTCAAGGCAGATTTAGGCCCTGGAGTGGTTATCTTCACGGCAAGTGCGGGAGACTCATTTTTCTCGAGTTGAGCCTCACCGCGCCTAGCTATGGCGCTGTAGTATGGATTCCCCATGGCGTGGGGTGCACTTGGTTTGATTTGTATTTGAGTGATGAGTTTATATATGCATGAGTTTATGCGTCAGCTTTGTGAGCTCGTATGAGCTTGTGCTTGTATTCTTCTTCTTTATCATTGTATGGACTAGTGACTGCCATAGTGGGCAGCATAGTGGTAGCCTAGTGACTGACTAGTTGTAGCCTAGTGGTTGGACTAGTGGTGGACTAGTGATATACTAGTGTGTGGTGTGCACATGTGTTGTGTGGTTTTGGATAGCGATGTAGTTGTGTAACGATATGTATACGCACGACACTGACGACAGTGGATGAAAATCAGAGTGCTGTCCTAATTCTGGGTTTGGGTGGTGGAGCTTCTCTAAAGCTTGAAGATGGAAGTGAATATGAATTTTAATGAGCTTGATGAGAGGGGCAGCCCTGTGCACAAGTTTGTTCAGCATCTTAAATTTAGACATGTTTAGACAAAAGTGCTGTAAAGGCCGACCTTGGAAAGAACATTTTTTCTCGTTTTGTTTTGTTTTGTTTTGTAGCGTCGTCGAGATCTCCCAAACCGCGGGGCCCCAACGCAGGTGCTTGGTGCCGTTGGAAAGTCTTCGATGAGGAGGGGTGCACCGGCTTGGTCTCATGATTTTTGGCCATGTGGTGTAGGAGATATCGAATTTCAAGTGCTTTGGGTCGCTGTAAATTTGGGAAAAATAGCAAAGTGGGCTTTCCTGGAGCAATGATTGGCCCTTCACATGGGAGATTTGGAATTTCAAGTACTTTAGGTTGCTGGAAATTCGCAAAAAAAGCAAAGTGGATATATCAATATATGAAGCCTCGCCAGGGGAGATTCAAAAAGCGAGTGGGCTTTGTTGGAACAATGACGTGGAGATCTCCCAAACTGCAACTGTCAGTTGAAAAACCCACCTCCCATGGTTTGGGAGCTTGCTTTGTCTTGCACCTTGACCTGATCACCAACACATAGTCAAATATGAAATATGTGTCTGCAATGACAGAATGTGACCTAATCTTGAGGGCTGGAGGCACTCCATATCAGGCATGTGAATTCTTCATTGATAGTGATGATCACCCACGACCAAAGAGCTGCAAAAAACTCATTTTTCTATAAAGTCTCTCACTAACTACAGTAAAAACAAGCTCAAAATCTCTCAGTCATCCAATCATTGATACCCCTCCAGTAACATCCAACTACTCAATATCCAATAGAGAAGTTACAGAACCATTAACGGTAATTTAAATTGACACCAAAACTGCTGAAAGATAGCATCTTACAGACATGCCATATTGGGATCGATTTGGCTATTTACAGAATCTGCAATTGCAGATACTAACGCTACAGCACAAATTCACAATTGTACAAGAAACTGACTACAAGCAACACTGTTTTTATGTTTGCATGCAGTAACTTATGTCCATACTCCCCCAATATCTCTGGCACACACCTTGAATGTGGGGCAGTCATGAATGCCAACATTCGAACGTTGCAAGGAGTCACAGAAACTCCCATTGCCTATAGGTTTTCTCAACAATCCCACCGCCCGACCTGATGGCATAGTGAAGGGTGTCAACTGCAGGGGGTACCCCCCAGAGAAGTGGCATGGCCACTGTCATGGTCAACTTCTCGTTCAACCCCCCAGTGCTTTCTTTCTCTGCAACCACCACCTGCAATACATCCCAGAAGTCTCTGTTTTGAGCATGTAGAAGGAAACAAAGGAAAAATATTCTGGGGTTACTAATAGAGTAATTGGAAAGCTCAATGAAGGTCTAAAGCAGGACTACAACTAACTAAACATCTATGTGCTTCAGAATGGATGGCATGGTTCTTAGGTTACATTATTTCTTACAGTAATACTCAACTTCCCCTCCCCTCCTTTTGCCCACGAATTGAGGCTGAATCAAGTGACCACCTCATGCAGGCATTTGATGATCAGGAGTGTTGTAAGTTGCAAGTGGTCGGCTGACTTTACCCTGATGTGTGACTGAACCAAACTGCCAGAAATTACACTAGTATTATCATCAATGCCTGTCTTGTCAATCAACGCACACACCATAAATATCTTACATATCAAGGTGAATAGGTAAGGAGGGTACCTCCCCACCCTGCTCAAGCACAGTATTCTGGACAACATCATTGAGCATCTCAATGGAACGGCAGAAGCCAAACACACAAAACCTGCGCCCCGTGTCCAAGCCCTGCCCATCACCCCCATTGTGACACAGATTATCTCACATTGCTATTTGCAGGACTAGAATCTCAATGCTTGCACTAGCAGCTATCTATGGAGACTTCACTCATTTGGTGAGCATCTTGACCTTTTAAGCAAGCTGCCGTGAAGTTACCCCTTTTGACTTAAACCAATTCTTCCACCTTAAAACTAAATCAGCAGTTTGCAGGAAGTCAGCAGAGATTGTGGAAGATCTCAGAAGATTCATGTGATCTAAGGTTAGAAAGGCATCAAACCACACGGACATTGGTAGCGGCAATGTCAAATATGGCACCCAAACAGAGGCCCTGCTTGGGATCCATATAGTCCTCTTCACGGTAGCGCCGCTGCCTACTCAAAGCTCTTAGCTGTGCCTGCCTCCTCTGCCAACCACTTTCCCTCTTTCAGTGTCCTAATGACCTCATCTCTAAGAGCTGCATAACCTCCTCTATGTTGACGACACACTTAGCCACTGACTTTGGGGTTGCAGTGATCTACAGAGGTGAAAATTGTAAACTTTCAGGTAGAAACAAACCACTGCATAACTGCAGAAAAACTGACCCATTCCCTGGACTTTGCAGGCAGATAACCACCCCATAAGCTTCATTTTCTAAGAATGAAGTGCCCCTTTTGGAGTTTAGAAGGACACAGTCATCACAAGAATAAACTTCCAGGATGCTGCAGCACCAAATGTCCATACCCAAATGTATATGCCACAAATATGGGTACTGAAATAGTTGAGCAAACAGTTGTATTGAAAACCCCCTCCCTCAGCCTTGGGCTCTCTACTGTTCCGTTAGCCTCTTACAGGTGAGTAAAATGTGTTTCTATCCTTTGCAAAAAAACCCTCCCCCACATTATCCAACAAGCGAGAACAATCTCTCTAGAAGCCAGCAGAACAAGATTCAGACACAATACCAAGGCTAGAAAGAGAAGACGGACAACATGATACCTTTGATGAGGACGGGTGTGGTCGCAAATGGGAGCCCCCAATGCGTATCAACCCATCTGTGGTGAGAAGTGTGATGATATCGTCTTGTATCCATTCCAAGTCTGTCACAACAAATCCCTGCCCTTATTAACTACAACCAGCAAGATGACATTCAGCTGTCTCCTTGTAGATCCCCTAGGTCAGCATGAACACCTGACAATGGGCCACCTAGCAGAAATGAGAGGCGCATTCATGTTTTAGTTCCAAAACTGCTTTAAGCCATTTCTTTGTTTCTTTGTTAGGACTTCTTCCCTTTAAGAGAGAAAAACCTCCAGCCGTAGCAACTACGACCTCACCTTTCGTCTACTGGCCCCTTTGGGAGGTGGGTCCCTAAATTCTTCCCTTTGCTAGAAAATTAGCTGAGGAACAGGCCAAGATCCATAGGTCAGAAAGCTGCAAAAGGCAGACACACCTTGAGCTGCCAAACAAGGGAATCAAGATGGGAGACAGGCTTCCATTGTCCCTGGGAAAGTTCCTCTTTTCACTCTTCATCTTCCAAAGACAACTGAATCACAATGTCATCGAAATATGCAACGCACAAACCAGTCACTCTGAAAAGGGCATGACTTATTGTGTGTGCCATGGGAGGTTGGGAGGCTGACAGTCCTCTTTGTACTCCGGTTTTGTCGAATGACTTAGTGTGTTTCTCTTTCAAAAAAAGGTTAATAAGAAGAGGGCGGTAACAGGAGGAAGAGTTTCAATAGTTATGAAGGCACAACCCACCCCTTCCAGGGCTCTATAGAGGCGCTAAGATCCACCTGTCATGTGAAATCCAGAAGGGCAAGATTGCTTGTCAACACCAGTATTTAGCAGATAACACATCTGCCATGCCTGATAAAAGAGCTCTGAACAGAGAACCTAAGTGAGCAAGCAGTCAACTTCTCATGTACTCTTTTCTGGAGTAGGAACATGATTATGCAGTAAAGAGAAATCATAAGATGCAAACATTTATCACTGACAGGTCTTCATTTCTAAAAGGGGGAGAACAGACACAATCAGTAGCAGACATACGAGTCTACGGACTGTGGCAGGTGCACCCTCGCAAAACCTTAATCTGGGCGGACAGACTGGTTGTGATGTGTTTGAAACTGTGGACATAGGCAGGATTCTGCAGGAATACATCAAGACAACATTTTTCTATTCCTTGAATTCAACACCCCAAACCAGGTGCAATGCTGTATGAAAGTTAGGGCGTTACTGGTGAACCTCAGCTCCACGAGTACAATTCTATGCCATGATTACAGATACCCCCCCCTCCATTAGGGTTACATTTTTGTCACCAATAGGCATCAGCCCCAGTCTCCAAGGACAAACTCATAGAAGGGTGTGAATTGGACTTCCAACTCTGTAACCCCCTTAAGTGCAGATATGCTGGCTATGATTTGAGGGCTGACATCACCAAGAGTATTTTCCCTCCTCCATTCCCTCTCTCCTATGAAAGATGACAGCAGACCCATAAATTAGTTGATTAGAGGTTGGCCCTTGTAGATCCTTGCGAATGAGGAATATTTGCATCATTTGCACCTTCAAGTATCAAGACACGGCAGCAGATCAGCAAGCTTACCACTATTATCGGGTGCCTGCCATGAGGGATCCCATGGATATAGCCCAAATTCGTCTCTTGGACTCCACGCTGACCACCTCAGTTCATCATCTTCTTCTCCATCATTGCTAGAATTATCCCATGAGGAGCGTACAGACAGTTTCCTCGGAAACGCCTGGAAAACTTCTTTCACAGCTCTTAGATGTCCGCCCCAGCATACACGCTGCAGTGCTGTCTTGAAGCTTCCCAGTCTCACTTGTCGTCTAATTTGCTTGGGAAATCCTGTGTGGCGCCTCTGGCTCAGCTTATTAGATGAAGGACGAGCCTGGGTGTGTGGGTGCGCTACAGACGGGCAGCAGAAGGATGCCTGCAGGCAGCATCCCTCTGCCATGCTCTTTCCTTAATACACCCTACCCTTGAAAGTTTCGAATTGTTTACAGCCTTCTCCCGCTCAATATCCTTATTATTGCAGCATTCAGACTTCAGACCCCTTAAGCAGATTAAATGGAGAATGGAGTGACCTGGTCAGACAGACCAATTGCTCGCTCAAGGTAGATAGCACGTCCTAAGAAGCACGCTAGCGATGACTTCCTAGGAGGGCCACAATTCTTGCAAGAGGACTCTGTAGCGCCCTTCGTCTCTCTCTAAAACGATATAATTCTTGCACTGGAAGTCTGCACGCGTCCAAAGCTGAAGCAGTCCAGGCCCAGGGGGTAAGCAAAACTTGTATGCATTGAATGCAAGCAAGCAACACCACGACCCACAATCGAAAATACAGACAGCAGTCTCAAAAACGGACACTGTAATCTTCTACTGCGAACCCAAAAGTCCCACGAGTTCTCTGCACACGAATAGAGGAAGAAGAGAAAGAAAGAAGAAGAGCGCCGAACACTACGCTTCACAATCGCAAATACAGACAGCAGGAGACTCTACAATCCTCTAATGCGAACCCAAAAGTCCCAAAAGTTCTATGCACACGAATAGTGGAAGAAGAGAGAGAAAGATGAAGAAGGGCCCCGAGAAAGTTTGATGTCCAAGAAAAAGAGATAAAGGAAGCAGTCGGAGGAACTGAAGAGTCAAATGGTCCCCTATCTCATTCATTCCTTCACAAATGTTGTCGACTACGCACATGGCGCCATTTCATTCGGCAATCATGGCAGCTTTGTGAAGAATTGGTTGGTCCACCAACGGATGTCAGTGTCGGGTAGTTCGCTGCTTACCTACAATCACAATACGGTAGTTGCCATCCCCATAAAAGGCCATTGATAAGTGCGTCTCATGCAAGTAACACGTCTTGAATCTATCGACTTCAACAGTCTCCGAGCTCGGAATCATTCTACACATAATCTCAAAATCAAAGCTGAACCAATCAAACCCTGCCCTGTGGGCCCTCGTGTCATACGTTTCGCCTGGGACCGGAGATGGACATGTCAACTTAGTACACTTTCGTCTTTCCCTCGAGTTTTGATGGGACTTTCCATCAATTCAAAGGGCTGAAGTAGTGTAATGAGATGTTGGTTGACAACTCGCCATGTATCGAGGCAAGAGAAACGGAACTCAAGCGCCCCCTAAGCGGAACGATGGAAACGAAGTAGTAGACTGGCTCCAAGGTTGAAAGTAGTGTCCAGATATGGCGGCGATCCGGCCGAGCATGGTGGAGGAGCAGCAGTATGCAATTCACACGTCAGCTGCACGCACAGCTGCATCTTTCCAGATCCAGTTCGCAGCTGTTTTGAATCTCTGAGACTCCACAAAATCTCACTACTTGCACTCACTATTGGCCTCCTTCCTCAGCTTAAGTCTCACTACGATGCTGCATCTTTCCATATCCAGGCCGTATGCGTCATTTGAATCTCTCACATTCGTACTCACTAGACTCGTACGAGCTTCTGACATACTTCTGGTTCGTGTGCTGCTTGTCCCTGTGCTTGACGAACACTGTGAACTGACATGATTTAAAACGAGCTTCAAGCTCTGACTAGTGTCCTTCTCCTGATCTACTGATATATAGTCCTCACATTGTTCAAATGAATTCCTCTCAAATTGCAGCGGTGTGGCCACCATTTCAACTCCTCGTTTCTGTAAACGTATAAACCCACTGGCTCTAGATCCAGGCACCTGTGACCCACATTTCATATTGTGTCAAGGTCACCCACAACAGATCTCATCCTCTATCTCATAGAAAGTAGTTAGATGTCTGTGATCATCATCTTTATTTTGAAGATCAATTGAATCTACTAATGGGCTGTATCTTGTTGACCCAGTTTTACTACCTTAATCCTTTACTGGAGAACAGCTAAGTACTCCTCGCTGTCTTCTCTGTCTCTGTGTGTGCTCCTGGCAGGCAAACAGTGCGCAGCTCTGGATGCTCACTGTATTCTCAGATCACCTATTTATCTCTCGCTAGTTACCAGATGCTTTTATAGAGTGCGTGGTAAGGACTAGGACTTTCCATTGTAAATTTGTACAAGCTTTCCTGCAACTTTCGAGTTTGACAATTAGCTCTGAGCCTTTGAGCTCCATCAAACGACCTTGTCTCGTGGGCAACACGCAGCCCTGTAAGTTATCATGTAAACTCATCTGTTCTTATTTAAGATGTACCCGACACCACAGTCATAGAGCTCATGTCTCGAGACCAATCTAAATTGATGGGGTCACCTATCACGCAAGTGCTAGACTTGTCTGTACATCAAATGTTCTTTCACTCGTACTCTCACTATAGAATGTTAGCACGTTAGCACCTAAGCCCCTACATGTTGGTTGAGTTGAGCTCGTTCTTGAGCAAGTTGAAAATTGCCGTATGTTTAGATGCTCATTTCTCCGTCTCACAGTCCGAATTGTCCACATGGGGCTCTTTTTACTAGAAACAAGACTAGAAAATCTTTGTGCTCCATTAGCTGTAGTATAAAACCAATCGTTGAATTTCCTTCTATTGCAGCAGCAAGCTGAAGATCACGACTTTCTCGAGATCGTTGTGCACTCAAAGATTCATGAAGAATTAAATTATTGTTTGACAAGTGTTTTTTCAAAGGGAAGGGATTGATCCGATTGACGTCAGGGTGGGCGTCATCTCTTTCTCAAGGGAGAGGACAATGCTAACTCTGCACCCCCTCTGAACCAAGTGGAAGCAGGACGGGACCACATCCTTAGCTTGCAAAGCTGATCATCTGATGGCCAATGCTCCATGATCATCGCATTGCCCAGGCAATTCATGCACCTCAATAGCTAGGATTCTGGGTGCTCATGAGGGATTCCAAAGAACTTTTCACTCCAGGATATGCAATGTTGTCTACAGATTTCAATTTGACACGAGTGCTTGATGCCGAAATGCCCAGATGTGGTCTAGTGGTACCCAGTCTTACAACCTGGGATCACAGAATAACAGTTGACAGTAGTTCTAGCAGTGAGCACTTCTACTTTCAAGACCAAGTATGGATCATAATGCTTCCATATGTCCAAGTAATCGATTCCACTTATTTTGTTGTAGAGTGGTCACCCAAGTTCTCCGAAGGAGGACTTGCATAGCGCTTTCTCAGGGGGCACGTCAAAGCAGATTTGCACTGTTGTGTCTCTTCGTTTAAATTCCCAATCCCAAGAGACTGATTGGATCACCATTTGTGAAAAACCTGCCAGAACCATGGACATCTTAACATTTCTGGTAATTCTTGAGAGAACGAGGTCAGCTTTGGTCCATGATGAATATATTGGAGGTTCCCTTCCACGAGGTCCCATACACCCTGACCTCCAAGATCGATTGGGGGCGGTGCCTGAGTCCAATGCTCGGCTTCCACAAGCCTGCAGGGAAAGGGGGGGTAGGGGGCAAGCTGCCAAGCTGACCTTGAAAAGAGCCCACGTTCTGTGCATCTTGTAGTCTGATCTGAGCCTGGCCTCGGTGCACAACTGTCTTAGGTACAGCTCACTCTTTCGAGAATGCCTTCTGTAACCTGTAAGCAATGTTCAGTAAAGCTCATACTCACCAAACATGCTCCACTCACTCGTGGTGTTGCAGATGTCCCATAGCTTTACGATGCTGTAGCTGCACGCACGACTTTGAGTTAAAGTTTGATGGCACTGAGAAACACTCTGCTGTCACATATCTCTAGAGCATCTACAGTTTCTTATTGGATGATGCCTGCGTAGACCTGCAGGGCTGGAAAAAGCATCGAGGAAAGCAGCAGAAGGAGGCCTTTGCAGTGCAGCTGAGAAATGCATGTGGGTTAGATTCTGAAAAATGATTCGTCAAATGCGCCTGCAGACATTGGAAAACCCGGTTGTGTTTGAAGACCCAGATGTGCCCAATTGGACATGAAGAAATCCAAATGAAATGCTGGGGCAAGGGATTCCATTCTAGGAAATAACTACAAAGTATTGTGTGCTGATTGTGTGGAGCCTTGTCACAAGGACTTACTGCTGCTACCTAGGTCACCGTCAGATAAAGCCTGCCAGCACAGAGAGGAAATAGAACACGAAGGTCAGACTATAGGTCATGGCTTGTTACTGGTCTTCTAAGGCATTTGAGTACTTTCCAGGGGCACAGATAGTCATAGCAGTAGATTCCGTGCTGGGGTATGGGTTTTTGGGTAGTAAATATGCTCTGATGCTTGATAGGGACATGGGACAGATACATGGGAGCAGATCGGGTGGAAAGCATTTTGCAGAGTTGATCTCATTGTGCTGTAGCTGGCAGATTTTTGAATGCTGCATACTCGAGAAAAGGATGCCAAAAGAGATGGAGGTGATGGAGGTAGTACTCGAAGAGGTAGTGATCCAGTAACCCCCAGCAGGGAACCAGTGGTTTAAATCATTGTCTTTGAACCTTGAAAGCAGAGAGAGCTGCAAAGAGTAGCAAGATAAAGCAGACCTAATCTTGTGTAGTACAACTTGTCTTGTGTAGGTGCACAAAGGAATTCAGGGCCCTTCTGCACAAATGAGCCCCTCAACTTTTCTAATTGTATGCAAAAAGGGTGCGCAGCCTCTCCCGACCATCAAATGCACTTGTGAAATCTGCTTCGTATGTACATGAGCCAAAAAGAGATAACATGCTCACAAGCACCCAATCACTGCACGAAGGGGAACCAGACCTGTAGATTACACAATATATCCGTAAAAACACAGTGGATATAATTACCCCACTGAAAGGGACATTCCCCCATACTGTGGTGAGAGCATTACAACTCACAATCAAACAGTATCGGTACCATGTGGGAACTCATCACTACCCAGCAGCAGGGAATGGTTCTGTGCAGGTTGACTGCCTGGTAAAAGAAGACTTTGTAGTCAAGGGCAGTGAAAGCCTCCGAAACCCCAATTCCATTACAGTTGAGTTGCCAACCAGTACTCAACCCTGTGGCAAAAACTATCCTACCTTAAGCACTTCATATATCTGATACAGAGCTGATTTTTGCAGGAGAGGAAATCAGCTGCCCAGTGAAACTGGAGAATGAGGGCTCCACTGTCCTCTTTTATACCTGGGAGCGTAGGCCTAGGCTGAAAATTTTACCCAGGGTCTTAGGTGCGCTGAGCCACTGCATCCCCTCCTTTCCACTTCTTTGCAGTGATGATTTGAGACACAGGAAAAAGTAGGAATGTAGTTGGTGCTTAAGGTTTTGCAAGCTTGTTGGTGGGATTAGTTTGGTCTGCATGCTGAAAGATGCCTTGCAAACATCAAAATCTTTAGCTTTCAGGAAAGATGTCCTTCCCCAAAGAATGATGTTTACCTTGTGTCAGTTTGAGTGTAAGTCTACTTGGAACTCTTGGAAAAAGATCAGACATCTGTTCCACCTGCAAGGACATCTTTTCCTTTGTTGTCAAGAAAGTTTAGTAAAAGTAGACTACTGAGACTTAGTCATGTGAACTCGGGTCTGCAGGTAAGCACATTACAGATTGTTGGGCATTCTCAGTCATGAACGTTTCTGGGAGTGTACTGTCGGGAGAAACTAAAGAATTTTCCTTCAAGTTTAAGTCCGATGTGCCAGGCACATTCATGGAAAGCTGGGTGCTGCACATACGTCCTAAGCTTCCAGTGGACCTGGAGCCTCTCACCCTCAAGGGTGTGGCCATCTTAGAGGACAAGAATAGGTTTGAAAACCCTCCCCGTCTCTTTACCTGCATGAGAGCTATTCAGACTAGTGATGAAATTGAGCCCCTTTTGCATCTCTCTTCGAGAACAGCCTGCAGCCAGGACTGAACTACCTTTGGGAGGGGGTAAAGGTGGGTCAGAGATTGCTGAATCTAAATCTGAAAGCAAGTTCAGATAATCGTGTAAACCATTCACTTTTTGTTGGTAGTCGGCATCAATTCTGAATCTCACGAGAGTGAAACGATCTTGGTCGCGGGAACTGGGTGCAACAGGGACCTGCGAGACAAGCTAACGAAAGTACTGGATTACCGGGAAATGATGCGTGGAGTTGACGAGGCATACGAGACTCTGGTTCTCAGAGCATGCGAGACACCACCCCCAGCTTCCCCAGAAGAATCCGAATCCGTGAAGCCGTCCAACAAAAAATCCCCAAAATCACATCGCAAAAAGAAAAGGAAATCTGTCTCCCCAATGCCAACACTTCGTTCCCTGACTGCCTATGGCCAGAGATGGGCTCAGACAAAATAGGAAAGGAGACACCAGCATCATGGTGGAGTGACGACTATCTTGTAAGAAGTTGGCCAGCAGACAACAAGAGAACACGTACCTCCAGCAAATGTCGACACTAAAAATTAGCACTATACCTCCATGATCAAAGGTCCTATCATTCAGAGCTTGGATCTGGGCACTCACTCATATCAGAAAGACAACCCAACTCCCACAATGGCACAACCAAAGCCCCAAGTGGGTCTGTAGTGATCTTCTATTTCAGTGGCCCCCCCATAACTGCGCTCATCATGGATGTGGTGTTCTTTCTGATATAAAGACCGGCTCCACCAAGGGAGACACGACCATTCATAGGCATTGAGTGCAGCTTCCATAACTGAATCCCGACTAAAATCATCATAATCCAAGCTCTTCCCAGTTGACATTTGACAAACATCCTACCTTCTCTCGGTGCATTCTTTCATCATTCCATAGCTAGAAAGCAGATCTCAAATCTCAACCCAATCTGCACTAGCACGATCCCCTTCACATTATAACAACTTCAGAACATCAACACTTCTCATTCCGAGAGATTATATCTCGAAGATCCAGGGACATGCAGAGGTCCATCATCATCCTCTGTAGCCATTTGTAGAGCAGCATTGTGCATGCAATGCTCATAATCACAAACACAACTGTGAAAGATTCCAATCATGAAAGATGAAGATAACAACCTCCTAGCAGGTAATACCAACAATGAATAGCTATATTGAATTACCTTCTTGAGCGTCGTTGGGCCTGCAGTGCTGCACCTGTAACAATAACCTCCCTGGAGGTAAGTTCTGTTTTCTCAGCCGCCATTTCCTTGCTGGGGACCAGGGAACAACCTGTTACCTCCATTCCAGCACTGTTTCCCAGAAATGTGAGACACATTTATTACTCTTAATCACATTTCAACCTCGGCCGTCTGGCTGGTAAAAGACTGTCTGCCTTTCACATTTCTCACTACCCGAGGAAAAACCACTTAACCTAAGTAAAAGCACCATTATCAATAAATCTCAAAGGGCCTCCAGAGTCCATCCCTTTTCTAAAATTAAGAAAAACAAAAAGTAAAAAAAGGAAAAAGTACCCCTCAATTAGTTTTTATTAGGGCTTTAGTCAGTGTGACTCAGTTTTTTTTTCAAATTTGGAAAATCACAGGAATGGCTACTGAGTTTTGCAGGAAATAGCCATATTTTCTGTTCATCCACTGAAATTTGGACAGAATCATCCTCATCTGTACTTTCATCCATGTAAATCATCCATATTAGGTGAATTCATCCTCAGTTTACTTTTTTTTGGAGAATTTTGGCGATTTCATCCATGAGAAAATAGGGAATTTACGACAGAATATTCGATTTTGTTTTTTGAGGTCGAAAAAGTGCAAAATTTCGCCAGAAACAAAAACACTGAAGTCTGTGACTGTGATATTATGGATGAAAGGTAGGTCTCATTCATCGATAGTGAGGTGGGGCCCGACGAATCAAAGGGGCCAACGAGCCATTATCCAGGATGCCCGCTAGCGTCCCGATTTTTATTATTTGGGGAAAAAGGGATATTACAAATTTACACATTCCATTTCTATGTTGTTTTTGTTTCACAAACGCGAAAAAACAGTAGGCTGCCGGCCGGGCTGAACTGGCTGCAGCGAGTCGCCATGGGGGGTTGACCGACGCGTGGCGCGGTAAGAGTGGTAAGACCGTCTACAGGCGGTGGGGGAAAGGGCGCAATTTGATAGGGCAATGATGTGGCGGGAAAACGGTGAGTAGAGTAGGTGGGATGGCGTGGCAGGGGTGGTCGCTCGCTTTGCGTTTCCCTCGCTTTTTGCAACCCTCGCCATAGCCACGCTGCAGCCCTGCCTCTGTGATCGCGAGCACGCAATTCAAACTAGCAGAGCCGGGATCATGCATGTGTGATGCTTGAGAGCGATCGGTTGTTGGCGGAGAGGGAATGCTTCTGTGGCTTGTGCAGAATCGGCTCGTAAAGTAGGGAGTTGTGGGAGAATTGCGGTGGTTTGAGGTATAACTGCGTTTCATTCCTGCCTTGGCTGTCGGAGCAGGTGCTGCGGAGGATTTGAAGCGGCTGGGGCCGATTTGATGCTTGTGGAGTAGAAGCGGTTTTGCGGGGTATGTCGAGGTAGTTTCTAAAGTCGAGAGTTGGCAGTTTGGAGAGGTAGTTGCTGAGAGTTTGTCCATCGTTTGGTAGGAGTTGGCTCAATTGGCGAGCGAGACAGCAGGTGCACTGTTGTTTCTTATCATTTTTGCGTTGTCTTTCTTCGTCTACTTCTTCTGCACTCCATACACCTCGTCTGTCCCGGGGATACCTCCTCCAGGCTTGGACGTCCTTGTTTGTTTTCCCTCCATCATCTGCTTCCTGGATTCTTATGTGATGTCCTTCTTCCTCCTGCAGTATCTGGAGATAAATGATTGTGAATGTTTTGGATAAGTAGTTACGCCTAGTTAAGGTGTTCTCCTCGCGTGTGAGAGTGTTTTTTGAATCTGTAGTTGTTCTGCTTCGACTGATAATTCTTCGGCGCACATAGCAGGGCTCTTTAACCCCGAGTTTGTTCAAATCATTTCTTAATCCCTTATTGGAGACTCTTCTCCGCATGGTTGGAACATTGCTATGTGGTAAGGGGAAAGCGCGATTAACTGTACTATTTGATATCTTCCGCGGTTTCTTACCCCGTGTGCGGTTCGCAGTCCAGCTGACCCCCCCATACCACCTCACACCATTTTGGCGAGGAAGGAGTCTCCGAAGATGAAGATTCGGACCGTCTCAATTGATTGACATCATAGTCCTAGAAGGACAGGAGGCCTGCTTCTTCGTCGGCTGCAGGTATGCCGGAGGGACGGGACGAGGACATGGATAGGCAGCAGCAACAGAAAGCTGGTCTACAGGTACCGAAACAGGAGTTTACAGAAGACAAAAAAGCCACAACCTCACAGTCTCAGACAGAAGACAGGGTTGGATGGGCGACTGCAAATGGTGGCGACAAGAAGCTGGAGAGAAAAGAAGGCTCACGATTGTTTATAGAAGGCCTTGAGGCTCGTTTCAAGGAGCGCTGTGAGGTATTATACAATCCCAGATATGCCCCAAGAAATAATGTCCTATCTAATCAGCATGCTTTTCTGGATGTGCAAACTAGTATGTATGCTCCACTATTATTACACCTCTTATGCCACAAGAGAAGCTCGGTCAACTTGTGATTGCTGGAGGGGTTTTCTAAATCTCAGCAATTGTCTTTCAAGGCTCAAGTGATACCCATCTTGATTGTCAAAGGTAACAGTACAATCAATAGATTGAAAGTCTATTAGTACAATCAGAGTGTATGGAGATTGTGAGGGTAGAGGACAAAGTGTATTGATTGAATTGCTAAAACATTATCTGTTGCAGTATTCAGTGACTTTAAAAGCTCGCTCACAAATCACTTTATGGTCGAAACGTCTTTCTTTCAGCCAGACATGATATTGAAGTGTGTCCTCATTCAATTGTTGCAGTCACTGTCACTTGCTCCATTGTTCCCTGAAGCTATTTGCAAGTTTGCTTTGTTTTCCTATTCTCTATCCGTGGCCTGATTTAGAGGGTGTTCATTCTATGTCAAATGAATCATTAATGAATAGTGAATTAATTTCTCCTTTTCTTCCACTTAGTCTCTTGGTTTTTCTCATATTGATCTGAAGCTCCATGGAGAACTTTGTGAACCGAGAAAGTGACAGCCAGGTCAGCCACCTCCAATGTTTGGTGGTACTTGAGGCAGTTGCAGGGATCTTAACTTGTTCTCCTAACAAAGATAGTTAGCTGTGTGTACTATTGCATTTCTGATGCTGAACCTGTTGTCCTCACGGAACTTCTGCTGTCTGAATTGCTTAACAGGTTAGCCTTTGTCTCGATGACAAGACTTTGCAGCAAGCACTTCAGTTATTCAGAGACAGCAAGCCCCTTCTACTTGCCAATATAGGCACTATTGGGACTGGAACTGTAAGTTTCTCTTTGCTTTGGTGTAGGTTTGTTTGCTGGGCATGTATCTTCTGTGCGTTCTTACAGTCGGGAATGAATCAACCATTCCCTCTGAATGCTGAAGCTGCTTGCTACTGCTGTGTACTACTAAAGCCCATGAAGGTTTTGTGCACTTCTTTGATGGCAGTATTCTTGGATACATGAGAATGGTGTGTCCCATCTTATGCATGGGGTTGCTTCTGGCCAGATAGAGGAGACCGAGCGATTGTGGAATGCCTGTGTTCTGTATGCTGTGAAGAGGTTGACTACTGGAACATCCATTGGTGGGGAGAGACTAGAAGATGGTGCTGCTGGGTTCACTCTTTCTCAACTTTTGCGAGTGACTAAGCTCAGGTATGTCCCGTCATTTGTTTTTCCTGTGAATTGAATTGGTCTTGCCAAGTAGATCCAAATGCATTGGAGAAGCATTGTGTGCCGAAGTGAATTGGGCTGTACAGTAGGCATATTTGGCACATGCATGTCCAGGGTCAGCTCTAATTAAACGTGATCTGGGTGTACTGTCTGACAGTGTTGTGGAGTTTTTCAAGGAGCTTCCACAGTTCCTTGCTAAGGCCGGGCCAACATTGAGAACTCTTTATGGTGATGACTGGGAAAAGCGGCTTCAGGTGAGGTTCTTTTAGTATCTAAAGCCATGTTTGATCAAGGGCAATGGCTTCTTTTATTTAGAGCAAGTACAACTGCGAAGTTGCTCACATTTGAGTTTGCGGCTGGTTGAGCAGGTAACGGAGGTCCAAGCCAATTTTGTCCATTTGATGGTCCTCTATAAGTAAGTCTGCACACTCATAACAAATTTCAATCAAGTTGGTCCTGTTACTAGTCATATTCAATAGGTTTTGAAGACAGTCATTCTAAATGTCTTGTCTGCATTTCTTATTAGTATGTTGTAGCGATTTTACTTCGCACCAGAAGACGGAAATGCCTGTCATGTTGAGTTGTGTAACCAACTTCTAACCTGAGAATCGGGTCTCATGGCAGTTATTACAAACGGGTTTATCAGGACTTCTTCCTTTCACCTGAAAACTTTAGCAAAAGTGAGAACGGCTCCTCTTCAGGAGCCAGTGGAGATCTCTCTCTTCCTATTCACATGCGATTTGGTTGGATGCTTTTTCTGGCAATGCGGATGCATGTCCTCAATCGCTTCACTGACTTGGTGACATGCACCAATGGGCTTCTAGCTGTGATTGTACGTATCACCTTCCATTCTGGTTTTGGTTCACATGTAGTGCACTTTTGACAGTTGCTTCCGGGCCAGTGTTAAAGTTATGGTTCTTCATGTTATTTGTACATAGAGTTTGTTGGCACCTTAGTGAATGACTACAATCAACCTTTCACATAGCGGCCAACCAAGGTTTAGGTGATGCTCATCAACGGTTGCTGTCAAGTTCTTTTCTTTGATAAGATCAGTTTTTGGATTGGAAGTCACTTCTACTTGATGTTTAAAAGACAACAGCTTTTGGTCAACAGTGTGTACGTATTTGAGCTCTAACATTTGTATTCTTACTGTCTGGTATGGCTGCAGATTGTGTTGATCCTTCACATGCCATCTTCTCTAAGGAAGTATTTGTTTGAAGACAGTGTGAAATTTGGTACGTCATGCAAACACGGGAATGCATAGGTTTGTGATTTGTATGTTGATTTGGGGAGGATTGTACTAGATCCATTTGTATCATGTTACTGTGTTGTTGAAGAATTAACTGGGTTTTTGGTTGAAGCAGTGTGTCGGAGTTCACAAGGGGTCAACGTGGTAGCGTCACTGTGCAATCTGTACCATGCATCAGAGGAAGATGTATCTCGGATGGTGGAGAAAACAAACAGCATGATTAGAGACCTATTCCAAAACACCTCAAATGGTGCTGGCACACACAGCCATGCCCAGCCATTCCCAGCCATGCCCAGCCATGCCCAGCAAGTAGTGGGTGTCAACACAGGTCAGCATGAAGCTTTAGCCACCTGGTTTTCCATTCATATGCTGACTCCTCTCCATTCATGCTCTTAATGCATTTCCTGCCAATTGAGATTGTCTTTTGGTCTGTCTCATCCATGCGACTATGTATGCATTTTTGTCTGCAGTACATGTGTAATCTGTGGATCTCTAACCCGGGGCAATGATTTCATCTTGCAGCTGGCCTGGCATACTTTGAGGGCCTTATGGAGGACAGGTCAATAGCATCAAATTTACGAATTGTGGAAAAAGACTATGAAGAGGCTTATCATAGTCGAGGGGAGCTTGATGAGCGCATGTTTATCAATGGGGATGATAGTATGATAGGAGCTGTATCTAGTGGTACACCAAACATGTCTGGTTCCAAGGTGCCAACTTTCTCACACCTAAGTCCATGTGGCCTTTGAGTCCTCCATGCACATCTCTGTAGTCAATTACTTTGGTTGTTCGTCACCTTCATTTCTTGCACTTCTTTAGTTTTCAGGCTATTCTGCTCAATAATGAATCGTGAAAGCATCTCTGGTAGAAGTAAACCCCTTTGCGTTTAGTTGTACTAATAAATTGTAATCTTTTGTAATGACTTCAATCTCGCAGCGCAAGTACGATATAATGTCATCACCAGTGCGGGGCGCAGTGTCAACAGCAGCATCTCCATTATCACCTTGCAATTCACCCTGTTCATCACCAGTTAAGGCTGGAGGGCCGTTGGCGTCCAATAGCAGCAAGATGCCCCCTCCCACTCCTGTGAGCATCACAATGACAACTGCAAAGTGGCTTCGCACTGTCATAGCACCCCTGCCAGCAGAGCCTTCTTCAGAGCTGCAGCTTTTCTTCCGCTCTTGTGACCGGGACATCTCCTCTGATGTTAGGCATAGAGCACAGGTGCTGCTGGAAGCCATTTTTCCGACTGTTGGGGCCGGGAACTGGCGGTGTATGCGAGGTAGTAGCATGATGGATAGCATATGGGCTGAGCAACGCAGACTCGAAGCCATGAAGCTGTACTACAGAGTTGTGGAGGCCATGTGCCGAGCAGAGGCGCAACGTCTACATTGCAACAACCTCACTGCTCTTCTCTCTAATGAGCGCTTCCACCGTTGCATGATTGCTTGCTCTGCTGAGCTTGTTCTCGCTACACACAAGACAGTCACCATGACCTTCCCAGCAGTTCTTGAGCCAACAGGGATAACAGCCTTTGATTTAAGCAAAGTGATCGAAAGTTTTGTGCGTCATGAAGATACTCTTCCACGGGAGCTGAAGCGGCATCTCAACTCCATAGAGGAAAGACTGCTTGAAAGCATGGCATGGGATAAGGGTTCATCCATGTACAATTCACTTGTCGTTGCCAAACCAAGTCTTGCAACAGAGATCAATCGCCTGGGGTTGATGGCTGATCCCATGCCATCGCTGGACAACCTCGGTTCATGTTCACGCCCATCACTTGCAAGCATGCAACGCCTGGCTGGCACGATAAAAGCGGAGGGTGCGGCAGGTGAGGAATGGGTCCTCTGATGTGGCACCTGCATGCATATGACTCTAGTCTGAAGGGATGGAGACTTGCTATTTGCAACATGGTATTATGGGGCTCATCTGTTCCAGAGACTGTCAATGACAAAAAAGTTCAATTGCCTGAACATATCTAGACTTTGCACGAGAGCAAAACAGCAGGAAGGGAAGAGAATCGAACCCAAAAAAATGTGAAACCAGTGAGACAGAGCCATTCAGTTTGGCCTTTTTCATTTTCAAGCTTTCAGCATTTAGAATGCTCTTGTTCTTACTACCGTAAAGTTGCAGCTTGTGCTTTCTGATGGTAGTCACTGGGTGGCCTTGTTTGTGCAGGGGAGGTGTCAGGGGCTCCATCGTCACCACAGAGACCAGTGGCAGCATCGCCAGCTCAGAATAATGGTAGTGATACAGGAACAGGTTCACTGGGGATTGCAGATCAAGTAGGGCCTGCATGTCTGATGTCACCGGTCAAAGAACGGCCCTCAGCCTTCTCTGCCTTCAGCTCCCCCCTTCGAAATCGCGTGCGAGCTCCTCTGCAGTCAGCTTTTGCAAGGTAACTTTTTGGAAATCTTACATATGATTTCATTTATATGGTGGTTGCCGCAAAAGCTTGTTTTGATGCAGTCAGTCAGTCCGTCTGTTGTCTCAAATTTTACTAATATTCAGTTTTGCATGTGCAGTCCACATAGACCGAGCCCTCTTGGGG
The DNA here is from genome assembly GCA_030704615.1 of Takakia lepidozioides. Taxonomy (NCBI): domain Eukaryota; kingdom Viridiplantae; phylum Streptophyta; class Takakiopsida; order Takakiales; family Takakiaceae; genus Takakia; species Takakia lepidozioides. The sequence goes on from CM060731.1 coordinate 40,952,917, forward strand.
GAGGAGAGACTTGTGCAGAAACCGTCATAAATGTATTTTTTCAGAAGGTAGAACACACAACAATGTCTACACTTCAGGAACTAGAATGTATTTACCTTCCCTTTGTTAATCTGAGCAGCTGCTCTCTCCTTTCTGTTATTATGCTAGCCCTGAGGCTTTCTTGGGCTTTTACGACCGATGTGCTGGATCTATCTTATCATTTTCAACCACATTTGCTGAAAAGAACTAATTCTCCCATAATTGGCTCTCAATTTGTTCCCCCACTCTTCTACCAATCTATTATCCTTGTTTTGTTTGTTGACTTCTGGTGAGTGGGTGTTCAGGTGCTGAAGTTAGCAGCTGTTAGGATACGGAATCTTTGTGAACGCCTCCGGCAGTCAAATCCGATTATGGAGCAGGTGTATCGTGTAATGCAACATGCACTATACCATGAAACAAGCCTCTTCTTCAACCGGCACATTGATCAGCTCATACTGTGTAGTATCTATGGTGTTTGCAAGGTCAGCCTACTGCCTCAGCTCTCAAGATTATGTTTTCTCTCTTTGTCTGTTTGTCGCGTGTCTACAATTATCTGTGTTTGTATACATTCATGAGATTATGTTGCATTAGTTGCGAGACAGTTATGAATCAACAGTACTGAAAAGGAAGCCAGTATTTTTGTAAGGACTGCAGCCCTTTTTTGGAAAGGATGTGGTTTATCTGTCAAGTGATTCTGTTTGCAAGTAGGTGGCGGATGGTCACAGGTGCTGGGTTTGGTTGGTGTGACAGGTCAGCAGAGTCAATGTCACATTCCGGGATATTGTATATCAGTATCGCAAGCAGCCGCAATGCAAGTCCCATGTCTTTCGCAACGTCTTCATTGACTTGCCTCCTGTGCGACGAGCTGGGGTATGGTGTCTGAAACTTTCTGCTTGTGGAAGTGGACAGTACTCATGGACAACTTCTTGTCTGGTTAGTTATGAGGATGAAGTAAGCATAAGCCGCAACAGCGGAGCCATATGCGTGACTAACAGCAAGCAACATCCGAAACCACGACACCAGGCAGTGTGTAGCGAAATTTTGGAAGCTCTAACTCTTATCTTCCAGAGGGCTGTTCAGTAGACTGGACCGTATGCTGCAGGAGCCAACACCAGATTCTGACCCACCCACACAGTCACTTGCAAATATGTGACCCCAGGCAACCATGCTGATTCGTAACTTTGTGTCACAGAAACTACCAAGGAATCAACTTAGAAGCTATTTCCTCTTCCGTTAGAGGGTTTTTATTTATTGACTGGTTGCTTGTTGTTTCTCTCAGAAGGCAGGCGGGCAGGAGTCCGGTGACATAATCAAGTTTTACAATGATGTATTTGTACCCTCGACCAAGGCATTCTTGCTGCAGGTTGGCTCCATTGCTGCCCCTTGCGCTCCAAGCAACGCCCGTGCCTGCGATGAGGGGGACACTGCTGATGGTAACTTTGCAGCCTTGGCTTCGCACTATTCAAGAATAGGTTGTTTCCATGTGCACTCTGGTGCAGCAGTTGAGGCATGTAGCCTGTACAATCATTTTTTAAGTATAGGTACAGCCACTGTTAAACTCTTTTAGATGAATCCAGTCAAACGTGCATGCTGGCATCTGGATTTTGATCTTTCTTCATCAAGCTTGTAGGTTGTCTCATTAGCACTTTTTTTGCAGTCAAGCTTTCAAATTTCAGAAGTTTCTTCTGTGTAACCACCAACTTGGAAGCTATGTACCGGGAGAAATGATCAAAGTCCTCTTACCAGAGTACATGGTAGGAAGTCAATTGGAAGGTGGCTTAGAGGTTAATTTGGCCACTTCGAGAGAAACCAAAGTAGTAGAGCCGGGATGGTCAAAAGGTAGCAGCAGTCTGCAACCTCAGATGCGGTCAGCCCCAAGTTGCTGTTTGTGCAGGCCAGGCACCTGGATCGCCAGTACCCTCTACCTTTCCTGTGCTTCCGGACATGTCACCAAAAAAAGTGTCGGCTACACACAATGTTTATGTTTCCCCCCTCCGCTCTATAAAGGTATGTTATGCCATGATGCTTTTGGGGTTTCTGGTACACATAGACCTGTCTGCAAAACTGAAGTGATGACAAATCCCTTGCCAGTGTGCATCTCAATTCGTCTACCAGCAGTGGAATTGGCATTTATTTATTTTCTACAGATTCCAACATGGTTGGCCTGAACTCTGACATACGTTTGGATGAATTGCAGGTGGACTCACTGATGTCACCTCATACACGCAGTTTATATGCATGTGTAGGGGAGAGCACCCATGCCTACCAGAGCCCATCCAAGGACTTGACAGCTATCAACAATCGACTTAATAGCAGGTTTGTCGTATTTCGTCCATGAATCCCAGCTTAGGAGTGTGACAGATGTGGATAGCCTGCATGCTGCATGCTCCAACATTGAAGATGAGCCTGTTCCTTCATATGTACTATTGGGTGTGGCAGTCTCATAGAGGTGGGGTTCTTACAGTTACATGAGGTTCTGTGTGGGATCAGGCGCCTTGGCAGGCTGGACTTTGGGGAAGCAGCTTTGGTGAGTGATTCAATGGTGGCAAATACTCTTCATCAGTGCAACAACAATTCGAATCACCAGTCCGCACATCTTACAGCAGACTCTGTCCTTAGTCTTTCTCAGCCATGGTCAGCACCATCCTGCTTGAAGCGGCCACGTCCTGATAGATAGAATTATGTTTTACTGGACCTCCTGTAGCAATGTATTGTCCTCTAGATCAGTAGATTTGTGGTCTTATATGTGGTCGACCAACCCTCATGTAGATTGTCATTTTGACTGAAGGTAAATACTGTCATAGAGACCACAGGCAACCGGCACTTAGTTAGAAATACAGGAGAAAGAGTAGCAGATGGCTTATTGGTAATTATGTCAGTTGGTCAGGCGTCGATCAGGAGGATATAACCAAGGTGTAGTCATAAGAGCCGCGGAAATTGGCACTTGTTGGTCAGTGCTTTCTACGGTACCTTGTGTAATACTAGCTGTGTAGATGATAGTCTGATGCATACACATAGGGGTTGTCGCCCCTTACACAGGCTGAGCTATATGAGAATAATTCCCACTCTGTTGAGAGAGCAACAAGTTGGATATGGGGGCTCTTACTCCCTTGCAGTTTCCATTTGCGTTGACCATTGCAAGACTGCCCTCCCACCTTACCTGGAAGGGCACACAACTTACTCTATCCAAACAATGTGACCACTGCCATGGACTGGCTGGACTAGTGTCGGTTGTAGGCTTGCACTTTCATTCATAGGAAGGGTTGGTGGTGCAATGAGGGTAGTGCCATTATTATTGACAAACACAGCTGTGAGCAGATTTCCAACCGAAGTTTATGATTTTAAGGAGATTTACATCAGGGTGGAGCTTCTGCTAGAGTTTGACATCAATTGGAGGCCTGATGCTTTACTTGGTTTGAGGTGGGATGTTGGATTTTTGCCATGTGGTTTTCCCACAACTGTGCTACACATGAGAAATGCAAGTAGTTGATCTATGTCAATCTCTTTCCAGGGAAGGTGACTACAATTTGAAACATCGTCAGAGAGTACAAGCTGTGTCTCTACAGATGTAGGCATGGATGTTGGAAACTGTCAGATGATCATGGGAATAGCGTATCTTGTGTGCCATTCAGTTCTTATGTGGAGAAAGTGGAAGGCAATATTGATTTACTCAGAAACTAATCATATCACATGTGTAGAAAGTCTCGTAAATTCTGTAGAGGACCTACACCAGTGAGAGCACCTTGTGCAAACAGACCTGCCATTGCCAACATTGCCAACCTTCCATTCTTGATCTCTTTCACTTTCAACTCAGCAAATGACTCGGCATCATTTGCAAAGCCTAGTGGATCAAACCCCTTGCCCCCTGGATACAAAGCATCCACACCTTCAGGTGCAGCCTTGGAGCGGGCCAGTTCAGCACCCCCAACCAGAAGGACTTGTGCGGCAGCCACAGCAAAGACGTTGTGGGCATCAATGAAGCCAGGAAGGCCAAGATAGTCGATCCCGGCATCGCTGAAAATTTGGGCCCCTGCTTTGAACCACACAGGCTCAAAACCTGCTGCATTGGAAGAGATGAGCTCTGGTACCAGGCACCCCAGCACCCCAAGCATGGCCCACCGGCCATTGAGCAGCTCTTGTGCGCGGAGGGTCGCAAACTTGTTGGCATCTTTGCAAAAGCCAAACAGATCGCATCCGTAGTCTCCTGGGTATTCACCTTTCAAGTATGTTGGCACATCACCGGGGGATGTGTTGCTGCCTTTCCACAAGGGCCGCTTGGATCTATAATAAGCTGCTCTTGCATCAACACCAGGAGGCACTGAGCGGCCATACACCTTGTACCAGCGCGAAGCAGCTGTACTTTTCATGTTCCGATTCGTGTCAGAGGGGACGAGATCTTCTGGCTCGGGATCTGCATCTGTTGCCTGACACATTGCGCATCAGCATCCCTTTCCATGCCCAATCTTCCTGCTCACTCAATATGAACTGTACGTGAAACATGCATAAACCCTGAACCCTGGAGAGCTGAAAGAAACACCAAGGGTTGCTCTGTGTTGCAAGCAGTCTTGAATCTTTGTCATACATATCATTGCATCATTGATCATAGAATGGGGAAGTTGAGAGGAACAACTAACTACATATAAATCTTGGAGACTGAAGGATGCAATAGCTGGACTAGATGATTCTCTAAAGCCCCACAGTGTGTGACTAAGAGAGATGTGAAAGGGCCCCTTGGGACGTTGTTCTGCATGAGAAACGGTAGGAATTGCATTGAGACAAAAGAGGGAGAGACACTCCTCGGCAGCTGACAAACCAGCTAATATGATTGATTATTATCAGAGCACAGGAGAAGAGGAAGATGTAGGGACAGGCAGACGATGCGAACCTGCTGAATGAGGTTGAAGACGTCGTCCAAGCCGACATTGGCCATATCCTCATCTGACGGAACCACAGCGCGAATGCACCATTGCCCCCTCCCTTGGACCAGCTCCTGCCCCATTCTGCATAATCTTCCAGCAGCCAAGGAGACACCTGTGCTGAGGACAGCAGCAGAGATACTCATCTTTCCTCCCCCCTGCACCCTCGCACCTTCACTCTTTCTCCCAATCTCTCTGGCCTGCAACATGATACTTTCTCATATGGATTAGAAAAGAATATTCTCTTATCTGTGCTTTTCGTTATAGATTCATTATAGGATTCTTAGCATATTATATTCCGTTCCATCCATGTTCTAGGAAGATGAAGGTTGGAGGAGGCGCTGACAACAGTGCTGACGGACACGAGCAGAGCAGAGAGGAAATGCCCCGATTATATTTCCTGGTGGTAAGATGGGTGCAGTGTGCCTGGACCGATGCTCCCTCGTTCAAATGGACCATAGAAAATGTTATCTTACTGCTCAGTTGTCTGGGGATTGCGACAGCTTCATCCAGTCTGGAAAAGGTCCTGTTGCACATCAAGGCTGCTGTTTGGCCACGCTCCACTCGATGGGAAGAAAGTGGTCTACCTACAGGCTCCATCGGTGCATCTTATTGCTCCAGCGTGATTCATTGACTTTTATGCATGTGGCATAGGTCAGTGGTGTTCATTCACGAGGTCCTTGTTGAATTCTTTCAGCTCTCAAAATCTGGGTGCGTCTCTCTAACACCATTGAAAGTGAGTTCCAGTTCTGAGGCTTGTTCAGGCATCTTTATCCCTACTCGTCAACATGACGGGAGGTGTGCGGAGCCTATCGTACATATGGGGCAGCAATCGGAGCATCGTAACTCCAATTTAGTACATGACATGAAGGGGTTCCCCTTTCACAACCCACAGAGCTGAACCCACAACCTGCGGCAGTACTCCTTTGCTTCCTTCTGCAGGACGTGAGTCCCGGACATTTGCAAGTCATTGACTTCCTTGGTCAATGCTGTTTGGTCATGGTTGGTCTAGCAACATGAACAGCAAGCACCACCAGGAAACTCACAACATGGGTGATCCCACAGACCAAAATTACGTTGCTTTCTCTCCGGAGTTCCACTGCAGCTGATTTGACCTCTGCCTGAGAGGCAGCTATCATATGTTCCTTCCACACCTTCTCGGCAAGGCGAATTGAAAGTCAAAGTAGGTTGAGCTGATGTTGCATAGTTATTGGAAGGAAGCTCACGCTCTTCTCCGGTCCGAGCCTGGAGCTTTCTCTTGCATGCAGAGATGTTTTCTTGGAGACGTCAGGGACATCTTTAGGTCTCAAAAGCGTGGGCTGGATCTTCAAATCAAGTGATACACAGCCTCCCCAGCTGTCTGCAACTTGGGCACTTTGGTGAGCTTCCCCTTTCTGAACTTAATGAGTGGTAGCTCAAAGTGAAGTCTGCTTTTGGAGTCAACAGGTTGGAACCAACTTTCAAATCACAGACTTGATCATCCCAGCTGTTCTGTAGTGCAGACGAGAAGAGAATTTCGGCCAGGCAATGTCAATCCACAAGACCTCTTGTGTGCACTGCTTATGTATGTAGTCTGGAGATTTTGGATGGGTTTGTGAAAACGATTAGGGAGCATCTGAGCAGCTACAGTCTCAACCCTCCCAATTACCTTGCAAAGTCCACGGACAAGACCTTGCGCACCTAGCTCGATGCCAAAGAACAACCTAGAGTACTGACAGCTTTTGCAAAGCAAAGCGGAGATGCCAACTTCACTCCACAATCAGGGATACAATCCAGTCCACACGATCTTTTCAGACCAGAGTTCAGTCAACCTCACTCAGACTCCTTTATAACCAAAGCCCACCTTGTCGATGGCGCAGTCCCACCAATGTGAAGGATCTTTAAGGAACTCCTGCCAGCACAGAACCCAGTGTTGACCTAGGGTGCTAGATATACAAATTATTGGCCTTTGCAACTATCCTGTTTGCTTTCTTTCTTCCTTGCCCATTGTACATTCGTTTCTGCTGAGCCGCTCAAAAGACAATTCTAAGCTTGAATGTGATGGAACATTAAAGACATCAACACCAGGAAAAGGAAACCCCAAGTGTTTCGTGTTACGACCTAATTTGAATGGCATCCCTGAAGGTTGGCAAGGCACTATAGCCACCACTTGCAAGGGACTACGTCCTCTGCACAGCTGCCGCTTTGAGCTCCACAGCCCAGCCCCTTGATCTGCCATGGGACATGAGGCCTCTAGCATGACTGAAACAGGAGGACAGGGCATTGGGCATGTAATCGGCATGCGCGGTTAGGAGAAGGTCAGAAGATGCTGCCATCCCTACATCATCCAGACCGAAACATATCTTCTGCCTCTTTCTCAAAGAAAGAGAAAGAGGCAGAAGATATGTTTCGGTCTGTGTTCTTCCCACCCCAATGCAAGAAATGATTGCAACAGCAGGCTCCTCTATTCATCAGGTTCTAAGTCTCTATCATCATCCAGTGGTTGTGTTCAATACTGGTGGTCTGGAAGTGTCTATCACTTTCTGATACTTGGTTGTCACTCAGAAGATGGGTGCAGTGTGCCTGGACTGATGCTCCCTCGTTCAAATGGACTAAAGAAGATGATGTCTTCCTGCTCTGTTGTCTGGGGGCTGCGACATCTTCATACAGTCTGGAAAAGGTCCTGTTACACATCAAGACTGCAGTTTGGCCATAGTCCACTTGATCGGAAGGAAGTGGTCTACCTACAGCCTCCATAAATTGGTGCATCTCATTCCTCCAGCCTGGTTTTAGAGTCATTGACTTATGCCTGTGGCATAGATCAGATGTGTCTGATGGTTGGGATCTCTTCCTGTGAATGGAGTTGCCAAGATACCTCAATTGATGATTTCTTTTATTTGAAGGCATTATCATACCGGAGTTCAGTCAAACTCCCTCAGCCTCCTTCAAGAAGAAAGCTCACCTTGTCAACATCGCAGTCCCTACTTTGTGAAGGATCTTTAAAGAACTCCTGCCAGCACTATTCTGTGCTCCAGTGTTGACCTACATGCCAGATATACAAATTATAGGCCTTTGCATCTATCCTGTGTACTTTCTTTCCTCTTTGCCCATCGTACATTCGTTTCTGCTGAATTGGTCAAAAGACACTTCCAAGTTTGAATCCTACAGCACGTACAACAGTGACCCCAAGGAAAGGAAAACAGTGTGTTTCGTGTTACTACCTAATTGGAATGGCATCCCTGAAGATTGGGGAGGCACCATAGACACCACATGCAAGGGACATCGTCCTCTGAGCATTGCCAAGGGGGATACCGCTTTGAGCTCTCACAGCCCAGCCCCTCTTGCATGGCTGAAACAAGAGCACGCCTTGAGTCCGGAGTTGGGATCAGTTCAACTTGCAACATGGCAGGTCAATGCCTTTGGGAAGCACGAGTCAATGGTTTCTACCTGTGGGGCAAGTACATCAGCCAGATGGTTTTTGTTTATCCTAGGACGGCTGCATGAGGTGTAAGTGCCAGCCTTATTGAATCACCTCTCATACTTGATGCACCTAGTAAAAGACTTCAGATCTATACAACTGGTATACATGTATATGCGCTGTCACTGAAGTAGAATATTTCATGGACTGTTTCTTAGATATATTAGAATCATCTGATATCTCTGCTTAACTAGCCATTTATTGACTCAAGTGGAAGGTTGCAAGTTGCAGATATCAAAATTCATGGATGCAATTAGCTTCATGGATTGCAACCCACTGAAAATAAAGACAGCCGGACCCAGCTAGGGGATCATGATAAATAAGAGTTTGTCCTAGTAAACTTCCTCGGTGCAACGATAACTTCTAACGTCAACGGTCATGTCAATTTTTACAGAATCTCTTTCAACAGCTACAAGTCCAGATTTCTGGATCCATGGTTGGGCTCCATGTGGTTTGACCTTGCTTGCCTGAAAGTGCTTAGGGGATCTTCCAATATTTGAAGCATGTCTTAATTAGTAGCCAGAGTTTAGCTTCAGAGACAAACTTTTGGATTCAGAGACTTTTTAGCTCTTAAACCATCAGGATCATGTGCAATGCAAGTTTGATGACTTTTTTCTGTGAAAATTTGTATCATTAGACATATCAAGGTTTGCATTCTGGTGTTTAATATTGTCAAAGCCTCCTACACGTCTGAAAGTCTTGCATTGAGCTCTATATAGGCAAATTTGGTCTTTCCAAACAATCCTTGATATTGCAACTGCTTCATCTGCCAGGTCACCGATGAATGACGGTATGGTCTCTCTATACAGATATCCAGCTTTAGAGAATCCAGTGCCTCCCCCAAAACAAGCCCATCGAGCTGTTTTTCACACGAAGATCCTTCTTAAGCCACCATCCCTGGTCTCTGATAGAGATTTATAAACTCGAATATAGGTTACTATGACTTGATTATGGAACAAGTACACAGGGGTTAGTTCTTCCCTGAGCAATTACATTCTTCTGTTGTGTAGTATGAGGTAAAGTGTAAAAGCTGGTATCAGCTCTGGGAGCCTCATGCCTTACACTCTCTTGTAGTGCGGGGATGGATGGAATCTATTTAGACGGAGAATCGAAGACGAATCTGCTTCGAGATCAGTTCACGGAATCCATCCACTGTATACACTAAACCAGTTGAAGGTCATGGATCTGTAGCCGCGATTGTGGGCCTCGGCAGACGAGATTCGCACATCTATTTAGACGGAGAATCGAAGACGAATCCGCTCGAAATCAGTTCACGGAATCCATTCCACTGTATACACTGAAACAGTTGAAGGTCATGGATCTGTAGCAGCGATTGTGGGCCTCGGCAGAGGAGATTCTTGCGTTTGGTCGGTTGGAAATCTCCGACGCTGATCTGTGAGAGTGACCCGTTGGGTGCATGATATTTCTATATGCACGATCTATGAATCTGCGATTCTTGGGGGATTCAAGTGTTTAATATTAGATACTCGATAGAGTAACGGCTGATCAGGTTTAGATTCAGCCCAAGTCACAACGGCAACCGAGCTCCACGGTCTCATATATAAAGGACGCTCCCCGAGACCCTCTTGTGTGTTTCTGTCTTTTGCCTTCTGAAGTCTCTCCTTCGTCCTCAAGACCGTTGTTGTACCTCTCCCCGGGTCACTGACAATACCAAATCATGGCGGCCGCGACTATGGTGATCAAGGTGGGTCTGGCGTGTTTGCTTCTGGTGGCCATGGCGGCGAAAGTGGACTGCAAGTCGTCAGTGACGATCCGCAACGGTCTTCCGCCGGGGCAGCTTCTCTACACTCATTGCCAATCCGGGGATACCAATTTCGATCCAGAACTTCTCTCTCCGGGTCAGGAGCAGCACTGGGAGTTTCATACCAATGTTTGGGAGAGGACTTTATACTTCTGCCACTTCCAATGGGGCCCAACCAAGACCGTTACATTTACTGTATGGAAAGTGAAGCAGTTTCCAGCTCCTTGCGGCCAGTGTCTTTGGGAAGCACGAGTCGATGGTTTCTACGAGTGGGACAAGTACATCAATCAGATGGTTTTCGTCTATGCCTGGAATACTGTATGAGGTATTTGTAAGTGCCAGCCTTAATGAATCACCTCTCGTACTTGATGCGGAATCTATGCTTCATTAGGCATGTATTGACTGAGTCATGCCGGAAGGTTGCACAGGTTGCATAATTTCTAGATTCATCTTTGTGGGTTGCAACCGGCCTCTTCAGGAACTTCTAATGCTAACGGCTTCATATTGCATTTACAGGGTTATGATCAAGTCCCTTTCAATAGCTACGACAAGTCCAAATTGGCTGGATCCTTCTGGTTGGCCTCCATGTGGTTTGAAGTTGCTTGCGCGTGAAAGCGCATGTAATTAGTTAGCTGGGACTCTTCCAGTTGATACTTGAAAAGCATACCTTGATCGGTAGCCAGAGTTTAGCTTCAGAGTCAAGCTTCTGGATTCAGAGACTTTTCAGCTCTTAAATCATCAAGATCATAATATAAGTTGATTTGATATCACTGGAAGACATTTTTTTTCTGAAAATGTGTATCACTGTAGAGACATATTAAGGTTTGACTTCTGGTGTTTAATATTGTCCAAGCCTCCTTCACATCTGAAGGTCTTGCATTAAGCTAGACTGTAGGGGATACATACCCAACACACATGCAGCACACGGAGGCCCCTGTCTCTCCCTGCCAAACAAGACAGACCTTGCACACACATTAGCAATGCATAGACCCCTAAGAACTGTCATACTTCGCATACAACATTACAACATACAACAGGCATTGAACACAATCGAGTACTTAACCAAAGCCTTTCACCTTGCGGTGGGCATCACGACAACCATCCCCGAGGCTCATGTAAGTCCCCTCACGCTGGGATAGTAGAAATTAGTCCTCCTGTGGTACCTTGCACACAACCGTCGAAGAGAGGAATGCAGGCACTGATCATCATGGGCACGTTCCTCTCCATATAATACCGCGGAAGACATACCCATAGCCGCGGAAACAGGCCCCACATATGGGAGGACGACACCAAATGAAATAGAGTTTTAACATAACCCAAATTGCAACACTTAAAGGACCTAAAATTGCTATCAAGTTATGGTCTCTCCATAAGTATAGGTGGTATGGAGCTTTAGGCTGCAGACATCCACTGCCTCCAAACCCCAAAACAAGCACTTCGAGCTGCTTTTTACACGAGGATCCTTCTTAAACCACCTTCTCTCACCGTCTCGGATTGATGATTTATAAATTCGAATGGAAAAGTAGGTTACTCAGATGACAAGATTTTCGAGATTTAAAGAAGAGTGATGAAAGCTCAGTATGAAAATTGGTCCATCTTAAGATAGTTTGAGCTTAGATTCAAATGTTCTGATGAAAGAATGCGTTCAATGGGAATGCTCCAAAATTACTCATGGCATCTGGGTCTACCTCTACTACTGCCGATTTGGATATTTTCTGCAAGAAATAATTGTCCAGACCTAGAGAGAAATGCTCTTCGCCCCATAGCAGCTTGAATTGAAGGAACGGTATCTAGAGCCGACAACATGCTCAATGTGATGGCGCCAGCAATGAGGTTGGATTGAGCAGGAGTCGAGCAGCTTTCAAATTGCTTCCACGTGTTCATTTGTAAATTATAAATTTTTGACACAGAATCAACTGGCACTGTGTATTTCAAAGCCTAGGATGTAAAGAATCTTGGGAGTAGCTCGCGGATGCAGCCTCATTGAACTAGGTTGGCATCAGGTTTAATAGTCCGAATGACCCGGAGAACATCCCTACCGTCAAGGTTTTCGCCTGTGACTGTGACTCCGTCTCTCTGAAAATCAAGCATTATTTTGTTACCCCATTTTCCTGCACGAAAGCAGCGCACACGAAAATGTTAGAGAAGATTCAAAAATTTACTCCTGACAATCCAGGAGAATTAAACTGCTTATGAGCTTACTCATCTTAAAGGCCACATGCCGTAAGCCCAGGTCGTCTAACACACGTCTAACAAGCACAGTTGAGGGCTTCAGAGTACATAAATGACAATCCCATATATAGCATGCTTCAAATGAATTTGAGACATGAGAGAAGTATAATTTACGCTCGAGTTTCTGTCCGAGTTTCTGTTCGTCCTCCCTGCTAATCTGAACTTTGACAACCACTTCTACCTGTACACACATCCAAAGTGGGTGGCATGAGCTCATGAGTCTCTCCACCATGCAGCAAAATTGTAATTCTGGATATTTCATTCAACATCATCGGGCCCTCAGCTACAACAGGTTCCATATATACATGCAACTACTCATTTGGGGGAATTGTCTTACAGCAACATGTGTTCTAGACGCTGGAACCACTGTTCGAAATATCAAGAGCTGATCACGTTTTGCATCATTGAGAAGCGAGATGGGTATACATACCAGGTTCAGCTGCTGAACCGCACCGCCTCCTTCTCGATCATTGTAGGTGCTACGAGTTCATCCACGTCTTCTGGTGACCACAACCCGCGAACATCTGCATGCATCACACCCTTCGTTCTTCAGTCACCAAACCCCGCGAAGAGACGTCCCCATGAGCCATAGTTAAGGAGAAGACGAAGATTAAGTCCACGTTCTAGAGATTTATCTTGATTTTAACATATACATGTAATGCAAAGGGCTAATCTTCGAGCAGGCGGGCAAAAGTTAAATATTTCAATACCAGGACCCGGCTGGTATTAACAAAAAGTGACACCCGCCCCACACACATGATCAGTTGGTGTATACTGTGCAGACTGCAGACCCAGTATCCTGCGTGAGAACTCGCACCCTCACAGACTAGTTGGACATGAGTTGATCTGTGTTTCCTTCAAAAACAACATGATGGACCGTAGAGTGTCCGCGTTTAAGAGAGAGCCATGTATACCTCCTGTAGTACTGTCTCCACCATCGCTCAACTATTGCAGGCTGCGTGCTTGCTGTGCTGTGGTTCGCTCCGGTTCCGAGATAAAGAGGAGGCAGATATAAAAATGCTGCCAGCAACAGCAAAATCCTCGAAAATTCTAAGACTATATATCCCCCTGATCTTATGAACACTTCCCAACAAAGAAACTGATCTCAAACTGAACGTCCTTAACAACTTGGCTCGAGACCGATTCACGCTTGCCAGAGAGAGAGTGAAGCGGTAAGGTCGAAGCTGAGAGCGAGAGGAAAAGAGGAAACAATGGTGTTCCATATGCGATCGAAAAGTGTGGGAGTGACAAGGTTATAGCCCTTGCACGGCACTTTGAGAACCGAACGGGACGGGTAGCTCAGTGGTAGAGCTCCCCACCGGAATGGGGGAGGTCCTAGGTTCAGAACCTAGCCCGACCACACGCCAGATTTCCGAGGCTAAATTGACAGCAGGCCCTTCGAACCTTGTCTGAAGATGAAACAGTGCAAGCATGACTAATCACGTACTATAGAAGACTACCATCCACCACTTTCTCTCGCACAAACAACACTAGGGAGTTAACGTAGACAACGACAAACTTGTTAGAATTAAATCGGAGAACAGTGCGCTGCAAAGACAGCCATGACAGCAACCGATCATCTAAACCCGCATACAAGGATTTCACTTCGAATGATCGATGTTTAGATTGCAAGTTAGACTGACTGACTTCCTTCTAAGTCTCTCTTCTTATGCAGACCCTTTCTTCTCTCTTTATGCCATGATCACAACAACCCGATCAATGAAGCCCGCATAAGAGGACTTGATGAATGCATCCCTCGCAAGAGTGACGTTGTGACGAGGATTGTCCAGCTATTTTGACAAGCAATCACAAGCCCACATATAACTACTGCAGCAACGGCAACAACTGTGCGAGAGCTGCGACGTAAGACGGACGGACGATACATACTCCGACCATCCGACGACGGATCACATCGTCCAGTGTTGGTCACCAGAGTAAAGTACCAACAATAGTGTTATCAAAACTCTGACGTGAGACTGAAGGACGATAAATACACTGATCGTCGGACAGATCGCCTCGTCCACCTCCCGTCGCAAAAGGACGTTGACAATTTGAAAAAATAGATTCATGTTTTAGTTCTGATAAAGGACGATAAATCCTCTGATCGTCGGACAGATCGCCTCGTCCACCTCCCGTCGCAAAAGGACGTTGACAATTTGAAAAAATAGATTCATGTTTTAGTTCTGATAAAGGACGATAAATCCTCTGATCGTCGGACAGATCGCATCGTCCACCTCCCGTCGCAAAAGGACGTTGACAATTTGAAAACATAGATTCAACTTCTACCGTTCGATCTTAAATTAAGCAGATCTCAGCCGTAGAAAGCTAAAGTCGATAATCTCGCGGAAAAAGATACGGTCTGCCTCGCACCGAAGGAAGAGGAGAGAGAAGGGCATGGGACTCTGGATCTTTGTCCAGAGCTTGAAGGATTCTGAGCATTCTCCAGCGGCTGGGCTTTAGACCACATTCCTCCATAGTTTCTATAGATCATGACTGTTTCCAGTGAGGTTTAGCGTTCTGCATTGACAGGCATGCAATTCGACGATTGAAGAGAGGGAGGCGGAAGTGAAACACCATCTGAAGTGACCGAAGTGTGTGTCATGATGTTTATTTCTCACAGGCGTTCACTGCCTGCCTGACTACAGAGGCTTTACTGCTGTGAGATCTAGAGAAAATGTCGTGCATGATTAGCTCCCGGCGATCACCTCTTGAGCAATTGATGGCAGTACGCGGGAAGAGAGCTGCTAACGAAGGAATTATGGAAAGTGTGGAACCTTCCAACCATTGGCAAGAGAAATTAAGCCGTCCAATTTGCCCACAGATTCTCATGAAGTCTGTATCTCCGATCCAATCTGGGCATCGGGCTACTACATCCGAGGGAGCATTGCAGGCAAGAGCATTGGAACAGAGGCCACCATGGAATCTCCCTGGGAAGTACCAGCCAAGGACACCGGGTAATTTTCATGGGAGGAAGCAGGCTGTAAGACCACTGCAGTTAGGATCACCGGTTTTCCGAAGGAGGAGGCAAATGAGAACATATGGCGGACCTCATAAGCTCAAAAATCTGTCACCAATCAACGAAGAACCGCAAGAACTCGGTAAGGGCACGTCTGGCACAGACGCCGAGGGTAGAGAGTTGAATGCATTTGACATTGGTCCAAAGACCTCTGATGGTAGGTCTTCGGAGGAAACGGGTGCTCAAGCCTCATCCTCTGGTTATTCTAACTTGCTGGACTCGTCTTCCGTATTCCAGGAGCCTCACCGAACTAGAATATCTGAGCCATCCTCCTTGGTATCAAATTCTCCCTCCTCCTTGTTAACAAGTAATGTTGCGGAGGTGTCTGCTGATGACTCGTCAGAGTCGAGAGGTTCACACACATCTCGGACCATAAGTTCTAGCAAATTGCAGCATCCTCAGGTACCACGGGATGAATCCGAAACCACTTTGTTGACGGCAGATGTTGGGAGGGTTTCGGACGAGCCTGTATATCCAAAACCATCAAGCTTGCAGGCTGGAGACTGCTCGTTCAGTAACACTAGGGCAGAACATTCTTCACCGTTGCTTGCAAGCAGGTATAGGAGTTTGTTTGGACGTGACTTACGAGGGAGCAGGGAGCTTGGCCGAACCGATGATCGCGGGAACTGTGCTGAAGGACACAAGTCGTCTGGAGTTCATTCTTGGCTTGGGGCAGTGAGGGGACTTTACAAAAGACGTTTGGTTAGATTCTTCAGAACAGGATGCAGAGCCTCTCAAACGGTATCTTGGAGGGATGTGATGGCTAAGCAAGAGGAAGATGTTGAGGACATCCGGAACCCAATGCAGATTATGGCCTCAGATTCGAGTGACGTGCACAACAACATGTGCTTGTACCACCAACGCATGACGTCCGCATCCCCTCTTGAGCCGCAGCAGCGCCGTAAGGCAGATGTAGAGTACTCGGATGCCTCTCTAGGGCCACTTCACTCTCTCAGATGTGGTGTGCAATCCACACGAGCCTATTTGGAGCTTTTCTCTAGAGAGTTGATGTATGAGGCGCAAGCAACGAGTGTCGATGGGCAAAGAAGGAAGTTGGGAGATATTTTGCACATGCTCTTGCCGATGGCCGCTTTTGCCAGACCCCGTGATCTAGTGTATGGAGTGACGGCCTATGTCAGCAACGTTTTCTTTCACAACTTCGACAAAAACTGCTTCGGTATCCCTTATGACAACATGCAGTCTCTCGAATACCTGCTGCAGTTTGAGAGGCTTTCATTGGATTTCAAGGCTGAGGATGCAACCGATCCCCAAAATGCAGCCTACAACAGAAGATTCCACCAGTTTTGTCAGGCAAAGCTTCAGATGTTCCAAGCAAAACTGGAATTGGCGGAGGAGTGGCCCCATAATCTCACGGCTGATTTCTTGCAGGCTGCCAAGAATGTGTGGTGGCTTCACAGGCTTTCCTTTGTATGCCACCAAGCACCGACCATCTTCCGCATCATAAGACTCACTGAATTCGACGAGAAGTGTATGGAGACTGTCACTTCGGGGCTGGAGGGTAATGCTTCTGCAGTACTGTTCTCAACCAAAGTGGACTTCATGGTATCGCCTGGTTTTTCTGTGTATGGGGAGGTCATCAAGAGCCAGGTTTACCTCAAGCCCAAATTCAGGGGGGTTCCCAGACAGTTTGACATGTAAAAGTAATTCAAAGGCAGAGGGTTAGTCTCACTGATTCTGATACTGTAGTGCTACATGTTCTATCAAAAGCATCATAAGCCTGCAGTAACTCCTTGAACTAGAGATTGATGCAAAGTAAAACACTGCAAAAGAGTGGTCAGGTACATTAGTTAAGAATCCGCAATTCTGGTGATTGCAGAATTGGCTCCCTTGACATACTACTTGTCTTACTCTTCTGTTCTATTTCTAAGAAATGGTTGGTGTTTTCCTGGTATGTCTGAAACTGTGGCAATATGAATGCTCTCCACATTTTTTGGCCAACTCCCCATGCCACTCAACTAATATATTGCCATGTCCGCAGTAATGGAATGCTCATATTCCAACTCACAAAGAGAGAGAACCCCAATTCAGACTCTCCAATTAGGTGCAAGTTTTGTCATTGTGACATAATCTTGTCAAGATTATGACAAGGATTGTGACAAGTACAACATAATCTTGTCTTGTCAACAGAGTCTCATAAGACTACTACATCCCTATTTAGTAGTCTATGCAAGTCTTTGTCTCTTCAATGCCTCTCAGTGGTTTATGTTGCAATTGAACTGTAGATTACATCTCCACTCAGCAGTGTGAAAATTTGATGAAAGAACCGAGTTCTCAATGGTCCATTGGATGCTGTAACATTACTTTGAGAAGGGAGCAGGACTTGCTGGAGGAGCTCACATCTTCAAGCACTAAATTTTCTCCCACAGTGACTAATAAGCCTGCAAACGGACGGTACCGAAACTGACCTCCCAAATCCAAGCACCTTACGTTCCTGCACTGACCTAATTGAGATTTTATTGGAAAAAGAGGCCTGAAACTTAAAGTGTTCTTTACTTTTGCACAACCATCTTCAATCCGAAAAAGTCGAGTCTGCTTGGATTTAGAATAACCTGCTGAGATTTTATCCCCTCCAATGGGCCCTCCAAAATATTATAGAGCTTTCTTCTCCTTTCTTTAGAGCTAAGTACAATCTAATCTATCACTAAAAAGTTATCAAGTTGCATTGCTACAGAGTAACTACTTGATTATAGCTCTCCTCAAAAGCTCCACCGCAGTGAATATTCGTAAGCAGTCCTGGAGACAAGGCCTGTGCTATGCTAGAGAAGATATCCAGCTCACCTCTATGATACACAGTCAACTGATAAGCAAGGGGTGACATCTCTGCCCCAGAAAAAATCGAATTCTTTGCTTCGTGAGCAGGTCTCCTTGTAGCTCCCTAGGCAATCTTGTACTCTGTCTTTAGGCCTTACAATTTGCAAAGGTTGGCCTTGCCTATGCATAACCTAGGTGATCTAGGGTTCAAAGTGTCCACTTTCCAAAGGAAGGGAGTATCCCTTGGGAGTGAGGAGACACCATAATTTGTATTTCCTTGAGTTATAGGGCCCAGCCCCAGTAGGCGTGAGGCGAAGTGGCTCTTAGTTACGCCGGCTTCGGCCGGAGTCTTGGACTCTCTCTACTTACTTGAGGAGGGGTCATCATCTTTTTTTTTAATTTTACAAAGGATGAATGCAGTGTTTTTTTCTTGAAATTTGGAAAATACTAACAGGAGTGGCTACTGAGTGGCTACTGAGTTTTGCAAGACATAGCCATATTTTCTGTTCATCCACTGAAATTTGGATAGAATCATTTTCCTCAGTACTTTCATCCATATTTGGCAAATTCATCCAAGATTTATATTTTATTTGGAGAAGTTTGGCGCTTTCATCCATGAGAAAACAAAGGAATTTACGACAGAATATTCCATTTTATTTCTTGAGGTCGAAAAAGTACGAAATTTCGCCAGAAATAATAACACCGGATGAATGGTGCTGCCAGAATTCTGTGGCCGGTGGGGCTGGTCAAATCTTCCCCACCCGCACTCTCATCCCATGGGGTTGCCAAGACTCCACTCCCCTAACATCTAGAGAGTTTAAAAGTGGTACGGGGTGTTAGTAGTTGGTGAGCGGGTGAGCATACCAAAATTTTGTTCAGCATAAAATCAAAAGTGAATATTATCTGAGCACAATTTGATACTTTCAGACACAATAAATTTAGACAATTTTTTTAAAACAATTATATGCTCACATTAATTTATACATACTAGGGTAGCCTGTACCGTTGGCGCAAGTGTCCAATGTCATCTAAGTCCAAGTGCAGTCCCCTACGTATCCGGAGACCCCCTCTTTGTGGAGAGCTAGGGTAGCCTGTGCCATTGGCCCATGGGTGGAGAATTGAAATCTAAGCCAATTGCAATCTCCTATGTATCCAGGTGTTTCTCTCATGTAGAGGCCCAAGTGCGACCTCCAATGTCCAATATCATTTAAGTCCAAGTGCAATCCCCTATGCATCCAAAGACCCTGCAGTTTGGGAGATCTCCACGCCATTGTTGCAACAAACCCCACTTTGCTATTCTTGCAATCTCCCTTGTCGAGGCTTCATACATTGATATATCTACTTTGCTATTTTTTGCAAATTTCCAGCGACCAGGAGTACTTGAAACTCCAAATCTCCCAAGTGAAAGGCCAATCATTGCTCCAGGAAAGCCCACTCTGCTATTTTTCCCGAATTTCCAGCGACCCAAAGTACTTGAAATTCGGTATCTCTCGCACCGCAAGTCCAAAAATTGTGGGACCAAGCCGGTGCACCCCTCCTCACCCAGGGCTTTCCAACGGCACCAAGCACCAGGGCTGGGCCAGCGGTTTTCTTCAGAAACAACAATTTAAACAATTTTTTAAAAACAATTATATGCTCACATTAATTTATGCATATGAGCATTGGTCTTTGTAGTTTGTTTGGTTTGGAGTTTGGTTAGGGATTAAGGTTCGGCATCATGTAGTTCGCCAGTGTAATCACAAATTACACTATGTATGTGTAGTTCGCAGCCGAGAATCAAGCCCAATACTATTTCTAAGCCTGATCTGAACCTATATCCGAAGCCATCTTATACGTGTCAAACCCATAAACCTCGTCGAACCTACGGGTCTGATTAGATTCTCATGTCCCAACCAAAAACAATTTGGCCGATCACCTGCTCACCACCCCTCATCCCCCAGTTGAGGATATAGGCGTGCATGTATTCCATATCGCACTAACCTACGTGGCAGTACGTGCCATCAGACATGCCACGCATGCTCTCCCTAGTCTTTTGACTTTTGCAGCCATGAAATTGCTCTTAAATAGTCGGCTTCACTTCTGTTTCTCACAGTCCCTTTGGGCAACCCACAGGCTTTCCTCTCCTCTAGTCTTGTTTCTGTTAATAAAGCTCTCAACAGAGGCATTAAATACTTAGAGATCAAACAGTTTTCCCACTGATATCCACTCTACAGCGATTGATTGATTGTTTGCGGGAGCCAAGGAGGGAGACAAGAAGTTAGCTTTCGAGGTTTCCATGGCGACCTCACGAGGTGTTCTCATACTCTAGCTCCACAGTGGTCTTGGGCTGCAGGATATATGAGGAGAGAGAGTGTGAGGATTGCCCGAAAATCGATCAAACATGCGTGAGAGCGAAGGACTGGCCTCGTGTGCAGACAAGTTTAGTGGAGTTGAGTTAGGCAAGAAGTAAGTAGAGCATTGTTAAGGGAAGTTGAAGCGTGTCCAGTGACTGCTATCGAGAAGCATGTGAGAGAGTGAATGCCGTGGATGGCCTACATGATCTGACGCCATG
Organism: Takakia lepidozioides; assembly: GCA_030704615.1. Taxonomy (NCBI): domain Eukaryota; kingdom Viridiplantae; phylum Streptophyta; class Takakiopsida; order Takakiales; family Takakiaceae; genus Takakia; species Takakia lepidozioides. Next base: position 40,973,641 of record CM060731.1, read on the forward strand.
GAAAGGGGCTACCAAAGAACCCGAGGAGGAAATCGGAGTTTTGTGACATGCACGACGGTTCTTGTTCAGCGTTGGGCGGCCTGGCAAGAAGTTTGAGATGCTCTACCTGCGTGCGAGAGGGTGACCGCACGTTCGGCAGTCATTGAGGGACTGTCTGAGCGGGGGAAGATAGAAATTAGTAGAGAAAGGAGAATTGGGGCTCTACGAGTTGCTGAATTATGAGATAGTCAGCTAAACTGCCGCATGTTGGTGGCGGCACAGTCTAATCTGCTGCATGGTGGAGGTGGGTGCTTTCCCGATGTTGCTGTTGAACGATGGTTTAAGGGAGACAGAAGTCCCCGACGGTTTGCAGCGTACTAGTCGGCAGAAGTAGACCAGCAGGAGACGCTGAGCACCAGTTATTGTAAGTCTTGAGAAGCGACTTCGACCTGTACACATTTATGGTTTGATCGAACCTTTAACCGTGATGGCGGCTCGGGGAGGAGGGAAGGTCACAGGGAAAGCATCCCTGCGGTTCATTTACGCATCATGGGTGTTTCTTTGCTGCTTGCTAGCAATATTTTTGTTAAGAGGGTCAGATCTGCAAAAGCTGATTTTTCTTCAAACTGCCTACAATTTGCCTTCCTGCCCAATTTTCCTGAAAGCGTCACCTTTGCCTACTGATGCTTCCTTCTACAATTCGTCAGTCAAGCTGCCTCTTCCAAAGAATCCCACGGTGCATGAGGCCTTTGCAAATAAGATTCTGTATTGGGACAACATCACAGTGCCAGCACCCAGAGGGCTACACACCAGAATCGAGGAGAACCAGAACTACAAGCGATTTGGGCTCACCTCCCTCACGGACGTGTGTCTCCGACCTGATGGGAAACTCCTGGTGGTGGGGGCATCTGCAGACGAGATTCTACGCAGCGTGGAAGCTGCAGGCCCAGCCACTGCTGAAGAATGGAAACAAACATACAACTGCTCCTTTGGCTGCGCAGGAGTTGAAATGCTGGACGAAACTCCAGACGATGCACTGTGGATGAGTGGCAATACAACCCACATCATTCCATACCTTGGCAATGTTTTCCATCACTTTGGAGACAGGGTGTGGCCCCATATTGCGGGTTCTCAATTTCCCCTCAACGAGACCACCATGAAGCCTGTCAACCATTTTTTAGTGCACAACATGGAAGCATGGCTCAGGCAAGCGCACGAAAATGTTGACAGAGACACATTGATGTTCCAGGTGCGCATCTTGGGCCAGCTGTGGCCGCAATCTGATTATCTCCAGCATGCAGAACACGAGACCCGCCCTCTCTGCTTCCAGCGCCTCACACTGGCATGTGTAACCTGCGATAGAGTCAGCAGGAACCTCGGGCCTGATATTTACGTCCCTGCACTTCTCAAGTACCGGGAGGCCGCACTAGCCTTCTTTGGAATCCCAGAGCCGGAAGTCCCCCTTCCTCCCCAGCCCCTAAGGGTGACGCTCTATGGGCGAAACGACACATCCAGAAGAAGGGTGCCGAACATTCTCGACGTCACTGACCATCTTCGGAGCTGGGCAGGGCCTCCTCTGCAAGTTACTCTTGTCGATGAGTTGCTTGCTAGTGGTGCATACCGTCAAAGCTTGCCTGAGGTCGTTTCTCTCATGTCGCGCACTGACATCTTCATAACAGTTCACGGGGCCAACACCTGGGCTTCCATCTTCCTGCCCAAGCGTGCTGCTGTGATCGAGATCCATGGCCCCTGCGGACCCTTCAGCTGGTTGCACACCATTGTGGAGGCGCTGAAACTGAAGCATGAAACTAAGGACAATCCCTGGGCTGATGCAATCCCCTCTCCACTTGCAGGCAACACCACAAAATGCGAGAGCCCCCAGAGAACTCCAGACTTCACTATTGATATTCAGAAACTCGACAGCATCATGAATTCCTTGGCACTTCCACAAGGCTCCGGTGACAGATTACCTCTCCACTGGTTATACAATTGGGCAACACATTCATACTAATTTTGATTTAAAGGCATGACCTGGAGCATCAAATTTTGAGTCCTTTCAACTGTCTGCGGCAATCTAATTGTCAATCACTTTGCATTCATAGAAATTTGGAGAATCTGAAGGAGATGGAGGGACCTTAAATGAACTAAGAGCAGTGAGTCAAGAGGCCGACTGAATACCCCTGTGATCTTGGATTCAAATTGTGCAACTGGTCACAGTGCGATCTCGCCTATAATGCGCTATTACTGAGCTTGTATGCTAGCAGCCTTGTGCCTGTAGCTTTGTCAAAGGAAGGGCTGACGTTCCCACTCGTGACTCACTTCAGATCCTAGAGAAAAATAAAAAAGGCTCTCTTCTTGGGATCCTCAAGCTGTACAGTCCTCCTGACATTTTGTTTTGCTCGCACTGCTGGATAACAAGACATTGGAGCAAGCACTTGAATCAGTTACGATCAGAGAAAGCGAAGCCTCTTTTTGCTTTCCGATATAGGCACTACTGGGACAGGCGCTTGTTTCAGTGGAGATTTGCTTGCTGATTTAATCTCGGTCATGGATCATGGCTCGTCTCTTGCGTGCTCATCATCATCATCCTCATTATCATCGAAACTCTTTTCTGCAGTTGTGTACTGACTGAAGCCCGTTAAGCGCTTGTGTTTGCCAATGTGCACTTCTTTGATGGCAGTTTTCTTGGATACCATCGCAATGATGCATCCCATCTTATGGTATTCAAACATGGATTTGCTTTCAGCCAGGTAGGGGAGACAGTCTGAGAGCCATTGTTGAAGGCATGCTTTTGTATGCTGTGAACAAGGTTGATTTCTGGAACATTTGTTGGTGGGGAGACACTCGAGGAGATTCCACAGTGGGCTTCTTGGCCACATTTAGTCTTGTGAACTCTCACAAAGAACCTGTTTTGAATCGACCCACCATCCTGTTCGGTTCAGACAAGCTCTTCTTCTTTGATGAGCCGAGGATCGGAAGTCGCTTGTTTTCCTTTGGTCGTTACAAAACAATAGGGACGGACCTTTCTTCCTCTGCGAGGTTGATGCCTGAAGTACCTTCATGTCGGTAATACCTGAAGTGTTGGAATGACAACGAAGACTCCCAACGCATGGCAAGATAGTATGGCCTAGCCATACAAGAGACCGCAGGATGCCTGAATATCCACGGCAACGGAGATGCGGATATGACCCATGTCATCCACATTCAACCAGCCCTCTACAAAACCCTAACCCACTGCCTCAAGTCTGTCATTCGCGGCGTTCTTCTCTTTTGACACGGTGAGACTTGTTGGGTTGCTGATGAGCGTGGAATTGTAGGAAGGATGGTCTGTCTCAGTCGCTTTGATCTGTGCGGTGTTTTTTTGCGTGGGGTTTTAGTGGTTTGTGCTGTCAAGGAATTTGTTTGCAATGTGTGTAGTCCCTGCTCTGAGCCTCTCTGTATTTCATATGAAATATGACAGAAGAGGTATGAAATACAGGGCAATAGTGATCTTTTGTTGTTGTTTTTCTCAGCCAAAGCTTGCGTGGTGATGGCGTCCAACAGCACTGCACATTAGTATTGACATGGAATGCTATCCATCAGTTGCTGAGACTCCCCATTTTAGCTAGCTCTGGTGTGTGTCTCATTAGCATTGTCGTTTTGGAGTGCAACGAGGACTTCTGAATGTTCAATCCGGATTCTGCCGCTGTCTTTGCTTGTTGAGTTCATCTGAGTCTTCCTTCCATGGAGGTTTCTGAGAGCTGTTGTCTGTGATTATTCGAATTTGTATGTATGAATGGTGTAGCCAATGACGACAGAAAATATTTGCTACTCTTGATGGTTTTCTCCACGTGATGATACTTTTACCACCAAGATCTGAGGCTTTGTTTATTCCATCGTCCATGGTCTTCAACTGTGAGCTCGCGCATGAAGCTTAGGAGAAGAGTGTAGTCCACTTAACAGTCTGGCACTGCACAGTCTGGCTTTCATTCTCGGTTGTCTTAGTTTCCTACCTGATGTGGGCGGATCTTGACTCCTGTCATTCCATGTCTGTGTGCAAGACATTTACTCAGCAGTCCCCTTATGCGTATATTGTGCAACCTCTTGACCAATAATGACGTCGAAGTTGAGGGAAAGTCAGCTATAGCAAAGTGGTTTTAGGGTTACGCAGATCCCCTCTGCTGGTGAGTGTTTAATGTCTATGTCATTCGGTGTACTGGTATGTCGAAGCACAAAGCCTACCCCGGGCATCTCTGATCACCATTGAGGAGAATGCCCTAAGCATGTGCAACATTCAATCATGCTCCGTGTTGCTTGCCATGCTTTGCTTGCTGCGTGGCATGTGTTAAATGAGCAGGGACAAACCTTTTGAAAGAAATTTAAACTGTCTTGCTTGTCTGCAACGTCCAAAGCTTTCCCACTTCGAATCCACTAGAGGTGGCCGTCTGATCAAAATGAACTCCCTCCAAGAAACCTTTGTAATTCTATGCAACGCAATCTTCATTGCAGAATAGAACGTTGAGGTGCGGAGAGTGTGCATGCTAGTCGCCCAATTACTCTATTGTGGAGGTCAAAACACATTGACAGGTACGGTCTGGAAAGACAGTATCTTACTCAGTCCAGAGGCAGCCTTGCCCTGTTCTATGCTGGACCTTTTCCTATCATATCTATCAGTTTCTCGGAGTAGACCTTCGAGATGCCAGCCAGAGATGTTTAGGGCTGATCTAAGGTGAAGATGCTAATGACTCATGGATGGATGCTTAGGCAGCGCAAAAATGTGAAACTCTCGTGGCAAGCGTCCCTTAGTAATGGGAATTGGCAGCTTGAGAAATGGAGCTTTAAGGAAAGACATGTAGAACACTTATTGCTTATGGTGAAGAAATTTTGCATTACAGACTGCAGTTTCTAGTGTAAGCAGGTGGGGTTGGTAACATTTTCGCATTGATAACATTGCCTCGCTTTCTCTTCATCTGGATGTTTCTTCCAACTCATTCCTGGCTGAAAGAGTAGCTGAGGTCATACTCAAAAGATGAAATGCATTTGAAAGTTTTCTTACCATGAACAGAGTGTCTTCCAGAGATATAAACATAATCATCATCAAAGCACAAAGCTTACGATTACTCCCTCCCTGCCCCTCAAACATCTCAGCAGCCATCAAAATATGTACAAAAGTATCAAAACACTAACCTGCGCCTTCGCAACTGCAGGCTTCTTGCATGAAACAAACTCATAATAACTAAGTGCCCAACACAGATATACAGTAGACAGCTCTGTGGCCAGAGAATCAGCAAAAACTGTAGTCCATAGATGATGGGAATTGCTACTCACCATTACAAGTGCAAACCACAGTTCAAGGCCAAATAGTGCTATCTAAAAGGAATGTTTACTCATGTTTCGAATCTCACACATTCACAAGTGGACTACCACAGCCAGCTTCCGAGGTGGGCCCCTGTCTTGCATGTCTGCAACTTGATGCCACTTCATCCCCTTGGAGGAAAATACACACACCGCGCCTGAAAACCCTGGTGACTCACTTAAACTGAAAACATAAAGCTCTTCCTTCCCAGCTGCTGCATAACATGACCATATCTCTTCATTTGACCATGCACGGCTGCTCCTGGGGGTGGGCATCTCCATCCATCGCTGCATTTCCTCCTCAAATTTCCACATTTTCATGGACTTTTGACCCTCAGGACCCCAGGGCACACCCACCATGAGAAGGCTATGGCCCTCACACGCCACCAGACGGAAATTCCCCCCCCACCCATGCGGGTAAGGAGTCCCATGCACCACTTGTATCTTCTGCCACACCCGTCTTCTCAGGTCATAAGCAGCAATTTTTGTGGGTTGTGAACAAACAAAGAACTTGCCATTATAAACAGCAGCATGACCTTCAACCCCTTTGTAATCGAGGGGCAAACTCTCAATCTCTTCCCAGGAATCAGTAGCAAGATCATATATCTCTGCCGAGTGAAGTTCCTCACAAAGACCCCCTTCTCCACCTGCAACTATGATCTTTTGTTTGCCTCCAAATTTCTGTTGTAGCCATTGTCCTTGTGGAAATGCAGACTTAAGACCAAAAACATCCCTGAAAACCCCAGCTGCAGGCTTTGATCGAGCATGTGTCATAGGTGCAGCGTCCTTCCATTTGTTGGTGAGAGGATTGTAGACCAGGACTGATGCTAGTGGTCTATTGACCTCCTGGCATCCCCCTAATACATAAATAAGACCCCCGGCTGCCACAACCGAATAGAATGAGCGCCCATGAAGAATCTCTGCAGGCCGAGATTGCCAGCGATCAAAGGACGGGTCATATGCTTGAATTACTGCTTTGCGACGGTCAGTATGTAACGGCAGCCATCCAAGTACAAATAGCCAGGGCTCCTGGGCACCCGCACATTTGCGGACAAAAAGTAAATGCAGAGGGAGGTGTAGACAGTGGGAAGAAGAGGTGCAGTGCACAGATGTGGGAGAAGTGTGGAAAAGTGCAGAAGACTGGGATGATGGGGAGACGGGCCCAACTGAGGGTAGCGAAGATGCAAGGGAGCTGGATTGAGACAAGGGGTTGGGGAGGTCCCCAAGTGATACAAGTACAAAGTTTTGGAGAGAGGGAGGGATGAAGGAAGATATGGAGTTTCCTGAGGTTGAAACTGTCATTGTTCCAACAGGAGATGCAGAACTATGGAAGGAGAGAGAGGGAGAGATGTCAATCGAGGAAGGGTTCGGTGAAAGAGGTGTAGAACTATGAGGGGAGACAGAACTGCACGTACGGAATGACACAGAGGCAGAGCCATCTGGGGAGAGAGGGGTTGAGGTCTGTGACTGAAAAGAGACTGGTGAGTTTCTGGGGGAGATATGAGCAGGGCTATGGGAGGATTCAGAGGAGATCTGACTAGCATTAAAGACAGTGGGCGAAGAAGGCCCAGATGAAGCAGTGGAATGATCCCCTGAAAAGAACAATGTGCATGTCGCCACCTCAGTGTGCGAGAAAGACGCTGACAGGGGTGCCAGGAGGGAAGAAGAATTTGACAGGAGAGAAGCTCTTTCCAACTCCTCAATGGATTGCGATCGTCTGACCGGAGATGGGTTGTTTGGCAAAAGAGGAGGAGTTTCACCATGGGATGTAAGACAGCAGCGCTCAGTGGCCAAGGACAAAGAGAAGGTCATGAAAGATGGTGCAATCGTGGGGGCAGTAGAGCTGTGTGGCATGATAGAAAGGAGAGTGAACCATGTCTTACAGACCGTGCGTGCAATGACGATGGATCGAATGGGAAGCCTGGCAAGGCAAAGCTCCAGTGCCTCACTAGGAATACCAAATTCCTTGCCCACTGTATCTTCTTCATCTTTTTTGTTTTCCTGTAAGCAAATCTCCATACCAATAATGGAACAGCTGTTGGAGACAGACCCTATGCGCGCCTTTTTTGTCTCTAAACTTGTTCTTTCTGACAGATACTTCTTTATGTGCAACATTCTATGATGCACGTATGCAAGAGACTGACATAAGTATCTGAATTTGCTGAAATGCCCCCTTGGTTTAAAGCACTGACTCGAAAGTATCTAGGCACAGCACTTTACCCCTTGTTTTTATCTCTACCAACCCACCCTCTCCCATTTGCCATCTACGTCAAGGATTTTTCTGAGTACCTCACTAAAACTGTTGTTGATGTAACATACCTTTTGTAGCAGAGGAAGAGGTAGCCCACATTGCACACCCTGCTCATGCAGGACCGTGTCGTCGCTATCGTCGTCCACATTGAATAGAATTTCTTGCCCTAAGTCGTTCTTGCTCTCCATCTCTTCATCTATGGCCTCCAAGCCTAAGTCTGCGCTTGGACTCCCACCACTTGCAAGTTGGGGGTCGCGACCACCATCCATGTGCACACCGCTAAGAGAATCTACCAAAAACTTAAAGATCGGTCACAAACCTCCGCTCTCCGCCCGACGGTAGAATACATTTCACCCGGAATGCGCACAACTCCTCTCTCTCTCTCTCCGTCCCCATTCACCTGTTAGAAGATGCAGGAACTACGAGAGGATAAAGGTGTGCTGCCACTGTTAGGGATAACAACAGCACAGGAGGCAGGAATGACTACACATCTTCCGGTGTCGTAAACTCTCCCTTTCGAGCCAGTAGTATAGAAAGGATGTTTTGAACAAAGGCACGAGTCTCAAGAACACGATGTTTGGAAAAAACCTTCTGTTCACATTCACATCGGGAAGCTTTCAATGATGGGCCACGTTGGGACAAGACCCAACATGCGGTTCTTCAACGTGGTGCGTCAAGGTGTTACAATTCTGTCCTTCAAATGAATCACAAACTTGGAAAGCACCGAACAATCCCGCCACTGATCATTTGTGCACCCAATTGTTGAAACTGTGAAAGAACAACCCCTGAAACAACACGGAGATACCAACAGGCAGCAGTGTGGCTGTCCTGCTTTTGTTGGGAGCACTGAATTGGTGAACAGCGTGGGAGGGGGGGGGATTGCAAGATCTGAGTTGGATCTGCCTCACCTGCACTTTTCTGAAACATTCTATCACGCCTCCTCCGGAATTACACAAACCACAACGTGTGCAGGAGCCTCTCAGACGAATAGAAATTTGTTGCTCCGGCTGAACTGTTCATTTCCAAAGGACTTGCATTTGCTAATAAGCCAGCGACCTGGAACATCCTTGGATTAGTATCATGTTTCTAACCCTGTATAAGCTTCATTCAATCAATCTCGGTTATCTGCATGGCCTTCGTGAGGGTTCATATAGAGCAAGCATGTTGTATAAGCTAATTGTCAGACACGAGACAAAACAATAGAGAAGGGAACTTGGGGAATGAGAGAAAAGACAGAAGAGCGACGTAGAAATTGGAGATTCTACACAGTTCCACCTGTTCTGTGCGGATGTGTTCATCCAGCCAACAGGTTGACCACGGGGAGACTTTTATTGAATGCCGTGGTAGAACATGTGCAGTCGGATCCTGTCCTCCCTCAGGCCCAAACGATCCTGCCTGCTGAAGAAACTTGTGGCGACATAACCTTCTGTGTAGGTCTCCCAGTGCCCAGGTGTTGCTGCTATAATATCGCTGGGTTCCGCGCTGAGCTTCGAGTCTTCTCAAGGATAGAGAATCTGGGTGCTTTTTTCAGGAGATTTCAGAGTTGGGTTATTTTATCACACACATAGATTGGATTGGATTGGATCTAGAAGTAGAAGCATGGCGAGTGTGTTGAATCTTCAGGGAAAGACAGCCATCGTGACAGGAGGCTCGCAGGGTATAGGCAGGGAGATAAGCATCACTCTTGCAAGGCAAGGGGCATCTGTGGTAGTAAACTATGCCAGTAACGTAGACAAGGCAAACGAAACTGTTTCTCAAATTGAGAAGGCATCTGGAAAAGTCATCGCTGTGCAGGGCGATGTAAGCAGCGAGAGTGCTGTCAAGGGTCTCTTTGACAAGGCGGAGGAGGCTTTTGGGCCTGTGCACATAGTGATAAATTGTGGAGGAATGCTCTTGCCACACGTTCCGTCGGTGGAAAAGACGACCGAGGAGGAATGGGATAGGATCTACAGTGTGAACACCAAGGGCGCCTTTCTTGTTTCGAGGGAAGCGGCAATTCGCATCCCACCAGGAGGAGGAGGCCGCATTGTCAACATTTCTACTATTCTAGTCTCCACATTGCTGCCCAACATGGCAGCTTATACCTCCAGCAAGGCAGCAGTGGAAACTTTCACTAAAATCTTAGCAAAGGAACTCAAAGGGAGCAGAATCACGGCCAATTCCGTGGCCCCGGGTCCTGTAGCCACAGAACTTTTCTATAGTTCGGTGACTGACACGATGGTAGAGTCCGTGATTGAGAGTACTCCACTGCAACGTCTGGGGCAACCGAGAGATATAGCAAATGTTGTCCTGTTTTTGGTTAGTGACGAGGGAGAGTGGGTGAATGGCCAAGTGATCCGCGCCGGTGGTGGTCTAGCTTCCTAAAATGTGACACCAAGCGCATTTGCGTTGCGTAGAGAAGATGGTACAGCAACTAAGTTGCTTCTTCTCTAGATGCTAGATGCTGTGTAGATGTACTGCTTCAAATCTGAGTGTTGTTGAATAGGACAACAATTGCACAGTTGGGTGGTTTCCCCAGCTAAGCATGTCCGACAAGTCTTCAATCAAGTGATCACCTCCTTACTGTGCCACTGCCAGCCTGATTGGAGGCAAGAAATTCTCCGCAAATGCACTCGATGTTGCCCTGATTGTGTACATTATAACGTTTACGAATCTGATCAGTAAATTATGCTACAGAGCTCCCAAGTGACTATCTGCCTGAAATTCGTTTGTGATCACACAAGTCTTTGCAAAGCTATGAAATTGTACAGGATTCATCTCTCATAAATCGGGGAAGTGAAGTGAGTTGGAGCTTAGTATCATGTGTGAAGAAAACATCAAATTGTCACATGTGCCCATGCTAAGTTTACCAACCTCCTGATTATCATTGGTGGTACCATACGGGGCTTCACAAACAAAACACACTAACATGGATATGTAAGGCAGAGCTGAAGAGTAGCACTTGCATGTACCCATTAACACTTTTACTCGGTCTTTCAGTGAGCACCCTGAAATATCTCGATCACTCTACCTTAGAGCTCCGATCGTAATGGACAGTGTTGTTGACGAGGGAAATAAACTTGTACATTTCTGGGAGAGGCGAGTTTGAAATTGCCACTGAAGCGAGTTTGAAACCCTACATTAAACCCTAAATTGTTGCCGTTTTGTGTGCTGGCCAGCCGCCGCCCTGGCGGCCCCGATCAACCGCGATGTGGTGAAGAAGCGCATTTAAGCACACACATCTCAATCGGAGAACATCTGTGAAGGTACGTGTGTTTGTTTCTAGCCCATCCTTGTTTGCAAGAGTCTGATATTCGAAAGGATGTGTTGCAGTTTTCGTAAAGCACTTGCATAACCAAGGATCTGAGGTGAGAAGCATCTGCTCTTTTGCGTGAAAGCTCTGTGAGTGTTGAAACATTGTGAAAACGTGTGATTTGTCGCTTTCCTCCCCCGGGGTTTCATCTAGCATTAAGTGTGTCTTGGTTCGGTTCACAATGTAATATCAGTAAGGGTTTGATCATGTAGACGAAGTTCCGCAGCTACCCTAGATCTGTCAGATTTGGATCATTTTCCACAATGCTTCTATGTTCTGTTCTCACTGGCAGCGTAATAGATATAGCGCAATGTTGCCCATTTCAGATACTGTCTTTTAGGTTTCAAAATAATGTACTGTAGCTTTGTCGCAGATGCTTACTTGGCCCGCTAGGCTTATTAGTGATGTGCGTTTACTGGGAAATCTGGAGACGTTTCATTTGGTAGTTTGCTTCAACTAGCCACAACCCTGAGAAGTCAAATTGGCAAGTTGTCTGGTTATACTAACGAGTGCTTCTATGCAGACCAATAACTGGAGAAGGCCAAAGGGTTATGTCGACTCTCTCGTTCGCAGAAGCATTGGAGACAAGGCATGTGCAGGCAAGCGGCTTTATTGAGATTTAGTGCACAACTTGGCAGACTGCGAGCTCCTACTGTTAGTGCAACAGGTTAGCTCGCTACCTGTCTTCCGAGTAGCTGATTTTTGTCTTACCTTGCAGAACAGCTTGAAGTTTTCTGACATTGCCAGACGAACACTAGCTTTGGGTAAAACCGTCATCTTGTAATGCAGTGGGAAAAATATCAGATGTAAGAGAGAGGTAGACGGTAAACTGATGGACATCAAATGACTCGCCCTGCCTATACAAACTGTGTAGGAAGCATGGGATCCATCCTTTGGGAATCCTGTATATCTCTCTTTTTCCTCTGATATTTTGTCTTCAACGGTAACCATAATTTACATTTATGTTACTTGCAGCGACTCTGTATGTGGTTGCTGTTCCTTCGTGTGTTTAGCTCCTATGGTGGAAAGACTAAGACTGGCCTGTAGAAGGGAAGGGAGAAGGCTTCAAAGAGTGCAGGGACATCATATGTAGCACTTGTTCTTGGGCTTTACATGTGTGTGGCTCATGTGGATCAGGCACCACAGACACAGTAAAACAAAACAAATAGGTAGTATTTTGTAGGTAAATGCAAATGATGTGAAAAAGAATAGGGACATCTTATCTCCTACGAGGGATGATGACATATTCTTGGGAATCTCTCTGATGCAATCATGCTGTCCAGCATGCTGGATGTGGTTACTGTTCCTTGGTGTGTTAGCTCCTATGGTGGAAAGACTAAGTTTGGCATGTAGAAGGGAAGGGAGAAGGCTTCAAAGAGTGCAGGGACATCATATGTAGCACTTGTTCTTGGGCTTTACATGTGTGTGGCTCATGTGGATCAGGCACCACAGACACAGTAAAACAAAACAAATAGGTAGTATTTTGTAGGTAAATGCAAATGATGTGAAAAAGAATAGGGACATCTTATCTCCTACGAGGGATGATGACATATTCTTGGGAATCTCTCTGATGCAATCATGCTGTCCAGCATGCTGGATGTGGTTACTGTTCCTTGGTGTGTTAGCTCCTATGGTGGAAAGACTAAGACTGGCATGTAGAAGGGAAGGGAGAAGGCTTCAAAGAGTGCAGGGACATCATATGTAGCACTTGTTCTTGGGCTTTACATGTGTGTGGCTCATGTGGATCAGGCACCACAGACAAAGTAAAACAAAACAAATAGGTAGTATTTTGTAGGTAAATGCAAATGATGTGAAAAAGAATAGGGACATCTTATCTCCTATGAGGGATGATGACATTCTTGGGAATCTCTCTGATGCAACCATGCTGTCCAGCATACTGTCCGCCATGCTAGTCTTTGGTGGAAATGTGATGTCATGCATATTTATAGGGTGCCACCAGCTTGTGGTCTCTAGGCTTACCTGATACTGCTATAGTTGTTTGCTGTCTATTGGAGTTTGATAGTCTTGGGGTGCTTCAATCGACTGTTCTGGAGTAATGAGGCATATTAAGGCAATCTGCTGTTGTTTGACATATCAGGAGTAACTCGTTGGAAATCGCCTATTGAGCCTAACAGTACTAACTGACATTGCTCACAAATGTGTCAACACTAAAGAGGGAATCTAATGTGGACCCCGCCTTGCAGTTGAGTGTGGCTGTCACCAATGGTAGCTCTTGACTCTGGAGCCAGAAGACAAGTAGTTGTGGGAGCAAAGTTACTGTAATTAGTCTGATAGTATTTTTTGTGCCTAACAGTGGGGCCAGCAGAGACTGCAGTTTTCAACAACTAAGTGCTGTATAATAATAGCCTTCCCATCCAATCAAGTCCTCCATTTCTACTGTCTACCTTCTACCATGGTGATTTCACATCCAAGTTATGTTGCCGCATGCTGTCCAACATGTCTCCTTAGTTCAGGTAACGGCGAGCCAGGCTCAATTGCATAACTATCTCATCTGTGCATGCAACTGAGGAAAGTTTGTATAACCCAGTCTGCCATGGAGAAGCTGCATGAAACTGTGGAGGAATATTTGGAGAAAATGGGACTAATGGTCAGGAAACTGGCGGATGTGCATTATGATTTACAAAACACTTGGCCTGAGGCCGGAGATACAAAGCAGTATGTTGTAGCACATGAAAACGAAGAAGAGAGGTTTTGCATGGGGTGGTCTATAAACCATTGGATTGTGGTCGTCAGGGTACTTCTTCTGAAGAGCAGTGACAGAAGCTTGCTCGAATCCCACTCCCCACAGAGGCCATGTGGATTCATCCATGCATGCATCTGCCATGGTGCAGGAAGGAGGAATATACGAGTCCACAAATGAAACTTCCGTGGAGGTTTCCTAAGGAGGAGGCCGTACGGTGCTACTATGTGAGTCGTGTCAAGAAGATCTTTTGAACGCATTTTCTCGGAGATTTTGAGGTGGGCTCGGTGAGATCAGAGATCGGACATAGACGTAAGTAGAGGTTGGGATCCACGAGGAGCATGGCGAGTGTGTTGAATCTGCAGGGTAAGACAGCCATCGTGACGGGGGGCTCGCAGGGCATCGGCAGGGAGATAAGCCTTACTCTTGCAAGGCAAGGGGCGTCTGTGGTGGTGAACTATGCCAGCAACGAAGCCAAAGCGAATGAGGTTGTGTCTGAGATTGAGAAAATACATGGTAAAGCCATCGCTGTGCGTGGCGATGTGAGCAGCGAGAGTGATGTTAAAGCTGTCTTTGACAAGGGCGAGAAGGCTTTTGGGGCTGTGCACATAGTGGTGAATTGTGCAGGAATCATATTATCGAGCTATGCTCCGGTGGTGAAGACTACGGAAGAGGAATGGGACAGGGTGTATGCTGTGAACACCAAGGGGGCCTTTCTCGTTTCGAGGGAAGCGGCAATTCGCATCCCTCATGGCGGAGGTGGCCGCATCGTCAATATAACTACCACGGTCGTCTCCACATTACTTCCAGGGTATGCAGCTTATGCTTCCAGCAAGGCAGCGGTGGAAACTTTCACCAAAATTTTAGCCAAGGAACTCAAGGGGACGAGAATCACGGCCAATTCTGTGGCCCCAGGTCCAGTAGCCACAGAGCTTTTCTTCAGAGGGAAGAGTGAGGCGGTGATAGAGTCGATGTCTAAAGCTCCCCCACTTGAACGTCTAGGGGAACCGAAAGACATAGCGAATATTGTCCTGTTCGTGGTGAGTGATGAGGGAGAGTGGTTGAATGGCCAGGTGATCCGTGCCAATGGTGGTTTGGCTTCTTGAAGATCTCAATGTGATCTGTGTTCAGATTCCTCGTCGAAGTTCTGGTGTTGAGAATCACCTAGTCTAGCTGGGGAGGATGATAGCAAAGCTATACGTTATTTTCAGATACACGGTTATTTCTGCTGACATTTTGTTTCTCCTTAAACTTTCTTTAAGCTTGTGGGATCTTTGGATTCGAAAGCTCTCGCAGACAAAGCTTTTCAAAATTGAGTCTAGTTAAAGCTGTCAGAGAAAAAGGCGACCTAGAGTTTTGGTGACTGGTCATTGTACAGGTGGGTAGTTTTTCCCAGCTAAGCAGGTCTAATATCACGGTTACATCTTAGAGTTGGTGCCATGATCTGCTTACGGCTGCCAAGGACAGTTCCGGTGTTTCAATCATGGATTCAACGGTTTAAAATCTGGGTGTAATCCTACGGGGCCCTTAAAAAGGCAGCCTGAATGTCCTTTGATGATCATGAAAGTCTATATCAATCTCTGAGTCTGTACAAACTCGATCTCATTAGACATGATGTTCACTGAAGTCAGTTGAAGTTGTTTTCTTGGCCTAAAGTCAAGTCTCCTGGTGCAACAAGTCAAACCACGGCTTCTTATTAGAACAGAAGACTGAAACAATTGAGTGAACAGGCTTCTGCAAGCAAAGATGATGTTCTTGAGACTCGCTTTTGCAATCAACAATCACAGGTGGAGAAGTGAAAGCAATTTACACATCAAGCCCACCTGCGAATGATCATATTAGACTTTACCATCGACATTGCTCCGAGAATGGAAGAGATAGGTCATCCACCTCGACTCAAGGCAAAGAGATTGAGAGATTGTGCTCATGTTTGCCTCCTTGTGTCAAGTTTGGGCAGAACAAGAGGGAGCAGACAGTACCTTTGTGAGTGTTCAATCCAGTAGTGGGACTTACCTTGGTATGCAGAGAATGTGTGTAAGAAAGAGAATACTCAGAGAGAGAGAGAGAGAGAGAGAGAGGTGGCATGCCAGCAGGAAACCTGTCCCAAATACTCCAGGAGGGTTGAGGTGGAGGCTCCTGACCCCAAAATGAAGACTAGAAGTCTTAAGATTCAAGAACCATGAGTGTACGTGCAGAGCTTGGGGTGGGTAATACGTCCGCTCAGTGGAGGTTTGCCTCTATCGCTGGTCTTGAGCCAGGGCAACGTGCTCGAGGTGCATGGCGGTCTTCCTTGCTAAATTGTCCATGACTAGAACATCAGGGCGTCTAGTTCATTGAAGCGATATCCATTACTCTTCCCTTCTTGCTGGCGAGGCTTTTGCTGGGGTGCGCGAAGTTTTTGTAAGTTCTCATAAGCACCTGCGGCGGCGTTTCTTGGAGCGTCCGGCCATAGCTGTTTTCGGCCAGTGAGAAGGAATCTGAGTACAGATCCACTTGAGATCTTCCGGAAGCCAAACCGTCATCCGTGCATGTGCATGCTGGTTTGGCTTCATGAACATTTCAATTCGATCTGTACTCGCAATCCTTATCGAAGTTTTGGTGTCGAGAATCATCAAGTCTGGCTACATAGGGAAGATGACCCCAAAGAAGCTTCCAGATGCTACCTAGATACACGTTTAGGGAGAAACGTGTTGCTCTTTCTCATGAAACATTCTTTATCTTGTGGGATCTTTGCATATCAAAAGCTATGGCAGACAAAGCTTTTTCAAGATCGAGTGTAATTGAAGCTGCTAGAGAAAAAAAGCGGGCTAGAGTTTTGGTCAATGCACGGGTGGGTGGTTTTCATGGATTCAAGGCAATCTGGCAATCCTCCGGGGCCCTTAATGAGTCAGCCTAAGTCTTTGTGATTCTGTAAAAACTCCATCCTATATGTTTCTTAACAGCATCTAATGTTGTGACATAGGTTGAGCGTCCACCGAAGCAGGGTCCCACAAGATCCCCAGCAAAGCTTCAAACAATCCCGAAGTTTTGCGCAAAGATGCCTTTGCATGATGAAAAGCAAGAAGTGATTCTCGGCATTCTTCGAGAGTCGAAAGAGCCAATTTTGATGTTGAAGGAGTCTGAGAATCACTTCTTGCTTTTCAGTTCTTCTTCCTGGAAGCAACATCTGTTGTTACATCCTTTGATTCTTTAGATAGCTGTTTTCCTCATCTCAGTAACCTAGTGCTCTCAGCTCTCCTGCTTTTCCCCCTCTTCTCTTAGGTTTCTTTCTCTTAGGTTTCTGGCTCTGAGTTGGTATCTCTGTTTTTCTGCCTCATGGCTCACTGTAAGAATATTTTTTCCTTAACTTTTTTTTTTTTTTTTTTTCAAAGGGCACAAATCAGACCCCTTAATAGGGAGAGGAGAAAATAACCTCTTTCACAGTAACCCGCCATGAGGCGTAGGAACGGGGAACCACCCAGGAACCATACCACACCCGTCAGTAGCTAGATTTGACCCCAGAATCGTCTGGGTGGCACTCAGTGCACTTAACACTTAACCAACTGGGCTACTGACTGTTGGTCTTTTTCTTTTCTTTCTTTTTTAATTATATACAGTAAGTCTTCCAGGGATACAATCCCCCTGTTCTGTATGTAATGTTTTTTTTTTATTAAAGATTGAAGTGGTCGGCAGGATACTGGGCCCTGGGCACGCGTCGGCTATCTAGCACCAGCACGGAGATGCTCGCCACGTCGCTAGTGCCCGCCTGTCCCGCTGCACGCTAAAGCTCTGCGGTGCTGCCCCTTTCTTCATCGCCTCGTTTCCTTTCGCTGATCAACCGTCTCTCATCTTCAAGTCTGTTGTACAAATCTCTGGTACACCCACACTAGGCCTTCTTTGCGCACAAGCTTGCCGTTGTTGGGATTTTGAGAGCAACCCACCTCGCACAAAATGGCCGAAAATTTCCAAGATGCGTCATCCGAGACACTCGAGGAGGCCGGTGACACTGTGCAGGTGACATTCTTCTACAGTTCTGTCCTAGTTTATGGATTTTCTGTATGCTAGCTGGAAAATGGTGTCAGATCTGTAGCGTTATTGAGTTTAGTACACTCAATGCATTGTCGAAGGGCCTAAAGTTTGGGGCGGGTCGTTTGCGTGCAGCACAGGATTGAAGTCTGTATGGGTAGAAGAATGAATCTATGGATTGTAGAGGTAAATCTAACATGGGGTCCTGTGAGATGCAGCCTGTCAACGAGCAGCTCGGCCAATTGAAGCTTGGGGGCCAGGACAATGTGAAAACCGCAGCCGATAGGTCTAACCAGGCTTTGGAGTCTTCCGGAGATGGAACCCGGAGCAGGTATTTTCTTAGCGATCTGTCCATCGTGAACTGATGGCCTTGTTCCCACACTGGACTCTGCAATTCCTGTGCTGAGCTTACCAACGTATTTGGCAATGGGTTGGGTTTGCAGAGCGAGTTTTTGCTGTGGTGCCGTAGAGCAGAGTCAATGTAGGCAGAGGGGTATAGGGAAGAGATGAGGGATTTGATGTTCACTCAGCTTACAATTTCTGGCTTGCAGCATACACGAGGCACAAGGTGCTGCACTGCCAGCGGAAGACCAAGTCTCACAGAAGCTGAGCTTGGCGAAGGAGAAAGCCGGGGCCGGCATTCACGAGTTGAAGGCTGCTGCCCATCAGCGTGCTCATGACCGTGTGGAAGGCCGTGCCCAGGAGGGCAAAGGAGCTCTGGAGCAAGGCTTGGCGACTGTGCAAGATGCACTGACGCAAGGGGCTACTGCTGTTTCAGAACGACTAGCACAGGCAAAAGACTCGGCCACCGACAACACTGGTGAAGGAAACTACACTGTAAAAACAGTAGACCACCAAACGGGGGCCGAGACACATGACAAGCCAGGGGTGGTGCGTGATGTCCCTACTGACGTTGCGCATGAAAACGCAGACCAAAAGCCAACCACCCTGCTCCAGTCTTTTACTGGTGTCATCTCCCAAACCGCCTTGTCTGTCAAAGAGGCTTTGGTTGGCAAGTCTACACCGAAATCGGATCATAGTGCAGTAGCTCAAGAAGGGTCGACAGACGTGATTCAGTCCGTCGGCGATAGCCTTACGCAGTCTGCAGTGTTGGCCAAGGACGCCTTCAAGGAGCAGGTGGGTCAATTGACAGGCAGCTCAACTGACTCTACTTCTACGTCAAGGCCTCAGCAAGGGGAAGGCGTTCTGAACAAAGTGGCTGGCACCATTTCGCAGTCTGTACAGTATGTGAAGAGTTCCTTGGTGCCCAGTTCAGCAGCCCCTGCCAATAACCCCAATCCAGGATTACCTTCTGACGTGCCTCGCAGAGCTGAATGAGCACCAAGCAAACTTGCCCTCGGACTAAATCCAATCAACACTCTTCCTGCCTGTATTCTCAGATATTCGTCCCTAGGCTTCACCTTCATTTGTTTTCTGTGACTCAGAAGAGAGAGTGTGTGTATCTTTGTATTGAACAAATGTCTGAATACATGCTTTCAAGTCGTCCATGATGGATAGTGTAAACTGGGTGTGAGGTTTTTCTCACATATCCAGTGCTGTAGTTCCTCAGCTTGAGGAATATGTAATGTGGCAGCCTGCCATGATGAGAATGAACATGTGAGTGTCAGTAAATGTGCAGATTCAGAAAGTGTGAAAAGATGCAGTGCTAATTTGTATGTGGAAGGGAGCAACATGTATCTGAAATAGAGGGAAGAAATTTTTCCCAACATTCTGCCAACTCCACAGATATTTAAAATTTGTGGACGGAAAGCACTCCCAATGATTCCTCTGCAAGACAGCACAAGGGCAAACATTACCGTATGGGTGATGATGCACTGCAGAACAGCATACATACCCTGCAGTTGAACAAATAAACAACTCATCCTTGATCAAGGCCTGTCACATCTATCGTCCCCAAACGACATCCTACACACCCAATGTAAAACAAACCAGGCCAAGATGTTGGAGGCAACAATTGATCCTTCAAAACCCTTACTTCCTCTTTTGGGTTGTGATATGAAAATTGCAGTGACAAGAGATATGAAGTGTAACCAAAACCACAGAATAGTCACTTCCCCAACCATAGGAAATATTCTTACACTAGCCATGATCACCTCCTTCAGATCTGAATGGCAGCTTCTCATCGCACTTGCAAACAAGCAAGAAATTTGGAGGCTACCTAAGTAAGCTTCCTTTGTCATGGCTTGCTTAATTTGGAGCTTGGACAGAATTAGTCCCTAGTGATGCATTCAACCCTTTCAAATACATCTCTGAATGGGAAAGCTCCTGAAGAAACTTTGCAGAACCATCTGTCTAGTCAGAATTTGTCCTTAGTAATGCATTCAACCAATTTCCTTTCAAATACATCTCTGAATGGGAAAGCTCCTGAAGAATCTTTGCAGCATAACCAGCTGTCTGGATTCCTTCTGGAGCTGTGTACCTGCTCAAGCCACTTTGCACACCCAGGTCAACCATAACTGGTGGTAACATCATGGTTGTGTCTCCTACAACACGGGTGCCATGCCCTCTTCAATTGCCAGGGGGAGTGGCTCGAAATCCAAAGAAATTGGCCTGGACAGTGGACACCTCTCTTATTTCAAATTTTGAGTATCTAACTGGTGAACAAGGTACAGAAAGTATCCATGATCATTTATGTTCCAAACCATACAGTCCCAGTCTAGACAACATAGCTTATAGCTTCTACAAGCTACACTACAAGCTACATAGTGCTTTCACAACCAGTCAGATTAGAGGGTGAAAGTAACGCCGTGAAAGCCAAGGAACCATTTAGCTAGGCCTTGCGTATCCATGCTGTTGGAGTCCTGGCTTTTAGAAACACGCATGCCCCTCTGCATGCATGGTGATTGTATCTGCAAACATACAAATCTCAACAAGTTACACCATGATCCTTGACACCTGTACGGTTAGAGCTTTTACATGAGCTGGTCCAACAAGTATTCCGATCACGGGGGAGGGGTCCTATCTACCCAAATTGAATCAACCCCTTACCGAGCCTCTATTGTTGAAGTGATCAAACTCTATCAATAAAATGTACTGAGCGAGAGGGCTCCATATATACTACTGCACCACTACTTCGTGATCAACTGGTAAGTACTCATAGAGGAGAGTGCAGGCACTGACTAATGAGTAATGCCACCACCAAGGTAACTAGTACTGCCTGGATGGATAACAATTGTCCACTAGTAAATATAGGGAAACCTAGGAGTTACTAGATGACAAGACGAGGGGAGAGGTATTTCTGACACCTCCTCTCACTCTCATGTCTTCAGTGACAAAAAGTTAGATAATGCACTCTTCTTTCCAGGGATAGACACTCTTGGTCATGGTGATTGTGTACTCCTCTGGGCCACAAGCATCTTCATCCGTTTTTCTCCGTTGTCTTGCCGAGAAAATTGTCGTGAGGGTAGACTTCGAGGTCTTCTCCTCTATTTGACTCGGAGTATCAAGAATGCAGTCAGTGACTTAGGTTGTTGTGAAGACGGCCGTGAATGCGACCGAGGCAGTTGCCTCCTCTTGAACTGATTCTCTCTGCAATTGAGAAAGGATTGGCACATTACTAGCCTTTGCTGCTAGTTTCTGAAGATTTGACAGTGGAACACACACCCAATCGCTCCCTGAGCTTTTGGAATTTCGCTTTCCCTAGTGGCTTCGTAAGAATGTTTGCAATGTAATCTGCCGTAGGAACATGCTCTAGATTAACCTCCCCTATCCCAACTTTCTCACGTATGAAGTGATGTTGTACTTCAATGTGTTTCGTTCGTCCATGAATCACGGGGTTCTTAGCAATTTAATTTGATGCTGCTCATATTGTCACACCACAATTTTACCAGGATGTCCTTTGTCTGTTGTAGCTCTGAGGTGAGCCGATTCAACTAGATAGACTCCTTGGTTCCCTCTGTGAGAGCTTGGTATTCGGCTTCAGTCGATGAACAAGAGACTGTTGGTTGTCTCTTGCTTGCCAATGTGGTTGGGCCATTGCCGAGACTAAACACGTATCATGTGGTTGATCTTCTAGTGTGTGAGTCGCCGGCCCAGTCTTCATCTGTGTACCCAGATATCACATTCTCTCCCCCTTGTTCGTAGAAGAATCCATACTCGACTGTACCCTTTAGATACCTGAGGACATGTTTGGCAGCAGCCATGTGAGGCTCGTGAGGGACTGTCATGAATCTGTTGATGACTCCCCCCGCAAAAGCTATATCTGGTCTCGTATTCGTAAGATATATCAGGTAGCCTATGATAGTTTGGTGTTCCACCGCATTCAAGTGGTGCTCCCATATCTGCTACCAGCTTAAGATTTTCAAACATCGGTGGTGTTCAGGCAGGATTACAATCGGTCATGCTGAATTGTGCCAGAGTTTGTAGGGTGTATGCCCGTGAGTCATGAATATCCCCTAGTGTCAAAGTTGATAAATTCTATCCGCAGGTAGTGATTGATATGACGACATTGGTCATATCAAATCTTTTGCTCAGCTATGATTGAGTCCATTCTATCTTGTTGGTGTTGTCACCGGTGATAGGGAGATCATCTACATAAAGCACGAGGATTACAATTCTTCCATCCTCAATCGAAATATAGTACAGATTATAATCTGCACTGCTTCTTTGTAGACCCTGGGATTTAATATAGGCATCAATCTTTTCATACCAGGCTGCACGGGGGGCTTGTTTCAACCCGTAAAGTGCCTTGTTAAGCGTACACACCTTGCTTTCCTGGCCATAAACAACGAAGCCTTCAGGCTATGTCATGAACACTTCTTCCAAGAGGTCTCCATTGAGGAAGGTTGTTATGACGTCGAGGCGATACATTGGCCACTTGTTTTGGGATGCAAATGCGATTAGAGCTCTTAAGGTACTTCACTTTATGACTGGCGTAAAAGCTTCCTGAAAATCCACACTTTGATGCCGCTCGAATCCCCTAGCCACCAATCGAGCTTTATGGACAGGGGCAGCTCCTCCAAGCCCTTCTTTTCGCTTATATACCCATTTTCGCACTGATTGGTTTTTTCCCCTTCGAGCGGATCGACAAAATCCTATGTGTTGTGCTTTGAAATGTTGTCCATCTCTTTGTTCATAACTGCAATCCAACTTGGATCCCCGACAGCCTGATGAAATTGATCATTTCCTCAAGAGCTAACATTGCATTGACTGATGCATCAGTTCCTTTCCTGATTGGGGGAAGAGAGAGAAGACTCCGGCCGAGACCGGCGTAACTAAGAGCCACTTCGCCTCACGGCTGGGTGGGCCCTATGCAGGTGTCTAGGGGACACCGGGTAACCACGTTAGGTAGCCTTTCTTCCCTATGTTCCTCGGTTGGTCTGTCGTCCCTAGAGCGTCCTCATAAAAAACGATGTCCCTCGATATCACAATTTTTCTATTTTTACGATCTTGATACTAGCATGTCATTGTGGTGTCACTGAGCATACAGTAATGATTTTTTTGGTTGTTTGCTATTAATTCAGTGTTGATTCGGTGTTGATATATGGCTTGCTTGACATTGAATCGACACAAACACAACTACTTGAAATGTAGCAACCTAGGGTTAAAAGAATATCCACACCTGGCGTTGATTTTGTGTACAGTTAGTATTCATTCATTATTAGTTGTTACAACACATTTCAAATTTCAAGTCAATTGTTAGATTGATTTGTGTTGTGTCAATGTTGAATTCAGGATGTTTCATAGATGAAGTGTGGGGTCGAAGTTGAGAAATGTTGATTTTATAGCCATCGATTCATTGCTATGTTTGCATTAAATTGTCAAACATTGATTTTTTACAGATGTTGATATTTCCAACTGCTATTAAATTTCTAACAACATGGCCCACCCTCTCACATTGAAAGCAACAAAAATTAATGACTTATCCGACCTGTAGATGATCTAGAAAACGCAAGGGTCATCAAATTGGAGCATGCAAGAAGGCCATGCATAGTAGATTGTCTAAGTGGCGAGTCAAGATTAGCCACAATTGGGCCCACTGGGGAGCCCTCTTTTGTAATTTTTACCATTGGATTTTAGGTAGTATATTCCACAGGGCATTGGGTGAAACATCTATTATAAAGGGTTTAATTTTTGCAATGAGCTCACCTTGAAGAATTGCTAAGATATATATGGAGATCATTTTGACCCCCCCATAAGCAGTACATACAAAGGACCCTAACAACAGAAAAGTTGTTTGGCTTGAAAGTTTTATAGTAATTAACCAGGATACCATACCACATTTCTATGTCGGGGAGGTACGAGCAAGAAAATTCATCCAGTCACTCAACGAGCATGGTCAAAGCTCAAGTTCAAAATCCAAAAACAAGAAAACCCCATGCTAAACCACTAAAATCTCTCTTGTAGTGTGGTGAATTTTTTGACAATTTGCTGGACAAATGTACCTGGTAGGCAAGGTGAATATGGTAAGGTTCAAATTTTTGGATCTATGTACCCCAATCATTCAATGAAGCAAAAGGGCCAAGACATCTCGCACGCTCTCTGAATTAAGTTGGCTATTTGCATGGGGCCCACATGGCTATTGCAAAGTCATTTAAAGCTTGGCTATTGCATGTGGGCCCACATGGAGTGCATGCAAGAGCCACTCGAAAGTTTTAGATTGTAGGATGGTGCCCAAGTGCCGCCAACCGCGACTTGGGAAACTGGCTAGCCAAGAGAAAGTGATGTTAGAGAGAGAGAGAGCGCCTAGGAGGATGAGGGCAAGGGCTGGCGGCACTGCGGCAAAAAAAGTAGAACATAGGCCTTTGTGACACTATGGTTATAATAGTGTGAGGTGAAAGGACCACTCCAGCAATAGGAGTAGAATGGACGCCTTGGTCAACACTATGGCGATACTATGGCGATACTATGGCGATACTCTGGAAGGGGTGGGGATGGGAAGGGGAGGAGCCCTGGACTCGACAGCACGGATTGTTAAGGTGGATGGCCTTGCATCCTTCCGTATTTCATTGTACTGGCATATCAACGTGATATTTGTTTTTATATGCCAAGATCTGATCGTGTGTGCAGGAACAACAAGATATAAAACTATTTTATATGTACCCAATCGATTAAAGAAGCTTATTCCTCACGAGTTATACATTCAGACATATTTTATGTCAGACTATATGCATTGCGACTACTCAAAATTACATCTCCAACAGAATTTGTTGTACTCCATTACGACGTCGTATGCCTCTACACCGATTTTACAAAGGATTTGAGGTCAATGTGTAAGAAGGACCAAATGGATCTAATATGGTAGGTGTGTAGCCTCAAACTACTTACTTTTCTGGGGGCTGAAATTTGCCCAATGGCGGACCCTCAAGGATTAAACGTCATTATAATGAAATATATCTAACTTTGTTCTTTATGAATATTGCGGTTACATTGATTTAACTCTTTTGGAGTAGTACGCACTTTTCAGATTAAGTAACCTACGTGGAGAAATATACCTTCCAAACGATTCATCCTGCCTATACACAGCTCTATGCCTTTGTGGGTTATTGATTGCAATTATCTCCATATCCACCATATCTCTTTGTTCATCAACATCTAAACTTCTACTACGTCGCATTGAAACTAGATAGTTCTCGTTTATTACACAACAAGCATTAGTGTCTTTTACAACTTGGGAAACGACTCATTTTGAGTCGAAAAAGACAAAAATAACGGGATCGACTGAAGTAGTAAACGACTAGTTATATAGACATGGAAGTTGAATTGGACATCCAATGATTGGAGTGGTAAAAGACGCAGACTCATCAACGACTGCTCAGCGATTATTGCGATTATTGCTGAGTCACCACGTGGCGTAACCAGGCAAGCTGCTCGTGTGTCTGACCTTTTGGGCTGACTTTAACTTTTCCCTCCGCATGAGTGGAATGACTTACCAGACCGCGGTGACACGTGGACGCCGACGTAGTGGCGTCGCGATGAACAGCACTGCTGCCACGTGGTAGTCGACCACATAACTTGCAGTTGTACATGCCCAGTGGCAACTGCAACTGCGGAAGGCGACCAGCGCAACCATTGTTTTACTTCATGCTTTGAAGTTTTGGTGTTTGTAGTGAGCCGACTAGTACATATGCATGTAATGCCATACAAGAGAACTAATCATGTCATTAGAAATGCGAAAACAATGAAAGACATGCCATGAAACAAAAATGAAATGAAATGAAACAAAATGGTACTTTATTACATCTCGTAGGTTTCTTGTAGCTATTGATACACATGGTGTCAAGGACGAGAACATGATTAAACACAAACAACAGATCAGACTAGAGATACAAGACTAGACAAGAAGTCAAGGTCGACATAGCCGAATGCATGATGAGTAAACAAGAATCAAGATGATCTTTATAACAATGGGCAAAAGTACAAGATATTGAGACTCGACTTGAGTACTGGAATGCTGAAAACTGGACTAGAGTGCCAGATACTGGAAACCGGGCTAGAGTACTGGAAGCTGAACTAGAGTACTGGGACTAGAAACAACAGTAGCTCAAACTTGTGTTGGCGAAATTGAAAAGTGTCCAGTCTCGCCTCCTATATATACTGGAGACCAGAAAGTTTCGTAAGAAGTTTCCCCAATAGAGGTTTCTTGATGGAGAAGTTTCCCTAAACAAATGTTTCTTGATGAAGAAGTTTCCTTAAACAAAGGAGGTATCTTGATATAGAAGTTTCCTCCAAATGAAGCTTCCTCAGCAGTTTCCCAAGTTACTCTCGATAATTTGGTAAACTCCCGGTAACTTGATAACTAATGGTAACTTATGATAAATCATGATAGATCATGGTAAATTATGATAACTTGGTAACTTATGGTATTTACTCCTGGTAAGCTCTTCTGGGCTATATCTGTGACATCACCCCTCCTCTAGCACCGAGTTCCTCGAGGAGCGGTAAAATCTTGGACTTGCTTAGAGTTGGAGAAAATCCAAAATCTGACGAATGAAACTTGTCAAGTATTCGGCTCTTCGTTCTTGATTCAAATGATTTATAGGTCCCTGCAATTGTTAAGGACGAGAGTATAACTGAACACAAACAAGATATCAGACTAGAGGTACAAGACTAGACAAGAAGTCAAGGTCGGCGTGGCCGAATGCATGATGGGTATACACAAATCAAGATGATTTTTATAACAATGGACAAGAGTACAAGATACTGGAACTTGACTTGGATACTGGAACGCTAGAAACTGGACTAGAGTACTAGATACTGGAAACTGGACTAAAGTACTGGAAGCTGGACTGGAGTACTGGGACTGAAAACAAGAGTTGTTTGAACTTGTGTTGGCGAGACTGAAGAGTGTCCAGTCTCGCCTCCTATATATACTGGCTACTAAGAAGCTTCCCTAAGAAGCTCCTCCTATGGAGGTTTCTTAATGGAGAAGCTTCCTTAAAACAAATGAGGTATCTTGATGGAGAAGTTTCCTCCAAATGAAGCTTCCTGAGCAGTTTCCTAAGTTACTCTTGGTAATTTGGTAAACTCCCGGTAACTTGGTAAGTAATTATAAATCATGGTAGATCATGGTAACTTGGTAACTTCTGGTATTTACTCCTGGTAAGTTCATCTGGGCTATGTCCGTGACATCACCCCCCTCCTCTAGCGCCGAGTTCTTCGAGGAGCGGTAAAATCTTGGACTTGCTTAGAGTTGGAAAAAATTCAAAATCCAGCGAATGGTACTTGTCAAGTATTCGGCTCTTCGTTCTTCACTCAAATGATTTATAGGTCCCTGCAACCATCGATAGTGTCCAACACCTTGAACTTGGGACCACGCAGTGATTTGAGCATTCTGATTTTCGAAGCTGCCTTCAAACATGATTTCGTTGTCATCTGGGTCCAAAACCTCAACCTCCAACAGAACTATCAGACTTCAAGTAGGCTCCACTTGTCATCGTATGGGTCCAGACGAGGAAGTACGCGTCACATTGGTGGCCCATCGTCTCGAGAGCGTCGGCGTGATGTTGAGGGTCGTGAAAATCGGAACGGCTGATCTTGTAGCTGGGTAAGCGACAACTCTAATGTATCTAATTCTTGTGACTCCATGCTACCAATACAAGATGCAAGAGTACTGGAAGTGTAGTTATATATACTGATGTGTGATGCTCTTCCCTCCTTAGCGTATATCAGGTACATTGAATGTGGAGTCTTCACCTTGAAGCTAAATTGGCCATTGTGACGTCTTATTGACGTGTAGCTCGGGGCTTAGCTGGATATCGTTGATGAAACTCTTGGACTTTGTCAGATACATTGGCGAGGTTGGATGAAGGTTCTCACGTTCGTTCACTTATGTCGTAGCCTTTCCAATGTACGAAATACTCAAGACGTTTATACTTGATGCGAGAGTCTAGGACTTCGTCGACTTCATACTCAATTTCTTGATTAACTTCGATTGGTGGAGGTGGTACGGAGACTCTCCCTGGAATATTCGATGGATGATACAACTCCAATAATGAAACATGAAAGACTGGATGGATGCGCATACTTCGTAGGAGTTCAAGCCGAAAACTGACCGGATTTATTTGTCGAATAATTTTGAATGGTCTCAGGCGTTGATAATCCAACTTCTTTGATAGTCGCGACGTTTGTATGTCCCGTCGAAGAAGCCACACACAATATCCGACCTTGAACTGGGGTTGGAGTTGGCGACGCTGATCTGCATACTCCTTGTATTGTTTTTGAGCTTCTGCGAGGTGGAATGTAAGCTCCTTGTGAATCGTAGCAAGTTGAGTAGCAAGGTTTTCTGTAGCAGGGCTTCCAACACTCTTCATGTAGAAAGGGTTTGCTCGAGGATGATGACCATAATTGGAGAAAAATGGAGTTTGCTTGGTCGAAGAGTGTATAGTGTTGTTGTAGGCAAACTCAGCCAATGACAGAAGGTCCGTCCAATTATATTGGTGATAATTTATCATACAACGAAGATACTGCTCCAAAATCTGGTTTACACGTTCGGTTTGACCATCAGTCTGTGGATGATTAGCTGTAGAGAGGTTGATCTTAGTATCCAATATGTGAAATAATCCTCTCCAGAAATTTGATATGAACTGTGGTCCTTGATCAGATACGATGTCCTTCGGGAATCCATGAATGTGGTAGATATTATTGAGGAAGAGTTTTGCAGTTTCATCGCCGGTAACCGTCTTATTACATGGAATGAAATGTGCTATCTTCGTCGATCTCCGACCTTGAACTGGGGTTGGAGTTGACGATGTTGATCTGCATATTCCTTGTATTGTTTTTGAGCTTCTGCAAGGTGGAATGTAAGCTCATTGTGAATCGTAGCAAGATGAGTAGCAAAGTTTTCTGTAGCAGGGCTTCCAACACTCTTCATGTGGAAAGGGTTTGCTCGAGGATGATGACCATAATTGGAGAAAAATGAAGTTTATTTTGTCGAAGAATGTATAGTGTTGTTGTAGGCAAACTCAGCCAATGACAGAAGGTCCATCCAATTATCTTGGTGATAATTTATCGTACAACGAAGATACTGCTCCAAAATCTGGTTTACGCATTCGGTTTGACCATCAGTCTGTGGATGATTAGCTGTAGAGAGATTGATCTTAGTATCCAATATGTGAAATAATCCCCTCCAGAAATTTGATATGAACTGTGGTCCTCGATCAGATACGATGTCCTTCGGGAGTCCATGAATACAGTAGATATTGTTGAGGAAGAGTCTTGGAGTTTTCTCACCGGTAACCATCTTATTACATGGAATGAAATGTGTCATCTTCGTAAAACGATCCACAATAACAATTATTGAATCGGTGGTCTTGGAAATTGGAAGGTCCGTAATAAAGTCCATAGACACAGATGACCATGGACCCTTGGGAATGGGTAATGGTAGAAGAAGACCGTAAGGTCGATGTCGTGGTCCCTTCGCTCTAGCACACATGTCGCAAGATTTTATAAATTCTTTCACGAGTTTCCACATGTGCGGCCACCAATAGTCCCTGGATATCAATTCCATTGTTTTGTTGAAGCCAAAATGTCTGCAGCCGGAAGATCATGACCTGTTTGAAGAATTCGAAGTCGTATAAGTCCTGGAGGTACATAGAGAAGTCTTTTGAAATAAAATAAGTCATCTTTGAATTCGAAGTCGGTTGTAACATGTGGGTTGTTTCGAGGTCGATTTAGTTGACTTCGTAGTGTCCACTACAACAGAACCCGGTATATCTGACTGCGAGGCCGCGGTAGTCATGGTTTTCCTGACTTTGACCATGACTTCCCTATATTTTTGGACCAAATGGGGCTTCACGTAGTCGTTGAAATGACTGCGTGACTACGTAGTCCTCTGGGTGACTTCGTTGGTAGACTTCATCATGACTGCATGGCTCCGCACTAGACGGAAGGTTGGTCAACGATGGTTGACTAGCACGAGCTCACCACCAAACAGTCGTTGGAATGGCTCCTAGTGTGAAGCCTGGTAGCCAAAAGGTTTAAAAAAAATTTTAAAGTTGCTTATAGGGTTGCCCATTAGAGGGCCGGGACTTAGTTTTTTTTTTTTTTTTCTCCTGCGCAGTTTCTTAGTATCGAGTTGTTGTGTCATGGAACGCGAGGATCGCATGATAGGGTGTGGGATGGAGGCTTTGTATTGAGCTACTGATGTGGGGCGAAACGCAACCTGCACCGCAACCGCAATGGGCTCTTGGCTCCTGTTATCTTGGGAGAGTCAGCTTGGCTTGGTAGTCCGTGTTTCAATTTTACCTTTGTGGAAAAGGGTAAAAGGTCCATGGTGACACTGTCAAATTTAGGGTATCCAGAAACAGATGTGGTAGTATTGAGGATACAAAGGGAGTGTTTGAGAATATGGCTGAACAAACCTAGAGTGTGATGATCGCGGGATATGCCCAGCATGGATGTGGGATGGAGGCATTGGAGACCTATGAGCAAATGATATGGGAAGGGTAAAGGCAAACCAGGTCACGTTCGTTTGTACATGCAATGGGTGTGCGAGCCCGGCAGCCCTGGAAAAGGGCAAAGAGGTCCATGCTGACATCATCAGAGCTGGAATTGTACGAGATGTCATTCCAAACGATACCCTGGTAGACATATATGCCAAATGTGGCAGCATCGAAGCTGCAAAGAGAAGGCAAATACTACTTCCATTGAGCGTTTTCAACTGTCTTCCTAGTGCAGATGCTTGGGTGCAACACAGTACCACACAATCCTTATTTTATGAACGAGCGTTGATCACGTGGATTTAATGATGGCAGGATCTTCTTCGACCTGTTGCAGCTTGGTTTGCGAAGCTGAAATTGTACCAAATGTCATTCTGAACACTGCCCTGGCAGCTCTGGAAAAGGGGAAAGAGGTCCATGGTGACATCTTCAGAGCTGGAATTGTACCAAATGTCATTCTGAACCATACCATGGTGGACATGTACGCAAAGTGGGTGCATCGAGCCCTGGACAAGGGCAAAGAGGTGCATGGCGATATCATGAAAGCTGAAATTGTACCAAATGTCATTCTGAACACTACCCTGGCAGCCCTGGAAAAGGGGAAAGAGGTCCATGGCGATATCTTCAGAGCTGGAATTGTACCAAATGTCATTCTGAACAATACCCTAGTGGACATGTATGCAAAATGTGGTGCATCGAGGATGCAAAGGGAGTGTTCAACACTATGGCTGAACGAGATGTGGTGTCGTGGAGTGCGTACTTGCAGGGTATGCACAGCAAGGACGTGGGATGGAGGCTTTGGAGACCTATGAGCAAATGATGGGGGTAGGGGTGAAGCCCGGGAAAAAGCAAAGAGGTGCATGGGGATATCATCAAAGCTGGAATTGTACCAGAGTCATTCTGAACACAACCGGTAACCAATCCATTCATTGGCTGCATTGTTGTGTCAAAAGTCCATGCGTAGACTAGAATCCACATGTTCAATGGTGGGCAGGGAAAACCGTTCTTGCTGCCCAAAGCATGTGATAGTCACAAGCCTAGCAATTGTCTCTGAAAAATGATGGATGACTGGTGCCTTGGTTACAGCATCCACCCTTGTCAACTCTTGCGATGTTGCAATGAATATACCTGCAACAGGCATTGATTAGAAGTTAGCTTTACTTCCATGTCAGCTGCTAGCAGCAAGGCAAGGATGTATGCATGATTTGTGTAGAGTCATGGACAGCTGAAGAGCAGGGATAGAGTGGGGGTCCAGATTCACCTAAGAAGGTCAGGTTTCAAGCTCCAAATTATCTATCATTCCCTGTGGAAGGACAAGTACAAGAAACAGATGGTCAAGTGGAAGCCGCATCAGCAGCGGCGCAATTGATAAAATCAGGCATTGTTAATGAAGGCACCTTCTTCAACACATTTCACCTGTTTTTCCCTCTTATCAGAATTGGCACTCTATTTTCATGTTCAATAGCTACAATCAACTGGAAGCTGCAGCAGCGGCGGCGGAATTGATAAAATCAGGCACTACTAATGAAGGCACCTTCTTCAACACATTTCACCCTGTTTTCCCCTCTTATCAATAACGGCTCTAAATTTTCATGTTGAATTCTGCAAGTTAGCTGGTTGAGATAACCTTTGTAGTTTGGAGTGACTTTTGACATGATACTGCCAATGTGACAACATGAAAGAATCCAGAAACATGTAACGAAGACCACAAGAAGCTGTGGAGTGAATACTTTTCTGACCCCAGTCAACGGTGGGACAATCAAGGCAAAAAGGTGAATGCCTATTGGATTACAGAGAGTAGAAGATACAATTGAGCATAGGAACTGGTGTGATAAGTTGAGTTGGGTGTTTCCCAGAACAATTCAAGGCTTTCATTGTCATCTGCTAGCAGCAAGGCAAGGATGAATGCATGATTTGTGCAGATCAGGCATGGATAGATGAAGGAGCAGAGATAGAGTGTGGGTCCAGAATCATCCAAGAGGGCCAGCAAGAGGGCAGCTCTTTGTGTGCTTGATTCTCACTCCCATTTGGTGTTTGTCGTGGTCTCCTTGGCAGGATTTCCCACCACATCCCCTTTCTTCCAAGCAGCCAGTTGTCAACCTTGCTCTCCCATTCTTCACCCTCTTCGTCAGTGAAGTACTCCCTTTCTCC
The DNA here is from genome assembly GCA_030704615.1 of Takakia lepidozioides. Classification (NCBI taxonomy): domain Eukaryota; kingdom Viridiplantae; phylum Streptophyta; class Takakiopsida; order Takakiales; family Takakiaceae; genus Takakia; species Takakia lepidozioides. The sequence continues at coordinate 41,006,253 of CM060731.1, forward strand.
TTTTTCATGTTCCAGCCATTTAGGTGGGATCTCCCTTAATACTGCCTTCATTTGTTGCATTGCCATGCATTTACTCTCTGTGGTTTTAATTTGCTCATACCCAACAGTTGGAAGAATTCCATGTGTTGGACTGATTCCACTCTAAGTTGCAATTTCCATTCTTTTCAATGCTTCTCACAGGCTGGCTTTTGCCGGAACAGGTTTGTCCTCTTCACTTAAGTTTTCCTCTCTTCATCATATCTTCTCCAAATCTGGTCACAGGCGTCCTCATTTCCTTCTGTCTTTGGCGCATCATGCTCATCCTCCTTGACTGTCCCTTGTGGTTCAGCTCTTGTTTGTGTGTCTCCATCAAAGGGACATCCTTCGTGTGGTGGAATGCTGCTCACAAGAAGTGCTTGTTGTGGGCTTCTTTGCAGGATTTTTCAGCTCTGTTCTTCCCTCTTCACCTTTCCTCCTTTCAGGTGCTCCTCCTCTCAATTCTAGTGCCTTTGTTTGCTGCATTGCAGTGTGAAGTGTGGCTCAAGGATGTACCCCCTCCCACTTTCATGTTGAATTATTCAAGTAAGCTAATTGGGTGGATGCAACTCATATATATGTTGAGTGCAGGAACCTCGTGGATGTAGTAGGAAGCAACAGCAACAATTGCACACTTGATAAAATCGGGTACCCTCATCTTCAATACATTTCAGCCTATTCTGTCATCTTTTCAGAGTAGTCCCTAGTTGTCCAGCGAAGGGGAGGATGTATATGGATTATGGGTGTTGTGGTAGGGATAGCTAAAGGGGCACACAAAGTAGGGCTGGTTCTGTTTTCAGTGCACATGGTGCTACTTACAAAATTATTCAATCAGAAATACAGGGTGATGAACTTGTGCCCTTAGACTGTATTTTGAGGAGCTAGATTCTGGGACAGTAGAGCTATTTTGTAAATCTGACTGGCAGTTGTTTAAGAGAATCTCTTTTTACATCTGTTGTTGGCTTCAGTGTCTCTGTTTTGCACTTTGTCACTTTGTTCTTTCTTGTGAATGATGGTGTGTTATGATTTTCCAAATAATATTAAAAACCAAATTCTCAAACAACTAATTTGATGTCACGCGTCCAACCCAACAAACCACTTTACAGTAGGCACCATGACTACACAACATCGCATCATACATTGACATGTGTCATATCCTTGGAAAAACACATGGCAACGAGCTCCTACAGACATAGTCATGGGAATGACTTTAAATACATTTAAAATTTAAAATAAACTAATCATATAATGCCACGGGTCCAGATATCAACATGTTGGTAGTCAAGATAATGACTGCAAGGCTTCCTCATAATATGTCACGTGTCAATTTTTGGAGATGCAATATGCGTACATCCACGAAAAACCTCCTGGACTTATTAAAAAGAGACATGTGTACAGTTTGCAGCAGCATACTAAGTCATGTATGGTAGAAGTACACATGACTGCCAAATGACAGTGAGATGTATTACTTGGTTCATCTTACTACAGTCATACGTGACCGACCATCATGTACTTATTATATTCACTTGGTTTGCACGACTTAAAGTCATTGCAGTCATATGTACCGTTTATGACTACGGGATAGTCATATATACAGTCATATATACCGCGATCTGTTGTAGTGGTCGTAGCAAATTGGTCGCTCTTCAGTGCTTCCTGAATATCTTTTATGATCTCTGCATCATCATAGGTGGACATGGATAGCATATTCAATTGGAGATTTGATGGTTTTAAGATGATGGATTTCTGTAGGTCGAAAGTTGTCTCCCGTTTTTTCGGCGCAAGATACGATCGTTGAGAAAGAGCATCGGGTTTCCATTGAAGATGTCCGGGGCAATATGTAATAACAAATCAAACCTTGCTTGTGACATACCTCATATTGCTTGACGTCGATTCAAAACACGAGCACTCATAAAATATTCGAGGTTTTTGTGATCGGTGGAGATAGTGACCTGATGTTTAGCTCCCTCCAATTAATGACGCCACTCCTCAAAAGCATCGATGATCGCTAGAAGTTCTTTGTCAAGGATTTCATAATTGATCTCTACAGCGGAAAATTTACGAGAACGAAAACCAACAGGGTGAAGTCGACCATCCGTACCGTATTGAGAGAGTATAGCGCCAAGTGCAAAGTCCGATGCATCTGCTTTAAAAAAAAATGGTTTAGATGGGTCTGCGGAGGGGGGAGTGAGCAGTGCGCGCGAGGGTGTCAGTTCTCCTCAATCAAAGGTGGTCGTCTTGGAGGGCTCCCCTGCTGCTAGCCCTAGTAAGAAACAGAAAGCCCGTGAGAGGGCAAAAGAGAGGGCAAAAGAACAGGCGAGACAGAAGGCTAGCCAGGAGGAAAGAGAAAAGGCCACTGAAGAGGCCAGGGGTGCCGAAATGACAGATGCCCATGTAAGCGAGGGACGCACAGAGACGGTGGATCCCTCCAAGACACCATAAAGAGGTAGTAACACACCGGTTACACCATCGCGGACAAGAGCAGCCCCCGCAATTACCCATACGGTGGAGAGTGGATGAGAGGAAAGAACACCACAAAGAGCACGGATTGTGCAAGTTCGAGGTGAAGCCGGGGAGAGGGCAGTAGAGACGGGGAGAGTGCTCGAGGTGGTTTTGCCGGTGGTTGACCAGCCAAATTGTCGCGCACCTCACTTCGATAAGCTCCCCTTCAAGTCATAGTTACTCGCTTTGATGCGCGCGCCTGACTCCCAACCTGGCCGCCCGGGCCAACTTGGAGCTTTGGCTGCTCACCGGGACATAACGGTCCCCCTTCGCTTCCCACTCAACCCTCCACCTATTTGGGACTAGGAGAATTCCCTTTGGTAGATGGCAGTCCGGAACAGCTCCCCACTCTTTGGTCGCTTTCCAGCTCGCTCGCTTACTCACTAGTTTTTGGTCACCAACGGGCTTGCACCGTTCTCGAGGTCACTACTCCCCTTATATATACTTCTGTAGCTGTCCGCGGGGGTTTCACAACCAGCCATGCCATTTTATGGCGAACCACCACGAAAACCCTCGACTCCCGGTGATGAGTCGCGGTGAGTCTTGGCCCACTCACTACGGCCCCTATGGACCGTGATGAGTCCCAAGACTCCCCACGACTCCCACCACGAGGTCTCCGCCCCCATGGTGAGTCCTATGCCACCCCCACTAAGTCCCGCTAAGCTACCACCACCCCTTGTGGAGCCACCCCCACCGCAACCCGGTGTGCGGGGCTCCACCTAGTGAGCGCCTCCGCCTCCTTGGGTGCCTTGGGCACTCAAGGGTGCTTCAGCCCCCCATACCTATCGCTGCCGCTGCCTCCACCACAGGGGCAACCCCTCATGTGTCCCGACCCCCTTGCCCTCAAGGCAAAGGGCCGTGACACACACCCCTACCAACAGGGAGTCGATGTCCTCATCGACTTGTTCATTTTGTAGAAACGAACATCCAAGTTGTGGCGTCCCACATCAAGGAGTTTGTTTCCGTACCATGGCGTCCCATGGCAAAGAACCAAACCCCACACTTGACTCTACTCTCCACTAGCTAGTTCGGCCGACTTCCTCCAAGTCCCGGCCAAGGGTGGAGCCTCTCCAGCTCCTCCCAGTGCACTCTTCTTGGCGTACTTCAAGGCCAAGGAACGATCCTCCCGAGGATCGAATCGCCTTACTGCAACAACATTGCTTGCGATCGCTCATGATGCCGCTTTTGGCATCACCTTGAGCAAGGGTTCACCTGGAAACCCTCTTTGACTAGGAAGATAACCTTGAACCAACCGTGCGCCCCAATCACTACAATTGGGTCCGCCTTGGAATGCTGGCCTGAGGTACGGGAACACGCCGAAGCCGTACTACGACTTCGTCCCGAGGCTACACGATTATAGTACGTGAACGGAAGCACGTAGCTTCCGCGTTAGCCCGCACTACAAGGCAACCTCGGTAGCGCAGTTATAGTACGCGCACGCGCCAGGTGCGCACTAGCACGTGAACTCCCAAAGAAAAGCGCAAGTTTCCTTGCCCTTGGATGGGAGTCACCCGATTTCGGCACTGCGCAAACACACGATTAACCCAATTTACCTCTCTCCCGCTTTTGTAAGCTAGCATGCCTTCTACACACTAGCCAACCATACCATGCATCGCCATTCCAAACCAAAATAGAAGCACAACATTTTGAAACATTTCATTTAAAGCAAATTTGTACAATACAAGTTTTGCAATGGATTCCTGAGCTAGCTAAGCCGGGCTAAGCATGCATTTCCTCCCCCACGCTCCAAGCTTGATTCCCCATCAACGCTTCTTCCGCTTTTGAGGTCGCCCTTCGAAAGCTGCAACCGCCTCGGATGCGTTTCCCATTTCTAAGGCACGCACCCAAGATGCCTCCACATGATGATAGCCCTTCCATTTGACGAGATACTCCGTTTCTCGGTTCCTGAACCTCCTCGACTTAAGTATTGCCTCCACCTCGTACTCAGGTTCATTTTCATGATCCAACAGCATAGGTGGTGGACGCAACACTTGATGCCGATTCGGACGCGCTTCATCTTTGAAGTAAGGCTTCAAAAGGGATACATGGAATACTGGGTGCACCTTACTATTTGCCGGCAGCTCCAATTCATACACATCCTCATCATTAACCTTCCGAATGTGAAGGGTCCCGCATACGGAGGTACGAACTTCGGACTCACTTCCGGAGGTAGTCGGAAATTCTTGATGTTCAACCAGACCTCTGTGCCTGCCTCAAACTTCACTTCCCTCCGCTTCCGATTCGCCTGCCTTTCATACCGTTTCCTAGCTTTGGCAATATTGTACTTTGCGAGCTTCAACAAACGCTCGCGTTCTTCCAGTACCGCCGCTACTGCCGGTTCCTCAACGTCCTGGGCGGCCCAACTTGTCGGCACCAGAGGTGTTTTCCATAGACCAATACGAAAGGGAAAACTCCCGTGTGGAGTGTTCTGTGTTATTATAACAGAACTCTTGCCGCGTCTAAGTGTTCTACCCAGTCTGTTTTGGTCTGCCGACACGTAATTCCGCAAGATCTGCTTCACTACGGAATTCACCCTTTCTGTTTGGCCGTCGGTCGTAGGTCGGAAGGCGGTGCTCATCTTCAGCCTCGTCCCCATCTTCTTCCAAAGTGCCTCCAAAATTTACTCGTAAACTTTGGATCGCGGTCCGAGACAATATCCTTCGGGACTCCATGATGTTTTAAAACGTGGGCGAAGTAAAGTCGCCCTGTCTCCTGCGCCGTTGCCGTCTCCTTGGTGGGGATGAAATGGCCCATTTTACTGAACCTATCCACCACCACCATGATTGCATCGAATCCTTTTGACAGCGGCATAGCAGTCATGAAATCCATCGAGACGCTTTCCCAAGTCCCCTCTGGAATTGGCAAGTGTTGTAACAGCCCCGCTTGCTTTTGTACTCGCTCCGATTTTGTTGGCATGTGGTGCATGTCTTGACATACTCCTCTGCCTCCTCCCTCAGTTTGGGCCAGAAATACTCTTTCTTCAAGAGTGACGCAGTGCGCTTGGCTCCGCCGTGGCCCGCAAGCGGGCTATCATGGCATTCTCTCAAGAGGCTATCTCTGATCCCTCCCTTCGGCACGTAGAGACGTTTTTTGCTTATACGGAGGAGTCCATTTTGCAAGTGGAACTGCGATTTAACCCCCATCCTCAAGTCCTGCATCGCGGACTTTGCCAGCTCATCCTTCCAGCAAGCCTTCCGGATCTTCCTTTGGAGCGCCGTCTCGCCCTTGTACACCAACAAGAGCTGCTGCTTTCTACTTAAAGCATCGGCCACCACGTTATCTCGTCCCGGTTTGTACTGGATATCCACGTCGAACACCGCCAAAGTATCTTGCCACCTAAGTTGTTTTGGAGACAACTTGGGCTGCGTGGCAAAATACTTCACCGTGACATTGTCCGTGAACACCTTCACTGGGTTGGAACCAACATAGTGGCGCCAAAGCTCGAGGCAATGCACCACCGCCTTCATCTCTTTTTCGTGCGTCGGCCACCGTCGCTCCACTTCATTCAGTTTCTTACTTTCGTAAGCCACTGGACGTCCATCTTGCATAAGTACACCCCCAATCGCGAAGTCCGACGCATCTGTATATGAATCTCAAATGGACGATCGAACTCCGGGATTTTCAAGACTGGAGCTTCCGCCATCCGCTGCTTCAATTCAGCAAAAGCTTGGCCACAAAATGTATTCCATTCCCAGACTTTGGATTTACACAGAAGGTCCGACAACGGCCCCACGATCTTGGCGAAATTTCTCACATACTTCGGTAATAGGAGGCGAGTCATAGGAAGGATCGCAACTCCCAGGACCAAAGTCGGAGGCTCCCAGTCCAAGATCGCCCTCACCTTTCGTCATACATTTTGATCCCATCTTGTGTAATCACATGCCCCAGGAACTCCACTTTTGTGACCCGAATTCGCACTTTGAAGCTTTGGCATACAACTTCCCTTCTCGCAATTTTTGGAACACCCTTTTTAGGTGCTCCAGGTGTTCTCCTTTGTTCGAGTACACCAGAGATGTCGTCGATGTACACGATCACAAAATCATCCAACCACTCCAGGAAAAGGTGTTTCATCAGCGTGCTAAATGTTGCTGGTGCATTGGTGAGCCCAAAAGGCATCACCAAGAACTCATATGAACCATACCTGTCGTGCACGCGGTCTTTCCTCATCTCCTTCCGCCACCCGAATTTGATGATAGCCGGAGCGCAAGTCGATCCGGCTGAAATACTTCGCTCCTGCCAAACGATCGAAGAAGAGGTCGTCGATCCTTGGCAAAGGGTACCGGTTTTTGATAGTCACCTTATTCAGAGCCCTGTAATCGACACACATCCGCAGCAGCGTCCCATCCTTCTTGTCTACAAATAGCACCGGGGCTCCGTAAGGTGACTTACTCGGCCGGATATACCCTTTGACATTAGATCCTTGAGCTGAGTCTTCAGCTCGACCAACTCTCTGTGGCTCAACGGTAGTAGGGCGCCTTGGCAGGCGGTTCCGATCCCGGTATCACCTCAATCTTGTGGTCAACTCCCTTCGTGGGGCAAGCCGCTTGGTAAATCCTCCGGCATCACATCCTGGTATTTCTCCAAAATCCCCTTGATCCAATCTGGGCTCGGCTCCCCATCGCCTTCTCCTTTCACTTCTCTAATGTAAAGCAAAAATCGGGGCTCGTGTGCCTCCTCCACGGCCCACTCCTTTGCTGACAGAAGGTTTATTCGCCCTCCCACGGATTTGGGCGTTTCCGACACTCGTAAAACCTCGCCACCATTACCACATGGCAGCGTGACTACTCTCTTGCGGCCATCTATGACCGCTCCGGATTTGCTCAAAAAGGTCATCCCCAAAATGAGATCCACTCCATCGATCTCGTAGATGGTGAAGTTCTCACGTCCCTCCCAACTCCCCAGTTGAAGAGGAACATCAAACGCCAACCTTGTCGCCAACTGTTGGTTCTCTTTGGCAGAACGCACCTCAATAGAGGCCCCCACGTCACTTGTCGGGAGTCCCAACTTTCGCGCCGCCGCCGGCGTCATGAAGGAGTGCGACGCTCCTGTGTCCACCAACAACGACACGTTAGTTCCGGATATTATCCCATCCACGAACAATAACTGACTCCCTTACGCAGGGCGCCAGTTTCCTGATACAACTCACAAGAATAGTTGCCTACCTTGCAAAGTCTTGGCGACCACCGCTTCCACAAGCGACTGATGGTATCTTCCGACAGCTCCGTGGTGCCCGAGTCATGTTCAATTGTTGAGGTTTTGTGCACTTCTTGGCCATGTGCCCGGGCTCCCCGCAATTGAAACACACTCCATCAAAGGTCGCCTTCTGTTCGCCATAAGCCGCTCCACCCGCTTTTCCTTTCGAAGCACCGGGTGCCGCCTTGACGTTGTGAAGGCCCTCCCTTCGATTTCCACGTGCCATTGTCGCCGCGTGGCCTATCCCACTTCTTTTCCGGTCGGGAGGAGTCACCTTCCCGCGGGTCTTCTTGTGGTTCAGCTCCGTACGGCCTTATCTCTCACCCCTAGGGACATCCGAAAGAAACATTCAGCCCTCTCAATTGCCTCGTTCAACGTCTTGGGTGGCTTCTCCTCCAACATCCGCCTGGCCCATGGGCCAGTCCCGCCACAAAGTTGAAGACCATTTCTGGTTCTGCCATGTCCGTGACTTCGAGCAACAGCACATTGAAAGCCTGGACATACCCCCGAATGTCATCTGTTTGCTTCAAATTCCTCATCTTGTCCCGGACAAGCCAGGACGCGTTGAGGGGCACAAACTGTCTCTCATCAATTCCTTGAACCCACTCCAGTCCAAGGTTTTCGGGCTTGGACCTCGGTCATGAAGGCGTTTCTGCCACCATTGTTGAGCATAGCCCCTCAAATAGGTGGGAGCCACTTCCACCCGATCCTCGTCACTCAACTTGGCCGCCCGGAAGTACTGCTCTAGCTCCAGGAGCCAGGTGTTGAGTGCCTTCCGATTTCGGACGCCCTCGAAGGTGTCGGGTTCCTTAGGCTTCACCTTAAACTTGCCTTAGTGGAAGTGGCATTAGCCGCCTTCAACACGTCTTTCAACGTCCCGCCAAACTGCGCCAAAACCCTTCCCAAAAGGCTGCCGGCATGGGAGGCATCTGTTGGTCGGTCGGAGCTCTCACGGATTCCTCGGGCTCCGACTCCTCAGATTCCTCCCGCTCTTGAGCGGCCTCGCTTTCAGAAACCTGCGTCGCTTCCTCAAACGGCCGCTTCGGTGATACGTCGCCCCCATCGGGCTCACCAGGATCATCATCTTTTGGGCCGTTCCGCTTTCGTTTTGGCTTGCCCGACCCCATGATGAGGCCAATCCCAAGGACGATCGCGTACTAAACTCTAAGCTCTGATACCAAGTGTCGCGCACCTCACTTCGATAAGCTCCCCTTCAAGTCATAGTTACTCGCTTTGATGCGCGCGCCTGACTCCCAACCTGGCCGCCCGGGCCAACTTGGAGCTTCGGCTGCTCACCGGGACATAACGGTCCCCTTCGCTTCCCACTAAACCCTCCACCTATTTGGGACTAGGAGAATTCCCTTTGGTAGATGGCAGTCCGGAACAGCTCCCCACTCTTTGGTCGCTTTCCGGCTCGCTCGCTTACTCACTAGTTTTTGGTCACCAACGGGCTTGCACCGTTCTCGGGGTCACTACTCCCCTTATATATACTTCTGTAGCTGTCCGCGGGGGTTTCACAACCAGCCATGACATTTTATGGCGAACCACCACGAAAACCCGCGACTCCCGGTGATGAGTCGCGGTGAGTCTTGGCCCACTCACTACGGCCCCTATGGACCGTGATGAGTCCCAAGACTCCCCACGACTCCCACCACGAGGTCTCCGCCCCCATGGTGAGTCCTATGCCACCCCCACTAAGTCCCGCTAAGCTACCACCACCCCTTGTGGAGCCACCCCCACCACAACCCGGTGTGCGGGGCTCCACCTAGTGAGCGCCTCCGCCTCCTTGGGTGCCTTGGGCACTCAAGGGTGCTTCAGCCCCCCATACCTATCGCTGCCGCTGCCCCCACCACAGGGGCAACCCCTCATGTGTCCCGACCCCCTTGCCCTCAAGGCAAAGGGCCACGACACAAATCCAACACAATGGGAATTTGGTTGAAGGGCATAATCATAGCCCGACTGTACTTTCGTGCAGCAGGAGGTTTAGGTGGGTTAAAAGCAGCATCCCCCCATACTTTAGGCTGTGGTGGCTGTGGTGTGGCTGTAGTAACAACAGGGTCAGCTACTGTCACAGTGACTTATTGTGGTCTTGGTGGCACTGGCTCTTGTACCACTGGCATCTCCTGCACCCCCTGCGAAGAAGACTGAAAAGCCAAAGTTCTGGCTTATAAATAAGAAGCCATCAGCTGCTCCTCAGGTACAAAGACTCTCTTGTCAATATTTGATGTCAGGTCCTCCACCTGAGTCTGCAGGCCGTCTACATCCTCTTGTAACTCCGCTATCCTACTATAGACATTGTCTATAGTAATTGTGGCAATATTTTGCACCTGCAGTCTGAGCTCATTCATCTCGCCTTGGGTGAGCTTCCGTGGTGCTTTGCCTTCCACCGGTCCTTGTGCTAACCAGACCTGCAGAAGTTGGTTATCCACCAAGTTGGTTGTGGTACCTCTGAGAGTCTGCTCTTCTCTGAGTTTGTACATATCTAACTACTGCTGTAAAGCCTCCATGCGCTTTGCATGAGGTTCAACCAAACTCGCATAGGCAGCAGCCAGATTATTGGCCTCCTTCCAAGCTTTGTTAGCCACAGAGAGTTCATTTCTATTGGACATGAGCGTTTGTTGCAATTCCAGGATGTACCTCTCTTGGGTAGCTTCAACCTGCCTGTATTGCTTGAAAGTATTCTCATTGCGACCGATTGTATTCTTCATATCAATAATGAGTTTTGTCTGCTCGACATTATCTGCCTGTGCCTTTATACATCTTTCCGCTTGGCTGTTAACTTCTAATGTAGTTTGCTCAAGCGTAGTTGTGAGTGTAGCACATTGTATGGCCATCCTGTCATGCACTGTCTGCAACTCCGTATGTAGTGCATTCACTTCTTGCAACTTGCTTTCATGCTTCACCTGCATTTGGTATAGCTGTTGCTTATGTGCTTCGTGCAACTGGTCTTGCGCGAGGCCTGCCTCAATCAATTGTTCCTTGGCCAATTGCAAAGCAGCTTTTGTACTCTCTAAGTCTTGCTGTATCTTGAGAGTGACCTCCTCATCGACCTTGTTTGCACACTCAGTGGCAAGTCGAGCCTCAAACTCCTTCCTGAGTTCCTCCCTCAAAGCTGCCAATTAGGTAGTTGGAACATGGGATTTGACATATGTGCCCAACAAATTAAGTGTCCTGCTTATGAAACTCATAAGCATGGCCTGTTGAGGGTCATCATGGTGAGCTTGCTGCTGTTCTCCTTGATCCTCAACAGTGTGATGCCTCACGAACCATTCAGGCCATTGCCCCACCAGATTTTCTTCCTGAATCACCTCATCCTCTACAGGTGCTGCAGTGTCTTGATATTCTACCTGTGGTACCTCCGTCAGAGGTGTGGGTATTACAACAACAGCAGGGTTTCCCCTGGACAACCGTTGTACCTCCGGAATCACTCTTTCCCTGACCAAACCAGAATTTTCATAGAGAAGGTCCCTCTTCTCAATTTCTGCCACCACCTGTTCTGTAGTGGGGATATCTAACCCTTCTTTCTTCAAATCAATTATTTGTGGTGGAACTGCATGGACAACTTGTGGTAACTCTGTGACAAGCCGATCATCTGGCTGTGATGGCTGTGATACTGAAGTAACTTCCTCTTTCCTCTCTGAAGGCCCTGCTTCCAATAATAGCAGCTCTCTGTGCTGCTGTGCCCCTTCCTGCACAAGAGCTTGGGAAACATTATCATGCGGTTTTCGTGAAGCCAGTGGATCCGCCACTACAGTCTTTCCCCGCCTCTGTCTCTTAGACTGGGGTTGCCCTGCCAGTCCACCCTCACTGTGCGAAGAGCCTTGCTCTTCCATTGTAGTGGTTTCGGCCTCAAACACTCCCATCTCCTTTCTTTCCCGAGCATCAAGTATGCAAGAATCAAGAATTATTTGAGCAATGATTGGGCCAGACACTATGATAGGAGACTTTGCGGCAGTGCCTTGTAATCTCTTCATCTCCTCTACCAGTCCCGTTGTACATTATGTCCGCCCATGCTACCTCTTCTCCTCTCAGGGCTTTGAGTATTTCATCTGTGAAGGATCTGCTCAAATACTGTTGGTTCTGTTTCATGGCAAATAGAATGTTCAATACCTGGCCTACCTCCCTTAGCCCTGGGTACACGGCCTTGGTACAAGCATAACCCTGAGTTTTAAAGAAACTCCATTCTTGGAATAAGTCCCATATTTGCAGTCTTGCCCTGTGCTCCTCCACATGCACCTGATCTGATGGCAATTCAAACAATTGCTGTAGGTATAGGGGAGTAACTTCTAATTCAACTCCCTTCACCGTTGTTGCTCCTGTCCTAGGCTCAAAGTTCTGCAAGAATTGTAACATGTATTGCCTATGGTGCAATGTCCAATCTTTGTTTTGCAATTCTTCTAATCGTAGCTCCCTCAGTAACTGTACCGCCCGTGGAGTAGCAATCGTTTGTTTCTGTAGGATTGTGGTGCTCTTCACCCTGATTTCTTCCATTCCTCTCACTCTCTTCATTCTAGACCCACATAAAGGTTTTGGGTGTAACAATTGAAGAAATGCCTGCAGGGCACAAAGCATAAACGTATGGTTGCCACAAAATGCTATGGGTAATTTCTTGTAAGCCTGCGGGGCTTGCAAGCATCGATTAAGAGAAAAGATACTTTCTGTTCTTCTATCCCCGTGCCACTGCGTAAGTAGTATCGCGAGCGTATAGTCTGTTAGTTCCTCCATAGCTTCAAAGCTATAGCATTGATGGTCTGTCCCGTCGAGACGCCCGTTACTTGGAACGACGCCGACTCTTGCGCTTAAAATCCCTCCATTTTCTTGATTTCGTTTCTTGGAAATTACCCTCTGCAGATAATTCTGGCTAGTGATTGGCTGTTGGCTGTGTGATTTGTTTTGTAATTTAATTGCCTTCCATGGATTTTCCACTCTGGACTGTCCACTAGGATAGCACATGTGACATGGATTTCGCTTTTCGGTACTTTTAAAAGGTTCCGTTACCCTTTCCCTGTATGCATTAATGGGCCCATAATAAGTTAATGTGCCGGGTAGGTACTTGACGACCAATTTTGTCTTCTTCCTTGATGACACTCGCCTTTGCAATCCATGTCCGGCTGTGTGTCTCGCCCTGGCGTCCACGTGTCCATTTCTAAACGTGCCTCCGTCCACTTTTCCGCCGGCCACTGTCCGGATGTTAACCCACGTCCACCTGTCACAGATCTTATGGACTGTGTAACCCCAATAAGCTGTGTTGAGCTGTGACAGGCTGTGTCATATTGTGGTACGTTGTGATAGGCTGTGTGGCACTGTGGTAAGCTGTGATAGACTGTGACACGCTGTGGTAGGTTGTGATAGGCTGTGTGACACCGTGATGGGCTGTGATAGGCTGTGCCGTGTCGTGTCGGGCTGTGATAGGCTGGGCCACACTGTGATGGGCTGTGATAGGTTGTGTCGCGCCTTGATAGGCTGTGATAGGCTGTGTCGCGCAGTGATGGGCTGTGATAGGCTGTGTCACGCTTGTACTACCCGCCCTGGTCATATACGCTCGGCCTAACAACAAGTGCTCCATACTCCGTTGGTATCACTGGCGCAGCCCGTGACTGCTTCTGCGTTTCAACATGCAAATCATGCTGCAATGGTTTGTCATGGATACCACTATACCCCTTCAGCTTATTGGCATTAACTCTTCCCAGCATCTCTTTGTTAATGGTTTGTAACATGACGGTGTTGTTATCATACATCTTCTGTATCACATAAGGTCATTTCCATGGTGATTTAAGCTTAGAAGCTTTAATCTTTCTTCTGCAACCAGAGAACCAAATCTCCCGTCTTAAAAGTCTTTAGCTTGCCTTCATCAAACTGTTCCTTTCTCTTCATCTGAATTCTGGTCATGTTATCAGCTGCATCAGCACGTACTTCTTCCACATGGTATAATTCATGTTTCCTGACCTTAATTGAATCTTGCAATTCCATTATCTTTCCCCATTCCGTTCTCATGGTAGGTAACAGGAATTCCACTGGAAGTAAAACTTCCATACCATAAACTAATTGGAATGGTGTATACTTAGTGGTGACTTTATATGAAGTCTTGTATGACCACAAAGCTGTCAGCAGCTTTGTATCCCAATCCGTTTTGTTTGCATTGACTATCTTAGCCAAGATAGTACATAGTATTTTGTTGGTAGCCTCTGCCTGCCCATTACCCTGTGGGTAATACGTTGTACTCTTCCTATGCACAATCATGAACTCTTTAGTCAATAGTTCAATGGTCTCATTAATGAAGTGACTTCCCTGATCACTGATAAATTCCAAGGGACAGCCAAATCGTGTAAGTATGTTCTCATACATGAACCTTGCTGTGGACTTGGCTGTGTTGTCCCTCAAAGCTTTAGCTTCCACCCACTTCGTAGTATAATCAGTGGCTGTAATTATGTACCTGTTCTGTGTATTCTTGGCTGGTGGATTAATTGGTCCAACAAAGTCTAGTCCCCATTTCTGAAATGATTCCGTAGGCATTGTAGGATGCAAAGCCATCTTCCCAGATCTCTGCAAAGGTCCTAGCCTCTGACATTCATCACAACTCTGACAATACTTGTGTACATCTTTGAACAAGGTAGGCCACCAGTAACCTGCCAGTAGTATCTTCCTACTGGTAGTCTCTTCTCCAAAATGACCTCCTGCCACTCCTTTATGAACTTCCTCCAAAACTTTATTAACTTCATGGTGGTATAAGCATCGCTTCAACACTCCATCTGGTCTTAGCTTATACATTCTGCTCCCTACCATAGTGTAAGGTAGAGCCTTGATAGCAATTTTCTTTCTCTGCTCCTTTCCATAACTTGGTGGGCACTGACCATGAGCAAGGTAGTATCTGATTGGCCACTGCCAATCTAACCATTCATCTGCACTTCCTTGCACCTCCATTACAAATAAACTCGCATCAGGTAACTGATCGTCTACTCCTGCGGCGGCTTCTCCTGTTGTTAGTCGTGACAAATGATCTGCCACAAGATGCAAACGGCCAGGCTTGTAAACAACCTCGAACTCAAACTCGTGCAAGATTATTAACCACCTTGCTATCCTTCCGCTTATCAGAGGTTTGTTTACCAGGTATATCAGAGCCTGGTGATCCACATAAAACATAAACTTTCTTCCCAATAGGTAATGCCTGAATTTCTTGACTGCATAAATCATTGCCAGTGCTTCTCTTTCAGTTGTGCTATAGTTCCTTTCAGCGCTGTTCATCAACCTGCTAGCATAGTACACATGTGAATCTATATTTCATGTAACATTCTGGGCTAACACTGCTCCCAATGCTTCTCCTGAGGCATCACAGTGAACATGAAATAGTACATGCCAGTGAGGGTTAATCAGCACAGGTGTAGTTGTTACTGACAATGTAAGTTCCTCAAAAGCCTGTTGACATTCAGCTGTCCATGCAAACACTGCATCTTTCTTCAGAAGCTTGCTCAATGGTGCTGCTATCTGTGCATACCTTTTGACAAATCTTCTGTAATAACTGGTTTGCCCAAGGAATCTCCTTAGACTCTTAACATTTACTGGTGGTGGAGAGGCTTTAATGGCCTTTGTCTTCCTGGGATCCACAAGAAGTCCCCTCTTACACACAATGTGTTCCAGAAGCACCCCTGAGTTCACACAGAAAGTACACTTCTCTGGATTCAGGCCCAGACCTCTCATCCTGCATCTAGCCAGACATAACTCCAATTTATGCAAGTGCTCATTCTTAGAGCTGTACACACTGAAATCATCCAAGAACACCTGCATGAAATCATCCAGATACTCATGAAAAGATTCACTTATCACTCTATGAAAGGTTGCTGGTGCATTACAAAGTCCAAAGGGCATGACTTTGTATGCATAAGCACCCCAGTCTGTGATGAAAGTTGTCTTTCCCTGGTCTTCTTCTGCCACTTGCACTTGATTATAACCACTGAAGCCATCCATGAATGAGTACATCTCATGGCCTGCCACAGTGTCCAATACTGCTTCTGTGAATGGCAAGGGGAATGGATCCTTCTTCGTGCACGCATTCAACTTCTTATAGTTCACACAAACTCTTAGTTTACCATTCTTCTTGGGAACTATCACAATGGGTGACAACCAAGTTAGATTTCAATTCTCCACACATGTGCCAACGACATAGGCTACACTAGATGTTGCACTTGGGCCTCGGAGACGCACTGGGATACATAGGAACTTGCACTTGGTCTTAGATTTCAGTTCTTAACACATGGGCCAAAGACACACGCTACCCTAGAGACGCGTCCTGACATAGGAGACGCATTTGCATACATAGAAGATCTTACACGTGGGCTTAGATGACACTGGACTCTTGGGCCACCGGCACATGCTACACTACACATAGATACATAGGGGGTTTCACTTAGATGACAAGGGGACACTTGGGACGGCACAGGCAGAATTTTGGTCACTGAAAATACAGGAGATTGTACTTGGGCCTTAAATAGTCAAAGCAAAGTGCTATTTGTATTGGGGTCCTTTGGGTCCTCGTGTTAATGTATGACTAGTTTAACAGCTTCATGAGGAGTAATCTCTGGCGTCACACCTGTGACCTGATCCTGAAACATTGCTCGTCCGAATATAGGGGCTTGTCAGATAGGGCTCAAAGGGACACCGTCAAATTGTGTCTCTTAAAGCACATCATCAACTTGGGGAGGATTGCAATGCACTCAAGCTCAATCAAGCTGAGCGATGGTGTGAAGCACACTGACAAGGGGGAGCACGGCGGATCAGGGACGTTTCCTTGGCTAATCAATCGTTTTTTTGCCTCCATGTGCGCAGGCCTTGTAGCTGTCCACACCCAGTTGAGGGGGTCATGGGATGGTTCCATGTCTTTGTGGTGAGCCACGCTGTTTGTTCCATTATACGGGTTGGTGACTGCGATTACCTCCCCATCCACCATCTGCCTCCATCTCTTGTTCATCAACATCCTTGCCTCAATGAAGAGACAACGCCAGAGGAGACGAATGGAGCAAGTATTCAAGGGAAACGCGTGAAATTTCAAGAGAAACTGGGAGTTAGAGTACTCCTCAGCTGGGAGAAAGACAGAAAGACGGACAGTGAAGGGGAGCACACACGTGTATGTCTAGATAATGTATGCGAACGTCATGTATGTTACAAGAACAAGACTAGGATAGCTTAAGAGGTGTTGATCTGCAAAACACAAGACATATGTGTTCGGTTCATCATGCAGGAGGAAGAGGGGGACAGCTTCTACGCCGTTCATCATCTGAGTCGACGACCATATCACCGAAACTTGTAGGGGCTGATCACCTCCCTTTACAACGATGGGAATAGATTGACATCGGCAAAGTATGATGAAAGTTACAGTTCCGCAATCACTGAAGGCTGGGCCAGGGTGAAGTAATTTGCTCGTTCAAGCAGCTTCATGGTAGATACTGCCAATTGCTGTGATCATTTAGCTGATGCAAATTGATGACACCAGCCAGCATTCGAGGGATTTCCGTTCATTTCTCCAAAAGTTCCTGTGTGTATGAGGTTGACTGACGAGAGCACCGCTGATGCAAGAGAGAGAAAGAAGGAAAGTTCATCCACGGGAAGCTTAAGGAGCTTATAGACGGGTAACACACGAAGGGTTACAAGGAGAATCTGCATCGCTGCGGCCCACAGACGGATTGACTCTTAAGGTTGTAGGCGCTGAAGGAGGTTTGATCGAATTCACAATTGAATGTTTCTGCCTGCAGGGTGGATGAGCAACTTCTGAATAGGTATCTTCCCGTGATCTTACAGTTAAAAAGCCAGGATACACAGAAATGGTCCTGCATCCCCAATTTCTGCACGGTACTTTACAAATCTTAGTATCCACACGAGAGATGGCTAAGGAAATATGTTAGCCACGAGGCCACTTCCCCCTGAACCCTCCTTGGCCGGTTCATCGCGCTGAGGGGTAGCTCCAAGACCCCATAGTGGTAGCTGAAACATTGGTTTGGATATAGAAATCACCCTCCGGTCTCCTGAAGGGAACAGGTGGGTTTTGAATCTCAGCCACACCTTCTAGCACTTGCACCACCTGAAGTCAAGTAAGAGACAATTTGGAAATATCAGATCTCTAATGCAGTACAATGGCTCACATTCTTTGCACATTGGGTGCAGGCACCTCATACCTCCATTTGCCGAAACACGTCTGCTGTAAGTTCTTTGCAGGCTCAGCCTGGACAAAGGATGACAGGGAAAAGATGGCAGAAAAGTGGTGCTGTTTTCTACAGCAAAACATGTTCAAGGGTCCAAACCTGAGGTGAATAATAACATCCCAAGATGATTGTGTTGATGTTGTGTTAGTGCTTGTTACAAAAGATGAAGGCTTCTTCCATAACCATAATTCAGCTACAGCAGTGACATGGTGAAACACACTGAGGAAACCTCTCCCTTGATCCTGCAAGCCTAGACACATAACTGTCGAAAAAGGAGGAAGTTACCTTGCCCATTGTTGGCCGCTGGCTAGGATCCTCTTGAACACACCAAAGTGCCAAACGTGCCAAACGCATGACTTGATCCGAATCTGCTGTATTTTCAAGATGCCTGTCGATGATCTCTGTGAGATCGGCGTTTTCAATCTTGTGATACACCCAGATGTGAAAGTAGAATTGGGGCGAGCTGATCTGAAAATTTACATTCCGCCGACCTCCAATGAGTTCCAATAACACCATCCCATAGCTGTATACGTCACATTTCTCGGTGATGGGAGTGTTGCTGAGAAACCATTCAGGGGCCAGATAGCCTCTCGTACCTCGCACAACTGTGAAAGTATCGGCGTCTTGCCTGTCTATGAGTTTTGCGAGTCCAAAATCAGAAAGTTTTCCAGAGAAATTCTCATCCAAAAGGATGTTCTCTGGCTTGACGTCACAGTGCACAATCCGCTTTCTGCATCCCTCATGCAAATACGCCAGTGCATGGGCCACATCTAAGGCGATTGAGTAGCGTTTTGGCCAGTCAAGGACGAATCCTCCCCCCTTAAACACAAACTTGTCAAGTGAACTGTTGTTCATGTACTCATACACAAGTAGCCTCTCAGAGCCTTCGAAGCAGTACCCAAAGAAGCGCACCAAATTGAAGTGATGGATGTTGCCTATGGTAGACACCTGAAAGTTTCAGATCACAATATTAATTGACTCAAAAGATATTGGACTTTCTGTGAGCCTACTTGATTGGATCTCTTGGATCCAGTAGGTGAGCACATTGGATGGGCATTGTAATATGTCCCTCACTCTGGAGTGGAGGTTCTCTTGGTTGAAGAAATGCACTTGTCAAGTGATTCATAACGCTGACTAGAAAAGATTAAAACTAGGACAAGTTGCCACAGGCCTCAACAACAGTGTTGATTACTCGAGTGCAGATGAAAGAGCTATGGGAGTGACATATGCTAGAAAGGATGATGTTAAGTGCAGCACTCGTGCAGCTACAGTTGCACTGCTAGTCTTAGTAGAGGAACTAGAGAACTGTTTGGTTCGAGAGAACAAATGAACTGAGATGAAACAAGTCAACTGAAATCCAAACAGCTTAAGGGGTGACAGACACATAAGAAACATCAGAGAATTGAAAAAGGGTACCTCATAACTGACACAATAAGCCCAAAGAACTAATCGGAAATAGGTACAACAAATCAGGGTAAACTACGAACCAGGTCTCAATCACTGCCACATGCAGGCAAGGTGTCTAAGAGGGAATATTAGATCCTGGAGAGATCATACATAGTCAGATAGTCTCAAATGTTGGTACCTCTGCCCGAAACTGCTTCTCTCCTTGCCTTGAGCCTTCCAACTTCTTGACAGCAATCAACTGACCGTTTGTAAGCATCCCCTTGTAGACTGCACCAAAACCCCCCTGCCCGAGCTGATTGCTGAAATTATCAGTAGCAATAATCAAGTCTTTGTACGAGAACCTGGTGGGAGCTTCTGAGATTCCATCCATGCCATCCCCGGCATCAAACTCAAAGACTTCAAATTCTTTTGTCTTCTCCCTTCGGCAGCAGCGGGTGAGGACTACAATTATGCAAAGAATGACCGTACCAACTCCAGCACTTGTACCTGCCATACAAAGTCTTTTCCTCAAAGAAAACTTAAGCTGAAGAGGCATTGACTGTGAACAGATTGGATGCTGTAAACAGAGGAGCAATAATCGATTCGCATCCGAGCATGATGGAATGGTGACTGACCTCCTATCACAGCTTTTGTCCTTGATGTCAGGCGTTTTGAAGATTCTGCAGACAAGTTAATTTGATGCAACTATTAGCCCAGATTCTACAAAAATTGCATCGAGGTGTGTGGAGAATGTGGGGTTATGTCATGGGAGGAGCTATCCATGTAAAAGCATGGGACAGTGGCAAGGTGAAAGCTATCAGCTAGAAAAACCATTGAAACAATTGACCTCATGTGGGAGCATGAGGAGAAAATCAGAAGAAATCTGGTACGTCATGGGGAGAAGAGAGAGAGAGAGTTACCAGGGCAGACTGAAGTTGTGTTTGTGTCTTCGCAAAGGCATGAAAACCCTAGGGTAAAATTGTAGCCACAGGAGCCTGAGCTGTCGCGGCATAGATTGCATTGGGACAGCTCTTGGGGCTTATTCCATGAAAGCTCAATGAAGAACTTGAAATTGCTGATGTCTGTGTTGGTCGAGTTGTAATTGTGTAGGCTTGTGTAGCCAGCACAACTGTCCATGGTTGCAAATTGAGACAGAAAAAAGATAATAAGCTTCAGAATCCCATCCATGGCATGTCCAAACTACTCGGTAAGGTGAATTCATATGCATTTTCCCAAAAGAAGAACTGGAGGGGTGAGCCGAAGAAAACGGAAATTATAGTGTCAGGCGTCAGTTGGTAACTGTGATTCACGTACACATATACATATCTACATAGCTTCAGCTTGCAGTAACCTTGCGTCACTGAGAGAAAAGGGATCAGGAAGGGAGGGCGTGTCAGGGATTTACCTCAGCACAGAGAGATCGATGGACTTGTTTGATCGTGTATTGAGGGCACAGCATGTGGTAACCAATTTCGATGTGTTAGTATTAGCGTAATCTGTACATGTCTTAAAGGCACTGCAGGCACTCGCAGAGTCATCGCACGAGAAGAGAGATGACCGCACAAGGCTGGCATTTTGATTGCAATTCAGTAATAGCAGGTCGCTATCTTCAAAGAGATAAAACGGGCTCGAAGAATCAAGACTGAAATTCTTCCCTGGAACAAGCCCATCACTGCAGGTGGTCATGGATTGGTCCGAGAGGGAGATGGTGTTCCTGGAATAGTCAATGGACTGCACAGTATAGTTCAGAGACGGGGTGATGAAACTCAAGGTGTTTGTACTGTTGCTGCATCCTAGAGAGTTGCTAAGACCGTAGCTCCCACAGCCCTGATCGATGCCAAAGGGGTACTGAATGGAGACGCCTCCACAGCTGGTTCTGCAGGCCGAGCTTGCAGCGACCACGGGTACCACCAGATACCAAATTGCAGTAAAAGAAATCGCAGCGCGTAATACATTGCCAGACGCTCGCGCCTCGCTCTTTCTCTTACCTCTCTCTCTACATCTCTCTCTACATCTCCCCATCCTCTCCCTTTCTTCTTGGCTGCAGTTACAATCACAGTGTCAACTACTCAAGCAAAGTGCTGGCATAATTTGCGATCCCTCCCTTCAACTTACACCTCATCCTACTAGACAATTCGCTGGGACAGGCAATCGCTCACTCTCTTCTTTCCATTTTGTCCCATAAGCTGTATGAGCTTTCCGCGGACGTTATAAAGTACCATTTCATTTCATTTCGTTTCTCTCTCTCTTCTGTACGAACACAGCATGGATTTCTGTACGATGTGCAGACTCATCTCTCATTGCAAGCCTATTGAGATTGCACGTGTTTGTACCTTAGTTCTAAACTCAAGAAGTGCAATCCTCCAGCTAACTGTGAGAGAGAGAGAGCAAGGAGAGAAGGCAACTGAAGGAAGGGAAGGCAGCCCCTTTTAATTATGTATCCTTATCTCAAAAACAGAAGAAAGAAAGAATTCTTGAAGGTTTTGAGTCTTGGAGATGGGACCTTCAATTCCAATCCTCTTTGAGAGACCCCTATGTACAAGCTTCCGGGCCTTTCTAGAATCTTCTAAAGCTAGCTACATCAACAAAGCGCACGGTCTGCCCCTACTTTCAACGAGCTGGCAATCCATTCTACACCTGACGGGGCGACTGACAGCACCCATCTCGTGAATTCTTTTTCTCCCAAGGAAATCATGGGCTGCCTAACTAGTTTCCTCATCGTTCTCCTCGAACAAAAAGGTCCGGGATTCCATGAAAGAACGTCCACAAGTACAAGTACATCCGCTATGGGCTGGGTGCGGGCTGTGCATTTGTCTTGTATGTTTCCAGTCTGTGGGGCCACCGCCGCCATCCCCAACCACCTTTTATGCAATTTGGTCCATGCCTGCCCGCGACTTCCAATGTGTCTCACACGATTTATAATTGGATCGAGAACAGGCAGTGATTCACATCCGAGGGACACCTGCTGGTCTGCTTTGGAACCGGGACCCATGTTTTCGCCTTGCCAGGGGGGGCGGTGTCAAAGACGTACACACAAAAGTGTGGCGACCTTGACAGTTGCAGATGGTTCAAGTTCCACTTTCCGTCTTAAAAGAGGGCCTGCTTGCCAAGCCCACCAAAGTAAGAGCGGCCTTCCATGTACCCGGCCCACCGTTTAAGGGAGGAAACCGACAAAAATGGCCGGGTACACAAATGGCTACCATGTATGGGGCGGCAAGGCCCGGTCGCCAGACGAGTATTGCGAATTGATTGCAGTGTCCACTTATCTGCATGTGCCGGTTGCTGTTTGATAAAGATGCAGAGCTCGAGATATTTGTGTTCAGCCGGTTACCAGGTGGTATCCTTTACCACTAGGCTAAAGTCCGAATGACCGCCGAGCTCCACATGATTGTGGAAATGCTTCCAGGACCGGCTACTTTCTCCAAAAGTGCTTCTCCTATGGGCCTGACTCCTACCACATGGGGGGTTGGTATCATGTGAGCAGAGCGTGTGCCCGCTCAAGCACAACCCACGGTCATGGGAGTTTTATGATGTTTTTAAACCTCGGTCATAGGAGTTATATGTTTTCAGAACAGAATAAAACCAGAAGCGGGTATAGAGGACTGGTGCATTTGTACAGTACATTTGCGCCAATTCAGCGAGGCAAAACCTTCAGTAGTGTAGCCAAAAACCCTGAACCTATAGTGGCGGCAGTGAATTTCGCATTGAGAAATACTAGGTGATATGGGCACAAATTAAGCCGCGGTGAATTTCGCACTGAGAATACTTGGTGATATGGGCACAAACTAGGCAGCAGTGAATTTCGCAGTGAGAAATACTTGGTGATATGGGCACAAACTAAGCAAACGGTGGGGTTTTGCATTGAGAAATCCCATCACCCAAAAATCCTCCATCCAAAAAGAATGGGTGGGGACTTGAAAAGTGACATATTCATCTTTTTAGCCACAATGTGATTTCTTCTCAGGCGGAATTTCACACTGCGAAATTATCCATGGGAGATTTTTTTTTATTTTTTATTTTATTTTTTAAGGCAAGGGAAAGGACCTTAAAGTTGAGGTGAAGCCTCATCGCCCACTCTCCCGCCTCTTATGGAGAAAAAGCCACGCCTATAGGGTAACATGTTCATCAAGCATACGGTCTACTTGTTCTTTATGTGTTAGTTTCGCATAATTGTTAATTTCGTCAATTTCATTTCGATATAGAAATTTCCCGGAAATTTCAGGAATATGCCATTATGCTCACATTGGCATACTCACTCATTACCCAACCTCCCACATGGAAGGACGCCCTAACTCCTAAGGATGAGGTTCGGCAAACTCTTTGTGTTGGTTGGCATTGTGTGGTGGCTGTGAGTGCTTTGCTGCAGCTTCACTCCCCTTCCGCTGCCACACACAAGGTGCATCAGCTGTAGTCCTACTGAACACAACGTCACCAGAGCACAAACGATCCCACGACCACAACTATGGATTGGCTGACCTCAAACCCACTCCCCTGCAGCGCAAGTGCCATAAACTGAAAAGGAGAGGGACAGAATGTCCTCATAACATGTAAGGCCATTCATTGGTGAAGAAACATAATGTGGGGGGGTTCACATCAGTACCATCATACACACTTACCAGGAAACAGAACATCCATCTGGGTTTTGCACATAGGGAGTGGACATCTATTCACACAATCAACAAATGGCTGTATGGCGGAGCCCAGCATCGGAGCCCCAAAAGGCCTAAAGACTCTCAATGTTTGTAAACACAGGTGCAGACACAATTCAATTGATAGCTTGGATATCCGGTGGTCTGTATGGTGATAGCACCCCGGACAGTGAGTCAGACAATGACCCTATGACGTTGGTAGTAAGACTTACCTTCGTATAAAGCATTGATCCGGGTTTTCCAGATATCCTCTAGAAATCCCTTCACACAAGCATCAATCTGCTGTGTGTGATTTGCCCAAAAACTAGGCCTCAGGAGGGCCTGGTCATACTGGTACCTAGGTCTGGTTATCCACTCCCCCAAGTTTCACTTTGCAGCCACTGCCTTGGACAGATTGACTAAAGGTAAGGCGGCCTCCGTCCGCCTTCACGCCAAATGCAAGCAAATACATGTGCGGCATCCCCCGACCAAAAAGTGTCTGTTTGACACCGTCGTCAGCCCTGCTACCATCTATGGTTGTGAGTTCTGGGCACCTGGTGTCCCTGTCTCCTGGTGGGAAAAGATTTTGGAACCATTACAGTCATCTTTTCTCCAAGCAATGCTTGGCGCCAGGAGCACAACTCCCTCTCAGATCCTAGGTGCAGAGTTCACATGTGTACCATTGCAATCCGAGGCACAGTTCAGGCTTACAATCTGTGAGGAATAGATTGCAGGCCCTTCCACCCAAAGGGCTAGTGGCAAGGGCCCTCACAACATCTATGAGGCTCAAAGCTGCAGGTTTCGGGAACTCCTGGTATGCTCCAGTGGACAGTTTATTTCAACGTAACGGACTTTCTACTACTTTCCTATTACCAATGAACCCAGATGAGGTCCACACATGACCGCAACAGACTCATTCGGAGAGAGCTTATGGAATTACATGTGAAGAGAACTTGGATGCTACCCAATCTCACAACAAAGCTCCACTTCTATCGAGAGACATTATTGGTGCTCCGCGATGATAGAATCTTGAGACCAAATTACCTTTCAGCACCCTTAGCTCCTTCCCTCCTGAGGGCATTGGGGCAGTTCAGGGTGGGTTCCCACAACCTACGGATAGAGACTGGCAGATGGGAAAACCTGCAACGGGAGGACCGCCTATGTCCAGCTTGCATAGGGCGCAGCAAGGAAATTGAAACTGAAGAACACTTCTTCTTCTACTGCCCTCTATACTACGAGATCCGATTGAACAACTTTATGGATATGTGCATCCCAGTTTCAGTTTCAGGAGAACTCAACGCCCATAGAACATGAACAGAAGTAGGGGTAGAACTCACCTCATGCGCAGCGGCTTTGTGCCGTTTGCGCACCTTTTGGAGAGACTCTGCAGATGGAGGTGCAATTTCCGCCGAACTGTTCTCCACCTCATCGTCGTCGCCCATGCTATAGTCGATTGTGTCAAAATCCAAACTGGAAGACCGCCCACTGCTCTGCCTTCCCTCTCGCACCGACGCCATCTGTACCAGATTGAGTCGAGCTAGGCGGGGGCTCCTTCACACCGCGGGGCTGGAATGTGCACAAGTGGGAGGAGGTGATGCTACCTCAGCGGTCGACCGCTTCTTACTAGGCATGGACATAGACCATGACAAAGATGAAGACGAGCGAGGACATAGACCATGAGCAAGACAAAGACGAGCGAGGAAGACCAAGACATGCAAAGGAGGAAAGAATGACAAGGAGGGGAGTGTGATCACACACCCCCCGAGCTCAAGGTGAAGATTCGGCCGTTGTTCATTTCAAATATGAACACGTGTCGTGCATCCGACACTATGGCCTTTTCGACTTTGAGACGTTAAACCCTAAACCACTTACAGTCCTCCAGACAACTAGATGTAGTGATTCACACAACTGACATTTGGTTGGCCTGTTATGCAGGCTTGTTCTGTAATCTCCAGTGGACATCATACAGTTTCTTTGTTTCTTTCATTTTTTGTAATGCTTGAACAGTTCATATCCTCAATGTCTTATTGCGGTCCAGGCTTCAAGCAAATGAGAGGTAGTCCTGGTAGGATGGTCAATGTCCTTAAAAGCGGCCTTGTCTATTATCCATCCAAAAACTTAAGGTCTCATCTATCATGGTTAATATATGCTTGGATAAGAAAATGACTCGGTATGTCTTACAATCACGGGGAGGGTTACCTCGACTCACTAGCTGATCTCTTAGCACAATTGACACCAAGCCCTTGACACGGTTTTCATGTGCATGTCAGCATGCTCCAAAACAGCCAATGTGGCTGTTCGGGGCGAGTTTGGCATTCGTTCCTTAAGCTCCCGACGACATAAATTCAAGGTCAGATGGTGGGGCCAGTTGCAACAATGAACCGATATTAGCCTTGAGTAGTTCTCTGACTCTTTGTGGGCCCTTCTATGGTTATTTGTTTGTTGTTCTACTCCTTGTGGCCCTTTAGGAATCCCACAGACGTGATACACATATCTCTTTCCTCACTTTCGGTCCTTCACTGACTACCAGAAATGTCACACCGTATGTCTGCATCTGAAACTTTTCACCTTTGAGACAACATTCTGCAGCACGCTGTGCTAGCTTCACATTGCCATGTATTCTGCAGGCACCAAGTAAAGCCCCACACTAAAGCATCTGGTTTAATTGGCATTATGTTGATGAAATTCTCCGCCTCATCCAAGCGCCCTGCACGGCCAAGAAGGTCAACCATGCAGCCAAAATGTTTTCCTGTTGGAATGATTCTATTATCACACAGCAGATTGATGCTTGTGTGAAGGGTTTTCTAGAGGATATCTGGAAAACCCGGATTAATTCCTTATATGATGGTAAGTCTTACTACCACAGTCAGCCCCTGACGGAGGTAGGTTCTGTTCCTTTTGTTCCCGCTCCCGCTCAAACTAGGCGCAGGGTCAATGGCCACAAGGCTACGGCATACAACGTCTTATGAGTACAATCTATAATCTCTACTCATAGAATGGAAATAGTGTTGTCCTTCATCTACTAGGCCCATATGGCTGCATGCAGACAGAACTGCAATGAGTGTAACATCATTTGGCTTCACCCCTTGCTGTTTCAAAACTTGGTTGAAAAGTTGCAGAGCATCTTTGCCATGCCCTTGCTGAGAATATCCGAAGACCTGCTTGCCCTCTTCTACAGCTGGGCACAGGGAGTGTCGTTGAGGCTGAAAAGGGGAAATTTGACCAGGTCATATCCGTTTGTGTTACTTCGAAGGTGTGGGCCAGCCTGCCAGAAGGTCAAAACAGGTGCATGCTGACATATGAAAGTCTGGCATCGTGGAGATTGTTGGCTGTGAGGTGGGGATGGGGTTATCATCTTTCCTGGTAAATGAAGATATGATTGACATATCTCCTCTCCCATAAACTGTCACATTTCTTATAGGAAGTTCTTGTGACGCCCTTGACATGCTGTTGATGTGAATGAAAGCAGGCTGCAGTAGCAACAATGGAGAATTCAGGGTGTTTGGATTGGGGCAGAGCATACCATGGAAGAGAACAAGGGGCCCAATAGTTCGTGCAGTTGGGGGAGGACTCTTACTGTCCTTAGAACCCATTTTGTACAGTCCTGCTTATAAGCAAGGGCGAGACAGTTAATAGTATCGATAATGTATGGGTATGTGGTCACTGACTGTCTTGTGAACAAACCTTTTTTTGTTCTGCCCATATTGTTTCTGACATGTGAGGAGAGGATCGTCTTCATGTACGGGAAGTAGACGTGAATGTGTGCATGCATTTTCTGGCCCATTTGCATGCTTTCCAGGAACAAAGACCAGTGGAATGGGGGGTGTCTCCAAAGGAGCAGGACCGAATGACACATTTTTGTGCTTCCCTTGCTTTCATTCTCACCGTTGTTCCATTCTCTCACCTGCCCAACAGCAGCACTCTCGAAGCAATAGCATGACATATGTTCGCACATGGTCTTCTTCACCAGTGAATGAGCTTTTATGCTACATGTACTGCCCCGTCCACATTAACGTTGATCCCTGCAAGCACTTGGCAAGACACCCAGAGCCGCAAATCCAGCAACCACCACAAACACATCTAACTGATTGTAGTGACACGAGAATAGCTCACTTGTAGAGGAATTGAACCTCCAGCCAAATGAATGGCTCTGCCCCTTGTAGCACAAGTGCGATGCAAAACAAGGTGAGTACAAAATGAAGAAGCACTTACGAGGTCCCCATCCCTGGGATGGGCTCCCACTTCTGCTCTGGAACTGTGCAGGCCTGAGTAGCACCAAATTGCATGAATCCTAAGCCTGAATGTCAAATGCAGGTTTATGTCGCGATGTAGCACGCCATCATCTTACTTGTAGTTTCCAGTTTCACTGGTGTCACATTTGCCTTCAAGTCAACATCAAAATTAAGTCCACCTATGCGCAAATCGCAGAATCTCTCATGACACCATCTGCGTACCGAAAAACTGGTTTGGCATGATATAATTGTAGTTCACAACCTTAATGAACGCTTTCAGCCTTTACCTCTCCGTGCGCTCCATCGTGCCTCCATCCAGCACATTCTGTAAATGTTGAATGACCAAGAACCCGATGTCACACCGTTCTGAGAAGCCATTACGCGCGCTCACAGTATACGAAGGCCTTGCCGTGTCAGGATTTGCATTCCCACGTCCCGCCATGTCCGACGCAGCACTTGCATCCCTGCCAGACAGGCCAGGTGGAGGCAGCATGTATTAAAATATCTATTCCCCCAAGGCCACATTTTGTTTACCTCTTTTTGTGAAAGCCACGTCAACAAATGTGCTGCCGAGTCATGGGTGCAATGAATGCGCAGTGGTTCATGGAGTCGTTGAGTCGACTACATATTCACTTTAATGAATAAATATCTTTATTCCATTAATCGAATTAGGAATGAAAATTTGTAGTCGCATGTGCAGTAATTACAACCACTTGCAATTTTGGCTTTTTCAAATTTTGTCTATTTCGACTCTCCAGTAGTCCCGTTTACTACCAAGTAGTTCCCGGAGTGGTCGCGGACATGCAGTCGATTCGAAAAAGACACGAATGCTTCTAGTGGTGAAAGCCAGATCTAGGAAGCATACGGTGACCAACATGAAAGGACCTTGTGTGCCTGGGCATCCTCCCCAACCTCCTGCATACTTAAAACAGAGGTTGTTGTCATTGAGTACTCATGGATTAGATAGAGAGGAGCCAGACATGATCAAGTGTCAACGATATTAGGGGTTTGAATTGATGCTCAATACTTGGCTATAGCCTTAATATGCAGTAAGAGACTTTACTATGGACTTTGATGAACGGATGAGACCCATTTTTTTTTTGGGGTTGAGCATAATATACTGGGTACTGCATTGCGTGGCGGCTACTTTGCTATAACCACTAATCTTCCTAAGTTACTACTGCAGGAGACTTAGGGTTGCATATTGCATTGCATCCATTGTGCATGTAAGCATGGTGCTCATGTTTGGACCTTGGTGTGTGGCCTTTGGCTGACCACCGCATTGCTGTCATACTTGCATTGATGGCCTTGTGGTTGAGGCTACTGCCCCAAGGCTGTGAGCCCAGCAATACCTGCATCCATGTAGAAGTTGCATGTAGAAGCACTAGTCTGGTCCCCTTTCAGCTAGGGGTGTGTACCTTGGGGGGCCGGGGATTTCCCTTGAATTCTCGCCTTCATGTGATCATGCATGGGCTGCCAGCTGGGGCAGCTCCGTGAGTTCAAATTATCCCACCAATGCAAGGCCACTGTAGGTGAGAGATAAATGTGAGGCTGTTGTGCTTGATTCAAACTTTTGTTGTTGTGCTGTGTCTCTGCATTTCGGGAGCCTTGGGCTTGTGTGGAACTTGGCCAAAAGCCCCATGCATGGGCTGCCAGCTGGGGCAGCTACACGTGGGATAAAATCCCACCCATGCAAGGCTACTATGGGTGAGAGCTGAAGGTGTTGGTTGCTGTGCTTGATTGAAGCCTTTGGCTAGTGTGCTAGTGGATTTCATTTTGGAAGTCTTGGGCTTGTGTGGAACTTGGCCAAAAGAATGAGAGCACTAGATGGTGGAAGCTGTTGTACTGCACATGAATGGTACTATCAAGTTGTCATTCTGCTTCAGCAAAACTGCTATTGCCTATGCAATTTTGACCCCCCTTACTTTGACCAGCAGCCAATCAGAAAATGTAAATCCAATTTCTGCATTCTATGGCTCATTAGAAACCCCTATGTGCTGGACAACATCTGTGAACAAGATGAAGCCATGCAAATTTCATCCCGTCAATGAAAATTGCAAATTCCTTTAATTTCCCCTTTTCTTTTGGAGGGGCCCTGCAAGAAATAGGCCCCACACTCAACGGTGGCGTTTCTCTGGTTTTTGCTTGATTGGCCTGGCTTGATTGGCTTGGAAATTCTAGGTGTCTGCAATGAGTAGGTACAAGTACAATGTCTGGTCAATTTTCTTTTGGAGCTGGGGTCAACATTTTCCAAAAAGTCAACACTGGGCATTGGGCGTCTAAGGGTTAACAAAAGGGCGAGAATAAGTGGTTCATATTTTTTGCGTTTATAGGGAGTGATTGGTCTAGGCGTTCATGGCAGAATATAAATTTAATTATATGGATAGTGAGGGAGGGGCAGGGACTATCGGTGCCGCTGAGGAAATAATGAATCCTTGGACAAAGACAAAGTCGTGTTAGGCAGTGGCAGAGGTGGATGAAGCACATGGAAGACAAGAGATTGTGTGGTCTCATGGTCTATCTTGGAATGTGCCAATGTTTATGAGGTTGAACCATTTGGGGATAAGATTTGCTAGGAGTTTGGGGGGCTTAGTGGGTTGTCCCTATTAATTAATATACCTATGGTTCGTGTTTATGTTTTGTTTTTTTGGCTGTGCGCCTGCAGAGTCCACCACTTATTAACTAATAAGTGATAACTTAGTAAATACTTAGGCAGGGGATCACGTTTATATATCCTCTCAGGGCGGTGGGACCCTTCTAGAAGGTTGCCCTGTGACACGTGTGAGCCCTAGAAACTGGCATGCCACACCTTCTTACCCAATTTGCAGCCTGAACCCTCCCCCATTTAATAGTTGTCGGCTTCATGCCTTTTTTTTTTTCGTGGTGTAGCTTACTATAATCACCCGCTTTTTAATTCCTGGACCACTCTCTAATCCTCACATGCCCCTTCAAACCTGGGCCCTTATTGTTGCCAGACTCTTAGATTATATTGAATTATTTGGAGACCATGTAGTGTGGTGTCCACAATATGTATGAGAAGATGCGAACATGCGTGTCCACTTTAAGGAACACATTGTGTAATGTTTGTTAAGGTATAGTGATGGCTAAAATAGCAAGTTGAACTAAGCTGTACTTACCCCAAGGAAATTTAGTCCACCTTGAGATATAGTGTGTCCCGATTTTAATAGAAAATAATGCAAAAAAGAAAAAACTGGGACCACCTGCTGTGGCAGTCCGGATATTAATAAAAAATAAAAATAAAAATTGGACCACCAGTTTTTTTTTGTTTTTTGTTTTTTTTTTCTGGTTTCCCCTAGCGACCAATGGACAACAAAGACAGTTCGGTTGGGTGACCTTGGCTATTTGTTTGTTTGTTTGTTTTTTTGTTTTCGGTTTTTTTTTTTTTTTTTTTCCTTGGGTCGTGTGACCACTGGGCGAATCACCAGATTACCAAAGGTGCAAACGTGGCAAGTGACCGTGTCTGCAGTAAACGGAAGTAGTGATTTTTGTCACCATTTAGTCACTACCACTTTCCACCATGGATATGTATATAAAGATTTTTAGATCTTTATATTTTCATGGAAATTATGGGTGATTATTGGGTGATCAAACTCACCCAATAATTTTGATAATTATATTTTCAGAGAACAATGCAAAATCACAGGATATGACATGTAATTTTTTGGTGATTTATTCGACTTTACATTTTCTCTTTCTGGAATGTACTTTAATATGTGGCAGTATTCATGAAGCAAGCTTCAACATTGATGGAGACATCGTTTTTGAACTGCCACCTCCGACGTCATGTGGAGGTTTGGCTGGACTCATATAACAAAAAACAATGTTACAAGGTGCCTACAAAGGAAAAGAAATGATATGGGGACCTATTTGGCAAGCACAACCTTTGTCTATGCATGTGGATCCAAGATTCCCAACCCACTATTATTATTTTTTGAAAAATAGAGTTGAGACCAAACTACTAATGTTTGCTTATCTGGCGAGGCTGGACATGCACCACGTAGGAAAGTGCAGATAAGAGATTTCTTATACTTAATACTGGAGGAATGCGGTAACCAAACAACAACAAAGACCAAAATGAGGTTAGCATTTAAAATGAAAGCATGGCGGAACTCCAGTAGGCCAGTTTGGATTTGAAGTTGGAGATCAAAGGTCGGAAGTTGTGATGGTCCGACAAATCTGACCAAAATTGTGCTCCAGTGGTGCATGGTAATCCCAAGGCAGCATCCACTTGAGACCCATATCATGATTCCAAGATGCGCAGTGGGAGATTAGAGAGCCATGGGGGAGGTGAGAAAGAAGACCAATTGATTTATGCCAGTTTATGCCACAGAGCTGAGAAGGGTCACAGAGACAATGTCTGTAATCCTCTGTGAGGACAGCAACAATCCATATGGGATCAAGTGATGGGTGTAAAGGTTGGTCCATAGGATATTAACATTTTAATATGCATCTAGGGACCAATATCTGAACCTTTGGTGGTCCTCACAAGTTTAGGGTTTAGGGTATGCATCTATTGACCCATAAATTTGAAGCAAATTGGTCCACAGGTTTCTTGGTCTTGGTCCATAGTCTACAGTGGCCCTCACAGTTGGATGAGGATGAGGCTCCTGCATCAACTGCACTCTTTGGTGAGGCTCCTAAACTGCGTCATCCACACAGAAATCAACCTCCAAACTCCAGACATATTGTCCACTCTATGGGCAACAACACCCTAGTGCAATTTGATTACTCTTTATTACCAGAGCACTAGCTCAGACAACTCATCATGTTTAAGTTGACATCAACTGGTGCAGAAGAAATAATATTTGGAGGTCAAGGCTCTTCGCAATTTGCAATCCCTTTGTCAGAAGTGCTAGTCAGTGGAGGATCTCGTCGTACAGAGTTGGAAGATCCGGATCTCTTAGCCTCCTTTCTGAACTCCAGTGGCCACCAATGTTTTGATGTTAACAAGGTCTAGGCTAAGCAAACGCCGTATTTGGGGCCTCCATTCCCCATTCGCCCAAAAAAAACCCAAAAGACGAATAAAGATGGGCAGCACCTAAGTAAAATGTTTCTGTAGTAAGGTCTAAGGCTCAAATCACTGGCAGAAGCTCATCCAATGATGAGTCGAAGGAAACTAAAGTAACTGAGGTCTCTCATCTCACTTACCCAAAGACCATATCTACAACTCAATCCAAGAAATCACACCTCGCAAACTTGGAATTACATAAACGATGCCCTGGTGATCCATAGTAGTTACAGGAAAAAAGAGTTGTGTAAGATTGATGCTGACATCTATTATATCCACCTGTGAGCGCAAACCAAAACAGACAAAGAAGGCGGAAAAACTGGAGGATCTAACATCACACCACTCCAATCTCTCACAGGCCAGAGCTTTAACAGACACACAATCACCGCCTGCGAAGTCCCCGGGCTACCATAGGATCAGATGGGCATTCCACTGCCACGTGGCCACGACCCCCACAGTTGTTGCAAATGATGACCTGCAACAAGTATTTTTAGCACCGCAATTAGAATCCATCCAGAACTCTTTCACGGATAAGAACCTAATGATATGGCCGTATTCTCCTGTAACCTTGCTAATTTATTAGTATGGTTCGTATGCTGCTGATTCCATGAAGTGCTTTGAAATTCCTCTGGGACACTATCCCATACCTATTACAGTGAGGTGATGTTTTCCATCCAGTAATTTACAGAGCATACAGCTCTACTCACAACCAACAGAGCGAATGGATAGATGTGTCTTTACAAAACAAGAGCAAGCAGCCTGGTAGCAAGCCCTAATGTGAGCAACAAGTAAACATCTTGAACACTTCCAGACAATCACTAACCTGTGGGCACTCCTTGCTCTTGTGACCTGGCTGGTGGCAATTATGGCACACTATGTCATTGAAAGTTGGCACCGCAGCTCTGGAAGAAACAACAAGACGGGGGCATTCACGTGCAATGTGCCCTGGTTGACTGCACCCATTGCACACAGGGCTGTTCAGGCAGTCGCGTGCCAGATGTCCTGACTGGCGACAGTTGTTGCAAGCCTTCTCATTGGGACAGTCAACTGCCAGGTGTCCAGGTCGGTAGCAATTGTTGCAGAGGCGCGACTTGGGGATACCAACTTCCTGAGCTGCACATCCCTTGGCTATGTGTCCAGACTTCCCACAGATATTGCAGATTGGCTCACTACGGCACTCACTTGCAATGTGCCCAGGCTTCTTGCAGTTGCGACATAATGGCTCTGTTGGGCAAGCAGCAGCAATGTGTCTGTGTCCCCACGGCGATACAAGTAGAACTCGGATTAAAAAGTTGCTATTAACTCCAACATGTTGATAAATTAATCCACCATACAGATTACTGGTATGTTAGGGAATATCCTCATCTATGGGCAGAGACATCCACTTTTCCAGGTGAGACAGTTTCCCCTATCTTTAATGTCATTCTTAAGCGAGTATGGCTTAAATATTTCTGGAGGAGAACTCATGCACTTCAGCCATGCCTGTGTCCCAAACCACACAAACCAAACAAATTCCACTCCATTGTCACAAACCTACCTGATCAGTAGATCGTCCGACGACTTCACATTATACCTTAGCCGTACACATCTGTTGCTTCCACATCATTATAAGTAGGGGAGGAAATGCCACCTACCCTGAGATTCCACAATTGTTACATACAGATGCATTGGGACAGTCCCGAGCAAAATGCCCTGTGCGCCTGCAATTGTTGCACAGCTCAACCAGCGGCCTGAACACCCAACCCACAGATGCACACAAGCGGGCGCAGATATGTTTAACACATGGTGACTGTTCAGGACTGCAACATTCAGGAAGGATAGATGTCAAACCCAACTACTAAGGCCCAGGCCAGCATTGTAAGGAAGAAATTATAGTATAACATTCTTGCTCCTTATTCAGTTGTAAATAAACCCTATATCCCTCTCCTGCTTATTTTACAGATACATCCTGCGTTTGAGTATCATGGAGACTATCAACCAACCACAATCCCTGTAAGAATTTTGCACGACTGCTTATCAGCAGCACTAGCAAAACCATGCGAAAGTAACTGCCATGTACAGGTGTTCTTTAGATTTTCCCACCCCCTTGCTAAGCTGAGCCCCCAAATACAAGGGACGGGTCAGATATTTACCCTTTCAGGCAGCTCCTTCACAAACATGTTCTCTACCCCATAACAAAAAGTCCTTTACACTCCTCCTCACAACCAACCCTTCCTCAAACCTTACATTCCCTTCCTTCTCCCTCCATGTCTTCTAAACAACCTCCCTCCACTTTAGCATCCACAATCCTCAACTTCTACCCAACATCCCTTCAATCATCCAACAAAACCTAACTTGAAGTCCATCCATTCTCATGCTCCTCCTCAACAATTCCCACTTCACCTCCACGTACATCCCCTCTCCCCTTCCACCACCCGTCTCCAAGGAACACTTCTTCCCCTTATAAACCCCCCTTAATGCACTCTGCCCCTTCATCCAGTTTCTTTCTCCATTCTTTCCTCAAGATCACTTTCGGAAAAACCTCAAATCTCCAAGCTGCGAATGTGGTTGCAGCAGCACGTAGCCCGCGAGCAGATGCAACACGGAAGGATGTATCACCTGGACGAAGCTGCACGCGGCGAAAACCCATTGGTTTCACGAGGATAAAGCTTGTAAGGAATCGGGCGGCGGAAGGTTCGCTTTCCCACGATCCCACTCTGGATGCGGCGGGGTCCTCCCCTCGCCGCCAGATCGTCGAGACTCATTCCCAACTTGGTCTGCGTATCCAGCGCTGGCGACATTCACACTTCTTATCTGAACCCCCTTGAGACGATGAACAGATTCCCGATCTCTTGAACCCCCTGCTCCTCCTTTCTCCAAAAAACACGCTCAAGGAACCTCACCGAGATAGCACAAGCATCAACAACCACGAGGTAACAATCTGGGAAACCTTTCTTTACAACACAGACTCCGCAGTCTATTGAGATGGAACAACACGGCAAACGGGCCAAAACTGCACCTGCTGCCTCAAAACCTTCAAACAAACTTGTACGAATGCCAAGACTTCAATACACTGCTTACGTGCAGCCTCTCAACCTCCCTCACTTCTCCCTTCCCACATACACCCCTCTGATCTTCACAGATCTATCGATCTAACCCTAATGCTTCCACCTCCTCCTCACATTCGCCACTGCTTCTTCCTCACATCTGCCGCCCTTCTTCCCTTTTGTCTTGTCTCTCTCCCTTCACTTCAGGAACCGGCCTGTCGCTTGAAAGCTTCCGATTATCTTGCGGTCTCTACTACCATCCACCGGTCATCCGACCGCATGGCTTGCTACTCAAAGGCCCCAAGCTATTAACCGAAGGTTATCTCAAGATAACATCATATTATCCGTTGGTCAAACTCTTGCTAATGTGGGACGGTTTTTCTGGTAGAAAGCTTCGTGTGCAACGAACTTTAGCGCGTGTTTCCGTCTTGACGGTCAGGATGCGTTTAACTTCTCATCGGACGGCTCTTACCTAAGCCAATACAGCGGAGTTTGACCTAATTGTTTCCTGTAGTGTAACGGAGTACGGGGTGTACGTTTGAGTAACGAGAATCGGCAAAGAAATAGGCGGGTTTAGCTCCCGCGCTTTTGGGGGTCGCACGTTGTGTGTTCTTTGGAGCTTGCAAACCCTAGATCTGCGTGAGCAAGCTGGGATCCCAGGCTTGGCTCGATCGCCCTGTGTATATAGTATATAGCATTGTTGTATTGGGACGGGGGACGTGGATCGAGGGAATGCATGGATTTTTCACACAGAAGACGCGATCCGGAGGTGCGGGCGAAGAGGCGTCGATCCAGCGACAACACGGTGGAGCGACGCGGAGGCCAGGGGGGCTCGGGGGGCGGGCAAGTGTGGAGCAAGGAGATGGATGGCATGCTGGAGGTTCTGATCAAGGACACGGGTATGAGCGTTCTTAGTGTGGCTATTGAGCGGATTCTGCAAAAGCAGAGTCCGGATAATGCCAAGGTTGATTTTCTGGAGAAGTCCTTGGCTCTCGGGTGTCAGTTGCAACATGTGGCCAGCAAGCTGACCCGTGAACATGGGACTCATCACAATTCAGTGGCATGGCCTCTTACACAGGATCTGACTGTGAAGGTATGGTTGTCAACGTGCTTGTAAATAGTCGATCTGGTCAGCTTTTTCAATTTTAGGGGTTAATTTTAGGGGTAGTGCATAATGTCGGGGTTTGAATTCTTGTGGCGGTGTAAATTATTGTTCGTTGTCTGGAAGTTCTGATTGTTTGTGAATTAGGGTTCACTGTTCTTGCAAGGGATAGGAGAATTGTCTGTCAATTCATTTGGAGGTAAGGCGCCACTTTTCTGATGGATTCCTGTGTGTTGATGAAGGTGTTCTCTCTGTTAGGCACACAGAGCTTGTGCTATGCTGCAGCGACATGCACCATGTTTAATAAGCTGGCCATGGATCCTGCCTGCTACGTGGATATAGATCTAACCACCCGTGGGGGGCCTAATAATGTCAGTAATCGCACAGTGAACAAGGTCGTCCAAAGGGCCGGGAAGTGCTTGCGGTGAGTTACAAGGTTTTTGTTTGCAACTGATTGTGCACATTAAAGGCTTTTCTATGGATATAGTCACAGCACATCAGAGGGTTCTTCAAAAATTCCAGCTTAGCGTACCTCTCTCTTGAGGAAAGTCGTAAATCTTTGCTCAGAGATAGCTACTCTGGAGTTATGGCAGACAGAAGTATTGACAGTCCTTGAGATTGTGCAACTAGCAAATTCTGGGGGTACTGACCAATTTCTATCCTTGTGGAATTTTCTTCGATGTGTGATTTGTTTCTTTGAATTCTTGAGTTTATCATCTTCCTGAATAGGTTCTTGGACCCTCGCTATCATGTGTTTTACATGGAATACTTGTGATTCAACAGAGGTTCTCCTGGTGATTGAGTTTATATCCATTACCATTCAAGTTTCTTGTTCTGGCAATAGACATGTATGTTCAAAATGGGGCTTCTTGTCTTGAGATTGCTGGGGTGTGATCATTTTCTTTAAATTCGTTTCTACTGCTCTAAAGGGATCACATGACCTTGTCGATTTCCTTGTAACTAAATATCAGATATACCATTTGTGGTGGATGATTGGGGTGAACCTGATCCGTTGCTGGTTCCTGTAACTGCAGGTCGCTAAAGCTAGGCATACTTCCTCGGCAGAACAGATTGCCAGGTTTGGAAACTCCAAGACTTTTCATAGGAAAGCTCCGTGACAGCCCTCCAAGATCGGGTGTCACACCTGACAAGGTCGTGACCTTGAGATCTACCAGCCATGACTGCGATCCGCTGACCAAAACCTGCCTTGAGTCACTCTCTTCAGACCATGGCGTTGCTGGGTGTGTTACCTCACTAATACTCTTTCTGTTACCTGTAACCCGAAAGACAACACATGTTTTTCAGCTTGGATTACTCGTATCTACTTATGCAGTCTAAAAATGTAACTAGGCATTTTCTTGAAATGTTATTCTGCTCTCACATCTCTGAAGGCTTTATGTTCGTTTTCAGCGTGGAACTTTTGAAACTATGGTTATTCTAAGTTGTAAGGTGTGCATGGGCATGCAGGGCCATGCTGAAGACGCTCCATGTCTTCAACATGGATCACATGGACAGCAAGTACCTTTGCCGTGCCATTGCAGCCTGCCCTTCTTTGACAGACCTGGAGGTTGTGGGCCTGTAAGCTCCTTCACTTTCTCTATCCTCAGGCCAAGGGAAATAAGTTATTCTAGGTGCCAATATTTCCTTCTCTTGGTAAGTGTACTCATCATTTAATTGTATGAAAAGGGAAGCAATAAGCAAGGACTTTTTTGGTGCATTGCAACAGATACATCAGTATCAGGTCACTGATGGAGTGCCTAGGAACCTATTGCCCTAAGCTGGAGCGTCTGTGTTGCCAACCAGGAAAGTCGAGTGGCTTGGGTGGCTGGGGCTCAAGTAAGCAACCCATATACATGTGGCAATTGACCCCGCACTCAGTTTGAGCGGAAGAGAGAGAGAGATTGTACTCATAAGACGTTGTTTGCCGTAGCCTTGTGGCCCGGAAGAGAGAGAGAGAGAGAGAGCGCTTAATGTCCTTTACCTGCGAACATTCCTTGTGTGTAGCCCTGCTGGATATCAACTGTTCCAGAGCCATTTTGGGCTCTAACCTCCCAGGGCATGGAGAAAGTTGCCATACATGCCATAGTTCTTGCACACAGCCGGCGACAATCTGATACGGGGTATGTAGTATCTGTGGTGAATAGTGAGTTTGAGCTAGCTGGAAATTGATGTGACAAGTATGACCATGTGAACTGATACTCTCGGTTATACTGTCAAGGACAAGGCAGAGAAAGGGGGACTCTCACTCCATGATATATGTCTCACCAGGTTCACCGGAAAGCGTAAAGGGGGGGGCATGCAATCATCTTGTGAAGGGGTGTCCAGGCATTTCTTGTCTAGCTCTTCGCAACTACTTGATAGCAGATCATAGAGCAAATATACTTTTGAAGGTACGTCATGAACAATGTGTTGTGTTTTATTTGTAATCCTCAACCCACGCCCAATTGTTTTTGAGCTTTCATGGTTGTCTCCCTCCAGATGCCCGTAGGGTGGTAGAGTGTATATAGGCCTTGATGATGTCAGGCCTTCACTTGTTCTCTGTACAGGGACTGCCCAAGCTGACTCTTATCGATTTCTCTGGAGCAAACAAACTCACTGGTGTCTTCCTCAGGTGCATGCTCGTCTTTATACTTTTTGTCAGTACTTCCAATGCACCTTACTCTTTTCAAGTTGACAGGAACTCATTGTGTGGTGTACTGTCCAGAACCTTATGTCTATGTTGTATTGGCAGGGGTATTGTGGGGCGGGGGGAGCAGGGGTCTTTCTTGGAGACTCTGCTGTTGCGTGACTGTGTGCGGTTGAGAGAGGTATGAGTATTGGATGGCCCAAGTACACAAGTGTATGGAAGGTTGTAGAGATGCAGTAACCTTATCAAGCAGATGCATGAGTCTTGGTTGTGGAATACTATGTGCGCGCTCGAGGGATACAATTTTTTTTCCCCTTTGTGGGAATGTAGCATCAGAGGATAGACTGTACACTTGTAAACATATTGATCAGTTCAGTAAGATTCAATGCCAATCTTCCATGTTGCTAGTGTACATCAGTGGAAGCTTTCCCCTGAAATGATCAAGTCAGTAGATGGTTAGGTGATTTCTTCCACTGCCACATTGCAAGAAGAACGATGCAACCAATTTTGTATTGCTCAATTAAGGGTTGGTGACCTCACTCATCATCCTCACATAAAGCTCTTTCTGGTATTAGTGGCCGCCTGCCGCCTACTCCAATGCAAGGGACTGCAGTTTCAGGAGCTCAATATATGCATATGGTGAAATATAGGCCTTTCCTTAAAGATGTACTTGGGCTGTGTAAGGGTAGGTTGAGGTGGAGCGATTCATGTGCATGCTGATCACAGGTGAATGCAAGAATTTACGCCATCTTGTACGTGACTTGCCTTCTTTGTTTTTTCTGTGGTGCTTTGACATGCTCATAATATCTGCAGTTTTATTCTTGATTCGGGCTATACGTTCTTTTCAAGCATGTTTAGCTCATTATTCATTGACTACAGAGTGTCTAGAACAAGCTTGTAGACAGGAAGTCAGATGTGAGAAAGTGGTTGAAGGCTGAGTGTCATTGCAGGATGTATCAAATAAGGATGGGCTCGCCGGGCGAGATTGGTTTGACAGACGGCTTAGTCCAAGGTACCAGAAACATACTTGCTGCTTGTTATAAGTCTGGAGGTTGCTAACCTGAAACTGAACATCGTACTGTTATACACTTAAGTAGAATGTAGGAATCTGTGTATGTTGGATGCACTGATCAGAGAGGGAAAAGGTGAGGGAAAGCAGAGGGATACAAGAATGGGTTGGGCAAGAGGAAGACTAATAAAAGTCAGGATTTCTGGATCAAATACCTTACATTCAATTTCTCTTCATTTGCGATTATTGATATAACTATGAATACCTGGATTCGTTTCTTTAAATGATTTTTTCAATTGGTTGAGACATGTGAGGGATGTAATTGGGGTGGGGAATGTAGTACGGAGCAGGCCATTCTGCGGGTGCGTCAAGAAAGGCCAGAGCTGTGTCTTCTTGACGACTTTCCTGACCAGAAAAGGTTTGCACTAATTCTTTTGTTTGACAGAGCATAACTATGGTAGAAGATGGAATATCCCAGAGGGAACCAGTGATGGATTAGGGAACATGTACACTCCATATCTTTGTGATGGATGTGGGAGTGTCTTTGGTAAATATGGTCATGTGTCCATCCTTGTCTGATATACATGGCAGATAGGCTTTTGTCATAGGACTTACATGCTTTGTACACGAGGAATGATGTTAGGTTGGGAATTCCCCTTCGAAGTCTTGGGAGAAGTTCCTCACTCGATTCCTAACTTCCCAGTGGGGTTTGGGGAACACTCTCGGAAGTACCACACCCCAATAGGTGTGACCCAGAGTATGCTGGAGAATTGGAAAGGGTCATCATCATCTAGTTGACCACTGGTTTCCAGTAGATCCAATAAGATCTCGAACTCTTCTAGTGTCAAAGAGTGCTTTTTGTTTGTTTGGTTGGTGAATAGGCCGATGGAAATGATAATGGTTGATAATGGTTGCTTCAAGCTGAATTATATATCGTTTCAACCTCAGTTAGTTTCCTTTAGTTAACCCCACAATCGAGACCATTATTATATAGCTATATGGATGACTTTCCCCTATATTTTTTCTTCATTGGATCATGTTGTCCAAATAATAGACCAGCTGGCACTTCTATTCGTGTGGTCAGGGTGCAGGAAGCCACTACAGCTACCTATCGTCCTTTCGGTTCTCTCTTGAGAGGTTTGCCATATTCAAGTGGGTAGTTGTGCCCTGCAGCTATGGTTGTTGACCTTTGATGAGCTAGACATTTAGATGAAGTGGTCTCTTCTCACAGTGGAGGAAAAAATCTGACAAAATTCAAGTTCTTAATGAATATATGCCCATGTGAGGATGGTTGCTGATGGGGAAGAATGATGGTGGGCAGCAGCAGTGACAGTGATTCGCTGAATTCCAGCTTTGATGACAGCGACGACAGTGGGCCGGCCCGGATCAACTCCTCAGACTATCTGTCCAGTACCAGTATGAGCGACAGTACTGATGATGATGAAGATGACAACGACTCTGATAGTGGGTTTTCTTGCCATGAGGAGGTTCTGGCTTATCAAGGGGAGAAAGCAGATAGCGACATGAGTCTGCTTAGCAAACACAGTGACGGCCTTGAGGACCTTGATGTATTCTCAGACAGGGAGCAAGCAGATAGCGACATGAGTCTGCTTAGCAATCACAGTCTTGAGGACCTTGATGTATTCTTAGACAACGAATCTGGGCATGACCTGACTGTTGATTAGGACACTTTTGGGGCTTGCCTCATCAGTTTCCCAATCGGGCATGAGAATATTATGCTCGATATAGACTCGGGCATATCCCCTCCTCATCCCGGATTCCAGTTGGTCACATTGAGAGCATAGCTTGTCCACCAAGGCTGTGTATACTACTGGTGTCTGAATCGAGATGCCTGCCTTTCTTCCCCCTCCTTTTTGATCGGCCATTAATCAAAGTCTTGCTGGGGCGGGTTGGTTTGTAGTGTTACTATCGGATTTGGATCCTCTCATGGAGGGGCACAGTTTTGTGCCATTTGAAAGCATTCTCTGCGGGAATCGTGTACCTCCTGCAAAATTCAAGCTACCGAGTCTTCCACAATCGAGAGAGCTTCAGCTGTGTAGTGCATTCATATCTCCCTTTGACTTGATTACATGGCACTGTAATCTTAACAAGGAACCAGAAACATTGGAGGGTCTTTGGAATGTATGATATATTGCAACGGTCTTTATGGCTGTTGCCTACATGGACGGAGCCGTCATCATTCATCATTTATTCATTCCTGCTATTACATCCACGGACGTAGTTCGTGAGTAAAGGGTGACCCGGCGGCAGCAGCTAGACCACATAAAACCCTAAACCCCTACATGTTTCCGGTATGGAGTGAAATACCGTCCCACGAAACGCCGGGCCCATCCCTCAGGGTGGAGCCCGGTGTTTCGTCGACGGATGATTCAGTGGCGTCGACGACAGCCCGGTGAATCCGAGGGTCCGCCCTACGGAATCGCTGGCGGGTTCGAGGCTCACCCGGCTGTGGTTGTCTCTCTCCCGAGAAGGCGGCCAGACTGCGTGCGAGAAGCAATGCAGATGGCACAAAGGATTTGAGAGTGTGTCTGTGGGACAGAGATAGTGAGAGATCTGCGGGGGAAGATTGAAGAGTGTGGGAGAAGGAGTGTTGGCAGATATGGCTTCGCCTGCCTTGCAGCTGTCCCGTGGTCTGGCCAGGAAGCTGTTCTCATTTGGCGCTGAAGGTAGTCATGGGCCCCATTTGCAAGCTGATTCCTATGGCGCAGTTGCCTTTCTGTTTCCATCTGCTTTCCCGGGCTGTGCATTTTCGCACAGCTCGTGATTTTTGGAGTTTTGACTACGTAATCCATTGAACTCCTGGCTTATGTTCCATAACTGTCCCCTTGTTTGCGAAATGTTTCGCGCTTCGTCTAATTTGTGTTTGTCAAAGCACATTTTCCGTCACCCATATTGCCCATACAGAAATTTAAAATTTCGAGGAGTAAAGTCATATTAATATGCTTTAGCCTTCAAGCATGACTAATGTGAATTCGGGTTGGTGTTACTGCTCCAATTCGGGGACCCATGATGCAAATGGCAGTCACTCCGGACGCTAAGAAGCTGAATGCTGATATTCTGGCGATTGTAAATGTCACACCCCGTAAAGGAAGGAGATTCGATGCTCTCAGTAGCGGTTGGATGTAGTTGTTACCTGAAGAAGGCTCAAGTTACATACCATGGCTAAAAGTAGCAACGAAAAGATACTTAACACGCTAGACTGCTTAAAAATCTGAGATTACGTCCTTCCCGGTCTTCTTGCTTCAGTCTTTGCATTTCACTGAATTATGGTCATAGCCACTGAGAGGCAGCTGCTGTTCTTCCAGGTTTTCAGGCTATCTGAGGCTTCATGTCCCAACATTTTTGTAACATTTGATTTGAAAACATCTGTTTCTACGGTAAAGCGGTCAGGGTTCCTTAACTGGATGTCAATCTGTGGAAGACTGGAGTAGGTTTCTCCCCTACTTTGAGGATCTCATGGGATTAGATAGACTTCGAGGTCTTCTTAGCGTGACATTGTCTCCAACAACATTCTAATTGCATTTCCACTGGATGACATTTGAAGTCATTTGACATTGAAGGCACTTCTTGCAGGGGGTGTGCGGACAGTAGGGTGCTCTTCAGCAAAGTGCTGTGCCTTCAGCACCCAGGACAATGATGACAGCGGTGTGTTTTCCGAATCCAAGGTCCCAGAGGGGGACAGTCCTGACGAAGACACCCATCAGGGTTTGACAGACCCTGCATCTGAATCATTCTTATTTGATCCCCCTCCTTCCTTTCAGACTTTCTCAGACCCTGAGCCTGAATCGGCCTCGGTTGATTCC
Organism: Takakia lepidozioides; assembly: GCA_030704615.1. Lineage (NCBI taxonomy): Eukaryota > Viridiplantae > Streptophyta > Takakiopsida > Takakiales > Takakiaceae > Takakia > Takakia lepidozioides. The sequence continues at coordinate 41,051,015 of CM060731.1, forward strand.
CCTCCTTATAATGACCCCCCCAACATGGATGGAGGGCAACCTGATCAGTTACCTTCAGAGTCTCCAAGGGGCTTACCGATAACAGATCGACCATTGGCAGAGGGCTATTCTCCACGCACAATTTTCTCTCCTCGTGGTGTTTACAAGGTTTGTTTACTCCGTGTTTTTGAGGAGTGCAGTCTGCCTCTTGTGCAAAACTGTCATTTGGTCCTTCTAGATTGTTACTTGTGACACTAGCTATGGAATTTTTTGTCTACTTCTGGTGTTAGCAGAAACTGCAAATGCGGACCTGGTAGAAAATGGTCTCCTGCCTGTTGGAATCATACCAAAGTGTTTGTGTGCACTATTGCCACAATATCTAATTGGTGTGTATTTCTATCGATGCGCACATTGTAAGTACACACTGATATCTCTCTCTTGCTCACTCATCCCTGCACCTCTGGTCACCAACTTTTAAAATCTCAAGTCTGAGCCTAAAGCCCTACTCCTGTTGGGGTCTGATTGCTGGGCAGCTCACACACAGCAGATCGATGCTTGTGTGAAGTGCTTTCTAGGGGAGATCTGGAAAGCCTAAACCAATTGTTTATATAAAGGTAAGTCCCACTACTGGAGTGAGCCCCTCACAAAGGTAGTTTCTGTTGCCTGTTCCCTCTTGTTCTGCCCAAATTAGGCACAGGGTCTATGACCACAAGGCTACGGCAAACTATGTCTCATGAGTACATTCTATCTTTGGCTCGCTCTATCTGTTTGTGTGTAAAACTGTAGTTTTCTTGATTTTAATGCTAAAACTATGTCCTGGCTGAGTCTGCCCATGTTGACACAGAAACTCACTGTGTCTGCAACTTCAGTCGGCAATTGATGAAGTCAGTGGGGAACAGCCGGTCTCTCTATCAGGATGTAGTTGGTTTGTCTTGTGGACCCTCTAGTTATGAGATAGCATTCTCTCGTTTCTCGCTTCTTAGGCATGTCTTCCTTCGAAAGGTTGTCCTAGTGTGTTATTTTTATCTTTGAAAGTACTTCTTTTCCTTGGGATGTGGCTACCTCGTTTAGTTCAGTTAGCTCAGTTCGTTCAGAGTTTGCTAGCACTCACATCGATATACTAGCAAAATCAATGTGTTATCACTCAGTGTATTACACTGTATTCCAGTGTTATCAACCAGTGTAGTATTTACACCATGCATGTAATTCAGATTCAGCTTCTTTGACTGAGGGCAGCTGGACTGCAAGTCATATGGAACTTCTCATGTGCTGTGTTCAAACAGGCCATACTGCTGGGAGAAGTGGGCCAACCCCCAGTGCAAAAAATATTGAAGAGTGGGCGGTCAATCACCATCTTCGCTGTAGGTACTGGGGGTATCCACAACAACCGGCGTCCATTTGAAGGGGAGTCTCCAGAAGAGTTTGCAGAACGGAGCTACACTCAGTGGCATAGAGTGGCAGTTTATCAAGAGAAAGTGGGAGGCCTTGCAATGCGTTCCATGAAGCAAGGGTGCCTTTCTCTTAGGACCTCCTCACTCTCACTAACATCAAAGAAGCAAATTGAGGAGGAGAGAGAATGTACTCGTAAGACGACGTTTGCGTATCCTGGTGCCCATAGACCCCACGCCCAGTTTGGGCGGAACAAAAGGGAACAATAGGGGGAGAGAGAGAGGGAAGAGATTGTACTCATAAGACGTTGTTTGCCGTAGCCTTGTGGCCATTGACCCCGCGCCCAGTTTGAGCGGGAACAAAAGGGACAGAACCTGCCTCTGTCAGGGGCTGACGTTGGTAGTAAGACTTCCATATAAAGAATTAATCCGGGTTTTCCAGATATCCTCTAGAAATCCCTTCACACAAGCATCAATCTGCTGTGTGTGATTTGCCCAAAAACTAGGCCTCAGGAGGGCCTGGGCTTTTGGCTCAGCCTCGAGACTTTCAAAGTTGGTAAACAGGGGTACAGGCACAATTCCCTTAATAGATTTGAAGAGAGCGTCTCTTTGGTGAGAGAACCCTGGACAGTGTATCAGAAAATGAATACTGTCTTCAGATTGCCCACACAACGGGCAATTGCACTCTCCCTTTCCTCTCTGCTTCTGTTTGCTGTTCAAAGGTAGGCTTCCTGCCCTGAGTTTAAATTTCAGTCTAGTGCCGAGAGTGGGTAGACCCTTGAGGGAAGAGAGATATAGAGAATGCAGAGGAAGGGTGAAGGGGCTTCCTGGGATAGCTCTCTCGTGAGTCTGATGTCTTTGGCCATCATTAGTTTGAAGATTTAAGGTGTGATTCAAAGTGCAGGGGTTGCTGCACCCATATTATACCATCTTCTGCAGATACGCTGGAAGTAGTCAAGTCATCCTTTTGCAAAAGACAATCGACAGTAACAGACGATCTTACTGTGTGGTTCTGCACACCATTCCTTTTTACAGGACGCAGGTGTATGTGGAGGGGAACATTGAGACAAGGATCTACAATGACCCTGCTAGCGGAACAGTCAAGCGGATTCGTGAGATTGCCATCCGACAGAATGGTTTGACGTTTGAACCCTTTGTAGGAGCTGTCCTTTGGTGACTTCATTGCCTGTCGATTGGGATTAAACAGGAGTAAAGGAGTGGTACCCATTGTTGCCCTCCTCTTATTCAACTTAAGCTCTTCCCTCCTTATCTCCTTTTCCTTCCCTCCACTCTCTCTGTTTGGATGAAGAAAGAGATTGCATGCACCTTCTGCTGACTATGCGGGAGGGGACAACAAAATGCAGGCCGGCTACTATTCATGGACCAGCCAACCACAGCCAGGCCAGAGTTTTCCCCATTGTTCACAGACCAGCCGACTACAGCCAGGGCAGACTTTGCACAAGACAGAGAGAACACATCAGTGTTTGCACAGGACAGAGAGAACACGTCAGTGTCTGCACAGGGCATAGAGGATACATCAGAGGCTGCCCAGAACCAAGAGGAGGCACCTGGCCAACCCATGCGGCCCTTGGACTTCGTTTGAATCGGAGATTTCTCACAACAGAAGGCAGGTCCTTTCACCCCTGTTCCTTTCAAAGACAAATGAGCAAAGTCAAGAGTTATGGTAGTGCCTTATTCTTCCTCCAGGTTATCGTCCCACCATCTGGTTTTGGATATATTTCTATATATATATGTACACTGGGCCTGAATCTACAAAACTGGTCCTGGGGCTGCGTGATAAACTGGTTGGAGCGAGTTATGTTTCTTCTGAAGTACTGGAGCTTATCAGGTCTAGTAATGCTTCTAGTGCACTTTGCTTAGAGCAGCCACAGAACAAAGGGAACGCAACTGAAAATTCGACATAGTGATGATGATCACATTGAGGTCTAGGTGAAAAAGTGTTAACTGTTAACTGGCAAATTAGCTCAGATTTCCAGTTTCCTCAGTTTCCGGCTGCCTCTGAACGAGTCTTAGAACTGAATTAACCAGAATCGTTGTATGTTCTTTGCTCGTGGCTGCTGCACTTTGAAGATGTGCATCTTCATCAACATTTCCATGCCATTGACAATCTCCATCAACCTCTCGTGAGTTTATGCCTCAGGGGATGAGGGGATAGAAAGACTTTTTGGTTCTCTTACTGCAATCATAGCAGGGATGTCTGTCTTCTGAAGGCCGACTGACACATCTTTGAAGGTAAACAGCTATCCGCAAGTGTACATTTTTCACCTCACAGGTGGCACGCCTGTGCGCACTCTTTGTATGGCCAATGAACAATTGAGGTCACTTTGTCGCCTGATAATTTTTGAAAAAATCATTCGGTAATCTCTACACATTTGCTTTGAATGATCAAAGTTCTTGCAAATTTCTCCCTCAAGTTTACCTCACTGGCAGATTTGGACATGAGCTCCCCTTTCATCTGACCCACCTCCAGAACTCAGATATCGCAAAGGCAAAGGAGAAACTTTCAGCTCTTTTTTTTTCGGTCTTTTGCTGTTCTCTTTTAAAACAGGGGACAGAGGACTTAAGAATGCCTTAAAACGGGAAAAGATACAAATGGTGAAAAAAATAACCACCGGAGAGCCGGAAAGGCAAAAACACAGGGGGAAACCCCCAGAACCAGGAAGACAATGGGGTGAAAAATAGGAAAGCAGCCATCAGAATCTAGAAAGAATGTTGAAGAAGAGAACCAGCGAAGGCACAGAAAGAGGCCAAAGCTGAAGAGAAAGTAGAACTAGGCACCACAACCGAAGTCTAAGTGTGCCCTGGATTTAAAGAAGCTGAGCTTGTGGTGACGCCAGTTGACCTCTGGGTCAACATACTCCACAGAGGACTTGCCAGGACAAGCGCAGGTTTGTATTCCACGAGGTGGTCTAGGCAAACGTGCGGGTGCAGAGGACACCGTTCTTGCCCAAGGAGTTGTCCAAAGCCGAAAAACATTGCCTTCTTTGCCTTTCTCCACATCGAGACACCGTTGAAAGCAAAGAATGCCAAGCCTTACCATATTAGTACGCCCCTCAGTCATCATATCCGAGTGAATTCTGTAGAGAATCATTCTAATAATGGGGGCCTCGCTAAAAGCACATCTTGATTTCCAAGAAATATTTTGAGCTAGCACTGCTCCCAACGCCTCCCCTAAAGCATCATTGTGTACATGAAATGCCACATGCCAATGTGGATTAATCAATACTGGTGTAGTTGTTACTGCAGCGCTAGAGCTTCAAATGCCTGCTAACACCTAGGTGTCTAATCAAAGATAGCATCTTTCTTCAGTAGTTCTTTCTTCAGTAGTTTACTCATATGTGCTGCTAACTGTGCATAACCCCTGATAAACCTTCTGTAATAGCTTGCGTGCCCAAGGAATCTTTTGCCCTTGGCATTAATTGGTGTTGGTGCCGCTCTTATAGCTTCTGTCTTCTTGGTATCTACAAGCAGTCCCTTCTAACATACAATATGCCCCAGAAGTACTCCTGAGCTCATACAAGAAGTGCACGTTTTTCTGGATTCAATCCAAGGCCCCTCATCCTGCACCTTGCCAAGCAAAGCTCCAACTTCTGCAAATGCTCATTTAGGCTTAGAGCTGTAGACACTGAAATCATCTAGAAATACTTGCATAAAATCATCCAAGCATTCTTGGAATGACTCACTGATTGCTCTCTGAAATGTGGCTCGAGCATTACAAAGTCCAAATGGCATGACCCTATAAGCATATGCTCCTCAATATGTGATAAAAGCAATTTTGCTTTGATCTTCTTCTGCCACTTGCACCTAATTGTAACCACTAAGCCATCCATGAATGAATACATTTCATGGCCTACTACAGTATGCAGTACTGCCTTTGTGAACGACAATGGAAAAGGATCCTTCTTGGTGCATGCATTCAACCTTTTATAAATGACACAAACTCTCAGTTCCAGGCGCATCCCTGGGTCAGATTTCAGAGGACACCATACAGTGTTGGGAATATGTTGGAAGAGCTCAAGGCTGTTGAAGAAGAACACAGAGATGAGGTGAGCTCAAAAATATCAACAGAGTGGTGAAGGAAGTCGATGAGCAGCTGAAGAAATTAGTCGAAGAACGCGTGATGCAAATTGACGGACGCATCAAGGAACTGAATAGACTGGCGATGGAAGTGAAGGCATTGCTCTTGTTATTGAAGCAGCAGCGTTCACTTGCAGCAGAGAAGGAAATGAGGGGAGCACCAGTTGGGTTGTTGCTTCAGATATATTTTATAGAGTGAAGCAATAAATTACTCGCTCAACATATTATTTTTTTCCTCTTAAAAAGTGACAATTCACTCAGTCATCCCAGGTTAAAATTTCGCCCATCCCCATCTATGCTTTTCGGATACTGCACTCACAGCAGCGCAAGAAATTGTTATGGCAAAGGAAGTCTATCCAACTCAATGAATTACACTAGAAGGGGTTTACAAAGGAAAGGGTAGCCATACAATGGGTTCTTATGTCAAACCCATTCTTGGATGATGTCAAGAATGGGAATGGGTTCACATGCGAAATTACCCTTAGTGAATTTGGCGTCCCTTAGCAAGATGCTCTAGTTGATAGTGTATGCAGTAGACAACTAATTGCTTGTCTTTTTTGCGATCCTGAAATACAAATCTCTCAATTTGTGGATTCACAAATCGAACCTTGGAAAAAATGCCTACCTACCATATGCACCAGTGCAAAAACAGAAATGATTAAAAAGGCTTATGATATGTTATTGGAGTGAAAAACATCCCTCTTATCCATATTGAATATCTTGGGCTTCATCCCCTTCATATATATATATATATATATCTTGCATTGTGTCCCATATATATATATATATATATATATATATGTGTGTGTGTGTGTGTGTGTGTGTGTGAAAAATGGGTATCTTCATATTATTTTTAGTTTTTTGAAGAAACCTGAGCGAAAAAAAACAAAACAAGAAAAAAAAAACTGAGCAACGGCTTTAAGCCCTTGAGGGTGAAAATGAACCCCCTTTTGAGTCTTGAGGCAAACTGGGATATAGCCCCTTAACCCCAAGGCAGACAAACCGTAAGGGATTGAATACCAGACCCAGTACAGACCAATGCACAACTTGATCGGCAAAGACAAAGTCCCAACATTCATATTCTCTTTTTTTTTTGGTTACTAAGTCACGTCATCTTCATAGAGAAGATCAGAGTCTTCAGTTGTGGGCTTGGGTTGGAAGCTCCCCCATCATCCCAGCCCATCCAACTTCCAAAATCATCTTTGCATAGTAGCCATCTCTGATGGTCAAGAGTCTCCCAATTGAGGTGAAACCACACTTGTCAACTTGTATTGATGTGTGACATGTGCTTGTGTTTAACAAGTGGAAGGGATGAGCGAGTGGCAATCTGGGATTTTGACCATGGACACCGAATAAATAGACTAGTTGATGCCAGTGGAGAGAAGAGACCTTTATTCAATCGGTCACATTTTTAATAAAGAATAAGCTCTTCATAGGGTACAAGCTTGGAAAAAAGATCTCCAATTCCAACTCCACATGTAATGTATCCGAACGTTCATCCACATGTACAAACGTTCATTTTTGTCCCTATATTTGCAGCTTTTCGTGTTATGCCCTGGAGCCATGGGCTCGGGCCCGTAATTTCAGATTACAGACAGGTGAGGTTTTTCTCAAAGTCTTAAATTCAGTTTTCACTCAATTTCAATCAATAAAATGGATTGTCATTGAATAATCGCGAAGCTGGAGCACCTACGAGCTTTACAGATCACTGCACAACCTGGAGACTGTCGGCGACCATCCTTGCCAACTGTGCAGTTACCCAGATGGGCGATTATGTGTTCTCTTGGTTCAGTATAAGTGTCTCATTCTTTCTGAGTTGTATAATCTATGGGCATCACGAGAGACTGACTGTGGCAGACTCACTCAATTCATGAGTGTGCAGGCCAAGCTCTAACCAGATGTAGATCTGGTACTAGGCCATGGTATGTCTGCTGTTGGAACCTATGAGGTGCAGTGTCCTCATAAGGTAGAAATTCCTGAGTTGTCTGGTCAATTGAATCATCAAGGTTGTTCCTGGGCCGGCCGAAATTCTGACGTATATACTCCCGAGAACCTCCTGCATAAGGGCTGATATCCTCCTCAGTTTCTTGGTCATCCAAATCATCAACCTCAAGGTTGTCCCTCTGATCCTGATACTCCCACCAAGGATTCTCGAAGCGAGGTAGAAATTCCTCAATCGAATCATCAAGGTTGTTCCTGGGCCGGCCGAAATTCTGATGTATATACTCCCGAGAACTTCCTGCATAAGGTCTGATATCCTCCTTAGTTTCTTGGTCATCTGAATCATCAACCTCAAGGTTGTCCCTCTGATCCTGATACTCCCAACGAGGATTCTCCCAGCGAGGTAGTCTGATATCCTCCTCAGTAGAGCTGGTACTAGGCCCTGGTATGTCGGCTGCTGGATCCTCAGGTGCAGTATCCTCATCGTCCTCATAGTCATCATAATCCACTAACTCACCGAGGTTAAGGCTGTCTACTAGAGCCTGATACTCCTCAGGAGTTAAAATTCTGCCCATATCATCCTCATTTGTCAGGTCGTCCGAATCCTGATCTTGCCCCCAATCAACCTCGTCATGTTCAGGCTCGGGCTCGGGCTCGGGCTCAGGGATCCAGGGCCCATCTGGGCAAGGTGGAATTATAAGTGTTGAGTCAACGTGACTCAACCGCTCTGGCGCTGAGGTTGGGCGCAGATGTTCTCGGCCACGGATTGGATATATTGGACTGTTATCTCCAATACCTTGCCTACAAACTGGGCATACTCTTGGGACGTGTGGCATACCACGGAAGCACCACCGATAGATGCACTCCCAGCAAAATAAATGGCCGCACGAAGTAACAACTGGATCCCAAGTTGCCTCTTCCATGCAGATTTTGCATTCAAACTGCGCCATGGCCCTGGCGTTGTGCAATCCGGAAATAACGATCCTAGTGCCCTGCACCAATGCTGTTGACCAGTCATAACAAACTAGGAACGGACATATAAATCAAGAACAACTTTTGAAGAAGGGATGCCCATACACCAGAAAAGATGAGAGGAGAGAAAGCTAGACCCATCTTGATCAGATAGTCCATTAAAGTTACAAATAAGGACTTATACATGTCAAATTAACAGTTAGATGTTACTTGTGTTAAATTTATGGAGAGATAGACTTGTAATTGATAATGAAGAAGATGGTACAATAGTGAGCGTGTGCTCACTTTAAGACATGTGAACAGTCATGATTATTGATATAACCAATAGGTCTAAATCACGCACATCACAACTCTTTGTCTAAGAGTTGTGTCCCTCAAGATTCACCATATGACATGTTGAATGTTAGAATTGACTTCCAACACCCTCCCTCAAGAAAACATTCAAGAGTCTAAATTACGAAAGCCCTGTTTTTGTCCAACAATGCTATTAAAGCATATTCACATCATTTTAATCTTTGATTAAATGATATGTATAGAGTTGTTGGCGTTGGCCAACGACCTCTAGCATGTGCTCCCTTGGTCGAACTGAGATTTCGTTCACATCAAGGTGAAATCGTTATTGTGACCAGCTTGTTGTCAATTAGTCAGAGATAGCTTGATTTTCAAACATAAGTTCTTGTTGGAGAAATTACTCATTTGAAGTTCAAATGCACCAATACTAAATAGCACTTGATGTTATTGGGATGACACCTTAGATCTCTTCTTTAGGTTGATGCCACATGAAGGTTTTGAAACAAGTTTGTTGGAACTCCAAGCATCATTAACAATATAATTGTCATGCTTGAAACACACTTTAAAATGTTTGGCCATTAGACTCAATTGTCTCCCTGACTTCTTTGCATGTTTTTCACCATGAATATTCGTTCGTGGGCTTCTTTGCCTAGGAATAATGTTCACCACATTTAGGTGCATATTATATTAATGCAAAGTTTCGTTTATGTATAACATGTTTTAGATCATAAAGACCTTAGATCTTCTTTGATAGTTGGTTGACTATCATATCTACTAGTATTGTACAATACTAGCATGATAATCTTAATTAGTCGACTCTCATTAGATTTCTATGGATCGGTTGAGCACTAGCTCTGATACCATGTTAAATTTACGGAGAGAGAGACTTGTAGTTGATATTGAAGAAGATGTTACAATAGTGAGCGTGTGCTCACTTTAAGACATGTGAACAATCATGACTATTAATATAACCAATAGGTCTAAATCACGCACATCACAATTCTTTGTCTAAGAGTTGTGTCCCTTCAAGATTCACCATATGACATGTTGAATGTTAGAATTGACTTCCAACATGATAGTCAAGCAACTATCAAAGAAGATTTAATTAGGTCTTCATGATCTAAAACATATTATATATAAAACCAAACTTTGCATCAATATAGTATATCATAAGCACCTAAATGTGGTGAATATTATTCCTAGGCAAGAAGCCTACTCACGAAGGAATATTCATGGTGAAAAACATGCAAAAAAGTCATGGAGACAATTGAGTCTAATGGCCATTTCAATCATTTTAAAGTGTCATTCAAGCATGTAACAATTTATATTGTTAATAATGCTTGGAGTTCCCACAAACTTGTTTTAGAACCTTCATAGAGTTATGTCACAAGGCATTAACTTAAAGAAGAGATCTAAGGTCATCCCAATAGTACCACTATTGGTGCATTTGAACTTCAAATAAAACAATTTCTCCAACGAGAACTTCTATTTGAAAATCAGACTATCTGACTAATTGATAGCAAGCTGGTCACAACAACGACTTCCACTTGGACGTGAATGAAGTCTCAGTTCGACCAAGGGAGCATCACATGCTAGAGGACGTTGGCCAACGCCAACAACTCAATACATCTCAATCAAAAGTAAAATTATGTGAATATGTTTTAATAGCATATGTTGGACAAAAATAGGGCCTTCATAATTTAAACTCTTGAATGTTTTCATTGAAAGAGGGTGTTGGAAGTCAATTCTAACATTCAACATAGATTACAAATAACGTTGGGCACACCCAACAAGGTAGCAAGATTTGAATACTATGCCCTTGTCGCATTCTATGAGAACACATCATGTACACTTGTATTGTTAAACACTTCCCGCCCATCCTTCATGCTCCACATTTGCCAGAGATGTTGACAAGGATATTCTCCAAACTTAAGCATGATGAAATTCGAGCTTTGACAATGTCAACACATACTTGTTTGTCCTCCTCCACTCCTAGGCTGGCATAGGCACTAAGAACACAAATAAAGGTGACCATGTTTGGTGTCACTCCTCCATGTTGCATTTGCTTGTAGATATTGAAAGCCTGTGTATCACACCCATGCTGAGCATATCCTCCAATCTTAATATTCCATGATATTTCCTACAAGGAATATATAGAGCGTGGTCACTACAGCAAATGGGGGGGGGGTTTGCGACGCCAGCCGTGCCCCCACGCCCTGCGCGGCGCCGAGCGTGCGACGCCAACCCTGCGGAGCCTTTTTGTGAAGCCGGGCCGTCACAACCAAACCCCGCGGGTCGCCACCTGGCATCGGGGCCAGGCGGCGACGCCTGGCCGTCGCACGGGTGGATGAAGGGCAGAAGACAGCCCTTCCGTGCGACGCCCACGCATCGCCCCCCAGCGAAGGTAGAAGGCAGCCCTTTCTGGCGACAACTGGCCGTCGCCAGCGGAAAAAGATAGCCCTTTTTTGCCTTTTCTTTCATCGCAGCCCTTATTTGCGACGCTCGGCCGTCGCATGGTGGCATGAATAGCAAAAGGCCTTGGCATCGCAAACAGCCCGGCTGCCCTATTCTTACCAAAAAAAAAAAAAAAAGGTCGCAGTATGTGATTTTTATATGTCCAGTGAGCTCAATGATGATGCACTAATTAGGTTTTGGCTAATGAGTTGCAAGTACGAAATCCCCTTTACCATAGACCAGCTCGAATCTAGTTTGAATTCGAGCCGCGCACAATGTGGCATGCTCACTCAAATCGATGCCTGTAGTACATATCACTTAGTGCAAATTTTGTTCCAAAAACTCTGGATACTACCACATGTGTAGCGTTAATTTCATGTAGGAACTCATCAGACGAGGATTCAGACGCACAGTGTGTCAGAGCTCATCAATCTTGCATCCGAATTGCGTCAGAGATCAGAAGTTTAATGTAAAGTCTTAAAGCAATAATAAACATGAAATTAGTACACTCACCTGATACAATGGCAGCCAACATGATATGGCTTTTTTAATTGAAAGATACGGAGGGATGTTGTAATTCACCATGGTCACCGGCCAAGTGGAATGACTACATGACTGGACAGAGAATGGGTTGACCCCATCCGAGGAGAAGCCGAGGTGGACATGTCGTGGGTCCTCTAAGAGAAAAGGCCACATCTCTTCAATATGCCTCCATGCTTGTGAATCTTGTGGCCCACACACCTTTCCCGAGGGGCTCCGATGCGAGGTGTGCCATCTCATGAGTCTGGTTAATTCGGGGCTTGTCGTCGCCGTTTGTGACCCCCGGCTTCATAAATCCAAAAAAATGCGTCACAGTTCGCGACGCGTGGGGGTCGCAGGTAGCGATGGCAGGGCTTTCTAGGTTTAAGTTTAGGGCCTTTGGGGGTTCTTTGTTTTTTTTGTTTTTTTTTTCATATGATACTGGGGTAAGGTGTTTGTTTTTCTTTATGGTTTAGTTTGTTGTTGTGGATCTTCTTGTAGATTGTGACATTCATTTTGATATTCTCTTGATACCACATCTGTATGTGTTGCTCCAACATATTCATTGCCTCTGCCTTTTTTTTTTTGAAAGACTACCAGCCACAACCATATTTGATCAAACATAGAAATAAGCTACAATATGCATGTACATGTACAATCAATCGAATGGATGGGTATAGTTTGGTACGAGAATTGTTATGTAGCTTTGATTTTGTGTCTAATCAACTTGAACATCATCATCCGGAGCTTCTTCATCCTCATCAAGCTGCAAGTTTTCTTGGTCATCGGATCATCGTCATAAATGGCCCGGTCCTCAAAAGGCACCTCCAAATCATCCTCCACCTCGTTGTCAATGGTCGTGTCTTCATCTCCTTCTCCAACATCCGTATCTTCTGGAACTTCATCATATAGGGTCCGGGATGCATTGTCCGGGGCGTCATCATCATCTTCTACCCCCTCTACCCAACCTCCATCATCAGCATCATTATGACCAGTCTCTCCGTCCACCCCTCCTCTTCCTTCCACATCCGAGGGGCTTCCTCATCCACCCTTGTCATGTACTCCGTGCAATAGAACATAACTTCTTGTAACGTATACCCCTCCACCATGCTACCCTCCGGGTGCGTCATTTGTCTTACAAATCCTTTCAAAGTCTTCATATAACGCTCAATGAAGTACATCCACCGAGAATGAACGGGGCCGACAATCGAAGCCTCTTCCACTAAGTGCACTACCAAGTGCACTTGGATGTCAAAGAAGGAGAGAGAAAGGTGCATCTCCAACATACACATTACCTCCGCCGTCTCCTTCTTCATGCGTGGAAAATCCACTTCCTCCAACTCTTTGGTGCAAATCCACCGGAACAAGCCTCCCAATCTATAGATTGTCTCACGATCCTCGGGAGTCAATGTCCTACGTACTGCAATGGGCAAGATGTCTTGCAATAGATTGTGGTAGTCATGAGACTTCAAACCATGGACCCGTCTTCTTCGCTGACCTTCGTACGGAGGGATGACCCATAACCAGCTGGTGTTTGGACAGCACTTATGGTGGCTATCATTTTCTTGTATTCCTCCTTTGTCCATTGCCAAGGTGCGCGCCTATATTTCCACCGTACAACACCCTTTGGGTCCACACCATTTTGTTCGGCCCATAGATGGCGCATGCGACCCTGCTCCTCAAGTTCTTTTCTAACACCGAAAGAATCTCCTTTGCAGCCACTCCCTTCTTTGCCAGCGTGCCATGAAGAACCCGAAAAAGAGACGAGCAGACATTCTTCTCAATATGCATGGGATCTAGAAGATAGGTCCTACATATATCCCCACCCACAAATACTTATATAAATTTTTTTACGTGGAAGTGACAATGCAACGCATACCAAATGTGCAATATCACATGCATGCATAGGGATTTGACAGTGTTTTTATGGAATATGTACAACCCAATATGGCAATTCATAGAAGATTGAAAATCGTTTCATGCCGGGCAAGTCCACTTCACCGTCCGTGCCCGCAAGAGCCTCCTTCAATCGGTCCTCCCAAAACTGCCCGGACGGTGTCATAGGGGGGGGGGACGTACTTCCTCTTTGCCATCAAACAAGTGTTTCTCTCTTCTTCTCCATCGATGGCTCAAATTTGCGGTAGTTGGGATACACCATCTTGTGAAGATGGCAGGAACTATGTGCATCAAGATCATCGCCACAATGCAAGCAACTTTATTTTAACTAATTCTGGACTTTTGTTTGGTCCAGAAATAATACAAGATATATGAATAATTATAATATATAATAGAAATAAAGAGATATATCTATAATTATTTGACTATTTGTACACTATATAAAAACAAATTATATAATCCTCCACACATTCTATGCAAAAATACAAGTATGTATTATGGTCTTAGATGAACATCCACTGCCAAGTTGATGTTCATTAAAATGAATGGGAGGATGCAATGAATCAAACAATGATGAGAGCTCCGATATCCAAAATTACATACACAAACAAACATAGAACAATGGCAGAACCAAATATGAAACAATGATGGCATGTGATGAAGAGGACAATATGGGAAAACGAGTCTGTCAGGACCTGATTGATGATATGAAACATTCATATTTTATTTGAAACTATATCATTCAAGGCGATGGACCAACAGAAAAATGAATGTCAATTGTCCATCCATTCATGGACTTAATGCCATATAAGCCATAGATTCTGAAGCCATAGAACCCTTATGGCTTATACTAACTCATTAATAATACTGAGCCTCCTCCCAAACGGCTCGCAGTCAAGGCATGTGTCCGAAGACGCCTCTGGTTACCACGGCCACTTGCAACAATCTCCGCACCAGAGGACATGAAGATACTTTCAGGAAGGTGAAACCGGCTGACATTGTCATCTGAAATGTTACTGCCAACTCTACTTGATGCCCTTGAAGCCTCCTGGCACGCCCGCCATTCTTCCCAATCACGTAGCTCTTGTTCATCTTTTAGAATTCGTTCCTTGAATGTAATTGGGGACAAGCGATTGAAATGATAAATGTTAGACCCAAAGTGGAAGTTTTGCATATGGATTTTTTGAGGTAAGAGTGCAAATGCAAATGCAAAAGAATTGGAAAATCAAATCCTGAACAAACAACAGAACAGTGGGATCTACGTGCCTACCAAGGTAATCAAGTTCTTTTTGTTGTGGGATCCAAACACGAGGATCAAGATATCTTCCATACCAGGCCCAGCAGACATGGTCTCGACCAATAGGCTTATGAGAACATTTTGCTCGATTCTCGCTAATGTAATCAACGATTGTTGAAGCTCCAGCCATCTCCGATATAAAAGGCCACACTGCTTTTGTCATATCATCCCGGTCATGCAAGCCGTTTGGTGAAGGCTTGAATGAGAAATGGAAGAATCCAGTATTTTGTGGGTTTTGCAGGCCCTTTGATGGCTCATCATCTACAAGAAATATTTGCCCCTGCGTAGCAAACGGTCTACCAGGGTACCTAACAATAACATTTCGAATATCCTTCACAAGATATTTCATCTCGGGCCTGATATAACCGGTGGTATCCTTACAATCCTCAGCAGACCATATGAAGCAAAACTTCTTCGCTATTTTCGTGGGGACGAAGCTCTCCAATATCCTACAAAGAACACCTCTATCAGCACATGACCAAATGGCCACGTGAAAATGCTTCAATGCAAGGTCTAGAAACTCCAAGACTCCAGGACGAGGCACCACAAATGGTCTGTCAGGAACTTGAAGTGTCACAATTCTGAAACGAAATTTCTCCTTAAATAGTTCACCGCCGGTTGGGGGTGGCCGATAACAGAGGAGTCCGTTGACACTCAAAATTAACAACATCCGTTTCCTCTTCCCCGCTGTTGCATGTAAAGGATGAGAGACAAAGTTATCCTGAGCAGGTTAATCACCACTGACATTAGTGTTTCTGCCATGAAAATACCCATGACCCAGAATGATTGAGTGTATAGAAGATCAACACGATTGTGTAGAAAATGGCAAAATCTTGCACAATGTTGTAGGCTTGGAATGTTTCAAGAGGAGGGTTAATATTGCTAAGAAGAGGAATGTTGACTGCCAAGTGGATGTTCAAGAAAGTACCTTGTACGGAGGGAAATTGATGAAGGTATCGTGCTGCATCCCCGCCTGTTGAGAAAAGATGGAGTTAATTAGTGCATAACCAAACGAACAGAAAAGAGAAGAAAGTGGAGAAATGATATCGAATAATACCGATGTTGCCTTATTAAAAAGTCTCGCTGGCGGGCTTGGGATCCTAACGGACGTGTTTTGACGAGACCCCGGTATGTCCGAGGTATTCATTTTCTTCCTCGAGTCTGCTTTGTCTCTGAAGAGGGACTTCTCTCCGGTGGAACCGATTTATAGAAGAGACGGAAATGGTTTGGGGGCCCTATTCCACTTCCTTGGTGCAGAACATTGCGCCAACACTACAGGGTCGGGAAGCCGAGAAGTTGCAATTGAAATTTCGTCCTCGTTCTCGTCCAAAGGGTTGCGGAGAAGGGAAACGGAATGGAAATTGTCCCTTAAGCACTCCACATCCTGAATGGAATTCACACTTAACGAAGGGATTACCTCGGAACAGATTTCCAATGAAGATGTCGTTTGACGGGAATGTCACAATCCGCAGATTTTCTGGCCTGGAGTAAAACAAGAACATCAGATCAAGTACTAAGGAGACAGAGAATGAAGCAGAAATGAAGCAAACAACGAAGCAGACAATGAAACAGAAACCTAATGTACACCGAAGCACGGACTGAAGCACTGAAGCAGAGATGAGAGTGCACAGAAGAATGAAGCAGGATCCAAACGAATTGAATTGAGAGCAGGCCATATGAATTGAGAACATGCCAACACATGACTTAAGAACGGGCCAACACAAAACATGAAACATAAGACAAAAAGAGGGAGTTTTCAATGCTGTACCTGCTTGTGCCGGCCATTTTGGTGCCCCTGCAACCACAATCCTTCGTTTGATACTCTCTTCCGCACCTCGGCCTGCCGGTAATTGCACTGTGCTCTCGCCTCTGCACTCGTCAATCTCCACTCGCCACTGTCCTGTCTCTCCTCCCCACTCTTCAAATTTCACCTATTTCACTCTCTCACCTTTCACCCTCTGCTCTCTGTGCACTCGGCCAAATCTGCTCTCTTTCTCTCCACGCTCCAGTGTACAGTCGCTACAAAACGCGCTCCAAAACTCTTCCCTTTCACGCTCTCCTCTCTCAACAGTCAAGCTCCCACTAACGCAGCGCTTACGCGTAGAAAATATGAAGCCCAAAGGTTGGGCTCAAAGAGCGCACCCCTTATAAATGACCTTCAAGAATGATCTGAACCATCGCCTCCGTCCGAAATCGAACGGTCGCGCAGCCCAAATGGATGTTCTGCCCCATCCACGCAAACTAACATTAATACTGTCCATCCACACACATGAAATTAGTTCAACTTTTGTTCCAAATTGAATGACGAATGCACACATGTTTAGACAGACAACTCGACAGACGAATGAAAAAATGACGAAATGACTGTAATGACGCCATTGGTCAGACTCTGCAAGTTGCAACCCTCACGCTTACAAAAATCTTAAAATAGATTCAAAGCCGCCAAACCTTAACCCACACCCCAAACGCACATGTGACCACCCACGTGACACGCCTAGGCAGTCGTTTCGAACTCAATCTGCCAGAGGACATAACACTGTACCTACGGATTCGTCACATTGTATAATCATTGTCTCATTATGAGCCGTCCACAATCACTTTCGGCTGTTAGCCGCCAGGCGTCAATTTTCCCTGACAACACTCGCAAGTGCCATTTGACATACGGCTTTAAGGATAGTATATGGCCCCTCGTGTCGGGCATTCCTCGATTTAAGGTCCAGAGCCAACATAGGGACTGCCCATTTATCGAGGGATACCCAGCACGAGGGGTCCATCCCTACATTAAACATGTGCAAGCAAACAACACACGATAGAGTATTCCGCACACCTGAAATGCTCCGCCCTCGCTGTCCAATGCAATGCGCTGGCATGTAATGCCCCGCCCTGCCCAAATGTTGTATTCACTGTAACAAAAAAAATCTCAAAGTGCTTTATGGTTCACCTCCGGATTCCTCCTAGCTAATTATAATGATCGATTGTTAATGTGCAGTCCAGAATTAGTTGTGGCGATTAGCCGCATGACTTCATTTGTCCAGGCCACTTGTCAGAATCGACATCCTTCACGCTTATTCCAGAGTCTGCTGTCAGAGCCGCACGATAATGATGCCAGATATGTAATCCTACTAACGGACAAGTACGATAGAATTCAGTCTGATCGTGGCCGTTATCGTTTGTTCCATAATTGATGTGACAATGGCTGCTGTCAATAAATGGAAAATTGTGCACACTTTCAATGAAGCCGTGATTTCGCGAGTTGAAATAAGCCGTTCGATTCCGCCTTAATCCACGGTGTCCACAATCGATCCGGGAGAGAAAGCATACCACACTGCCATTGGAGCGATTCAAAGATGAAAGTTACTTGTCACCTCTATATAACATCCGACTCCACACAGCACCAACTTCCTACTGTGAACCTCTCACTTGCTTCTTTTCTCTCACGCACCTCTCTGGACATCCTGCACCTCTCTAGACAACGTGTACCTCTTTGCCTGTCCTGCACCACTCTGCCCATAGGGTACTTCTGAAGCAGCCTGTGAGTCTCTCCCTGCTTCCTTAGTCTCGGGTGTCAACTGCACATTTCTCACAAATGATAGTATAATACTCATTTTTTTGTGTACTCTTCATGTGCACCAGCTAAACTTGCTTTTGTTTGTCTAAAGTTACTCCCAAACCTCCATTGGGCAGTCGCCACATTATTATTCATCCATCCATAGAATCAATTTTTCATCAACAGATATCATCCAACCTCCACTGTCCAGTGGAGGTTGGCATTTGTGACTTCATCTGACAGTTCAGATAGATGTAGTCTATACTCCGCCCTCATACTCCACTTTAATTCCAATTGTTTTTCATCAGTTCCAGTATAGATCCAAACATTGACTTTACTTTTTCAGACCATATTGTTTTTCTGATTCAAAACCGTCGAAAAAGTTATATTTAAAGTTTCTCCTTTCGGTGGCACGACGTTCTTTCCTTCAGTTAATCTTCCGTCCTGTAATAGGATTTTACTGAACCTCCACTGCCCAGTGGAGGTTACTAACTTCATGGGGTTCCAACTAGGCGAAAAGGTGTTTATGTCGTTTCCTGGATCTCCTTCAGTGGTTGCCTCAAGAGATTGCCTGAATGTTTCTAGGGAAGGAACTTGCCACGGACACCACTTGTGTTAGTCTACCATTTCATGTAGAGAGCTGTTGGGGCTGCTCTGACATACTACTTTAGCCATACCGTTGTAATACGCCTTTAATTCTAGGAACCGTTGATATCTGCGATGACCCTGATAAGCCTACTTGGCAGTTGTCCACTCACGCCTTGCCGCGTGGTAGTGACTCACATGTGATGTGGCAGCTGAATAAAGGGGTTCCTGAAAATGGAATCGGGGAGGTATTTTTGGTGTGCAAACTTGGTGTACGAGAGAGAGAGAGGTGTGTGCATGAGACAAATGTGCATGTGAGAGCAGGTTCTGGTGTGGTAACTCTGTACGTTCTGTGGTATGTGACTGACTCCTCATCGTGAGATTCGATGAGGCCTGCTCTACCGTGCTACTTCCCCGGTTACATGTGCATGCAGGAAGAGGAAGGAGAATCCCAACCATAAGCACGTTTTGTGGTGGAGATGGGGTTTACTGATCTTAACCTACCCTTGCTAACCATGGCCGCTCTTCACTGTTCTCAGCCGCGTCTCCTGTTGCGATCTTCTGTGTACTGTGTGTGTTGTATTGCTGCTCATCATGGTGTCTCACGGTTCTCTCCCAGTGGCTTCTGAAGTTTCAGCATCTGCTTCCTCACAATCCTCTTCCGCTGGTGTGGTCACCAGCTCCTCGTCCCCCCGTGTGCATCGCGTTCATCGTGCTGCTTTAGCAGCAACTCGTTCCCGTGACTATTGTGCTACTCCTCGCTCTACTTATCCAGCTGCTCCTCTACGTCACACAGCGCGCCCTAGTTCACCATTGTTTTCAAGGGAAGACACAGACCCGCACCCATTTGAGGAGTATGAAGAACCTTGGCATGAAGAAACGCTGGATTGGGACGTTGACCCCGTTGTTCTAATTCCAGAAGAGGTCCTAGCTCAGGTGGAACATGACCTCTACCAGCAAAAGATTCTGAATCTCCATGAACAGCAACCTCTACATGAAGATGCTCGTCGTTATGACTGCTTCCTAAACGCCATCAGAAGGGAATTTAGCGAGCCTCCTATCTTACCTCACTACAGCGCATGCAACTCGAAGACAATTGCCTGAACACGCAACATCTTCCTGTGGTAACTGACGAGGCTACATTGTGGGAACAAACCATCCTTCCGATCGCGAACATCAAACAGCTAGCTTCTCGACGACAAAGTCTCAGCTAGCAGTTACTGGGCATTCCCGCAACTTTGATATTTGGTGACAAGGAAGCAGCTCTTACGTTTCGCAAGGGAGATTGCCTCATAAACCCTCTATGGCTTGACTTCTTTGTGCAAGGCCCTGGTGCTTTGTTGTTGCATGCAATTCGTTTTTGCAGCACTGTCTCTTTGGACTGACAGGTATCGTATTGTGACCTTCTTCATGGCATGAGCGTTGTGAACGAAAGGGTAGACACATATGATTTGATAGTCTACCCTGCTCGTATGTTCGAAGACGAATGGATAGTGCACTTACAACGAGAAGACCGCATAGCTAACTACCCTCTGAGCTCCATACCGATCCGTGAGTGGGGTTATCCCATAGTGCATGTGGATTTTTGGCAAAAAACCCCTATAACTTGGCAGTTCCTAACCGCTGCTGACTACAAAAGAGAAGACTTCTTGCTGCTCCGTATTAGCACCACTCAGGTGTGGCAGTTTGAATCCATCTCCAGCACGTCTTCATCATATTGCAATCCCACGGATAGACGAACGGGTACTGGAGGATTTGGAGAGGCAGGGAGACCAGCTCGTGTACCTCCTGAGAATGTAGAAGTGTGTAAGAACGCTCCTCACCCCTTTTGCTTGACATCGTCCGTTGAGATGCCTAGTACCACTAAGTCCTGGTTGCCGTTCAGATTCTCCCAAGAATACAGACAACGTGCCCATTCCCCCAGTGACCCCTCCTTTGATCAATGACTCAAAAGCTAAAAGAAAGATGGAACACCTTAATTTTAGTGTCACCAAACCTCTACCCAAGGTGACCAATGATTCTGACAGTGAAGTGCCTTCTTTGGTTGGAGAAGAGATCATTACACCTGGCATTCATTTGGATAACTCCTCCCCCGGAGTGACAATGGGTGAGGTGTCCAGATTTCCGTCTTCATTAAAGATCCTTATGAATCAGGCTGTGGCTATGGATGCTGTCCAGAAACCTGTGGCAGTACCCAAACCCCATGCCACTGGTCCCAAGGTCCAAGCTCAGGCCTATCCAGAATTCAGATTGGGAGAAGACTATGATAATTTTCTAGAACTGTTTGAGAGTATAGCCTTGTTGAATGGAGTCCCTGAAGATTTCAAAGTTCATTCCTTCAAAATGGCACTTAAGGGACAAACCAGAACCCTACTCAATGCTGATTTAGTGGGAGAAAGGAGTCCTTCGTGGAAGCAAGTTTTGGACAGCGCCACCAAGCTGTTCAAACCTGATGAGCTTCCCTTGGAGACATTTGGAAAATTGTACAATAGGAAGTACAAATAAGGTGAACCTTTGTGGCAATACTACTTAGACATCAAGGTAGGAGCTGCTTCAACAAGGGTGATGGCCAAGAAGTGGTCATCCCTTTGACTACTATGCAGTACTCTCGCAACATCAGCAGAGCCAACCTGTCTCAGATCAGGGCTACACCCCTCCTGCTACGCCATCCGCTTCCTCCGGGAGTAATGTGATCCACCTCTACCAAATCCCCGACATTAATAGCCTTCGGCACTGGTTAAAGAGGCCTCCCCGCACCTCCTTCCAAGAGCCTAAGGACGTGTTAAGGAAAGTGACGGTAGGTTAGTCAATTGGCAGCAATTCATGCAGATGGGAGCTCCTAAGGACTCTCTTCTCCAATGGGCCACACCTGTTGTTCGACAAAAAGGGGGTCAGCCAATACCTGTAAGAGATAACACTACCTTGCTACGTGCTCAAGCTGATTTTATCATCCCTGCTATGTGCCAGAAAGTTGTACCTACAGGGCAGGCTTTCATGTCCAGAAGGACACTATCTTGAAACAGTGGGATGGCAACGTTTGGCTCTCCGGAAACATTCCATGGTTGCTCCACTTGTTGTTGATAGAGAGTTTAGAGGGGAGATTAAACTACTAATAGCAACCCTGAACGCATTCCGGTCACAGTCCGAAAGGGGCAAGTTATGGCTCGTATTTCTGCAACTCCTATTAGTGACATTGAGGACATCCAGGAAGGATTCTCCCTTCAAGAGATGGGAATAGTGAATTTTGATGTAGACGCAGTCTCTGCCTTTGCAAAGTATTTTGCATCCCCTCTTGCTGAGAATGATGACACAGTAAATGAGACTCATGTCAAGGAGGTGCTAGAAACTGTGAATATAGGAGACTTGGAAGAACACCAACTTAAGAGGCTTGAACATTTGAGCAGACGTAACATTGATGTGTTTAGCAAGGGACCCACTGATCTTGGAAGAACCACCCTCGCTGAACATGATATAGAAAGTGAAGGAAAACCTGTCAAACAGTATGCCTACCGTGAAAGTGTGAAGGAACACACCTTTATACAAGAAGAGATCAAGCGCATGTTGGATGCTGGAGTTATTCGCCCCTTTGTCTCACCTTGGGCTAGCCCTATTGTCCTAATAGGAAAGAAGGATGGTGGGATCAGATTCTGTGTAGACTTCAGGCGTCTCAATGCCATAACTAAAAGGATGTATACCCTTTGCCAAGAATTAATGAAACAGGTTGGATTTGGCATCAAGTTTCTGGCAGGTACCATTGACAGAACAATCTAAGGAAAAAATAGCATTCGTTTGTCGCATGGGCATGTTTCAGTATGAGGCTATGCCGTTTGGCCTTTGCAATGCCACAGCCACCTTCCAAAGGCTCATGGACGTGGTTCTTGGAAACCTGAGGTGGGAATGTGCTTTAGTTTATATAGATGATATTAACATCTATTCATCATCCTTTGACAAGCATCTCATGGATTTACAGCGTGTTTTCTGTAGGCTAAGAGCAGCTGGTCTGAAAGTCAAGACAAAGAAATGCGAGTTCTGTTTTTCAGAGCTCAAGTTTTTGGGTCATTGTCTTACTGCTGCTGGCATTAAGCCTGATACTACAAACCTGGAAACAGTTTGGAATTTCCCCATGCCCACTGACAAGCGATGTGTGAAGTCCTTTCTTGGATTAGCTTCTTATTACATGAGGTTCATCAAGGACTTTGCTAAGATAGCTAATGCTCTGACCAAGCTTCTGTCCAAGGACGTCAGGCTCTCTTGGGGGATGCAACAACAACGTGCATTTGAGAGGTTGAAGGTGGCCCTCACCACTGCACCAGTCCTGGTTTATCCTAACTTCTCTCTTCCTTTCAGATTGCAAACCGATGCTAGTGATGTAGCTAACTCTGCCATCTTATGCCAAGAGAGTGATGGCAAGGAACAAGTTGTTGGTTATGCTTCTCGCAAACTTGACAAACACGAGAAGAACTATTCCATTACCGATAAAGAAGGTCTGGCTGTTATCTTTGGGGTTAAACATTATCGTCAATATCTTCATGGCAGCAAGTTTGTGATTGAAACAGATCATCTACCACTTAAAGCCATGAAGCTCCTCGTGAGCTCAATGAGCGTTTGGCTTGATGGGTCTTGACTCTTCAGGCTTATGATTATGATATTGTTTATAAGAAAAGAAAGGAAAACACCAACGCTGATGCCTTGACTCGCATTGAACCTCATGTCCCTGTACCTTACAGCAGAATCGAGGATCTGCTAGTTGACCTTTCAGCCACTGACCCGGCTGCAAATCCTGATCAGACCACAAACTTTTATTCCTGCATGAGTGTTTCTCATTTGGATAAGGTGTTGGGCTGGGATTTGCTTCTTAGGGATGGCACTTAAGGTCACTGTTGGTACTGGCACTGCAGGCAAGGGATTCACTCCTGTGAGGGAACATGAAGTTGCCTTCTAACCTGAATTTGGGCTGGTTCCCGCCTCTCTTGTATGCTGAACCATGTTCTTTAATTGATGCTCTCTCACTGGTACTATTATGATTTATAAGCCTTGTCTGTTCTATAGTAAGTTGTCCTTCTGTAAGGGTTCAAGGTATAATGGCATGGAGACCCCAGATGCATGACACTCCTTGCTACTTGGTTCTAACCCACGAAGATGATGGCCTATGTATGGCAGACATGGAGGATCTTCTGCATGAGGCACTACTCCATAAGTGTCAACACGGTGTCACGCAGGCAGGAATAAGTGACCTTGTTCGACGTCAGGTTCTCTACAACCAACACTTGCACGTAGTGAGGGAAGGAGTCATGTACAGAGTGTTCAAGGGTGTCCTCCCAGCCTTATGGAAGTGCCAATGAAGAGTTCTCTCCTTGTAATGTTTGCATTGTATCACGACTCAACTTTTGCTGGTCATTTTGGGGTGAAGAAGACTGTTGCCAGGATCAAAGAGAAGTTCTATTGGAAAGGCATGTGTAAGGATGTAGCCTTGTATATCTCCCTGTGTGTGGGCAGCAATGCCAAAGCCAAACTTCCTCGTGCCCCGGTGGTTCTCGAGTTGCAGTCCATTCCCGTAACCTCTGCATTAGCTAGGGTGGGTATGGATCTCGTAGGACCTTTGAATCTCACGTCGAAGGGCAATAGTTATATTATTGTAGCTACGGATTATCTGACCACAAGTGGGTAGAGGTCCAACCACTGGTGTCTAAGGATAGTGATGGTGTAGCTCAGTTTTTCTTTGATGAGATAATCTTGAGGCACGGATGTCCTTTGGAAATCCTTACTGATCAGGGCAAGGAATTCTGCAATATTTTGATGTTGATGATATGTCACAACATGGGTATTCATCAAGCTACCACTCGACCTTATCACCCTCAATGCAACGGACTCACGGAGCGCTTCAATCAAACCATGTGTCTCATGCTGGAGAAGTGTGGAGGTCTCACCCAGGAATGGGATGTGCTTCTTCCTCCTCTCATTTTTGCTTTTAGGACTGCTGTGCATGCCAGTACTCGCCGCACTCCCTTTGAACTTCTCTATGGTCGTCCTTGTGTCTCTCCTATCCATCATACTCCTCTCAACCCGGTGATTGCGGAACCAGAAGATTGGGAATTATTTGTTACTGATCTGCTGGCTCATCATTCTCGGATCATAGATGAGGCTAAGTATAATATCTCCAAGGCTCAGCTAGCACAAGCCAAGCAGTATAATAGGCGAGTGGTTTATTCTTCCACATTTGTTGCTGGTCAAACAGTCTGTATCAAGGTGCAGCATGGTGCAATCGAGTCCAACGGTAAGACTCGCATTGAAGGGCCCTATCTGATTCATGAAATGACTGCTGGTAACAGGGCTAGATTGTTGCCTCAGCATCCTTCAGTCAAGGAGATCCCTGCGGAAGTGTCTATCGCTGATCTGTTGCATTCGAGACTACAGTTTGATCTTAACATGTGTGAATGTGGAGGGAAAGACAGTGGAGATGTCTCCCAAGACGAAGGCTCGACAATGATCCCGGAGCTTTTTTGAAGGTATCCAAGCTGTGGCTTCATTCCAATTTAGCTCATGTGCTGATTTCACAGCACTTACAGCATTTCAAGCCACTGGGCTGACCATATCAGAAAGCAATTGTCTGTTGGTCTAACTGGGGATAGGTAACATCGATGACACGGAATGATCACATCAGCACCACCAGAGATGAAAAGAAGAACAAACCCAAGCCCTAGCGATTGGGAAATGTGAGAGCTCGCTGTGTATTCACTTTGCTCTTAACTCCACCTATACTCCTGCATCATTGCAAGGAAACACACCATTTGGCAAAGTCCATCGGTGAAGACTCTGTTTGCGTCTCTATCATCCCCTCACAAACAGTTGCAAGGGTTCCTAACAAATAGGCAGAATGAGGAGCTAAACAACAGACCTCTCTAAAATCATTCCACTTCCACACGACCTCGAGTTGTGGGGCTAAAGAAAAGATAGACACCGAAAAAACTCAAGTCAAGCTTACATAACTTACCAGCAAATACTTCAGAAAACAGAAGAGGAAAGACATAGCAAGGCGTTCCTAGAGTGACCCGCTCTCTGGCCTAGGTCATGCACGCGAGGGGGTTCACATGGAAAGAGGCCCTAACCCCTCTGACTGGCCTTTCCACATGTACTCCTGTGGCTGCTAAAAATGTTACAGGAGCAGTGGCTGAGGAAAACAGTCGTCTTATTATTTCCTAACAATTGCATAATATGCAAATATCAGTTGGCATTGAGAGCATTGTTAACACAAAGAAATGTGATGTGGTTGGGCTTCAGCGCTTCCCACATTATTTGCTCATACATCTCCAAAGCCTCAATCCCACACCCATCTTGTTGCACTTACCCTGCAATCATGGTACTCCAAGACACCACATCTTGTTCAGCCATGTTGTCGAACATTCCCTTTGCATCTTTGCTGCACCTACATTTGCATACATGTCCACCAGGGGAGTGTTCAGAATGACATCTGGTACAATTGCAGCTTTGACGATGTCACCATGGACTTCTGTGCCCTTTCCCAGAGCTGCCAGGCTCGCGTTGGGCATACATGGTCCACCAGGGCATAGTTCAAAATGACATCTGGTACACACACCAGCTTTGACAATGACACCATGGACCTCTGCAGCCATTTTCCAGGGCTGCCAGGCTCCCATTTGGCATAGGTGTCCACCAGAGCAGAGTTCAGAATGACGTCTGGTACATTTCAGCTTTGACAATATCACCGTGGACCTGTGTGTCCATTCCACAACTGTCAGACTCACATTTGGCATACATGTCAGCAAGGCAGTGTTCAAAATGAGATTTGGTACAATTCCAGCTTTGACAATGTCACCATGGACCTCTGCTCCCTTTTCCAGGGCTGCCAGGCTCGCATTTGACATACATTACACCAGGGTTGTGTTCAGAATCACATATGGTACGTTCCAGCTTTGACGATGTCACCATGGCCTCTACTCTCTTATCTAAGCTGTTAGGCTCACATTTGGCATACATGTCCATGAGGGCAGTGCTCAGAAGGACATCTGGTACAATTCCAGCTTTGACAATGTCACCATGGACCTCTTTGCCCAGTTCCAGGGCTGCCAGGCTTGCATTTGGCATACATAGTGACAAAGGCTTGAGGCTCAAACATACCTGAATTGAAACAGTCGATTGCTGATCTTGTTAGGTTGTGAACACCTGTGACTTCTTAGTGGGGATGACAGTGTTGCTTGGGATCAACTTTGTCATGACTCCTAGTATTCCTCTTTATGGACTGGCCCTGCTAGACAAAGATTGTACTCTATTAACTGCTCCATATGACCACGTCCGTCGCCCTCAATGGGGATATCAACCATCTCCTAGCCAGATGCAGGGTTTCTAACCCTTAGAGTATGGAGGATGTGCGATAGCAAGAGCTAGTACATACCAATTAAACATCATGCTAGAAACCACAGGTTGCTGCAAAACTGCTCATCCCCCGATTTGGCTAAAGACAGGGAGGGGGATTGTGCTGAGCAGCTGAGAGAGAGTCTCTGTCAAAAGCCAAAACTGATACAATGAAAACATACGGTAGACCATGAGCGATGGGGGCACATAAAGCGGATGTGGTTGCAAAAAACACAAATGACCCACACTCACCTCGTTTTCCATCTGCGTCATCATTTTCCGCCATCCCCGTCCCTCTCCCGCCTTTCATATTCTTACCGCGTCTGCATATCCTTCTAGGTACTTTCGTCTTCCGCTCTCTCACAAAATACACTCACACACAAATTTCCAGGAGTTTCTCTCTCCTCCTGTTACATTGGAGAAAAATGCACACCTCGAAGATTCGTTAGCCTACACGCTCGATACCTTCATTTGGCTAAGGTAGTTTCTAAGTAGGTTGTTAACGGGACAGGTCTACTCTAAAACGGTATTAACGGGGAATGGCATTAATGGGGAAGGTACATCAGGAGAAAAGCACCTCTGCGTGGTCTCTCCCTTAACCCTTAAGTTCCCAAGCCTTTTTTTGACTTTTTACCAATTTTGGGTACCCAGCTGCAGTAAATTGCCCCTAGAAACCTACCAAAAATCATCAGGAGATTCCAACCTTATAGCAATGGGCCCAGCTCATTTATGCATGACATACCAAAAAATGAGCCAAGTCTACCGTGGAAATTATGAGATTATAGCGTTGGCCCCGGACCTCAACTATCAGGTCCCAAAGAAAAAGTGAGAAACAAATAGGTTTGACCAAATCAAAACCTAGCTTTATCCAATTTTGCTTGCCCCAAGACCCACCATTTCCAAATCACTAGTGGAGTGGCTATGACCCCACTAAATTGCAGGGCCAACTGATTTTTGCACCTATGGTTGCTTTGCATGCAATTACATGGGGATAGAAATCTCAAAATTGACAAGAGAAAATGTGCCTCCAAATGAAGTACTTT
Source organism: Takakia lepidozioides (assembly GCA_030704615.1). NCBI lineage: Eukaryota > Viridiplantae > Streptophyta > Takakiopsida > Takakiales > Takakiaceae > Takakia > Takakia lepidozioides. Next base: position 41,079,395 of record CM060731.1, read on the forward strand.
TTTTTCTACAAATTTTTTAAAAGCCAATGGTGGATGTGTGTATGTAATGCTCACAAACCACAGGTGAAGTGCTTTTTCTAAAATTGCTAATTTTCTGCCAAAAATGACCTTTGGAGTGCAATATGTTTTGGGCTTGTTTACCTGCCACGTCAACGGTCAACAAGCCCTTTTCAGGCCCAAAACGTAAATGAGAGATCTAAGATATTTTTTTGTAGGTCGTAGTTTTTTTTTTTCTTTTATAATTTTGTTTTTGCACCATACTCGAGACAAATCCCTTGTCATTAAAGCTTCAGGAGCGGGCCCCATCAGATTAGATCTGCAAAAATTAGGTCAAACTGCAAATTCAAAGTGACCCGATTCAAGTCGCTTGGGAATTTAAAGGGTTAAGGGAGGAGCCAATAAACAAGAATATGGCACATATTGTAGTTCATCCTGCAATGGCTAGATTCCCTCTACCTACCTTTTCGACATTTGGATGAATAGACACTGGATGATGACCGTTGGAAAAGGGCTTGGATGAAATCAGTTGGAAACAATCTATTTTAAAAGAAACTCCCGCTGGTCATTTTGAGTCGATTTTTGCCAGCATCGAGCGTGCTTCGGTTGATCCTAGCCTGGTGGTTGAAGTTGATTATCCGCCTCTTGGTGCTCCGGTTGAACGCTCTGAATTGGTCCTCGACACGCCTTCTGATCACTGGGTGGCTCAGCTTGAGTTGACTGCTGCATTGGAGGGTCTGAAGCCCACCTATACTCTGCAAGAAGAAGCAGAACAAAGGCGAAAGTGCATCCAAGCGTTTGAAGGGGCTAGACCGGCCAAGGCCCTGCAACGTTTTTTTGTTGCGGAGATAGCACGCAAGCTTGCCAAAGACAAGCTCTTGAAGGGTTGGTGGCTCTCGTGGGCTGAAGTTGGTGTTCTGCAGTTCACAATAGTTGGGGAGGTTTCTGGCGAGTGCGAGAACTTCCTTCCGCCCAATTTACCCAGTGCGCATCGTCTGTGGGAGCTGGTGAAAGGTGGCAGTTCTCTTGTCTTGGCCAACCTGAGGCCCACCTGGAAACCTGATTACAATGTGGGCATAACTTGGGATGACCATGTTGCAAGCATTCCCGTCTCTCGCTTTCCTCATACTGTGCATGATATTTTGATTTTTCCTGCTATTGTGTGTAGACAGGAAAGATTGGGTTACTACTTGCCTGGATTTCTTGTTACTTATTATCCGGTGCATACACTGCTTGCCAATGAGAAGTTTATCCGCTCCATTGTTCGAGTGGCTTTCTCGCTCAAAGTGGACGAAGAACTGTGGCACTTTCTGGGTGAAGGTGTTTACATGCTTCACAAACACAGATTCATAAGTGGCTATTGCATCAAAGATTGGGAGTCCAAATTGCGGCCTGCACGATCCTCAAGCAGAAGGTAACCACTTGTTTTTAACAAACAGACTACAATGCCTGTCACTACTCGGTCTGGCAAGGAGCCATGGAATGTACTAGATGAATTGGATAATGTGGATCTTACTAATGATGTGAAAGTTACACCCTTCCTGATCCTATGTCTGAAACCTTGTCTCCCGAGGAGCCACTGCCAGGTAATGATACCAGTCCGACCCAAGGGGTCCCTCCAGCCTCTGATAATGTGCCTAACCTCAATATTCAGGGCATTTGTGATGCTATGGCTACGTTGTCTAGTTGTCCTGCTCAAGTCTACCTACAAAAGCATCATTATCGCAATGAGAGGCATATGGTAGAGATGATGGATGAGCGCATGAGGTTTAAAAATGCTAAACTAGGGAAAAGCTGTCTACCTGTTGTTCATTCTACTCATCAACATACTTCCGACTGTTCTCATGGGGTTGCCATGGTTAAGGGTGGCTTTACAGAGGCCTCTCCTACATTACTGGAGGAGGTTAAAACCTTACAAGAAGAGCTGCACACTCAGCTTCAGGCTGTCAGGGCAGAAAGATCCTGGAGGGCCGCACCTGCCAAGCCTCCTCCTGTTGACTCTCATCGTGGCCACACTCAGACTGGCCCACGGTATGAGGTTCAAGGTAAACGTGTGGCCTGTTTCATTAATTGTGGGTCACTTGAGCACTGGACCCGCTTCTGCACCTATGCCGCTCTTGTCCCTGGTATGATTGAAGAACACAAACGAATTCAACGCGAATAGAGGGGCAAACAGCCTTTAAATGAACCGGATCGCTTGCGAAAGGGCCAAGCGGTTAGTATCCCACAAACCCTGCAAAGGATGACTCCATTGTTTCTGTGATGTTGTCCAATGAATTCAAATTAATGCATTGTGAAGCCAATAAGAAGCTTGGGAGGGAAAGAGTGCACCTTCTCATGACTCAATGTCACATATGGCACCTATCGTTTCATGTGCCTGTTGACAAAGGCTGTACCATGTCTGCTGTTCCATTGTCCGTGGTTCGACTACTTGGTCTCAAACTCACTCCAGCCACAAGTCTGCAGGTGACCATTGCAAATGGCACGCGTTATGAACCCCTAGGTTTGGTCACCATCCCTATTAAGGTCAGTTACAAGTCGGTCACACCGACTTGTATCGTTACCATTGGTGAGCAGTTGCTATTAGGCTTGGATTGGATGTGTGCTGTAGGGCCCAAGATTGATGTGGTTGAAAACATCATGTGGCTTGCCAGTGGCAGCTCCTCACCCCACAAGGTGCAGCTTAACTCTGTCTCCTTGCCCGCTGGTTGTTCCACTGCGCATCTCTCCCACATGCGAACCATTGTTGTTGAAACAAGACGACAGACTGGTGAGCAATACAACTGGACACGTTACTTTAACTTTGCCAAGACAACTCATTCCACCTTGTATCAGTGGCAGTCACCTTTGCCTAGTAAGAAGAGTGGCCCTCCCATTCCAATCCCAGCTAACACCACTCTTCTTCGCAATCCCACTGACTTTGTTATATCTGCCTCCTCCCAAAGGATTGTTTATCTTGGCCTCACCTTTCTTTGTCCACAAGGTCGTTATCTTGAAGTCGAGGGATGGAAACGCTTGATGCTTTCCAAACATTGCTTGATTGCATCTGGGGTGCTGGATCGGGGCTTTCAAGGGGAGCTCAGACTTCTTGTTGCCAACCCAGAACGCATACCTATCACCATCCGCAACGGTTAGGTCCTCGCACGACTCACTGCCACCCCATTGATAGATTTAGGAGAGGTCCAACATGCTTTAAGATTTGCTGACATTGGCCTGTCTGATGATCCTGTAGATCAATTGCATCTCCTGGCACAATCTGTGGCTGCACCCAAGGTCTGTCCCCTCACTCCTGCGCAATCTGCTCATCTTGACTAGGTCATGACTGATATCAAAATGGGCTCTAGTCTCACTGAAAATGAAAGGTCTCGTCTATATCATGTTATTCGTGACAATCTTGATGTTTACAGTGCTGGTTCTCATGACTTGGGTTGTATCGATGTTCTCCATCATGACATTGTCACTGAGGGTAGCCCTGTCAAACAATATGCTTATAGAGAAGCGTCAAAGAGTGCGAAATCATGCAAACCGAACTGACCAAGATGCTTGATGCAGGAGTTATTAAACCCTCTATTTCCCCCTGGGCCAGCCCCATCATGTTGGTTGCCAAGAAAGATGGTACCACCCGTTTCTGTGTTGATTTCTGACGTCTCAATGCCCTAACCAAAAAGGATGTATATCCCTTACCTCGCATTAATGATACTTTGGATCAACTCAACGGTGCCACTCTCTTCTCTTCCTTGGATCTTGCTGCGGGCTTTTGGCAGGTTCCACTCACAGAGTCAGCCAAGGAGAAAACTGCGTTCACCTGTAAGATGGGTCTCTTTCAGTTTGAGACCATGCCTTTTGGATTATGTAATGCCACTGCCACCTTTCAACGTCTCATAGATGTTGTTCTAGGGAACTTGCGCTTGGAATGTGCATTGGTATATGTTGGTGACATCAACGTTTACGCAGTTGACTTTGATTCTCACATGCGGGATCTGAAGCGCGTTTTGTGCAGGCTCAGAGGAGTACACCTCAAAGTGAAAGCCAAGAAATGTGATCTGTGCATGACGGAGCTTCATTTTCTTGGCCACCTTCTCTCAGCTAAAGGCATTAGCCTTGACCCTACCAAAATTCAGGCTGTCTGGGAATATCCCACTCCACATGACAAAAATTGTGTCCGTGCTTTCCTTGGGTTAGCCTCTTACTATCATCGTTTCATTAAACACTTTGCTCACATTGCCGTTGCGCTTAATCAGTTGTTATGCAAAGATGTTCGATTTCTTTGGGGCAGGTCCCAAATCACTGCTTTTGAGAAACTCAAAATCGCCCTCACTAGTGCACCCATTCTGGTCTTTCCTGATTTTTCACTACCCTTTATTCTTCAGACCGATGCCTCTGACTTGGCTGTTTCAGCTATTCTATGCCAAAAGAGAGACGGCAGGGAACATGTGGTGGCCTATGCTTCCAGGCGGTTAAATGAACTATAGCATCACTGATAAAGAGGGCTTTGCAGTCATTTTTGGGGTGAAACATTTCAAGCAGTATCTCCATGGTTGCCCCTTTGTTATTCAGACTGATCATCTTCCATTGAAGGCTCTCAAAACCCCACAAGCACTCTCGGGACGCTTGGCTCGGTGGTTACTTACTCTTCAAATGTTCGGGTACGACATTGAGTACAAGAAAGGCAAAGCCAACAGCAATGCCGATGCTCTCACATGCATTGAGACTAAGTCCTCTGCCCCTTATGTTACCTTAAATGACCTTGCAAACTGCTTACCATCTGGTGCTTCACCCTTGCCTTCTTCCTCTCCTGACGGATCCGATTTACTTGCTTTGTTTGCCACTGTTCCTTTTCTCCCACCTGATCTCATGTCTGAATGGGATTTGCTTTCATTTTCTGCTGCTTGAGGTTGGTTTAGAGTGTTGTCCTGTCACTGAGGTCATATTCTAGGTATGATATCTCTCTCTCTTCTCTGATTGAACTGTGCTTTTCTTCTTCTAGTGCTGGTTTTGGCACTGAATCCTCTCCATAGGGATATCTGCTTATGTGCTTCATTATCCTTGGTTGCATCTTCATGAAGTCTCCCTTGTCATTCAGTTGAGCTAAAAGCTTCCCATAGAGATCACCGAGGCGGACACTCTGTTATGCTCACACTAACCCAAGGGCTGGCTATGGAAGTTGCAACCATGGATGATCTACTTCACCAAGCCCTCCTCCAGAAGTGTAAGACCAACACTCATCTGTCGGGCCTCTCTTCCCGTCTCCTCAGGCAAGTAAGCTATCATCTCCCTTCTCATAGGGAGCATGAAGGTAAGTTGCTTAAGGTAGTTCATGTTCATGGGCAAGAGACTGTTGTGGAGGTCCCTACTAGGAGCTCTATGCCTGCTTTACATGAGCTTTACCATTGCTCACTATATGTTGGTCATTTAGGCATTGACAAAACTGTCAAGAGACTCCAAGAAAAGTACCATTGGAAGGGGTTAACTAAGGATGTGGCAGATTTCATTTCTAAGTGTGTTCCATGTAAGTCCAAAACACTGCTGCCTAGGACCATCGCTCCTCTTAAATTACAACCAATTCCGGTGACTGAGATGTTTGCCCGAGTTGGTCTTGATCTTGTTGGGCCCCTCAAAACTACGACTAAGGGCAATAGCTACATTGGTGTGGCTATTGATTACATGTCTAAGTGGATTGAGATCCGACCATTGGTTGCTAAGGACAGTGACGAGGTGGTTCAATTCTTCTTTGATGAAATCCTGCTACGCCATGGTTGTCCCCTTGAAATTTTAACTGATTAGGGTACGGAGTTTTGTAACCAGCTGATGGAGGTTGTGTGCTTTAATTTAGATGTCAAGCATCGCTTGACTGCTCCCTACAACCCCAGTGCAACGGGCTTACAGAGAGGTTCAACAAACCATGTGCCAGTTGTTAGAAAAGAACGGGGCTCTCATTGAAGAATGGGATATTACTCTACCCATTCTCATTTTTGCCTAAAGGACCTCGGTACATGCTAGAACTCGTTTTTCCCTTTTGAATTATTGTATGGCCGCAAGGCTCGCACCCCTCTTCATGTCCCTGTGCTTCAAACTTAGGTTGAGGAGCCCATCATATGGGAAGACTTTCTTACTCACCTCACTTCTCATCGTTTGCGTTTATTAGAGACTCCTAAACACAACATTCAAGTTTATCAAGTTGCTCAGGCTAGAAATTATAACCGTAGGGTTGTTTACTCTGAAATTTTTTCTCTAGGCCAAACTGTTTGTGTTCGGTTGCAGCTTGGCAAACAGGTACCAAGTCCAAGATGCAGATCGATGGGCCTTATCTGATTAGTGCGATTCTGCCTGGTCGACAATACCGTCTCTTTCCTCAACATCCTTCTACGACGGAGATTGCAGGGACTGTTCATGTTTCTCAACCTGTCCCTTCTAAGCTGTAGTTTGATTTGACCTGCCTCAACGTGGAGAATCGTCATGTGGTTTTAACTCCCAAGAAGCGTGCTCGACTTGATTCTGATTCAGTTGCTACCTAGACTTACTCATGACACTATCTTTATTCAGCTACTTCCTACCTAGGATCCATCTCATTTCTCTTTGTAGTTCTCCAGGTTGCACACCTCACAAGATCGGGTTTTTCCCCGACAAGGTTTTGCCCTTCACTCAAATCGCAGAGCAAGGTTTTCCTTGTTGCGGTTTTTTCATCCTATTTTGGTGTGACCTTGGGCGACACTGCTCCCTGTCTTGAGCATAGTGTTTGTTAGATAGCTCGCTGGAGCTCGCTTCTCTGTGTGCCAGGAGGCTTTACATATGTAATGGCTAGATTCCCTCTACCTACCTTTTCGACATTTGGATGAACAGACACTGGATGATGACCGTTGGAAAAGGGCTTGGATGAAACCAGTTGGAAACAATCTATTTTTAAACTAAGTATTGTCTTCTGTTAACAGCTAGTTTATCTCTAAAATTGAATAAGGTGGCGTCCTATCTGGACAGACACCCGGATGGAATCCAAATAACCAATCAGGGCTTGCCACTTGGTTAGATGAGATTGTGGGTCTTCGTTTATAAAAGAGATCAATACGACGCTTAAGGCGGCGGTGTACGTTTGGTGTGAAAACCCTAGTGTACCTGTGTGTGAGTTTTGGATGAAGAAGGTGTGAGTGAGGATGTGCTGTTAATCCATGTGAATGATTCTGACTCCTCTCCGTTGGATCCTGCCTATCTCGCTAGCCTGCTTTACCGAGTACACATCCCCGTGATAGCTCAATACCCGTAGAAGAAGAAGAATAACGGGGTGGGCGAGAATCTGGCTTTACAATCCTCTGATCTACTAAAAAACCTTCCAATCATATATTTCTTATCTAGCTCTCATACTAGACCAAATGAATGGATGGATGTTCATGATCAAGAAGATTGTCAACAAGCACTGTGGCTATATTGTGATAACCAGTGGTGGTGTTCATCAATAGAAATTGCCACTTGGAGGGGTTAGGTGACCTTTGGTACTTCGATTCTGATCGATTTTGCAGTTGCAATCCACTAGTTTCACAGTATGCCACATATCTGTCATCCACCTTGTTGTTGAAGAGGATGAACCTACAACTCACCTACCATGGAGGGCTAACTACCTATAACTAATAGCCTTCACCAAGCCAGCTCTATGTACCCTCCTACTTGTTCCTAGAGTTAGGTGATAGATAGGTTACCTCGGTTTCAACTTTAAAGTGATTTGGGTCTATGACTAGTAAGATGTTAACAATATCATAACTATATCGTTCTACTACTGTCTTGACGTCTTGACCTATCATAACTGTTACTCTATTAGGTAAGGGTTGGTTCGAATCTAGGATACCAAATCTTACTGCATATGCTAAATTTTGGCAGGGATGGTACAAGTTCCATGAGCATTGTGTATGTAGTGTACACAAGGATGTAGCACCAATTGCCTTTAATTAGCTTTCTTCCTTCTAGAGGAGGTAACTGAAAGTTTCAACTTTAAAGTGATTTGGGTCTATGACTAAGATATTAACAATATCATAACTATATCCTTCTACTACGGTCTTGACGTCTTGACCTATCACAACTGTTATTATGTACTCTATTAGGTAAGGGTTGGTTTGAATCTAGGATAACAAATCTTACTACATATGCTAGATTTTGGCAGGGATGGTACAAGTTACATGAGCATTGTCTATGTAGTGTACAAGGATGTAGCACCAATTGCCTTTTAATTAGCTTTCTTCCTTCTAGAGGAGGTAACTGAAAGAAGACTAAATATGTAAACTCTTAGGACAAACCATACATCGACGTTTGGCTTGTGCAGCTAGTTTAAGGAGTAGGTGATGCCCGACCGCATGCCCACTACCTAATTTCACTAATGCCTTTACCTAGATGTATAGAGCTATAGAAGCTCGGTGTTATGCTCTTCTTGGATATTGCCTATAAATACTACGGAAGATAATAGGAATAATGTAAGAACTTAACCCCTAAACGACGAGCCGACCTGAATCGGGTCGGCCCGATTTTTCATCCATCCGTAGCATGCACTGATGAAGTCCGATGAATGAGCAGCTTGAACGAAAAATGTAGCGCGGAACGAGCTGCACATGCAGGTCTTTATGGCGCCCCTAACAGAGAAAAACTCCGCCGTCAGGAATTTTTTGGAGTTTGGATGGAGGGGGGGTGCACGGCAGTTGACCATCGACATGGCAGGTGGCAGCGGCCATGCGGGTGGGATTTTGCGGCGAGGGCATGCAAGGGTTGGAGTCGGGGGCTTGTGAGGCCCTCCCCAAAATGTCGACGAACATGGGGACGGCTCGAATGAGCTGGCCCTGGCAAATAATGGGAAACCTCGACGTGGCCCGGAAAACGTCGCCGGATTCAGGCGAAATTCCGGCCACCGATTGCCTGACCTGGATGAGGCCGGAAATTTCACAAAATCCCACATCCCAAATACAATTTAGGCAATTTTTGGGAAACTCTTGGGCAGGCTTGTGTAGTTCTTAGCCTATGAGGGACTGACTGTTGGAATTCCCAAATGAAGGAGAATTTGGGGTCCCAATGGGCCTATACCATTTCCTTTGCAAATTCTCTTTTTGGACCCCCATTCCAGTCACATACAAAGCACCCCCCCTTTCATTTTGGGAGATTGGGGTGAAATTTGGTGTGAGGGTTTGGGATTGTGCACTTTACAGGAATATAGCACTTTTTCTCCCAGGAAAATTTGCTTGGTCAAACATGAACTTTTGCTTTGTTTTTTCTATTTTCAAAAAAATGCACCGTCTTCAAATGTTATAATCTCCCAAACTATAGGGTGGAATCTCCCCAAATTTGGGGGGCTTATGCATCTGGTAGGTAGGAAGCAGTTTGTACGATTCATCCATGTGGATGAACGTTGGTGGGCAGGTAGCCGCTGACGTGTGAGGGTGGGTCCCGGAATTGTCCAAAAACCCAAAAACACCTCTCGTCCTTTAGGGGTTGATGTAAGAACTTATTATCTTCCAATACTACCTTGGCTGATTTTTCCATGGTTTAGTCAAACATCCGTACGCAGTCTACTGTAGGGAGAGGGAGGGGAGCTCAACAGCCAGTATGTATTCGACTATGACCAGAGGACTTTCGCTTAGTAATATGGCCACCTCAGCGGCATTCGCAGGTCTGGTTTACCTCCATAAGGAAAGGGAGGACGTGGGTCCGGCAGTTGCTATCCTTGCTGTCCGGAGAGAGAGAGAGCGACTATATAATATGATCTAGACGCTTGCGGCTTGTTTCGAAAGTTTCCTTCTCCACTCGCATCGTCGGGATCAACTACGCATTGTGGATTGTTCAAAACAGCTAGCACTACCCTGCTGCCTGGGTCTTCCATTGTTTAGTCGAACATCCGTACGCAATCTACTGTAGGGAGAGGGAGGGGAGCTCAACAGCCAGTCTGTATTCGACTATGACCAGAGGACTTTCTCTTAGTAATGTGGCCACCTCAGCGGCATTCGCAGTACCCAAACCTCCTCGGAATTTGAGGTTTAGCTCCGTTGGGAGGCCGGTGAGGCAGGTGTGCCCAGCTTGGCTACCAAAGATTGTCCAAACATTACCAAAGATCGCCATGACTGTGATAGTTCCCAGGTAAGCGTTGTTCTTGTACGAGTCTATGTTGCAATCCTACCTTAGTCTTTCCTCCTTCTCTAGAGAACTGTGGTCTGTTCCCATGCTTTCTTGTGCTAGCGAAGCCAATGCCAATTTGTGCGATGTCCAAAACATTGGAACTGAAGTTACACCAACGATGAATCTGCACGAGTTTGAGCAATCATCTACCAGTGAGTACAAATATATCTAATCCGTATGTGAAGGCAGTTCAAATGAGAATAATAATGAAACATGTGTACAGCGTCCCCCTATATGTACCTGAAGATATGTGCTACCGGCGGGACCTACATTCCTCTATGCAGTTCCAATATAACTCATATCACCCTTGAGCACGTACTACTCTATACAAGGTCAATGTAAATGGATGAGATCAACTTGAAGCGGTCCAAACATTTTGAACATTCTTTTCTAGTTGCAAGCCGGTTTCCCTTACAAGTATGAGGGAAAACTGTGCGCTCAGACCAGCTATTTCACACAATTGTTAGACTGCACAGATTGAGATTTTACGTGAATTCAAACCTGCGAGAGTGCTTAGCGCTACGTTCCTGGTTGAGGCATTGGGTGATCATTTCTCTACCATCCTGAAAGTAGGAGCTCACCCCTCCCCAGCAATTCCCCGGGACTGCTCCTCGGCTCCATCTCACTAGTTTTTTTATGAAAATGTCTGAACATTATCTGTAATTACCCACTGGGAGAGTTGTAAGAGTTGAAGAGACATCATGACCAGGAGAGTTGAAGAGACATCAGCAGCTCTCCCAAGGGTCTTTTGCACCATTCTATAAATGCATTGGTCAGCCGCAGTACTTGTTATTAACTGGTTATGATCGCTAACAGGCGGGAGATTCGGAAGCCAGCTCCTGTGGACCCTAGCCCTGGGAAAGCTTTAATACCATACCCCCGCAGAGAAAGTGTGCAACAAGTTCCCATGAAGAATTTGGAGGTAATAGGTTCCTTGGATCACTGGGCACAAGAGAGTTTGCTACCAATGTTGAAACCTGTGGAGAAGTCCTGGCAACCCCAAGACTTCCTTCCCGACGGATCTTCGGAAAGCTTCTTTGAGGATATAAGGGAGCTCCGAGCCCGGGCTAATGAACTCCCTGATGATTATCTGGTCTGCTTGGTTGGAGACATGATAACTGAAGAAGCACTGCCCACATATCAGACAATGTTCAACACTTTCGAGGGTGTAAGAGACAAGACGGGCTGCAGTCCCACCCCATGGGGGATATGGGTTCGGGCTTGGACGGCGGAGGAGAACAGACATGGAGATTTGTTGAATCGGTATCTCTACCTGTCAGGCCGGGTCGATATGCGTATGGTGGAGAAAACAACCCAATACTTGATTGGCTCTGGCATGGTACGTTACATTCTGAGTCCACTGCATTCTTCTCTCGCCTTTGAAAGATTGCATCTGGCTGAGTGAATGACAATCTATCAATTTGGAATACATAGTGGTTGAGACTACCAGCCCAAGAATACTACAATGGAATTCAACTAGAGCTTCGATGGCCGTCTCGAATTTCAGAGCCCTAGCTTTAAATATATAACGTTGAGAATCAGCGGTTCACTTCAAAGGAACATAAACTCAAATCTTTTATTCACTAGGCGTCATCATAGATCCTCTCTCAGAGCTCTCAGAGCTGGTCCGTCCTCTATGATCCCTCTGACCACTCATCCTGTGCCTCTCTGTGCCTCCTCTCTGTAAAGATCCCTCTCGTACATTTAGTTCCAGCACACCCTCAGTCGTCTCTTGGCCTCCAAGGCCTCTTCAGCTCACTGTTCACATCAAGGGTTATTGAACTTTCAAATGTGGAATATCTCAACGTATAACAAGATCTTGGGCACCATGGGTGGATGGAATGCAGGAACCACAGATAGATAACAACCCCTACAATGGCTTCATCTACACGTCCTTCCAAGAGCGTGCTACCTTCATTTCTCATGGAAACACCGCTCGGCATGCTAAAGTATATGGGGAACATCACCTGGCCACCATTTGTGGCATCATAGCCTCTGACGAAAAGAGGCATGAAATTGCCTACAGTAGAATAGTAGGCAAATTGTTTGAGCTGGACCCCAGTGGCACCATGCTTGCTTTTGACGAGATGATGAGAAAGAAAATCACCATGCCCGCCCACCTCATGTACGATGGGGCAAATGGAAATTTGTTTGATGATTACGCGGCTGTTGCACAGCGATGCGGGGTCTACACAGCCCAAGACTATGCAGACATTCTGGAGCATCTCATATCTTACTGGAACGTTGAGCAACTGACTGGTCTGTCGGGAGCGGCGCAAAATGCTCAGGACTTCGTTTGTAGACTGCCAGCCCGCATTCGTAAGCTGGCCGAACGTGCCCAACAAAAAGATCGGGGTGAAGCTCGGATGCAACCTTTTTCGTGGATCCACAACAGGGAGGTCACACTCATGTAGGAACGTTTCAGGCACACATCTAGCGCCTGCGGGACGATTCTTGCTAATAACTATCTAACATCTCTGAGCTCGAGCTAATATTATCTACATTTGGAAGATGTCCGACCATCGGTATGTGGATTTCCAGACAGATTCTTTTGGAGCAAACCTCCTCGTGTAGCTCGCGCCACAAACAATTCTGCAGGAATTCATGCGTTTGGTCCCTTGCTTACAATACATTGGATTACTTATAGTAAGGGGGGCGATTATGTTGTATGTAACTTTGGGTTCTTTCGATCATGCAGCCCGGCGATCATTTGTGATCATAAAGTAAAGTTTCCGTGTTTCTTTCTTGCTGCTCCCGATGGCCTTTCCCCGTTGTGTGTCGGTCATTTGACATACCTGTGCACGCCTCAAAACTGCACAACGTTTTTCTGCTTCTGGATCCACACGAATGAACATTCACACTTTGCACCCACTTTCGTACTTCTTTACACAGAGTGACGAGAGATCTGTAGCATCAAAAACGTACTCGGAACTTCTGCAGACCTAGTTTCAAGTTTCACTCTCCTTCAAATAACTCATTGACATTTTCCTAGCCATCACTCGATCAGCGTGAAGCTCCCAAGGATTTTATGTTTCAAACATCGCTCTCGATTTCCGTGGTGAACAGGAAGGTGTTTGGCTTGAATCCACTGTGGATAATGTTGGCATGCACTGCTTTCCCTCTGCTAAGTCTGTCAAGTTGATGCACTCCTGCAAGAGAAAGACATAAGTTTTTGAGTCTGCCTGAATGCCTCGTTGGTTCAAAATGTGCAGTCCTTCCTTCAGCTGTCCCACCTTACACAGCGGTGCCCGAAGAGTTCTTGTTGACCACCCTTGGTCCTCTTCCAAAGCAGTTATACTGGTGGAGGGGCTGCTTCCGATGCCAGTCTGATATCCAGCAAACAGCAGTGCATGATTCCCTCGAATTCTGCATGACTGAAAACAAACCATCATAAAACTTTTGACTCGTATAATAAATCTTGTAGATACTTCACAGATGGATGTCTTGTGAGGCCAGGCCTCTTGTCACCCATGATACAGAATCAGACCCGTCTTAAACCACGAGAAAACAGTTATCAATTGGAGTTGGACCCTGGAATCATCATGAAAGCAATACCTGTTCCGTTTTAGGCGTGGACCTCCATGCTTTACAACATTAGAACCATCACCATATTGTGCTCGAATTGGTATCATCACAGCAAGCTCTGCTTTATCCAGATAGAGTTAGACCAACTGTCAATCCACAGGACCTCATTTTTGTGCTTATGTCTGAAACCTGGTGATCTTGGACTTTTCTGTGAAATCCATGGGTGGGCAGCTGAGCAGCCAGAGCTTCAACCACAGTCTCACAGTGAGCAGGCTACAAATAACAGCTATATAATATAGTGCTTCTTGAACAACAACCTACTATCATGCCTGCTACCAAGAAAGGACACCCTTATGACAACAACAATCACATTCACCTCTGATTCTTTTTGACAAAGAACTTGCAATTCTGCCTTAAAATCTTAGCAACTGTGCATAGCACTCCAGTCCACGAAACACCAAAATGCTAGCTTCACTCACAAGCCCTCCTTGATACCCTCTTTCATCTAGTAGATGAAGGTATCCGCACCTTCTCAGACCTGTTGTCCAACCACTCTGAAAGATATGAGAAGAACTCCTGACAGAGCCTTGATGTCCTCGTTAATGGACATACGTGCAAAAACTGCAAGAACATGAGAACTTGCTAGCTTCCAATTTCCTCTCGAATGAGGAGCGGTATTGTGTTAGCCTGCTGCAAGTTATTGTGGGCTCTTCCTCTGTCTTTGTGCACACTAAAATATACAAACATACCAGGATTTCCACAGGTTGCTGAAGAAGCCTGAAGGATCTTGTGGTGCCCAGGCCATCCTGCAACCCGAGCTCATTTTGCGTGATGCTCCAGTTCCTCCACAGAATGTGTTCGACCACCCTCTGTCCTTCCGCCATAATCTGCTGCCCACCCTCACCCATCTTGTAGTCTCAATGAAGCTCCAACGCTCACACCAGTAGGCTTCCCATCATCTCATATCGAGCTCACATTACACGTTTCATGGCAGCCAGCTTCCTCCATCTCCCAATCCCTTTGTGCGCGTATGGAGGTTTTGGGCTTTACAGTATATACGGGTATCCATACGAAATATACTTTACTTTATTCGAAAACCTTAGAATCATCGTAGAATCTCTGTTTTCCGACAGGGCACAGGCGAAGCTCCTTATTGGCTGTCATGTCATAAAATGATTAAATTCTGCACTAATAAGAGAGATCGGTGACGAGCTGGCAAATCATCCATATGGATGAAAGTAGGTCGAGGATCGTAAAATGGGTTTCAGATATTTATCAACTAAAATACGAAGTGTGTCGACTGGTCGAGCTAAGTAGGTATAGCGAAAGTTTAGTTCGTTGACAAGGATTCATCCATCCATGTCGGGGACCGGCAATGAGCGGTAGGTAGGCGAGTCAAAGCGTGGCAGAGGAGCTACGATAATTGCGTCTTATAAGTTTTACTATTCTTTACTTTACTGCCAGTTACCGCGGTCTGTCTGCAGCCCAAGCATCCCATCGCAAAGGCTTTGCACGGATCTGCGTCTGACATCGAAGTACTGTGCTTCGAGAAATTGAGACGAGACAGTGAGCTGATCGGTGGAGATTCGAGAGGCGGAGCATGGATGTGAGCAGCGGAGTTTTCCAAATGCAATCCTTGTGCTGAGTTCACCACTAATTGGAGTGAATTTCTTTTTGGAATTCTATCCTCGGGTTTTGCATCAAGCAATTGGGACGCAGAGGAAGTGATGTGGAGGGGATGTGCGTGTTTGGGCAATGGGTATTAGATCCGGTTCTTCACGCCCTGCCGTGGTGTGTTATATTGGTGGAAGGGTGTCTGCATTGCTCAGCAGTTGCAGAGCGATTGCACTGATCCGGGGTCTGTGTCTTACTATGTAGGTGTGAAGAGCGGGATATTGGACAGGTATGGACCCGGGACTGCTCTTGGGATGCTCTGAGACAGCTCGAAGACAGGATTTTGAGAGATTAGATGGCGGGGATGTGATGGGCGGATACGCTGAGATAGAGGAGTTTTTGGGTAGAGGGGATCTGTAGAAGTAACTCAGCAAGGAAGCTGCATGGAGCAGGGTGGCCGCGAAAGTCTTGTTGCGCCCCTGACCATCCATATTATTCGACATTTCTTGATATTAGGGTAGTTCAGGTAGCGATCCCATCTGCTACATGGCCGTCCGGCTATCTCCTTCATCGAGTGGCGATGCGAGTAGTTCAGGCAGCGCGGGCTTTATTGAACACACTGTTTCTAAGCTTGACACTCTGGCGGGCATAGCTATCAAGTATGGCGTCGAGGTATAAACTTTGAAACTTCCCCAATTTCAGTTAGAGTTTGAGATGTAACGCTTCAAATTGATCTGTGACAATGCAACAGACAATTGTTGTTTGTCCATTAGTTGAACGAAGGGAAATTAAAAAAATTCTCTGGTAGCGAACTTGCTGTTGTGGAAAGGGAATTGAGGAGCTCTTAATATATGATAAGCATTCCAGAAATGAGAGGATAACTGGCCGCCCATGGCCCTCTCGTTGTTTCCTGCATCGTGTTCCAGTTTTACACTTGCATTCAGATGCGGAATTTGCCAAGAGAGACAATGTTATGTTCAACCTTCGACTTTCCCTCCCTTGCACGTGAAACTCTGCATCATTGTTTCATTGACTACACAGCTTCAAAGATTGCCCGAAAATCGTGTTGTGGTTTGCACCTTTGTGGATTCCTGGTGTCTATGGATTGCTAGTAGATTGGATTCATTTAATTAGATGCATAATTGCATGCTACAGATTGTAGGGCTACAACACTTACAAGAACCATGTGATGGTTTTTACCTCGAACATGCAGCTTTTGCAGTTTCCATATATTGTGAATGATTTGAATGTCACTGCCTGAATCCTCTGCTGTGGTGTAAAAGGGCTGCGGAAAATCAGGAGAGGAGGAATACAAAGAGCTTCATAGAGCCCTTCCTTAACTGCAGTGATCCCCTCATGGCCTGATACATTTGATCCAGCCATTTTTTGGGATTGGGTGAGCTGTTTGTTTCAGACATGGGCACTTCAAGCTGTCTGGGTTATTGTTCACATACAGGACCACTGCCATGTATCTGCATGCCTTCCAAGTTTCAATGTGTATGGCCTGGCAATAGGTTACATGATGCCAGCAAGAGTCGTTTGCTGACCTTCAAAGAGCTGCACTGAGAAGACAATGGCCTTTTATGCCCTTTCAGCGCTCTCATAGGCCAGCATGAATGGAGGGGGCATTTACAAATAGCTGTTGATAGAAGTTTGATTGTCTTGGTAGAAAGGGCATGACCTTTTTTCCAATTGGGTCATCGTGTTGCAGGTTGCAGATATTAAGCGAATGAATGGGTTGGTTACAGACATGCAAATGTTTGCACGCAATACATTGCGAATACCTCTGCCGGGCAGGCATACCCCTTCAGCTGCCCTAGCAAGTCCTCCAGGCAGATCAGGGTAAGTGAATGGACAGCCCTCTTTAAGGGCAGCTTATGATTAGCTATTCAATGAACTTCCATCATAGCCTGTGACTAAGTTAACAGGAAACCTAATTAGTCTTTTGCAGACTCGCATTGTCATTAGGTTTTGTTCTGGGGGTCTCATATTGATGGCTTACGACCTAGCTGTAGAAGGGCATTCACTGTTCACCTGGCCTGTCAATCTAGGTATGGGCATTCATTTGACAATTGTGAAGTTCTCTTTGCTTTGGTCCATAAGAGAAGTTTGGCAAAGGTGAAAACGTTCGAGCTTCCCATATAAGAATCGTTTTGTACCCTAGGAGCCCTGTGATGCATTTGTCTCTGAAAGAGAGAGGCACATTTGCTGAGGTTGTTCTGTCATTACAATTTTAGCTTTGTGCTAGTGTTCTTTCATCTGTCTCGTACCCATGTGCTAGCCTCTTCAAGTTTGCAATATTTTACCAAGTTTGCGGTCAACATTAGGTTGCCTGGCATTAGCACACTTCATTGTCAACAACAACTTAGCTTTATGTTGGCAATTGCAAAGCTCTCCTTGTAGTTCTGCTCTCACCTCCTCCTACATTGTCGATTTGCCACACTCTTTCAGTCATTGGAGATTTTAAGCTCAGACAGAAAATGTTGCCACTTGTCATTTTATCTCCTTATGTGTACCAAATGGTCATTGTTTGAGTAACCTACATGCCTCAGCATCGATTGAGAGTCCTTTTTGTCTTGGTGTTCTGCTATAGGGACGTGACCTTTCCTAGAGCGTTGTGCAGGTTGCTGTGCAATATTGTAGACAGTTCAAAGAGCAAGTGGTTCTTCTTCTGTCAGTGCAAGAGTGAGTAGGCATGCCGTTGGCCTTCGTGTACCTGCTACACATATTTGCTCACTGTCTGCTGTGGGTATCAGGCTATTTTGGCCCTGCTCTCCTTATGAGGCAACTTGGATAGCAAAACTGCTTGGTTTCCCAAAAGCTCAATTTTGAGGGATTCATTGCGGACAGACAGGTAGAAGAGTTGGTTTAGTTCCGCTCCAAAGGTATCAAGGGCAGTGAGGTTATAGCTTAAGAGTGTTTTATTGCGTGATGCAGATGCTCAAGTTCTTCTACCTGCCCCATGTTTGGCAAGCACCACTCATCTTGCAGCCACGACTCAAGTTCAAGAGATGGCAGCTACAGAGCCACGGAAAGGAGGCCTGTGACATCTGCTATGGGCCTGTTGAGGGGTTATTATGGGCTGTCGTCTATGTCCACAGCAGGTAGTGAAGGCAGGGAGATGGCTATCTACAAATCGAACAAAGATTTTCAGACAGAAGACGAATCATTCTCTCGTATTGTTAGAGGTTCAGAACCTGTCAACACCAGATACTCCTCCAATAGAGGGGGAGAGGTTGGTTCTTTTGCATTCGCAAAAGAATCTTGTAACAACTTCCTTGACAGCTCTTTGGGTTCTAATTCTGGAGTCCAACATGCTGCAGCAGATGTTAGTCCATTATCAAGGTCGAGTAGAGATTCCATGGCTAAACTCGAGAAGGCTGGAGATGATGGAGTTGGGAATGATGCAGAGAAAGGAATGAAGGAAAGGTCAGTTAGGAGGCGTGCAAAAGTTGAGGGTATTGGTGATGAGGTTTCCAGTAGGCAGGATATTGCTGCTGCTGGAGAGAGAGTTGCTGCATCTTGGAGGGCTTCAGTCCCTCGGCCAAAAGTAACACCAAAAGCTGGAGCAGAAGCTGAGGCAAATTGCCCCACACCCTGGCCAGGACCCTTTGCCTCTTCAAATGGCTGGCATAATTGCAATGAAGTGGTTCTGGGAGGGAGTGGAAGTAAGGGCCTTGGGACCACTTTGCTTGGAGGGATGGGGTCAAAAATACGGCGGTCATCGAGTGTAAGTAGCCTTCAGGAGGAGGGAAAGAGTAAGGGGGATTCTCTAGCACTGCCATTAGCAAGTCAAGGGCCGTTACAAAGTGGGTCCAGATCTAGTGTCTTAGAAGGTCTTGCAACTATTGCTCGTCGTACCAAGGCTGCGTTAGATTGACCACCTGTGAGTATTCTTTGGATGCCCTAGAGAGTAGGAGGTTTAGTGCGTTGCATTGATTCCACCTGCTCTAGAGGGTAGCCCTCTCCTCTCTCGTTTTGGTACCGTCATTGCTGCACTAGTCAATAACAGTCTATCAAACCAACCAGAAGAACCACTCTTTGATGGGACTCTGTCCAGAAGGTCAGAGCTGCGATCCCATGAAGTAGTGTAGTAGCCCTAGCAACGAGACTTTCGATGATGTTGGCATCTCCGTTGATTATTTGGCTTGTTTAGTGGCCTTGTGGGCGGTCTTTTGGTCATCAAAAGTGAAGTCCCATTATTCCTTTGTTTTTAACATATATGTTCATGTATATGTCACGTTGTTTCACACATGCCAAGTATCACCTCATGAGAACGTGACCCTATTCCACAGTGCTTGTTGAATGTGGGTGGGAGAGAAGTATACACTCAAGAATTAGGGACTATCTGGTTGAATGTTGGTCATGTGATGTAACTCGCGGTTGAAGTCCATGCCTCCATCAAGCCAAAACCTGGAGTCTGAAAACTCACTACTTTATTTAGAATCATGTAAGGCAATTCTTAATCATGACAGGCAATGCATCTCTACATTACTTGGTTTTATCTTCATACATGTGTTAACTGACCTCACTTTGACAAGTAGACTGTGACTCTCATCACATCCAACATGAATTGTGAAAATGTTGTAGAGTGATAACTCACACTGTTGCAGAGTGATAACTCAGTGCCCAGTTGAGGCAAAGACATCATATGCAACACCTTGACTCAGCACTGACCACAACATTTTTTCCTTGCAATGGGTTGGTAGGGAGGATTATCCAACTACTAAGTTACAAACTGAACAGCAAAGAGGTTTGATTCAACTACCTAGATAGGCACACAAGATTTCTTCCTTTCTTTTTCACCTGGGTGTGTAGCACTCTGACAAGAGGATAAAGGGTGGCCCACCCATAAGCTCTCCTTTGGGTCAAACGCAGTGGGAGAGAAAGCTGGATCGTCACCATCGGCATCGCTACCTTGGTCTGGTGAGCTGCGAAGATGGTGGCAGCCATGGCCAGCTTGCCCACAGTGGGTATTGCTGGACCCAGCAGGGCGCTGCTGGGCAGCCCTGCACTGGGCGCAAGCTTGCATTCGCCTTCTTCCTTTCCTCGAAATCACTCGGCTGGCCTTCTCCCCCTGTGCGTTGCGCAGCATCAGAGCGACCGTAGCTTGTCCAATGACACAGCTGGAATGACAAGCAGAGTTGGTGGTGTGTTGATGCCCCTGTTGGCTGCCGCCCTCGTTGGTGAGTCAGTCTGCATCTTTCACGCTGTGTGACTGGGAGGCATGGCATCGCCATTCTCATGGTAAACGTGTCTTTGCAGTAGTTATCAGAGAGTTTAGTGCAAAAGTGGCGCATAGACGAGCTACAGGCACGAGCCTAGCTGTTTTAGGAGACGGGTACACGTGCATGTCCTTCGGATTGATCCGATTCAAGTAATCCTGTTCATTTGAGGGTGCACGAATAGAGGCCTTTCATTAATGTAGAACCGATAGATTACTGCTCCTGTCCTTCCTTTTTCCCCTGTGGATTTTGAATGCTGTGTGTGTGGATTGTTGTGGAATTGACTCTCAGCGCTATGAAGCAGCCTGAATCGCTAAAGTAAGTCGAGTCTTTGATTGCAAGCAGGAGAACTCCAAATATCTTGTCTGCTTATGCCCACTATATCTAGATGTAGCGGTGTATGGGCCTCGAAGCGTCTAGATTCTCGGATTGCAAAGGTCTGAAAGTAGCCACCATGCTGTCTAACTTCGCAGCTTGCCACTTTTCGTGCTGTTCTGCATTGATGTATGGATGATAATCATATGGGTGTTGATGATTGGAAGAGAGCTGCTGTACACTTACAATTTAAGTGTGGGTAATGGAGGTCAGGTGGGGGCCAGATAATGGAGGCAGTGATGGCTCCAGCCCCCGCACTGGCTGTGGGTGTCGTGGATGTTGCAGACCCATCAGGCCAGGATACATACAGGGATCTCCTTCAGAAATTTAAGGTGTGACTTTGTGGGTTTTGTGATCCCTTGATCCCTCACATGTGAGCCTCAAAACTGTTGGTTGTTGCTCAGTAAGATAATTGCTTTAGTACACCTATCATAACAGATAGGTAACATTGAGACCTAACCTGCCAGGGAATTTTTCCACTGGTCATAATGAGGTTTTATTTGGAGATGTGTTTGTAGCACAGTTTGTCATTATCTGCATGCTACAAAGTGACCATTGCTTGACGTAGTTTCTGAAGGATCAGCCTGTAATGGAATTGGTATGCAAGGGTACATACGTGATGTGTCACGGTCACGACGTGGTGGATGGCAGGAGAGAAGAGAAAAAGCACTGACGCCATCAGCACCAGGTCCAGAAGCGCCAGAAGAGCAGCAAGAACAGGAGAGCCCTTCATCGTCCGCACTTACGGTAAGTAAATAGCTCTTAATGGAGCGACTGGAATTTGCAAAATGAGATTGAGATGGGGCACATAGTCCTCAGCTAAAGGAGCTCATAGCACGTTTGGCCGCAAACGATTGTGAACAGAAGTCCAGCAAAACAAGAATCATCCACCAAAAGATTTGATGACAAAAATTCCAAGATAGCTGGTCCTGCTCCCTGCCCAAAGCTGTTGGTGGTCCAATAACAATGCCTTGCCAACTAGTGGGATGGCACTCCATCGGGGTTTGAACTTTCCTGTACCTTAAGCAGATTCATGAATCTAAACCTCTATTGGCAAGGAACTCTACTTCAGCAGATGACAAACTCATGTTAGCACCACAGAACTATGTTGGCCTGCATGCGCCTGTGGACTCTGGCCACTTAGTTATTATATCTATTTCTTCATTTTACCTGAGAGGTCTGGTCCCCAAACAGGGTAACTAAGGTGTTGTTATAACCCATTCCCTTAAGTCATCAAGCAAATCTTCCACTGACACTCCGGCCGGCACATGGTTTTTACCAATGAACAGCCTGTGCAGTCATTTGCACTTCTTGGAAATTAGCATGTTCAAGGGTTATACTTTTGGGACTCCTTTTGGTAAGTTCTAGATAGGGCATGAATAAAGTGTTTTGCCGGCTCTTTTGGTTACTCTTCATTGGTTCCAACAAGATCTATGGTATAATTTGATTGGTAAGGAACTATTATATTGATGCGTGTAGATTGGGAAACCAGCCTGATAAACACTGCTTTGGGTGGCAGCGGCTGAAAGAGAAAGCAGAGAAGGCCCGAAAAGAGAGAGAGGCCAATGAATTGAAGGTGACTAATGAACAAAAGATTGCTCGGGATCAAATAGAGAAGGAGAGGGCTGCCAGGGAGAAAGAAGCTGCTACCAGGCAATCTATTGCTGAGAAGGAGAAGGCCGTGGTTGAGAAGGTACAGGATGTGGATTGGTCTTTCCATCACCACTTGCGGAATATTTGTATGCTTGGGAGGGTTCACTGATCTGGGTGAATCTATTCATGTGAGTTCAGATAGAGTTTCGTTATGCTCTGGACATCCATGGTTGAGACATGGATGTCAAATGTGCTTTCCTTTCAGGCATTGTCAACAAAACGTACATGTCCTGTCCTTTCAGGCATTCTAAATATACTGAGGTGGTAGCTGTGCAATTGTCCTTTGGGAATAGACTGCA
Source organism: Takakia lepidozioides (assembly GCA_030704615.1). NCBI lineage: Eukaryota > Viridiplantae > Streptophyta > Takakiopsida > Takakiales > Takakiaceae > Takakia > Takakia lepidozioides. Next base: position 41,102,223 of record CM060731.1, read on the forward strand.
GCACAGAAAGCAGAGGTTGCGGTGCCGACAAAAAATGTTAAGCAGAAGAGCCATGGCTTTTTGCCTCTGTTCGTGTCACAGTTCTTTCTTCTTTTAGCTACTGTTGGCGCGGGTGTTGCCCTTTTTGTCTTGCCTGAAAGCTCCTGGAAAGATGTCCAACAGGTAAACTCTCAGCTCATAGTTTCTTTGGGTATTTCTGGATGCTATACACATTAGTTGAGTGCTGTTTGGTACACCTCATACCTTTGAAAGGACCGCTTCATTATCACAGGCCTGGTAGCCAAATCATTGATTTCTTGTGGACATACATACGATCTGATGCTGTTTGGTAGGTCAAGAATACCTGCTCATGGAATGATCACAGCCAGAGACAGCCCCTGCACAAGAACATAGGAAATTAACTGCCTTGTCAGGCACTTCCTCTGATTCTTGACTTGATTTCACTTTAGCAGTACACCCAAGTTTGTGGATAAGTGACGATTGGTTTGAACCTCGGCTGAAGTAATGTGCTTTACGCTTCTTCAGCAAGATATGGCACAACTGTGTGCTAAGGCTGATAAGAGGGAAGGGACAATGGTGTGGTGCAGAAAGTGGATGACGCTGTGGAGAAGGCAACCCCAATTGTGGAAGATGTCATTGTCAAAGCCACACCTGTGGCGACACAGGTGTACCTTCATGAATCCCGGCACTTGGTGACATGCCAAGGATATGATTTGGGCTAACAGCAAGAGGCTTTGCTCAATGAGAGGGATTACTTGACTCAAAAGTTCCCTTGTTATCTAGTGTCGGATCTGCTGTGAGCTGAGGTTAACCTGAATTATGTGCATGAATGCTAATGTGCCCATCAAGTGAAGAAAATCATTGAATAAGGACAAGGGTTTCTGATCATACTGACAAATGGACAGTGACTTTACATCACTACTGAATATAGCAGCAGTCTTTTGATTTCTCTCCCCCCTCATATGACCTCATATAAGGAATCTTTTGCACGTCCCCGTTGATCCTTGTACCTGACAGAAGATTATCTAAGCTGAAGCATGATGCAAATGTGCAGGCATGGCAGAAAGCACAGGAAGCAGGTGAGCAGGCAAAGCCTTATGTAGTGCGAGCCTGGGAGGGGGCCAAGCCCCTGGCTGCAAAGGCTGTGGAGGCTTCAAAGCCAGTGTTGAAGGATGCTCAATTGAAGGCTGCAAATTTGCTGCAGCAAGCACAGAAGAACCTCAATCAGTAGTCTAGGCCTGCCTACCTGTTGAACGACTGGCCCCTATGAATAGAGCATCCAGAGGAGACAGCTGATCAAAATGAGTAGTTATTGTGCTGTCTGCTTCAGTTTTGCCACTGCCTAGAGTTCTTAGTTCATCTGTAAGGTGCGGAAGAATTAGTAAAAATCGACTGAAGCATGTTTATTTTCATACGTTAATTTACAGGTCATTCAATCTTCCTTCTGTAGATCGCAGTATATGTTATCACCCTCAACATAAACTACTTCCATAGTGACTTGTTATGAACTTCATGTGAAAAATCTCACCTGAAATAGTCAGTAGTACTCTATGTAGACTTCATTCTCAGAAACATAACGAAATGCAGAACAGAGATTTGACTCTCTTGGGTATGGGCCCACTTGTTGCGTGGTTGTCAAACCCAGTTTGTAGACAGTTTCTAGTAGACATCTCCAATGGACCCTCCATATACTCTGTCCTGCAAGTTTTCTGTGAACGTGAGCTCTACTCTGCTTTGGTTCTAACTGACCACCCTTGAAAGAATATTGGTTTGAGAAAACCACCTCTGGCATGGCCAGCTCTTTTAACCTGACAAAAGGCTCAATCTTTGTATCACTTTCACTTCTACAAAATGCAGTGTCTCTGGTAGATAAAGGGCGTTCTGTGAAATGGCGCCTCTATGAAAGAGATTGTTGTAATGTGTTGTGGTCTCGAGAAGAAATCCGGGGCCAATACCAGGATCATAGATGGAGCTGTATTTTTTATTTTGTATTTTGTGTAGCTATGGAGCTCCTTGCAACGGTGCACCAATGTTGCTTATGAAGTTTATAAAGAGGAACTGCAAAGGTTCACCATCAAATGGAATGACCTATGCTGCAGCGGAAAAGAAAACAGAGACCACACATTCAGATGTAAATCTGGGGTTCATGTGATTGAGGTATTGTGCCAAGTGCCACACAGCAGTTCACACACTCTTGGATATGTCCAGCGCCCACACATAAGACATCAGTTGCTAGCAGGTAATTTTGTCATTCAGATATTCTCTTACGGATCTCCCATCATATTTGTTATTCCTCTATCCCTTCAACCTTTGCCTTAAATCTTGTATCGCAATGTCATTTCCCGGCGGTCCGTACCTCCCTTCTCTCACCTGAGCTCACTGAACTACATGAATGCAATGGTTTTACTCCATGGTCTCTCCGGGCTTTCCCAGCAACTCAATCAATTACTGGACCATCAGGACTTGGTGCGCCACCTCTCTGAACTCTTTGGCAAGGACAGATTTCCTTTGACGGATTAGGTGCGATTTTTACCAAGATCAAGTCTCATATCCTTTTTACTACAAACGCCTACTTGCGGCACTGGTCTCACTACTCTGATTCCTCTCACAGCAGCATCCTCCCTACAGGCTCATGCAAGGCCCTCGGCCCTCCTTGCATTTCAGAAATCTCCCTCTTAAAACAGCTATGGCAAGGCAGCTATGTCCCTTCCAGCCACATAGTTTTTGTTGAACTACTAGCCCACATGTGCATGCTCATGCATTTGGTCCCACCTGGTCAGCGAAAGGGTGTTGTGAGAATTTCTTTTGTGCTACAGGGCTTAGTGTGCTTCCATCTGGAGACACTAACACCTGAGGAAATCTGTATAAATACAAGGGAGGAGTTTGAGAGTCCCCTAGTGGCTGACCAAGACGACCTACACTGTCCCAGAGGAGAGTAAAGGCTCAGTGGAACTCCGAGACAACAGAATCTACAGCACAGAGCCAGGGTCACACAGAGGAGGGGCCAAAAATTGGAGATGAGAGACTACTACGTTGCAATTTGGCAGTCTCTCATGCAAAGCTGCCACTGCTGGGGGGACTGTTGGAGCCTCTGTACTGAACCATGAGCTTAATGGCATTACTTCCTGAAAAGCGTGTCACCTCGATACACTCTTGCAAGTCAGCGTCACAAGCAAGTACCATCCATTCTGCATCATCGTCCAGGTACTTTAGATCAAAGTCCTGCTCTCCCAGTTGGAATCTGCACCCTATCTGGTCTCTCAAATCCAAATACAGTACAGTTGGGGGAAGCTTAAACCGCACAGTGTCAGATTCCAATGTGACCTTCACTGTGATGGCTGAAGCCTCATCCTGGGGCAGGCGGCTAGTACCCCTGCTTGATGATGGTGGTGAGCCACAGTTGCTGGCTCCCTGAGGTGAATCCACGTCAGACAAGTCTGGCTGAGCATTTCCCTCCCTCTCCTGATCAGGCTCATTGAGTCTGTTATAGGCCTGGTCATCGCCATCAGGACTAGTGGATGACTCCAGGACCTTCAGTCCAACAGATGACGGAAAGTTTGCTCTGTGCAATGTTGCCAGGGCCATATAACCCCCATGCACTTGTGTGTCTTTGCCAAACATAGCTCCTAAAACCCCAGCCCCTGAGTCATCCTCAGCAAGAGTGTTGTGAGTGCTGCATCCTGGATGTGTAGTTGTCAGACCTGCAGCTGTTGAGACATTCTCTGGAGGGAAATCGGCCCCTCTGTGTGAGGTTGACGTGGAAGCATTTCCGATGCCTGCGCTTTGGCAGGAGTTCCTATCAGTGATTCTCTGAATTTCCGCAGTTTGCAGCCCAAGAGCACCATCATCAGCAGTAAATAATCTTACGTCATTTGCGTCCCTTTGATCTCCCGAGGAAGAACCCCTCAAGCTCAAGTTTGTTGCAGCTGGCTTAAATGAATTATTTTGAGGAGACAACAAAGCATGGATACCATCTTCACTTATTGTCGCTGGTGACCTGTCTGTGATCCCCTTGATGGTCACAAGCTGTTCCTTGGTATCACTATCCTTGAGAGGTGGAGTAATGACCGAATTTCCGTCCATCTGTGACATCTCCTTCCCAATTCGTATTCCTGTCACTATGGCTGCTGAAGATGCTAGGTCACCTGTTAGTGCATTGATGTGCAGTGCTCCATCTGCAACGTGTACTGAATCAAACACGCCCTGCAGCTTTTTTAGAGAGCGATTTACTTTGTTAATTTTTCGTGATGGCCACCTCGAGATCCCGTGTTGCCGGCAAATCCTTTTGAGTGTTGTTGGGCACACTGCATCAGACCGCGGATGTGGGACCACCTTAGTACTCCCAGTCACTGGATATGTCCAGAAATAACAGAGTTGTGCAAAAAATTGCATGAGGCTCTTAGGATGGCTGCAGGATGTTGAACAAGGTGAACTAAGTTCTATTTTGCTCCATTTAGGTTAAGGCAGTTGCATGCCGAACAGCTGCAAAGCTGTCCCTCCAAGAATTCCTGATCTGTAACAATCTCAAGATGTGGACGCAGCTAAATTCTTTATCACGGCAAGCATTTTTTCATTAGCAAGTCTTAAGTAAAGTAAATTCCTACCTATGGATCTCTGGCTCTCATGCACTTTGGGTTCCAAACATCAAAGTCAGGAAAGGGAATCTTAGGGGCAAACCTCCAAGGTTCTTTGCAGCATTCTTCAGGCTGCCAGTGAAGTACTTTTGAAGCATATCGAGACCAATTGTCTTCTCAGTTGTCCCTCGCCTCCTGTCTAGCCTTTGCCTATGATTTCTGGCATCCTTCTCCAATGCAACCCCTGCCACAGAAGTTGTACCAGCAACCCCTTCTTCCATTATGCCTCTCTCGAATGATGTGGACAGCTGCGGCTGCAATGGCGTCTCCGGTTGCTGTTGTAAAGTTTGTCGTACTTCTTTCTGACCTGGTGCTGATTGGGTTGCACCATCCTGAGTCATAAAAGGGTTGGTTGGATAGAAACCACCTACACATGAGGCATTGGTTGTGTCTCTGTCCACAGCATCAACGCACTTTGACAAGTTACTCTCAGCTTCTGAATATTCCTCGAGGACAGCAGCTGCCCTTTCTTCCTCCAGCTCCGTGTCAGTAACTGTGCGCAAGCTTCTACAGACATGCTGCATTGTGATGGAGAGGGAATTCAACATCACTTGCTGGACATCGCTTTCAGTGCAAGTTGGCGGTAGGAAAAACTCCAGGACAAAGTCATCACTGCCAGAGTGAGTGCTTCTAAGCCGAATGGCAACAGCTGCAGCTAGGCCAAACCACTGTGCATAATGTGCAAGTGGATACTCGATCTTGGTATAATTCTTCACATCCCTTTCAAAAAAAGGCAGGTTGGAATCAAATGCCTTGCCTGGCACCCCCTGTCCCTTCTCTAGAGAATGCTCTAGACATGCATACCGGAATCCCCACATGTTGGAAGCATCTCCAACATAGCAGGGGCCATCTCCTGTACGAAGCCTCGTTCTGCAGCTACTATGGCTAAAGCAGTTGCTCCTGCAGGCACTCATGCTGTTGTTTTCGAACCTAACCCTCTTACTCCCATTTATTGTTATGGCATCCATCTCAAAATGGGTGCCAGGCACCCAAGTCTGAGCAAATGGCAATTTATGAGTCTCACACACAGCTGTCAACACCTGTGCAATCTCCGCCAATGCAGCTTCGCGGCCCTGTGTGCACATCTGATGCATCGGACACATTAATTAGCACAGAATAACTTACAACTAACTAATTTTCAGCACACGGGATTCCCTCGCGGGCTTGGTCTAGACTCTAGAACCATTGCACAGGTGCAAGCTCTTTCTCCTCAGGACAAAAAGCTTTTCAACACTCTGTGCCTCCTTTTAAGCATTTTGCATCCCTCTGAAAGTGGCTTTCCTCTGTCCAAGAGATTATCTGTCTGCTAACAAGGTCAGGGCAAGCCCAAAGCCTTCATTTCCCTCTCTGGCTGCCTCCGCATATCCTCAGTTCTTTTCATTTCCTCAAATAGTGGCCCATCGAACGAATTTCGATTGATCTCATATTACACTGGGACCTATCAGAGGGTACATTGAACACACTGGCCAAGTAGCCTTCAGGAATAGGTGCAAGTAGACTTACGTCTGCAACCAGAAGAGTCTGCAACCAGCATAGTGGTAAATGGTCCACTACTCCCTCTATTGGTTAAAGCCGATGCTAACGTGGCCGTGTGATATCGTGGTTCACGGCCCTTCTGCATTTTTGACACCGCTATCATCCAAAAATTTCATTCGAAAACATCTTCTACCATCAGCACACCAAAACATGGTAGCTAAAAACCATACAGTTTTGCTGTATACCTGTGGTGCGGGAGATTCCAATCCGTCAGAGCATGCCAAATTTACACTCTGTAAACACAGAGTAAAACCTTGGAATCAGCAAAATATTCCTGTCAGCTTATACACCATGTAAAGAAAATACTTGTTACTGCTGTAGAGCTTGACAAATGTGGGGAGAGAGAGAGAGAGAGAGAGCCCTGGGTGTCATTTAGAATGTTTGTAAAACCATGTTCCACGACCATAACACAACAAGATGCAGCCAGAGCACGCTGACTGCACTTCAACAAAGAACTTATCATGGACACAGACTACTGAAAAGTTACAATGGATGACTTGTTCTTTGTAACAGCCTTCCCTGGACAGTCCTTTCCAAAGAACACATGCTATGAACTGCCACGAAGATCCTTGGGTAACCTTGACTACACTGCAAAGTTGATCATGTGTATGATCTGTGATTCCATAACCTCCAGTCACAGTCAATTCACTTCTTCTACAAATTTAGGGAGGACCCAGAATTTATTCTTGGCAAGACATTGACAAACCTTCAGAGCCCGGCAGATTATGTCGATTTCAGGACCATACTGGACTTTTTCAGCCCTCATAATCAACTCAACAACAGCCAGACATTTGCGCGAGGCAGGTTCAAACACGGGAACTGCAACAGAACCACGAACATCACACTTTTGGGCTTCTTTAACCCGTACATATTCCTTATTGCTGTAGAATTGCACATTTGGCGACCATTCAGGAACCTGCTGCAGAAAGACGCGGCTAGGAAGGCCAAATACCCCATCTGAACCATAGTCTCCAGAGAAAGTATAATTTTCGGAAAGCCTGCGATAGAGGGAAAGCCGGTCAGTCTTCTGACCCAGTACATATGGCTGCTCTCGCGTTGTAAGCAAGACCTTGCCACCTTGAATCAGTGGCATCCAAACCTGAACTAGAACATCCACGCGAGAACGGCCAATAAACCTCAAGGCCTGCGCCATTCTTTCCCGCAAAGCCGATGACGCCACCACCTCACGGATTCCCTTACTAAACTTGTCTGCACTGCTTTTACATTTACTCTGTTGCTCATATGCTTTCGACTCAACTTGAAAGTCCCCGCTGACAGGAGAACGCAATTTTGACAAATCATAATCTACCAAGTCTCCGTTTTCCAATCCTTCACCCACAGCAGCACCTCCACCGGACCTCGCATCTGAATGCAGAATACAGCTACCTGTAACCTGTAATCTTGAGTCCCCACTAAAGTTCACAGGTCTCTCCACTTCATATGACAAGCTTCTTAGTCCAGCAGTTTCCCCCTCACAGTTCCCCCCTCTAACACCTACCATGGCAGACCGTGGGGCACCTGCTATCTTCTGAGAATCGAGACTTTGTGAATAGTTTGCCACGCCATCTCTACAGCTGGGGTTTAACGCTGTCGCCGGGATGAATGCTTCAGATGTCAGAGGCTCGGAACAACCAACTGCCTGCAGTGCCGGCTCCGTTGGTCTGCAAGCTGCAGACGGTTGAGCCACGGAATCGTGTAGAAATAGAGACTCTGCTGGCAATGGCCGGGACACCACTGGCCATAAAGTTTTGGCTTGAGATAAAACAGGCGGCGAGACACCTGCCTGAGAATTGGCTGGGGAAAGCGCAATCGAGTCTAAGTAGCCAGGGGAGAAAAGAGGAGGGAAGTCAGTGTAGGAAGAACCCAAACCGCCTTGACTTGGATCGCCTATCTGCTCACACAACTGCTCGAAATCCATAAGCTCAGACAGCAGGGAATCATCAACTGAAAACATAGACTCTCCCGACTCTCCCAGTTCCGAAATCCGCCGTGATGCCTGTACACGCTCAGCGGGTTGACGGTCCATTCTCAAAACCTGTGAGCTCCCTCTTGCATCCCCAAAATTCAGAGTTTGCTGCAACTACATAGCCCTGATCTACACCACTGTCGAAGCCAGTGCTTGCAACTACCCTTCCTCCCCGCCTGCCTTCCTACCCACTTCATCTTCCTTCCTTGATTCCTTCCAAGTTCCTTGCTTGCTTGCTTGCTAGTGTGAACTGCATCTGCTGCCAAGCAAGCGAGGCTTCACTGTGCGGGGGCGAGGAGGCAAGCGCTGCAGCATTGGCCCGGCGGCATCGATAATGGTAATAAATATTTACCGTCATATGGTAATATACTCGTTAACCGCAGGCGGTGGATGGACGCGCGTGGATGAAATAAGTCGAAAGTGATGGCGGCACGTGGGCAGCGCTCCAAGTTTGTTGGGCAACGTCAGCCGCATCGCCGCGTACTTTTGGCCACTTCACTCGCATCGCCGGTTTTTGTTTGCCACGTCACCGGTTCTCGTGCTGATCACGTTTTCTTTTCTTTTCTTTCGTTTTCTTTTCTCTTTTGTTTTGGCTTTGAACTTTCCTGACTGAGTGCCGCAGTGAGTTGAATGCAATCTTTTGGGAGCAGCTTTGCAATTCATGTCGTTGGGATGTTTCACTGGAAAGTGCGTGATCCTTTCTGTACCGCATCTGGGTCTGCAAGGTTGGATTCGTGAAAGATAGAATGTGCGAGGATTGGAACAGGAAAGCAGTGAGCAGCAGATTGGATACGATATGACAAAAGCTGACAGCGATTGAGCTTCGGACATGTCCACCTTACCCTCCCACTAACTAGTAAGCACGCCTGCAACCTTGCAACTCTGTTGGCTACCCACATACGCTCTGTTAGAGTACAGCTGAGGTACAAACTTACAAACTTTGGACCTCAAGAGCTCATATTCATATTCATGACAATAATAATATCCTAATGATATATGGCGTCTCCTGAAGGAAGCGTAAATTATGGTGTGTCTTGACTCCTAAGGGCTACTGCCTTCCAGCGGGGAGGTGGACGTGGAAGGGTGGAAACCTTTGTGACACCAATTGGTAGATTGAACCCACAACCTCTTCCCAGGTGGTATGTGCCGTTGACCACTGGGCTACGACTTGGTTGTCTCAAGCAACAATGTTTATGTTGTTGATGCCTCCAGAAGGAAGCATAAAAATGATGATAGATAGTGTTTGGGTTCTCTTGTGCTGATGTTGGGTGTCCTGTATGTTTTCCAAAAGAGAGATGAGCTAGCAAGCCACAATGGTTGAAGGGTAACTTGCTTTATCACTTCTCTCCAAGTGCACTCTTGGTCTCTCTTTCACAATTGGTAGTGTAATAGGACTAGTGTTGGGCAGGTATTAGTTTTCTTTTTTTTAATTTTTTTTAATATTGAAAAGAAACACCTAGGAGCACCAGCTGAGAGATCAGGCCCCTTAATTATAGTGAGAGGAGACAACCCAGTTGTAGCCCAGTAATGGGCAAATACCACCTCAGAAGTGGTTCTGGGTTCAATCCACCAATTGGTGTCACAAAGGTGTCCACCTTTTTGTAAGAGGCCAGGTCCTTTGGGGTCATGAGAAACCATAATTTACACTTCCTTCTATAGGTATATGGTTAGTGATAGGGCCCACCCCCAAAAGGGGGAGTAGCCCTAAGGCAAAGTGGATCTTAGTTACGCCGGCTTCGGCCGGAGTCTTCTCTCTATAGTTAGTGAGAGGAGAAAATAACCTCTTTCACAATAACATGGCCGTGAAAGCTTGTTGATGGGACACCACCCAAGGGATGGGAGAGAAGAACATACCACACCCAACAATGTAACAGGATTTGACCCCATAATCATCTTGGTGGCACTCGGTGTACTATCCAACTGAACTACTGATTGGTGGTGTATTACTTTTATGATACTTGGGGTCCGGTTGGTTGGCTCTCATTTTAGATTAATTGGGTCTTTCAGTCTAAGACGTGTAGGCCAGGCAGTGGGCCCATGCAAGGACATTGGGCGGGCCGCAACCACCTGGCGGGTCCACTCGGTGGTGGTCGGGTCTACCCGGCGGACTAGTCGCAGGTAGGGTCTACTCAATTCCAATTGTAGGGTCTACTCGTGGGGTCCGGGTCTATAGGCTGCGTGCTGCAACCCGCCTCGTGGGGTCCACTCACGGTGCCGCCCGCACCCAACCACCACATTACCTACTACTTGCTACTATACCCTCAAGTTTTTAATTACTTATCCAGATAAAAAGCATGGAGTCAGCCCCACCATGGCCTACAAGGGTGGACCCACCTTTGCAGTGGGATCTAATGTATCCACTGCATTGCACCCAGGCATACTAGGGCCAGTAGACCCTACCGCATTGGACCCAGTTCGGGGAGGGGTCGCGAGGGGGCCACCCCAAACCACCCCGCCGCCCGTATTAGCCGGCTTTAAGACCCAATTAACTTTCAATGAGAAGCGGTCCGGTTTGGGCATTAAATTTTGAAATACCAGATATCGGCCAGTATTTGGATTATATCTAATCTGGGTAATTGGGAATGGATATCCGGGCAGGGGTGGATATTGATTTTTTCAGAATTTCCCATGTGCGGTATTATCCCGCATAATATATGGATGGGCCACCTATGTATGCCCAAATTGGATTTTAATTTTATTAATTAAATATGTGTATCTAAAGGAAACAGTGTTTCAGGTCCTTGAGGGGGAAAACTAACCTTTTTCTGAGACAATCGGAGGCATACAGGGAAGTCCTGGCCTCAACCCATATGAAGGGATTGAACCCCAGGCCCGCAAGGCCAATAAGCCCCCCAAGTTTGCAGGGCCCGGTCCATTCTAGAGTGGTCCAGGAATTAAATAGGGGGGCTAATCTAATAAGGCCACGTGTATTAAGGAATGAAATGAAGGGTCCTAAAATTAAGGATCCCAAGGCGTTAATCGGGAAGGTCAGAAAGACGAAGGCGTATGGCCCAGCCAATGGCGAGGGCGGGCTGGGCCGCTGGAACGTGCGAATAATGAGGGCAGGTGTAGGTCGATGCGTAGAAATAGCGGAAAGTTCTAGAAAAAACGGCGGGGTGGTGGCCTCTGGAAAGTTCGAGAAGTACCTGCGATGGGGGTTGCTATTCCATATGCACAGATTGCGTGCATGCATGCACAAAATCCCTTTATTATATATGCATGTGACAAATTTGTATGCACACATTGTAGATTGTATACAGTGGAGTTATATAACATAGAATATGACGTATTTATTGCATATGCAAATGTTACATCATATGTATATAGAAAAAAAAAATCTTAGCTAACAAAATCAGTAGTCAATGGTCAAAGATGCATGTGACCCTTAACTCCAACTAATGCACCACCTTACAATATCCCTGGCCAAAGTAATAGTTTGCAAACTTGTATTCAAAGAAAACAGTTTCATATTAACCAAAATATGGACTTTTGTACTAACAAATGCATATGTGTCATGTTTGAGAAAAAATTAATTTGCAAACTTGTATGACAGGTACACAAGTTCCATTTTAACCAAAATAGGAACTTTTGTACTAACAAATGCATATGTGTCATGTTTGGAATAAAGTAGTAACAAGATAATTACATGTCACATGCATGAAAATGAACGGCACAAGTTAGAGGTTCTTTTTTTGTGCATTTCATGTGTCACTAAGAAGTTGAACTAGGGTCCTTCTTTAGCATAGCCCTAACCTCTAACTGACTAAGGGAAGGTTGGTGGATCTCATAAGCCCCGGCGCATCCTAGATGTGCGTTGTACATGAAGTACATGTGTTTACAGGGTAGATATGTTTGTTTTTTCTTCTTGACAGATAGCTCATCAAAGTCGGAACAATCACAAGATGGAAACTGACCAATGTATACATTGTAAACCAATCCTGCTCTGGTACATCCCTCTGTTTGTAGCTGATAAATTCTCCTATAACCTGGCTTAGGCACATTTATGAATCCACGAACCTCAGCAATAAGAGTCTCCGCTGACTCTTGGCGACTCAAGTGTTGAGGAGTCGGATCCCGACGCCGAATGCTGTCTGCTGCAAAAGAGCTCGTGACATGCCATGCATGGTGGCATCATATAGATCCACCTTCATTTTTTTCCCATTGTCTGTTGTCTTCCACCAAGCAGAATGGACTGCCTCAGACAAATTAGTGGTAGGCATATCTGCATCTACCTCCACATCCATGTCCTCTCTCATCCATTGGCCCCACATTCGATATCTGTAGTGCCACCATGCAAGCCATGAATCCAGTTTTGGCATACTCTTTTCTGTGCATGCTCCTGAAGAGAGTCACCAAGCCCGAATTGCAATGTATGTGGTTGTAGCATCCTCCAAGATAGCACTATCTTTCCATTCATAACAGAGCTGAGTGTGCCTTTCACGGAAGTCCTCCAAGATGTAGTCATTGGTGTGTCTTCGGAGGCTTTCAGCCCAATGATATAAACATGTTCTTTCTTTACCTTCCATTGGGACATTGGGATCAGATCCATAAACTATTCGAACAGCAGCCCAATTCACTCATGCTGCATCCGCCATGAAGCCAGCAAAATTTGGTTTGTTCAAGCCAGCAAGTTTTGCTTGTTCATTGATCCTCTCTCAGAATAACACTTGAGCATCTGCATCCTCTGTTTTCATATCGCAAATGGCAATGGTCATCATTCGCTTGACATATGGTTCATAGACATGACACGCAAGAGTTATCCAATCCTTGATGCGTTTGACATGGTCAAATACTACCCAACTTGTGCGTGGATCCCCCTCATTCATGCGACGCACAAGATCAACACCACTCTCGGGACCAGCAACAGACATCTTGAAAACATGGGGGAGATGAGAAGTATGCTGGCCTGGAAGGAGATTGCTGTGAATGAAATGGTATATACTCAGATGCTTCAACTCCAATATGGACATGATAGAATTGACACGTGCAGATGCGACCTTGTTTTTCACATTGGGGCTACAAACATGGGCAAACTCTTCAAGAATATCTTCCAAAGCCTCTCCGTCAAGACGTACTGTCTTTGTGCCATCAGCCACAATAACTCGATCAATCAAGAGCTTCTAGGCCATTGACAAGGAAATAGCTCCCGGGGTCGGCCATGGCTTCATCTTAACGTGCTCTTGAATCATGCTTGATGCATTTTCCGCAGCCTCTCTATTCTCGCCCTTGGCACATGGATGGTTATGAAACCCAACGTGAACTGCAACACGTGTATATGTTGGAAGGGAACTTGTGACATAGTACATTCTTGCCCCACAATGCGCCTCACAGAAAGGTCTTTCTTTGCAGAAACTACACTTGAACTGGTTGAATGGAACTTGGGCTCCTGCAATGAACACCTTGTCTGCATTGCCTTCCCAATAGCAGTCATTCCGTTCTCCTTCTTTCTTGACGAAGGGGCAAGTGCTGCTTTGACATATGAGCTTTCCAACACAAAGAACCTTACTACATTTCACATGACCTGGAACACCAGACATATTGTAGGTATTGGTCTTGCACCAAGGATGACCATCAAACTTGCGGTCCATGCCTTGGAAGGACTATGAACCACAGTCCGTACGTAGTTTGATCACGGGGGCGAGTTCGTGGATCACTTTTCCATCAAAAGCTCGAGGAAAACACTGAACACGATGCACTGGAATGTGATTATAGTCCAAGGTAGAAAGCTCTCATTTTGATCCATTTCTCCTAGCAGTGGCCAAGATACTCAAAATGGACAGCACACCAGAAGGAAATGCAGATGTAGCCTCCCCTGCTAGTCATGGAGATGAAGATAAACCCTCACAGATTCGCAACAATCAGACGTGGTGTTGTCCAATGGAGTTTTCCGAGGCTTCATGTCGTGAAGCAAGACCGTATGAGTAGATGAGGAAGGTTGAGATCCACCAAATACACTCTTAGAAACCTCAACACAATCCAAATTATGAGACCCCAAGCTCGCCGAATCTGTAACCTCATCCTTCAATTTACAACTCCCATTTGTTGTAGCTTGTTCGTTCTTCCTTGCAATAGAAGTGTGCCTTTCATCATGTAACTGTGTATAGCTCGTACCTGTGACACGGTACTTGGAGAAAGTGTCTGGAAACAACTCCCATTGCTTTTGGCCGTCATTGAAAATTGGAAGCAACACTGTGGAGGCATCATCATCTCCATCATCCTCCAAAAAAACTGAACCCGGAACAAGTTTGAATCTATTGCATAACCAAGGTTCTGGGATAATGCACTTGTTTCCATTGCAAAGATAACAAACCACTTTTGCATCAGGTGAACATGAAAGCAATGCATATTTTGGTGTAGACATTCGGCAATGCCCTCAAAGTTTGAGAGGAGATGCAAAATGAACGAAAGCGCACATCTTGCAAGACCTTATGCAAATACATTAAATGGCTTACATTACTTATGTGTATCATCAATCCAGAAGGTCCAAATTTTTTGAGACATGTGCTCCATCCATATTACTCTCTGACATAAACAACTAAATGGACTATCCCCTATTTTTTAAGACGACAACGCCGTTGTTGAGATCTTAGAATCCAATGTACTGCCTTCTTCTTATGAGCATATGAAACATAAATGCTCTGCATGTTTCCATTTATTATACAACCAATCGTTGATTAATCGTCCAACTATGAACTGATACACTAGATGGCACAATTTATTTACAATCAAATCCCATGACATGTATGTTGATTTGTTCTTTGATTACTCATGTATGAGTAATGAGTACAAGTATTTGTGGCGACAATTGACTCTAAAACCAATAAAGACACCCATAACAAAATGTTCAGTTACTTTATCACTTACTTTATATTATATTATGAAGGCGCCGCCACAAAGTAACATATCAATCGTACAACCATCTTCTGAGGATCCACGTGTAACCCATGTAGTCCATTAGTGTAATTGACAAAAATGTCTTGTTTTAAAACGTGTTTGAAAAAAACCTAGACAAATAGAATTAAAATTTTCAGGCTTGAGTCAAAAAACAAAAAGCACTAACGCTAGAGTGTATAAAAAAATGTTCACATTTCAGATTTGGCCAATTTGGCTTTTTTAAGGCCTTAGCCTTTCGCTAAGCCCTCTCGCCCCCCTTTCCCCCCGCTCTCCTTGGCGGGCACAAGTTTGAACCCGCAACCTAGTGGAAAATACACCACAACCTTACCACCAAGCCATGCTCTATTCAATGAAACAACCTCTACTTTTTTGTTAATAAATTGTTTCTATTCAGCTAAACTTGTTTCCATTACTACATGACTAACCCGGTATCATTACTACACTAACGTAGTCTAGTATACTTGCACATTAACCCTTGTCTTCCACTCCCCCAAACAAACACACACAAACTACACAAGCACTTAACACGTCTCTAGTCTCTACACCCTGGAGACTCCCGTTGCGAAGATGAGACGAAGGCGCCGCATCTCGGCCTTATACTATACCACCCCGAGGCAACGAGTTGTTGCGGCGATGGGGAGGAAGAATGACACTCGAGGGGGAGGCGTTGCTGGTGGTGGTGGTGGTAGAGGCAAGCTGCGGACGGAGAAGGTAAGCTGCAGTTTTGTTTCGATTTCATGACCTGCACTTAGGCATATGCGCCATCGCATAAGCCCCACCAAGCTGCTCCTAATCTAGCACCTCCGCCGGCGCAGATGCCTAAGTCACTTCAACTCTCACAAATTTGCGAATCTCCACACATACACACAACCGTCTCCGCCGGCGGAGACAGCTCATTCCCCTTGGTTTTTTCTGATGCTTGGAAGGGCTGGGCTGCCACCTCCGCCGGCGCATACCGTTGGAGCTGGGATGCTCACATGTTTCAGGAAGTGCTCCTCCACTCCCATCCCGTTTATTTTTTGCATGCTCATACGTTGCTGATGCTCCGAGCGGGTTGGGCTGGCGTATCCATCGGCGCATACCCGTATAGTAGGGCTGCTCAAATGTTTCAGGAAGTTCTCCCCTTTTCCATCTCCTTTGT
Organism: Takakia lepidozioides; assembly: GCA_030704615.1. NCBI lineage: Eukaryota > Viridiplantae > Streptophyta > Takakiopsida > Takakiales > Takakiaceae > Takakia > Takakia lepidozioides. The sequence goes on from CM060731.1 coordinate 41,118,394, forward strand.
TTTTCCGCATGCTCAAAAGTTGTTGATGCTCCAAGCGGACTGGGCTGGCATATCCGCCGGCGCATACCCATTGAGTACATTTTTTTTTGCTCAGCTCATAGGTTTCAGAAACCTCCTGCAAGCGTCTCCGCCGGTGGAGCTTGGTTTTTTTTGCATATTCCCTGTGTTACGGAAGCTCCAAAACGCCAAGACTGCCACCTCTATCAACGCAGAGCCTTGGAGTAGGGCTGCTCACATATTTCAGGAAGTTCTCCTCCCCTTCCATCTCCTTTGTTTCTCCGCATTCTCATAAGTTGTTGATGCTCCGAGCGGGCTGGGCTGCCATATCCGCCGGCGCATACCCATTGAGCTTGGTTTTTTGTTGTATATTCCTTGTGTTACGTAAACTCCAAAGTGTCGAGGCTGCCACCTCCGTCGACACAGACGCTTGGGGAACCTTCCCTATTTTGGTTGATCACAGTATTCAAGTATCTCAAAGCTTCTACGTTGCCACCTCCACAACTCCACATGCTTTCATAGGCCTGGTTTGATCTTTCAAGGTGCTCATGTATGTTTGGCTACAACCTCCCTTCCATGGTATGCGCCGGCGTATATGCTTAGAGCTCCTTGAGCAAAAAATTCTTCAAGGGCCTCAAAGCTTGTCAAATTCTGAGATGGTTGCACATATGTGTCATATGCGCCGGCGTAGGTGGTCGGAGGTCCTCTGTCGGAATGCTCAGGCCTGTATTCTATTCCAAGTTGTAAGCTTTGAAAGACAAGGATATTCATGGAATTAGTTGACTATCCAAATTCATTTGTTTTCTTCATGCAACCATGACACTGAACTGCTCTTTTTACATATTATACATTCACACATTTGCTCTTCTCATACACTGACATCTTCAACTGTTTTGGTCTATGGAATTAGGAAATTACTACTACAACTGAAGCTGTGGAGGCCAGGACGCTTGCAACCATGCATGATTTCTATGCAGGTTGTTAGGTCCGCCCTTGCCAACGACATCCTAAAGCTTAGAGGAGACTTCTACTCTGGATACCATCCAGGAGCAGCCGTGTTCTATTTTTCTGTTGAGGGGATTGATGGATCTACTATAGATGTGGGTCCTGATATCATCTCTACGTGGGATAGTCATTGGAAAACAGTCAATGATGAGTTTGAGAAGTATCTTGAGTCCAAGCCAAAGTTGCATCATCTTCGGGGGAAGATGTTTCATGTCTGGGATGGGAATCATAGGCTTCAAGCATGGTATCCCTACATCAATGAAGTTCATGGGGCCAACTTGTCAAGACATGTCTGTGTGACAAGTTGGGTGCTCAATGCGGACATTGAAAATCATGGTTCCCTTAGGTCCACCATGGATGGAGTGAATGTGTGAGTTTCCATTCTATTCTTCATTTACTTTCATGTTCAATGTTGTCATGTTCTTGCTCAATGGATGTACATATACATATCTTCTTTCTAATGATCACATTTTATATGTGCAGGGCAACAGAGAGGGCACATGTTACATCCAAATTTGTGCACTTGGTTTGCAAAGTCAATATGATTGGCCTTACACCTGTCTCTGAATGGAAGAATGTATTGAGGAAAGAGCAATACGACGAATGCATCAAGAAAGCAGGAAAGACTTGGTATAACCTGACAGTCCATGCAATGACAGAGATTTTGTACAAGGTAACATCATGTCTTAACCAAGTTTCATTCTTTGCATCCATAGACAAGATTCACCTCTGGTTCATGTTATGAACTGGTTTGGTTCTTTTGGCAGCATGATATTGTTGAGGCCCAACACATGGCGGGGGAAGCTTACAAACTTGCTGAGGGGCCAAAGAGTCAAGATGGCCTTGAAGATACAATGAGACAGGCTGGATTGAAAGCAAGGGGGCAACACAAGAGTCAGCTTGTGAAGTTGCTTCCTATTGCTGATCCAACCCTTGGAGAGGGGTTTCTCCAAGAACTTAAACTGCATTGGTCACGTGTAAAGGCAGGATCAAAGGAAATGACCCAAGAGAAAATGGTGAACATTGCTACAGCCCGGGTGGATCATGAAGAAAAGGTGGAATGGCTACATATATGGAATGGAGACCAAACACTTCACGACCGTAATTTTTTTTCCACCCGGGCCTATCAGTGGGCCAACACTTGATCCTTGGCTAAATAGAAGGACTTTTTGGTGGCAGGTACATATACAATCACTATCTTCTCAATGCAATTGATTCATTTTGTTGATGACACATTAACATAGTTATTTAATTGACTGTATTTTCTGGCAGCTTCGCAAGGTTGCCTTGGCTCAGTTTGCCTTGTACACCACTCAGCTTGGCCAATTTCATGTTGCCTTGGAGGAAGGAGAGAGTGAGAGTCTGGGAGACTACATGGATACATGGAAGATGACTCATTTCAATGAGCTGTTTCATAGAGAGTTCTCATTGCCAAAGGGGCCATTCAGAGGCAATGATTGGGAACAACAAACAGGTGAGGAGAAGGTGGTGAGACGGATTTTATTCAGGTACAATCTTTCCATTGCATTGTACATGGACAGTGTATACACCTTGTAAGTCAAAAATGTCTATGCTTCAAGTATTTTTCTAGTACATTGGGATATACATGTTTCTTAATGTGCTTGTTCAATTGTTGAACAGGTTGCATAAATATTTGTCTCCACAATAACTTTGAATGTGTTTGTATTTTAGGTACATGAGATTTGTGCTTGTACCGAGTGGTCGACTTAAGGCTGAGCCCAAGTTTCTGATGGTGTGGAAGTTTGGTGCTCAACAAGCTTCCAAGTACACACCTGCAATTGAGGAAGATTGGGGTGTGGAACACAAGGAAGGGGGGGGGGTGGTATTTGGATATGCCCAAGGGTACTATCCCCTATGCAGAAATGGAACTTCATAAGGAATGTGTTTGTAGGCAGTCAATCAGTGATGAAGGGGGTATCTCCACTGAAGTCCATGTTCTTGATCTGGAGCATGCAGAACAGATTGCTACACAGGTCGCTGGCGCTGTAGCCCAAGTGGTCCCTACGGTTGTGGGTGTACCAAAACGCAAATCACGAAAAAAAAAGAAGGTGCGGTTGTCAATGCAGGTGTGGCTTCTATTGCTGGTCCTATTGGTAGTTCTTCACATCCTTCAAATCAGTTGGTTGTAGTGCCTACACCTACTACTCGAGGAAACAAGCCAAAGGCAGGCGAACATCCTTACAGTGCAATGTCATTTTCCGGTGGTGCACCTAGCATGTATCGCATGAAGATCATGCCTACTCATTTCATTGATATGGTGGAGGCCTCAAGTACATCTCCTGATGCGACCTTGTAAGAGCTTCTGGAGTTCTTAAAAAATGTGAGTTTCCCCCAACAAACAAATTTGAATGTAAGGAATTCTTCGATGTTTTTACATCCTCATCACCCGGCTATTGACTCCTACATTTTATGTATGTTGTTTGCAGTTGCCAGGAACTTGGTCTAGTGTTGTGGATGGAGAAAACGTGCATGTGGCTGTGGACATGATCATCGTGGACTGCCCGACAGGAATGCATGTACCGGGCTGTTTGGATGGTATACAGGTTCCTCCCTCGAATGCTTTTGATAAACGGTATTGGGAGTATGCATTCTCCATTGTTAATGACCTGTTGGATGACAATGGATGCTTGGTGTTCTTGCAGGGCTCCGATGATTCCTTTGCATTGGAGCTCTTTTCTTACTCCAGGGGCAGCTCTATTTCCGTATTATCAAGGAAATATACTTGCATCAATACCACCCCTGTCGCGCACCTCACTTCGGTAAGCTCCCCTTCAAGTCATAGTTGCTAGCTTGATGCGCGCGCCTAACTCCCAACCTGGCCGCCGGGCCAACTTGGAGCTTCGGCTGCTCACCGGGGCATAACGGTCCCCCTTTGAACTCCCAAAGAACCCTCCACCGATTTGGAACCAGCGGGAATTCCCTTTGGTAGTTGGCAATCCGGAACAGCTCCCCACTCTTTGGTCGCTTTCCGGCTCGCTCGCTTACTCACTAGTTTTTGGTCACCAACGGGCTTGCACCGTTCTCGGGGTTACTACTCCCTATATATACTTCTGTAGCTGTCCGCGGGGGTTTCACAACTAGCCATGCCATTTTATGGCGAACCACCACGAAAACCCTCGACTCCCGGTGATGAGTCGCGGTGAGTCTTGGCCCACTCACCACGGCCCCTATGGACCGTGATGAATCCCAAGACTCCCCACGACTCCCACCACGAGGTCTCCACCCCCATGGTGAGTCCTATGCCACCCCCACTAAGTCCCGCTAAGCTACCACCACCCCTTGTGGAGCCACCCCCACCGCAACCCGGTGTGCGGGGCTCCACCTAGTGAGCGCCTCCACCTCCTTGAGTGCCTTGGGCACTCAAGGGTGCTTCAGCCCCCCATACCTATCACTGCCGCTGCCCCCACCACAGGGGCAGCCCCTCATGTGTCCCGACCCCCTGCCCTCAAGGCAAAGGGGCCGCGACACATACCCCTACCAACAGGGAGTCGATGTCCTCATCGACTTGTCCATTTTGTAGAAATGAACATCCAAGTTGTGGCGTCCCACATCAAGGAGTTTGTTTCCGTACCATGGCGTCCCATGGCAAAGAACCAAACCCCACACTTGACTCTACTCTCCACTAGCTAGTTCGGCCGACTTCCTCCAAGTCCCGGCCAGGGGTGGAGCCTCTCAAGCTCCTCCCAGTGCACTCTTCTTGGCCTTCTTCAAGGTCAAGGAACGATCCTCCCCGAGGATCGAATCGCCTTACTGCAACAACATTGCTTGCGATCGCTCCTGATGCCGCTTTTGGCATCACTTTGCGCAAGGGTTCACCTCGAACCCCCTTTGACTAGGAAGATAACCTTGAACCAACCATGCGCCCCAATCACTACAATTGGGTCCGTCTTGGAATGTTGGCCTGAGGTACGAGAACACGTCGAAGCCGCACTACGACTTCGTCCCAAGGCTACACGATTATAGTACGTGAACGGAAGCACATAGCTTCCGTGTTAGCCCGCACTACAAGGCAACCACCTCGGTAGCGCAGTTATAGTACGCGCACGCGCCAGGTGCGCACTAGCACGTGAACTCCCAAAGAAGGCGCATGTTTCCTTGCCCCTTGGATGGGAGTCACCCGATTTCGGCACTGCGCAAACACACGATTAACCCAATTTACCTCTCCCACTTTTGTAAGCTAGCATGCATTCTACACACTAGCCAACCACACCATGCATCACCATTCCAAACAAAATAGGACACACAACATTTGGAACCTATTTCTTTTATAACAAATTTTTGTACAGTACAAGTTTTTGCAATCGGATTCCTGAGCTAGCTAAACCGGGCTAAGCATGCATTTCCTCCCCCACGCTCCAAGGTTGATGTCCCCATCAACGCTTCTTCCGCTTTTGAGGTCGCCCTTCGAAAACTGCAACCGCCTCGGATGCGTTTCCCATTTCTGAGGCACGCACCCAAGATGCCTCCACATGATGATAGCCCTTCCATTTGACGAGATACTCCGTTTCTCGGTTCTTGAACCTCCTCGACTTAAGTACTGCCTCCACCTCGTACTCAGGTTCATTTTCATGATCCAACAGCACAGGTGGCGGACGCAACACTTGATGCCGATTCGGACGTGCTTCATCTTTGAAGTAAGGCTTCAAAAGGGAAACGTGGAATACTGGATGCACCTTGCTGTTTGCCGGCAGCTCCAATTCATACACATCCTCATTCATAACCTTCCGGATGCGAAAGGGTCCCGCATACGGAGGTACGAATTTTGGACTCACTTCCGGAGGTAGTCGGAAATTCTTGATGTTCAACCAGACCTCCGTGCCTGCCTCAAACTTCACTTCCCTCCGCTTCCGATTCGCCTGCCTTTCATACCGTTTCCTCGCTTTGGCAATGTTGTACTTTGCGAGCTTCAACAAACGCTCGCGTTCTTCCAGTACCGCCGCTACTGCCGGTTCCTCAACGTCCTGGGCGGCCCAACTTGTCGGCACCAGAGGTGCTTTTCCATAGACCAATATGAAAGGGGAAACTCCCGTTGCGGAGTGTTCTGTGTTATTATAACAGAACTCTACCGCGTCTAAGTGTTCCACCCAGTCTGATTGGTCTGCCGACACGTAATTCCGCAAGATCTGCTTCACTATGGAATTCACTCTTTCCGTTTGGCCGTCGGTCGTAGGTCGAAAGGCGGTGCTCATCTTCAGCCTCGTCCTCATCTTCTTCCAAAGTGTCCTCCAAAATTTACTCGTAAACTTTGGATCGCGGTCCGAGACAATATCCTTCGGGACTCCATGATGTTTTAAGACGTGGGCGAAGTAAAGTCGCCTTGTCTCTTGCGCCGTTGCCGTCTCCTTGATGAAATGGCCCATTTTACTGAACCTATCCACCACCACCATGATTGCATCGAATCCTTTTGACAGCGGCATAGCTGTCATGAAATCCATCGAGACGCTTTCCCAAGTCCCCTCTGGAATCGGCAAGGGTTGTAACAGCCCCGCTTGCTTTTTGTACTCGCTCCGATTTTGTTGGCATGTGGTGCATGTCTTGACATACTTCTCTGCCTCCTCCCTCAGTTTGGGCCAGAAATACTCTTTCTTCAAGAGTGCCGCAGTGCGCTTGGCTCCGTCGTGGCCTGCAAGCGGACTATCATGACATTCTCTCAAGAGACTATCTCTGATCCCTCCCTTCGGCACGTAGAGACGCTTTTGTTTATACCAGAGCAGTCCATTTTGCAAGTGGAATTGCGATTTAACCCCCCTCCTCAAGTCCTGCATCACGTACTTCGCCAGCTCATCCTTCTGGCAAGCCTTCCGGATCTTCCTTTGGAGCGTCGTCTCGCCCCTGTACACCAACAAGAGCTGCTGCTTTCTACTTAAAGCATCGGCCACCATATTGTCACGTCCCGGTTTGTACTGGATATCCACGTCAAACACCGCCAAAGTATCTTGCCACCTAAGTTGTTTTGGGGACAACTTGGGCTGCGTGGCAAAATACTTCACCGTAACATTGTCCGTGAATACCTTCACTGGGTTGGAACCAACATAGTGGCGCCAAAGCTCAAGACAATGCACCACCGCCTTCATCTATTTCTCGTGCGTCGGCCACCATCGCTCCACTTTGTTCAGTTTCTTACTTTCGTAAGCCACTGGACGTCCATCTTGCATCAGTACACCCCCAATCGCAAAGTCCGACGCATCTGTATGAATCTCGAACGGCCGATCGAACTCCAGGATTTCAAGACTGGAGCTTCCGCCATCCGCTGCTTCAATTCAGCAAAAGCTTGGCCACACAAGGTGTTCCATACCCAGACTTTGGATTTACACAGAAGGTCTGACAACGGCCCCGCGATCTTGGCGAAATTTCTCACATACTTCCGGTAATAGGAGGCGAGTCCTAGGAAGGATCGCACTCCCGAGACCGAAGTCGGAGGCTCCCAGTCCAAGATCGCCCTCACCTTTCTGTCATCCATTTTGATCCCATCCTGTGTAATCACATGCCCCATGAACTCCACTTTTGTGACCCCGAATTCGCACTTTGAAGCTTTGGCATACAGCTTCCCTTCCCGCAATTTCTGGAACACCCTCTTGAGGTGCTCCAGGTGCTCCTCCTTTGTTTTCGAATACACCAAGATGTCGTCGATGTACACGATCACAAAGTCATCCAACCACTCCTGGAAAAGGCTGTTCATCAGCGTGCTAAAGGTCGCGGGTGCATTGGTGAGCCCAAAAGGCATCACCAAGAACTCATATGAACCATACCTTGTCCTGCACGCGGTCTTCTCCTCATCTCCTTCCGCCACTCGAATTTGATGATAGCCGGAGCGCAATTGATCCGGCTGAAATACTTCGCTCCTGCCAACCGATCGAAAAGGTCGTCGATCCTTGGCAAAGGATACCGGTTTTTGATAGTCACCTTATTCAAAGCCCTGTAATCGACACACATCCACAGCGTCCCATCCTTCTTGTCTGCGAATAGCACTGGGGCTTCGTAAGGTGACTTACTCGGCCGGATGTACCCCTTTGACATTAGATCTTTGAGCTGAGTCTTCAGCTCGACCAACTCTCTGTGGCTCAACCGGTAGGGCGCCTTGGCAGGCGGTTCCAATCCCGGTATCACCTCAATCTTGTGGTCAACTCCTCTTCGCGGTGGCAAGCCGCTTGGTAAATCCTCCGGCATCACATCCTGGTATCTCTCCAAAATCCCTTTGATCCAATCTGGGCTCGGCTCCCCATCGCCTTCTCCCTTCACTTCTCTAATGTAAAGCAAAAATTGGGGCTCGTGTGCCTCCTCCACGGCCCACTCCCTTGCTGACAGAAGGCTTATTCGCCCTCCCACGGGTTTGGGCGTTTCCAATACTCGTAAGACTTCGCCACCATCCCCACATGGTAGCGTGACTACTCTTTTGCGGCCATCTATGACCGCTCCGGATTTGCTCAAAAAGGTCATCCCCAAAATGAGATCCACTCCATCGATCTCGCAAACGGTGAAGTTCTCACGTCCTTCCCATTTCCCCAGTTGAAGAGGGACATCGAACGCCAACCTCGTCGCCAATTGTGGTTCTCCTTTGGCAGAACGCACCTCAATAGAGGCCCCCACGTCACTTGTCGGGAGTCCCAGCTTTTGTGCCGTTGCCGGTGTCATGAAGGAGTGCGACGCTCCTGTGTCCACCAACAATGACACGTTAGTTCCGGATATTATCCCATCCACGAACAATAACTGACTCCTTTTACGTAAGGCGCCAGTTTCCTGATACAATTCACAAGAAAATTTGCCTACCTTGCAAGTCCTGGCGACCACCGCTTCCACCAAGCGACTGATGATATCTTCCGACAGCTCTGTGGTCGCCCGAGTCATGTTCAATTGCCGGGGCTTCGTGCACTTCTTGGCCATGTGCCCGAGCTCCCCGCAATTGAAACACACTCCATCAAAGGTCGCATTTTGTCCGCCATAGGCCGCTCCACCCACTTTTCCTTTTGAAGCACCGGGTGCCTCCTTGACTTGTGAAGGCCCTCCCTTCGATTTCCACGTGCCATTGTCGCCGCGTGGCCTATCCCACTTCTTTTCCGGTCGGAAGGCGTCTCCTTCCCGCCGGGTCTTCTTGTGGTTCAGCTCCGTACGGCCTTGTCTTTCACCCCTAGGGACATCCGAGAAACATTCAGCCCTCTCAATTGCCTCGTTCAAAGTCTTAGGTGGCTTCTCTTTCAACTTCCGCCTAGCCCATGGGGCCAGTCCCGCCACAAAGTTGAAGACCATTTCTGGTTCTGCTATGTTCGCGACTTCGAGCAACAGCACATTGAAAGCCTGGACATATCCCCGAATGTCATCTGTTTACTTCAAATTCCTCATCTTGTCCCGGGCAAGCCAGACGCGTTGAGGGGCACAAACTGCCTTTTCATCAATTCCTTGAACCCACTCCAATTCAAGGTTTCCGGGCTTGGACCTTGGTCGTGAAGGCATTTCTGCCACCATTGTTGAGCATAGCCCCTCAAATAGGTGGGAGCCACTTCCACCCGGTCCTCGTCACTCAACTTGGCCGCCCGGAAGTACTGCTCTAGCTTCAGGAGCCAGGTGTTGAATGCCTTCCGATTTCGGACGCCCTCGAAGGTGCCGGGTTCCTTAGGCTTCACCTTAAATTTTGCCTTAGTGGAAGTGGCATTAGCTGCCTTCAACACGTCCTTCAACGTCCCGCCAAATTGCGCCAACAACCCGTCCCAAAAGGCTGCCGGCATGGGAGGCATCTGTTGGTCGGTCGGAGCTCTCAGGGATTCCTTGGGCTCCGACTCCTCAGATTCCTCCCGCTCTTGAGCGGCCTCGTTTTCGGAGACCTGCATCGCTTCCTCAAACGGCCGCCTCGGTGACACGTCGCCCCCATCGGGCTCACCAGGATCATCATCTTTTGGGCCGTTCCGCTTTCTCTTTGGCTTGCCCGACCCCATGATGAGGCCAATCCCAAGGACGATACGTACTGAACTCTAAGCTCTGATACCAAGTGTCGCACACCTCACTTCGGTAAGCTCCCCTTCAAGTCATAGTTGCTAGCTTGATGCGCGCGCCTAACTCCCAACCTGGCCGCCGGGCCAACTTGGAGCTTCGGCTGCTCACCGGGGCATAACGGTCCCCCTTTGAACTCCCAAAGAACCCTCCACCGATTTGGAACCAGCGGGAATTCCCTTTGGTAGTTGGCAATCCGGAACAGCTCCCCACTCTTTGGTCGCTTTCCGGCTCGCTCGCTTACTCACTAGTTTTTGGTCACCAACGGGCTTGCACCGTTCTCGGGGTTACTACTCCCTATATATACTATGGACCGTGATGAGTCCCAAGACTCCCCACGACTCCCACCACGAGGTCTCCGCCCCCATGATGAGTCCTATGCCACCCCCACTAAGTCCCGCTAAGCTACGACCACCCCTTGTGGAGCCACCCCCACCGCAACCCGGTGTGCGGGGCTCCACCTAGTGAGCGCCTCCGCCTCCTTGAGTGCCTTGGGCACTCAAGGGTGCTTCAGCCCCCCATACCTATCGCTGCCACTGCCCCCACCACAGGGGCAGCCCCTCATGTGTCCCGACCCCCTGCCCTCAAGGCAAAGGGGCCGCGACAACCCCTCTACACACTCAGACAGGAAAGGTAAAAATCATCCCTCTTCAAACATCCGGGTGCACTGTTTTTGTGGAAATGGCACGTCTAACAGACCATGTTCTTCCACGCCCATATCCTCACCAAGCAAGGAGGACTTTTCAAACTGCGTGAGTCTGGCAAAGTTGTGGACCCCCTTGCAAACCCTGTTGAGTTGGATGCCATCTATAACCACATTCCAGATGTTGCACTGCCCATGCAAACTCCTCAACAAGCTTGGAGGGGTACGCGAGACCGTAGTCCCGCCTTCATGCAAGTGTTGTTGGAGACATGCTCACCTCCTGACTCCCGCATTTTGGATCTCACAGTTGGCACAGGTTTGCATTGGTCTCCATTTTGTAATTAAAATCTTCTGAGTTGATTCATGATCATTAACTGTTATTCAATATAATATCACCATTGCTTGTTTTTTTCCTATAGGTTCTATATTTATTGCTGCCCACGAGTCTGGACGTCACGTATTTGGTCTTGAGGGGGCCCAGACGTTGTATGCAGCACGTCTCTCTGCACTTTAAAATACTCAACATGTTTTGGTTTCATCTGTGGTAACTCCAACCATTCAACGTCATGTGAGTTTGTTGGAACCCCCCGCTCCCAAGGTGGCGCGCAAGCTTGGTCTTCATCTCGGCAGTACTTCCTAGTGAGTATGTCTCGCCTCCATTCCCTTTGTTGCAATCTCTATATTATTTGCAAAGCAAACCATTCCCATTTGATTTGTTAACATAAGTATATATGTATGTGTGATGCAGTGATGGGATTGTGCGGACCATCTACGACAGTCTACCCCAAAGTCATCATTCATCGTTTTATCTACCTTCGTATGCCGAGTCCCAAGCTTTGCATTCAATACATCAACAACGTGATGTAGGTCTTTCCAATGATCTGTTGTTTGACCGAAGAGCAGCTATTGTTGGACAATCCGTGGATAGGTTGCGTAGAGTTGAGGCTTTCATGGATGTGTATGCCTCTGAATCATAGGCTTATGACACGGATGATGAAGTATCAGCTGATGATGTTATGTTGGTAATTAGAAATTACATATACAATACATTGTCCTCATTGTCAGTCCGAATTTTTGGTTATTTTTTATGATACATGTCTTTATCTCTAGTGTAAAGTAAAACAAATGGGGCAAATGACATGGTGTTGAAATCAGATTTCATGTTATCTTCCTGACATTTGATTTATCTATGTAATAGTTTGTATATAGATCTCTACTGCATTTCATAAATCCCTTTACCGGAATGCAAGTTCGACATGCACTTCAGCACTATCAAATTTCATCATTAGTAAGATTAACCCTTATGAGTATTGTGGCATGTTATGTACACACAGGGTGACTATCTTTATCTCATTAGTGTTTCAAGTCTGAATGGGTAGTATAGTGGTATGAACTAGGCTTGATACCCGATAGGTTGTGGGTTCCATCTCTGATGGACATTATGTTTTTGTAAAATAAAAATGTTTCAGAAGATAGATATATAGATATTGCAAAACCTATGTAACAAGATTAAATGGGTGGTGGTTTGGTAATGATTATGTTTTTTAAGTTATGAGATTGCGGGTTCGATTACCAATCAATAGTTTTTTTTGTAAAATTGAATTCCCTTGCGGGCCATCGCCATTTACTACCCAAATGCGCAGGCGGACCATCTCCATCACATTGTCAAGCTCCCTAGCATTCCTTGAGCATTGCTCCATTCTGAACTTCAAACTAGACTCCCACCATTGGAAGAGCCCGTACCTTCACCATTTGTATCTAACAAGGAGCCGTGTCACTTTTTAATTTTTCGACCTTTTTTCTCATGTTGGAAAGTCATAAAAGCAACATGTTCCTCTCCCATTCCTACACTCACCCATGTGGAATAATAATACAATGAATATGGAATATTCTATAAAGAATATTCTTATTCCATCCTTTGATATTTTGACTATGGACCCTAAGATTAGATGAATCACAATTTTTTTTTTTTTTTTGGGTACCCTTATTTAAGTGTTGTGCATATAAAATTGTTCCTATGCATATCTAAAATTTGTATGCACGCATACATTCCTCCATATGCATGCATTTGTGTGCGCATACAGTATAGGCTACCTCCCTGCGATCAGGAAGTTCTTCTGGAGCTCTGTAGAACAACGAGGCGGCGAGCGAGCAACAGTGGTGGGCCAGCGTGCAGGGTGCAAGGTATGGTGGTGGGAGATGGTGGTGCGGCAGTGACATGTTGCGACAAGGACAAGCCCTGAGGAGCCATAAGGTGCAAGGAACGCTGGTGGGCCCAGCGAGCTCTGCATAACGAACAGGATACTGTTAAGTAGCCTCTCCGGTTTTGTAAGTAGATTCAATACATACTGTTGTTACTCCAATGCAATCTTTGGTTGCTCAGCAGGTTCCCTATATCGCTGTTTCTAGCATAACTCATCGGATTTTAGATTTGTGTGTTTTTTCCCTTGTAACTTTGAAATATTTATACTTGTAAATAAAGTTCCAGACCATCAAGTATTAAATCGAAACAACAATAACCATTCTCATAGGCCACATCTCTGTTGTGCTCTAACTTAAATGTCTACATAGGCTTTTGTACACGTTTTTTTTATAAAAAAATCGTGAACACCATGTTTGTTCGAAATGATGCCCCTTAGTTATAGTGAGAGGAGAAAATAACAGATAACCTCTTTCAAAGTTACCTGCCCAAGCTGGCACAAGGCTTAGGGACACTGATAGGGAAGAAGATTATATATACCACACTCGACAAGGTAGCAAGATTTGAGCCCAGAGTCACCTGGGTGCAGGCGCTCTACCAACCAACCGTTAGTAAGTAATATATTGATTAATGAAATTTGATCCGATATTGCATTTTATGACCGTTGCCACTGTCATACATATACAAAGACCAATAATTTTTTCTTTTTCTTTTTTAAGGTAAAGGGAGCGGAGGCCCTGAGAATTGTATTTACAGAGAGTGGAAAGAAAAACCACTAATGAGGTTGTGGGGCTTACAACGGGGAGACCACCCCGAGACCTAGTGACTAGAAAAAAGAAATGAAAGTGTAAGGATGTTGAAGACGGGAAATCTGCTGTCTACGAAGTAGGCAGACAGGGGAGGTGGGGTTGCCAAGAAATTGAGCAAAAAAACTACAGAGAAAGGGGCAGAGAAGGGCCGAGTAACAAAAGAATTGCTAAGAATCAGCCAGGACAGTGGAGGAACTGAGAATCATAAGATGGAATCTGAAGGAACCAAAGCCTAAAACTTGAGCTGTTGTCCCGAACTCGCTTACGCCTCCAGCTATAGTCACCTTCATTTCCGTCACTGGGCCGAGACTTCCCATTGCGTGGGGATTGTATCTTTCCAATGGAAGCTTGTGTTGGAAAGACGAGTGCCAAGCAGGCCGCCCTTGCCCTAGGAGAGATTGAAATCCTAATAAAGTTGCCTCCTGTGTTGGTCCGAAGCTCTGGGAAGAGCTGCACATGGGGAGACCCAAGTTTTACGCCCCTCAGTCATCAAATCATTAATATAAATAACAAATAGAACCGATATGATGTTGGGGGGTTTCCCGTCGTAAATCCAAGAGCACCTACTTTTCCAAACACACCACAAAGTATGCGCTCTAAGACATGCCCGGATGGGGCATTTGTCCAGGAATGACGTTCAGCAAATGCAAGGATGGAGGGGGAGTAATAGGGAGGGTGCCCCAGGAGGAGTTGAACTGCATCACCAGAGACCGAACCCTATGGGTTTTTTGACAGAAGAAAAGACAATGCTCTAGGGTTTTGGGAATGCAATCAAACTTCCTACTCTAGACGGCTCTTTCATTTCAGTGCAGATCAAAGAGGAGCAGCTAAGCATCACATGCTTCAGATGCAATGGGGAAGGGCACGTTGTTGCAGACTGCCCGCGCAAGGCAATCTCCGACCAAAGGACTGTGAGCGGCCTACCTCCGCTTCTTCACATCAAAACGCAAAGTGCACCGGAACCCGTGTCATTGCCTTCACGCTCACAAGATGTCAGTGCAGTTGCAGCATCTCTCCCCATGCTCTCGGAAGGACGCCTTGCAAAATGAAAACGGACGGGCTCGCCCTCGGTCTCATCCCCACCCCCTCGTCCACGCATCATTCTGCAGGCTCCGGCTCAGGGAAGCCCTCCCCCTCATCATCCCCCTGCAACTTTTGACTTTTGTCCCTACTCCTGCTCTCTTGAGGACCCGTACATCAATTTAGCCACAAGATGCCTAGAGCTCAGATCTTTTGATAATCTAAAGCTTTGCGAATGGTCTCCCGAGAATGCAGTAAGAAGGAACTTTGCGGTCATCAAGGTCACTCCTATCATTTACACTCTTCTGGATGGTCCCAATCAGCCCCCATCCATTATGCTGACCAATGGCTCTGAAGGACTGCCAGGATCTTGGGTGACCACCCACCACGCCACTTATTACAAAGACAACAAGGTTGTTGAGCTTTCTCTCAAACTGGTGGGAAATATTTTTGCCGAGGAGCCTTTCCAATTTCATCTGTCAAACGAGACTATTGTGCACTTTGGTGCCTTCTGGGAGAACACAGATGAGTTCGACTCTGCCTCCACGGTGCACATTATGCTAGCTTTCCAATGGGAGGACATTGTCGCTGACAGACCTAAGTGTAAGCTCTACTCCTGGGCTACGCTTCAGTCTCTAGAAGAAGGACCCGGGGGATCCGCCCCAACAACAAGGACGCTCCCTCTGGGGTCTTCCCGTCAGCAGGAGGTTTTGCCAGAAGCGTCAAGGTCCTGCGAGCTGGCTTCACCCTTGTCAACGCCATCTTCGGCTCTAGGGCGTCGCTTGCACCATCACCAGCTGCATGCAAGTCTATGGAAGTTGGCTTTCAGCCATACACTAGCACAGGAAAGAAGGCTCCTCTCGGATCCCCCTCTGCTCCCTCGCCCACAACCTTCGCAGGTCTGCCTTCTCTGGTAAGCCTCGCTTACTCTGCAAGCTTCCCCATCGCTCCATCCCTCTGCCTGCCCATACCCTGTAGGTGGCATGTTTCAAGTTGGTGGATCCCTCTAGGCAAGCCCCCTCCTTTAAACCTGCTCTGGCTATGCCACTCGGTCTTCTTCCTTGCCTACAGAAAGATAATCTACATCCTTCTCAGATCTGTCTATTTTTTAGGCTTAGTCGCAGATCATTGTGTCTCTTGCATGCTTGGTTGCGTAACGATAAAGTCCACCAGACCAGCGTAACTCCCTCCCAGATTTCTACCCTCTCAACCGATCCTCCCCCCAATGGAATAAGTTGGACCCTCTCCTCCTCTCCCCGAGATAGGGATCTTATCACTCTCCACTCTTCTCCTAGGCCATCATTTCGAGAGGTTCTCTCGGGCCCTTGCACCCACTTTGATGTCCTTTAACATTAGGTCTTGGAATATTAGGGGCATAGGATCAGATGCTACTGCCCCTAAGAGATCTAGACTTAAAAGATTGGCTACCTCTTTGTTATCAGATAACTCTATCATCTTCTTACAGGAGCACAAACTAAATGACTCCAAAATTGCATCCCTTGGACAACTGCTCTGGCCCGCTAACGTGGCTTGGTGGAACAGAACTGTAATGGATTCCAGAGGGGGCACGGCAATTTTGGTCTCTCCTCCCTTGCCAGTCAAGTCTCGGAAGTGTGCACTTGGATGGTCGGCAGGGCACAATTTGGCATCCTTTCTTTGCCTACCCCAGGGTGCAAAATTGGCTTTATTAATGTTTATGCTCCTAACTCTGTTGCTGAAAGAATCTCCTTCTAGCAGTTTTTGCATTCAAAGATTCTTCAACGATCTGATGTTGATCAATGGATTTTAGCAAGGGATTTCAATATGACGGATAGAACGCAGGATAGGCTAGATCCTGGCTCTTTCTCCCTCACCCCGGATGAGCTTAACGCCTGGGAAATTCTATGTCTTTCTGTTGGTTTCATTGATATCTCCATTCCTGAGAATAGGAACCTACGCTTCTCTTGGTCTAACTGCAGAACCCCCCCGGAAATAGTCATGGCTAGGCTAGACTGCATCTACTGCACCAGCGGCATAATTTCGTGGGCACAGCCGTGCCCGTTGGCACTACAACAGATTCCGGCTTTAACGTCTGCCACATTTGCCCAGTCGTAGCATATATGTCTACAAAATGCAAGGGGGCAATCCTGGTTGCCATTTGTGACCAGCAGAAGTCATATATGTCACCTTGTACCTCCGCCATGTCAGGATCTGCGGTCAAACACGTTTGACCAGATAGGGGAAGATGATAGATACGACTAGGAGTCATGACCAAAACTGCAACATGATGACGTGGGCATGGGAATGTATAACTGCCAGTATTCACATCTGCACGTGGCGATTGCCGGTTGCCCAAGAAGTGTCTACGTGGACGATGCAAACTTAAATGGATGAAACATATGCAGGATGTGATTGCAAATGACGACGTGTCAACATATCATTGCTCGCGGGCACTAAGCCACACCCTGTGAATGAATGAATGGATGAATGAATGATTAGGATGAATTAGAATGAGTGAATTAGGGTGAATTAGGATGAATGTGCTCGAATTTAGGGTTGTTAGGTCGCAGTGTTAAGTATGAGGATAATAAGTAGTAAAAATATTTAACTACTATTTCATTGACCCAGCAGATTAACAGTAAAACTAATCGACTGCTGGTTAAGGTAAGTGAAACAAAACAACTGTATTATCTCAACGAATGATACACTATTGTCTTGCTGACAACTATTGGATGAACGTATGAACGAATGATAATGCAAACTCTGAGCTGACAGCAATTGGATGAACTGACAGTGAAACTCATTTAAAGATTTATTTTGGATGAATGGATGAAATTAAAATGGCCAAAAAATGGAAAAACAAATGAATGGATGGATGTATTGATGGAAAACCCAAAATCCATCCATCTATCGAGGATCTAATTTACATTAGAAAAATTCTATAGATTTTTGGTCAGGTCCAAAAAACTAAAACCAGGTCTAGGTAAGTAGATTTCCCCTTTCCCAAAAACTGCGTCAAACGGAGCTCATTTGACAAAGATATGACCAACCAGGCTCTTTAAACATAACACCCTTTAAAAAAAAAAAACAAATACAAGGGAAAATCTATTTTCAATAATTTGTCTTGGTTCGCTGTTCCCTGGTTCCCTAAGAATTCCCTAGACTCATGCCTGGCTCATATCTGAAAAATAACGATCTGATTCTTAACTCAATCGCTCCACAGTGGAATTAGCATGATAAAGGTAATGTCTTCTCATCCATCCAGTCATGAGTAGAGGGGACTTAGCGTTTTTTTGTCTCCCTGCCATCCGTTTGTTTTCTTTGTGTCGAGTTTGAGAGACGACAATCAGGACGGAGCTGTGTTTGCTTTGTTTTAGTGTCGAGTTTGATCATGAGAAACGTCGAACAGGGCGGAGCTATGTTTGTTTTGTTTTAGGGTCGAGTCTGATCATGAGAGACGACGAGCGGACCTGGTGGGATAGGGGGCAGACAAGGACTCAAACCCTAGAATCGGGGCATGAAGAAATCCGTCCTGTGCGAAATCATTTCCAGCTCGGCATGATGCGAGGCCTCTCGTATGAGCCAAGCGAGAGGACATGGCCTTGCGTATGGAGTGGGTGTGCAAGAGCGTATGCATTGTGCAAATGTGTGAATTTTGCTTTGTTTGCCCCTGTTTTCTCTCACTGAAGTCGGAAGCAGGTTTGCTCGTCTTGGTTTCAGTAAAGGAGTTGGGTTGCTGATTTGTGTGACATTGAACTTGTTACATCTGCCTTTTTGTTGGCTCTCTGCAAGAAAAATCCTATGGTCTCTTCTTTTGAACCCACTAGTGCCTTCGGGGATGCCATTCAAATTAGGTGATTACACGAAACACTTCGCGATAATTGGTATATCTAGCGTGTAGGTCAACGTTGGAGCATGGAACAGCGCTGGCAGCAATTCTTTAAAGATACTTTACAATGGTGGAATTCCTAGAACAAAGCATGCAAGCAAAGTCAGATTGGTCTGTTTTGGTCGGGAGAATTTTGTGGGCAATCTTCCAGAAGGAGGCTAAGATTTTGGTGGATTTGACGTCTTTTCTCCATATGTCATTCCAGATATGTCCCCAAGCATCACGTAGGTGCAAATTGTTACTACATTTAGAGTGCCACTTTGAGAAAAAAGACTGGGGAGGGGAGAAAACAGAGTAGCCCAGCCTAACCGAGTAAAGCAAAGAAGGGGTAGTGTTTTGGATCCATCCAAGACCACTCCCGAGGGAAAATTGTAAGCCAGCCAAGGAAGCAAGTGAGGTAATTTGCCTACGAAGCCCATTCGAATTCTTTGCCCTAGGAGGGAACAAAAATAATGGTGCCTTTGTCATCGTAGACCCTTAATATGTGAAAGAGAGAGGACTTGTTCATGTGAAGGAGGCCAGAGACAGTCATACAACCGAACTGATCCACCTAAAAGCCAAATTTCTTGGAGGCAACATCCTCTTGCCACGAAAGGATGAGGATAACAATGGTGTTATCTGTGGGACCATGAGAGGCCATCCAGATGGGGGGATTCCAACAAGTATTATTGTGTTGAAGAAGAGGCAACATATAGGGAGGTAACTGCGAGGTGATGGAGGGCCAGGACTAAGAGCGCACCCATAATGGAGGAGATGTAAGATGTGGGCAAAAAAATCACCTCGCTCCCAGATTGAGCCAATGTGAGCAAAACTAGCATTTTCCCAAGCAGCCCATTTGGCTTTGAGGGATAATAAACACATTATAGCTCCCAAAGATAGGCTGTCGGATGCATTCCTCGAAGGTACTTGGCATAGACTGAGTGAGAGATTTTCTGACCGAGCACAAGGTCTTCCAGATGGATCTCCATGACCATGATCCAAATTGCATGTCTTTGTCAGTACCTTGGATGATCCATCGAAGTGAGGGCGGGGGTCAACCAGAGGTGTGTTGAAGTAGGAACAACTCGAAGCAAGTACGGCTGAATGAGTTTGCTCCATGGACTACTGATATGTTACAGTGCTCTGGGAACCCATTTGGCTAAAAGAGCCTTCACCTGTGATTCATCATCTACGAGCCCCAGCCCTCCATGTTTCTTGGGTTGACAGAGCTGAGACCATGACAGCAAGGCCCACGCGCTTCGGGGAGGTAGGTGAAGCCCCCCATATGAGGGTTCTAACAAGGGCTTAACGTTGTTGATGAGAGACTAGCTGTCGGAGGCCCATGTGGCGGCGGAAAACCAGAAGGAGGCCAAAAGTTCAGAAATAGTATTGAGAATGAAGTATTTTGTCATTTTTTCTCTATTCAGGGACCAATTAACACCAACCTTTGATCCGGGAGTATTTTTCTTTTGAGTGGAGAAGAGATCACAATTGGTTTTTTGCGGAGTTATAAGATAGCAGACTTTTGGGCCCATGTCTGCCTGTCTGAAGCTGGTATTAACAGACCTGAAGACATTTAATAAGGGCTTTTTCTTTACGAAGGGATTTTTCAGCTTTATTCCTTGCAAGCTCTTGACATAGCTTCCTTATGGCTTGGAATTTGAAGAGGAAAATGAGAGTAGAAGAAATGAGATGGGGAATGGTAGAGGACCAAGATTTTTAGAGAGATTGAATGACCAGATCGCAAATGATTTCTGGATTCACACTACTATGTTTAGGGGGGGGGTAGCGACGCCAGGAACCCGGGCGTGCGGACGCGTCGACCCTCGTGCGATTGCAGCGTCGCACAGGCGCCCGGCCCGAGACTTGTGACGTCGGGGTGTCACAACGCCGACGCTCGGACGACGTTGTGGCATCTTGCGATGCCATGCCGTCGCCGGAAAGGGGCCTGACCCCATTCCCCCGCCAACGCACTAGGGGGTTGCGACGCCCCCGGAATGCTGCGACGTCGGGGAATCACAACGAGGCGTCGCAGCGTCGCAGCCCAGCGACGTTTTTGCGACGGCCGGGCACTCCTACGACGGCGGGGAATCGAAAAAAAAAAAAAAACGTTATATATACATATATATATATGTATATATACATATATATGTATTTGCGATTCCCCCCGTCGTAGGAGCGCCCGGCCGTCGCTGGGGCTGCGGCGCTGCGATTCCCCGGCGTCATAGGGTCGTCGCGGAAAATTGATTCTGGGAGTAGATTGTAGAGCATAATGGGCTTGGCATCCTCAGACTATAGCCATTGTCCAACAATAAGTTGTAATGCAGCTTTGCAAAACTTAGGCCATTGATAGATATTTGTTCTTGAAGAACTCTGGGGACAAGTCTCGGTGCAAGTTCCAGCTGTGAAAGCTCCTGTAGAGTACGCATAATCTGCAATACAATGATAGGATTGAGAGTCACAAGGATCTAACTCTTGATATGTATATATATACTTGGACTGTTTTTGTGATACATAGATGTATTGTAGATTTGTTGGTTAGTGTGCAGTGTCTTAGAAGAGTTATAATGTGGAGGTCATAGGTTCAAATATGCATTGGCTAATATATGTAGAACAATGCACGAATTGCTATTGGACAAAACCGGAGTCAATGGTCAACTAGTTTTTGAAATTCAAAATTCAAATTCAAATTCAAAATTTCCCACCTAAATTCAAATGTACCCCCCTACTGTGACGTCTGGGGGTCGCATTTACGACCCCCGGACGTTCCTAATGCGACGTCGCAGAATTTTATTTTTAATTTAATTTAATTTTTATTTCATTTTTATTTTTTTTCCTATGCCCAAACGTCGCAAGTCGCGTTGGCGCCGCGGCCGGGGGGTCCCAGGGGGTTTGCGATTCCTCGACGACGCTAATTAGCGACGTTCTGGGAGCGACGTCTCTGCGACTTCCCGACGTCGCAAATGCCCCGGGCGCCATAGAGTATTTCCGTCGCTATCGCGGCGGTTGGAGGTCGCTGGGGCATCGGTACCCCCCCCCCCCCGAAACGTGGTAGTGTCAGTTTGGAAAATCCTCTGCCTCTGGCTCTAGCACCAGGGGACAGAAAGGCGGTTTTTAGCAGAATTCTGTAATTCCATTATCTTTTTAGTTTGTATAATCTATAACCAGCTCAGTTGGATAGTTCATGTCAAAATAGTGGTTTGGGGCTCAAATCTTGCATGTGTGGTATGGTGATGGTGTCTCATGTATGCTTCATGACTTACTAGGGTAGCATGTGCCATTGGCCCAAGTGTCCAGTGTCATCTAAGCCTAAGTGTAAGATCTTCTCTATGTATCCCTGTACGTCTCCTATGTCGAGGCCCAAGTGCAACCTCTAGGGTAGCCTATGCCGTTGGCCCATGTGTGAAGAATTGAATCTAAAACAAAGTGCAATTTCCTATGTATCCAAGTGCGTCTCCTATGTCGAGGCCCATCTAAGCCCAAGTGCAATCTTCTATTCATGTATCCAAGCGTATCTCCCATGTAGAGGCCCAAGTGTCTAGTGTCATCTAAGCCCAAGTACAATCTCCTATGTATCCAAGTACGTCTCCCATGTCAAGGTCAATTTTTATTTTTTTCGTGAATTTATTGAGTAGTAACATTATATATTGATATATTTCCTGTGGAGGTTCCAATCATTGTCCTGGGAAAGCCCACTTTGCTATTTTTTGTGAATTTCCAACGACCGAAAGTACTTGAAATTCGAAATCTCCCACACCTTAGGTCCATCTCAACACGCTACAAAACAAAACAAGACAAACTGCCTTGCTTCACACATTTGCTAGGGTAGTCCATGCCGTTGGCCCAAGTGTCCAGTGTCATCTATGTCCAAGTGCAATCCCCTGTGTATCCAGAGACCCCATTGTTTGTTTGGGAGATATAGGGTAGCTTGTGCCATTGGCCCATGTGTGAAGAATTGAAATCTAAGCCCAAGTGTAATCTCCTATGTATCCATGTGCGTCTCCCATGTAGAGGCCCAAGTGTGATCTTCAGGGTCCAATGTCACCTAAGTCCAACCCAAAGCCCACTGTGCTATTTTTGCAATCTCCCATGTCGAGGCTTCGTTAGTATAGTGATATATCCACTTTGTTATTTTTCACGAATTTCCAACAACAAAAAATACTTGAAATTCCAAATCTCCCACATCAAGGGCCAATCATTGCTCCAGGAAAGCCCACTTTGCTATTTTTTACGAATTTCCAGCGACCAAAAATACTTGAAATTCGACATCTCCCACACCGCGGGTCCAAAAATGATGAGACCAAGCCGGTGCACCCCTCCTCATCGAGGGCTTACCAACGGGATCAAGCACCAGGGCTTGGCCCCTGCGGTTTGGGAGATCTCAATGACGCTACAAAACAAAACAAAACAAAACAAAACAAAACAAACAAACAAACAAACAAACGTACATCTCGCTTCATATATTGATATGAAGAGGGCAAATCTTTCCCGAATTCTGAGTTGTCTCTCCATTCTAGAAGAAACCAGGGTTGCCTAAGTTGGCTCCAACTCATAGATATTACATTAAGACATCATTCTTTTTGTTGGCTATGCGAGCCCACTTGACAATAATACTTCTAGGATATAGAGATAATTTCAAGATCGGAGGATAGGCCAGACTGCTTCGTGGAACGCGGTGAGAGGGACTTGGGACTTAGCCGTTTTTTGCTAAGTCACCCTCACCGTGAACGGAAGCTCTGATGCGCCATTGCTTCTCCTTCCCTCTTCACTTTCATTGAGCTACGTCTCAATGTCTATCTCGCCTCTCTCGGAACGAAAAATGGTTCTTGTGTTTTTCAACACACGTCTCTGAATTATCTGATGAAAGATGTCCCTCACAGGATTCCCTCTCTCACATACAAATGTGCTCATCATGCTCTGAACCCTTCTCTCTTCTTGCTTCTTTCTTCATCCAGGAGATAAGGCTCTTCACTATCTTTGTCTCTTGCTCTTCACGAGCAGCTCTCGAATTCTGTGAGCTTCGTGCGTATTGCCAGTCGAATGGCCCTCCTCGCTTTCCGTTGCTGCTCGCTGTGACGGGTTTTCTCAGCGACAGTTTTTGTCACGCGCTGAACTAAAATCTAGAGGTCTTACAACTGACACCAAGCAAGTGCCTGGAGATAAGTCCTCTTTTTCCCTCCTTCTCCCCCTCTCCTTCCCGCTTCTGTTCGAACTGCTTCCCTCTCTTTCTCTCCTTTGATACATCCCTCTCTCATCATATATGAGGATCTCTCTATGACGCTGCTCCTTCCAGTGCTCCCTCTGTGACCTCCCCTCTATCTTGTCACTGCAAATTTGTCCTCTGGTGGAGAACATTTTCTGGAATTCTTGAGTCTGCTTAAAGACATCATATTTCCTGGAGTGTTTAATTTCGTGTCTCTGTCCCGCCCTCTCTGATGGCGTTTGTCAATGCCTCCTCTAGTGGCCCTCCCAGGAACAATGTGCAAAGGGCGGTAAGGCCCGCCAGAGATCATAGGAGAAACGGTCCTAACAACATAAATGGGGGTTTGGGGTTGTTGGGTTCGGCTCCCCTCTCACCGCCAGGAAGGCTAGCTGAACTCTGGAGTGAGTCAGTAGCCAATTGCTCAGAGGAACAACCTATCCTCAATCTCAATTTGAATGTTATAAAAGAGCACTCCAAAAAGCTATCTGAGCAGAGGATTCTTTTACACTTTCCTGGTAGGGTAAGAGATAGGCATTGGGCCAAAATGTGGACAATTGAACATTTAGGAGCTGATGGTGGGCTCACCCCCCACTTCTGTCACCTTGGGGAGGGGATTCTTTTCTATTATGTTCAGTTCTGCGGAACATGCAGCCAAGGCTCTGAAATTTAATGTGAGGCGATCTAGGTACAGGGTACACATCTTTCCCTGGTCGATGGATTGGGGCCACAAATTGGTAGTAATTTGCAAACCCAGGATAATTGTGCTTCCCTACCTCCCCAACAATTCCCTTCGCTCTCTCCCTGAAATAGGGGCGTACTTTGGGGCCTTCATATGGACCATGAATGTGAATGACTTCGAGGATGCCGACATCTTGAGCATTGACCCTGATGGTCACCAAAACTCCACTTGGGATTCTGGAGTCCCCAAGATTGTAGTGTGGATGGCGGAGTTTGCAAAAATTCTAGAGTCCCTGAAGTTGCCGACATTGGATATCTCATTCATTACGGTATCTGTGTTTGAGGAATGCTTGAATATTCTATGCCACTTATGTCATAGGAGGGACACATAAAGGCTGACTGCCCTCAAAATAAAAAGACAAAGCTTGCTAACTCCCAGCCTTTGAATGTCACTACTGCCCAGATTCAAGAAGATGCTGTCACTACAGCAAATGGGGGGGGTTGCGATGCCAGCCGCGCCCCCACGCCCCGCGCGGTGCTTTTTTGCGACGCCCCGGCGTCACAATCCCCCGCTGCGACACCATTGCGACGCCCAGTCATCGCAAGGTGGCAGGAAGGGGGGAAGAGGGCCCTCGCTGCGATTTTTTTTCTTGCGACGCCCCGACGTCACAAATCCAATTTTTTTTTTGGACGTTGCAACGCCTCGGCGTCGCAAAAGCGTCATTGAGGGCGCCTCTGCGACGCCAGGGCATCGCAACAACATCACCACAATGAGAGTTTATTTTTTTTATTTTTTTTGGCTTTGCGGCCCTCAAATTCACAAAAGCGTCGCTGGGGGCGTCCCGCTCTGGGATAGCCAATGTTGCGACTCCAGGGGTCGCAATGGTGTTGTACTCAGCTTAGGTCATCACAAGGATGTCGTTTGGGGCACCTGGCAGTGGGGGGGTGCAACAACGACGACGACGTTGGGGCTGGGGCTGGGCACTAAGGTTGTGGAGATTGCAACTCCCAGGCGTCACAAGAGGGACCCCCTTAGAATGAACTTGAAATATATATATATATATATATATATATATATGTTTAGATTATTTTTGTGATACATAGATGTAGCGTAGACATGTTGGTTAATCTGTAGTGTCTTAGAAATGTTATAATGTGGAGGTCTTAGGTTCAAGTATGCATTGCATGATATATGTAGAACAATGAACATATCTCCATTAGACAGAACCGGAGTCAATGGTTAACAAGTTTTTGAAATTCAAATTTCAAATTCAAATTTTTTCGCCTAAATTCAAATGTACCCCCCTTAAATTGCGACGTCCGGGCGTCGCACTTTGCGACCCCCGGACGGTGCTAATTCTGCAATGCAGAACAGGTTTTTAAAAATAAATAAATAATAAATAAATAAATTTTAACGCCCGGACGTCGCAAATCGCGATTTCGCCTTTTTGCGACCCCCATTGGTCGCAAATTTGCGATGTTTTTTTTACGACGCCCGGGTGTCGCAAATTTGGTTCTTCCCCCGTGCCCGAAAATGGTTGTTTTACGACGCCGCGGCGTGGCCCCGACGTCGAACCCCACCCCCCCCCCCCCCCCCCCCCTTTTTTGTCAGGGGGCAGCAACATGAGCCCTCAACATCCCGGCGCGGAAGCCTCCCCAAGCGAAGGTCCTCCCTAGAAAAAAACAAGGGTGCAGTCCACCCCCTCTTCTTCCCGAATTCTTAGTCCCAGATAAGTGTTCATTTCGCCATTTCTTACTGTGGCTAGAACAAGAGAGGAGGCAGTTCTATTCCAACTGGCAGAAGGAGCTCCTAATAACTTGGGTGCGTTCTATAGTAGGCTGAAATCCTTCTCCGGGCTGGGATTACATGACGATTCTACACCGGATGGACCCCTGTGGGTATCAATTCGAATAACACCATTGGTCTTTAGAAGCCCTGAAATATTGTTTTCTAGTGAAAACACATTTGTGGGATCGGGGCTGCTCCCGGAAGACCTCCGTGCTCTTGCACTTGGAAAGGAGATGGAGGTAATCCTCTCCAAGGTCCCTCCTCCCTTATTTTTCCTTGCTGCCATCTAGACCTCTATTTATTTCGGCTCTTTCTACACCAGTGCAAGTCTGGTAAATTCTCAATTCAGGTCATTCCAGCTATTAGGGCAAGTGAGATGTACATGCAAGAAGATGTCTTTTCTCCCCTAAGATGGTTGGCAGGAAAGCAAATCTCATCAGATTTGGAAGAAGCAGAAAACATGGAATTCTTGGCAGCGGTTTTCAATGTTGGGATGATGTTGGTGGAAATGATCCTCCACAACCAAAGGAGAGGCGAAGGAGAAGGCCCATCAAAAGCCCTTATTTTCTCTCTCAGAGATATGGAGGCGATAGCGACCCCCTTGGTGAGCTATGGCACTTCTCTTTCTGTGCATAGGCCTTTCATCATATCTGATGTTTCTCTTGTTGAAATGGAAGGATTCTGCTCTCAATTTGTACCCCGCCGCGGGATCATTTCTATCTCTGGGTAGATCATAGCTGTCATTCATTCTCTCTCTGCTTCCTGCTGCTTGCAATCCCCCCTTGTCTGGGATACCTTTCTGCATAACTCCCAGGTTTACGCAGGTGATGCCTGCTGCCTGCGAGACTACATCCTTCTTTTGAGACAGCTGAAAGCTGGGAGTGGTACAAAACTGAAGCCCACCTGCTTCTTCTCCATATGGCTCTCATTCTCTTTGCGATTCTAGTGCTGCTCCAAATACCAGCCATCAAATCATGATTGTGTAATCATGTGCTGTGATCTGTTTCCTCCATGACATGGACGTTGCATTCTTGGAATGTGAGAGGTATTGGCTCCGATGCCTCTACACCAAAGCGAAGAAGAATCAAACACTGGGTCTCCTCCCTCTCTACCTCTGTAGCTATCATCTTCCTCCAAGAAACAAAATTGGATCCAATTGGAACTTTGTTGGGAATTCTTTCTGGCACTCCAACCAATGCTGGTGGAATCCAACAGTCTCCTCCTCGAGAGGGGGTACAACAATTTTGGTCTCTCCAGCGCTTCTCCCTTCCATCCATGTCACATGAGGTGCGAAAATTGGGTGCAAGGGCGTGCTCAGTGTCTTTTCACCAAACTTGATTGCAACTTTGGTTCCACAGCTTTCCTGAACATTTACGCCCCAAATTCCTCTACTGAGAGGGCAGAATTGTGGGACACCATCAGAGGAAAGGTTCTTGATCTCCCTCAGGTTACTAATTGGATTGTTGCTGGAGATTTCAACATGGTAGATAACTACAACGACCGCATGGCTCATTCTTTGCAACTCCTCTCCGACTCAGAGCAGATTGCGTGGGATATGCTTTGCTTCTCAGTAGGGTTGGTGGATGTTTTTGCTGCTACAGTTGATAGTCTGAAGTATACTTGGTCAAACATGAGGCTCCCCCCCAACCTCAGCATAGCCATGTTTGATCGAGTGTACTACTCCCATTCACCTTTATCCTGGTCGCAATGCCTCCCTCAAGGCCCGATTCTTCCAGACTTTGATCATGCGGAGGTGGCCACCTCCTTCACTCCTCCTGGATCTTAATCCGGAGGGCGGGGATACTTCAAGCTCAACCCAACAATCTTAAAGAAGGAGGAAAATCTACAAGCATTGAAACAAGTCTGGCTTCAGGTTGGTAATGTCTTCTCATCACCAACAACTTCCTTCCTTCACAAGCTCATGATCACTAGAGCTAAGACGCAGACTCTTTCACGAGCCCTCGCATTGGAAAGGACTAGAAGACAAAAGGCGTTGGAAAAATGCTTGAAACATTGTCAAAGGAGGTTGGAGAATGGCAGATCTGATGAGGTCACAATGGACTCTTACCTTACTGTAAAGAGACACCTAAAGGCCCTTTCTGCTGAAGTGGAGAACTTCATGAGAGTGAGGGCAGGGGTAAACTGGTCGATGAATGGGCAAAAAAATGAACGCTTACTTTTTCCTCAAAACAAAACAGAGGAGAGAAGCAACGCAAATCAATTTTATCTCCAGCTCTAACGGGGAGGTGATAGCAAAACCAAAAAAAATGGCGAAGGAAGCGGCCTCCTACTTCTCAAATCTCTTTTCCAAAACCCAAGAAACTGGCATTGACAGCTCTAGAGCCAAAGTGCTTGGTTCCTTCCCTTCTCTTCTCTCTGAGGCAGATCAGACAGAACTGGCTAAGCCATTCACAAATATGGAGTTATTACAAGCAACAGAATCCGTGAGCTCTATGAAGACCCCCGGACTTGATGGATTACCTGTGGAGTTTTTCAAAGCTATGTGGGATTGCATCGGAGATGACTTTTTAAGCATGGCCAACAACATCCTCCTCAAAGGGATAATGCCCTTGCAAATTGCGCAAGGTGTCATAACGCTGGTGTATAAGAAAAGAAACAAGGACAACCTTTCTAACTACAAACCCATTACTCTGTTGAACTCCACATACAAGATCTTGGCGAAGGCACTGGCATTGAGACTTCAACCCCTGCTACCGAGGCTCATCAGGCCAGAGCAATCAGGCTTCCTACAAAACATGATGATACTTGATAATATACTGCTGGCGAATGAGGCTCTCTACACTGCGCAGTCTGCTCACTAGCCGTTGGCTTTGCTCATGTTGGACTTCCAAAAGGCCTTCGACAATATAAACTGGGAGTATTTGCTGGGTGCTCTTGAAGCTTTGGGTATAGTTGACAACTTCCGTTCTTGGATTGGTATTCTCCTAAATTCTGCCTCCAGTAAAATCATGGTAAACGGGGCCTTGTCCAAATCTTTCCCTCTTTTCAAATCTGTACGCCAAAGATGTCCTTTAGCCCCCTTCTTGTTCCTTATTGTTGCCGACGGTCTAGGTCATCTTATGGACAGGAGAAATGACTCTATAGGTCTTCGTATCCCTCACTCTCCTGCCTTGGACCCTTCCTCCTCAATTAGATCCTCTCTCTACGCTGATGACACTTCCCTTTATATTGACAACAGTTCCCTAGACAACGTTAATGCTACCATGCAATCTCTTACCTGTTTCTGTGAGGATTCTGGATTAAAGATAAACTGGGAGAAATCAGTGGGGTTGCTGAGTATCACCCCACAAGGCTCTGCTGCAGCTCATTGTGGCCCTTGGGGAGGAAATCTGGGCCTGAAATGGCTGGAGGATGGGCAGATGCATGAGTGCCTTGGACATTACATTGGACATGGGATATCTGATGACCGCTGCTTTGTTGTTGTCCTTACAAAGATAAAGCGAAAGCTCGCGTATTGGAGCTCGCTGCATTTAACTATATGGGGGAGAGTGATAATAGCCAACCAGGTGGTCCTTGCCTCATCTTGGTTCTCGGATGCTGTCTGGTCCCCCGAGGCGTCTATTATCAAAAGCATCAAAGCCATGGTTCGTAATTTTATCTGGGGGGCCACTTTTGTTGCTGCAAACAGAAGAGCCCTGGTCAGTTGGGCGCAATTTTGTCAAAAGAAAAAAAACGGTGGCCTGGGGGTGATTGATCCCCAATCTCAGATCATTGCCCTTCTGGCAAAATGGGTTCATCGAATCTTTACGAATTTTCAGAGCCCGTGGAGCAGGCTGATAAGACACCACGTCATTGCGGCTATCCCTAAAACAAGTTCTCTATTGCCTTCCTCCCTCAAATGGATGGTACAAGG
Organism: Takakia lepidozioides; assembly: GCA_030704615.1. Taxonomy (NCBI): domain Eukaryota; kingdom Viridiplantae; phylum Streptophyta; class Takakiopsida; order Takakiales; family Takakiaceae; genus Takakia; species Takakia lepidozioides. The sequence goes on from CM060731.1 coordinate 41,148,462, forward strand.
GGGGAAATTAAACGTGAAGCCGGGAATTGGATCTACAGCATGGCAGACAATTTGGACTGGTTGGTGCAAGATGAGAAATTACTTATTCCAATCCATGCCATCAACCTTTGAGGAGGCGATTCGGTAGCTACTCTTTGGTAATTATAATAGGGATTCCGAAGACCTTGTCACTTGGTCTCAGAGGTGGTCGCACTGGGAACACGCTGGCCTATCCCATCTGATGCATTTCTGGGATGTGAATGCGAATACACTTATCCTCCCCGAGATGGCAGCAAATGGATTTTTTGCCAGAAGAGTGGCTTCTGGCTGGCAGACAATTATGGGCAGTCTCCCGCAAATGTGGCTTGACCTTCTTGCAGATAATCAAGGCTTTTCGCTTCCAAGATGGAGGGGATTTCAATCCAACACTGGCCCCAAAGCTATGTATGTGACTGCCTTGGTGGAAGAGCAGTTTCATGGCATTTCCTTTCATAAAAGCAATGGTTTTTTAACCTGTCCAAAGGAAGATCACCTTCCTGCCGATGCCAGTTGGTTTGATATAAGGGTGAATTCCTCATCCTCGGGTAAATCAAACCCTCATCCCCTTGTTCTGCTGCTGCAGCACTATGATAACTCCTTTTTTTGGTTCATCTTAGCTCCAGTAAGATTACTGCAGTTCGACCCTGCCGAATGGAAGTGGATGTCAAAGAAACATGACGACTTCTTTGCCTATACCGTGAAAATTGGGTTACTCTTTGCTGGTGCCTAACCAATTCTTTCAGAGGAAATGGTCCAGAAAGTGGTCTCACCATCCTGGGCGTTCGATTCCATGGAACCTGGTCTGGAATGATATTTGGAAGAAGCATAGAGCTTCAAAAATCTCTTCCTTTCTTTGGAGAGTAGCCAACAGAATCCTACTTGTTGGATGCATCACAAACGATCCTCCCTCCCCTTGTCTGATCTGCAGTACGAACACTCCAGAGGATCTGGAGCACTGCCTTCTCTATTGCTCTTTTGCTCAGACTGTCTGGGCCTGTGCAACTGCTCTCTATACCTTTTGGAACAGGGACCTCACCTACACTCCCTTTGCTCTTCTTCTCAATGTTAAGGATGGCAGTTGTTTCTGTCCTTGTCCTTTCTGGGAATCACTTAGAGGCATTATCTAGAAAATGAGATGCACTACTGTTTTTCAGAATGAAATGCCTTGCCTGAAAAGGGTCTTGCTTTTAGCTCACTCAGACTTAAAGGCTGAAGCTCGCAAAGCTTGGTGTCTGCTTGTGGCAGCCATTCAAAAGTGTGGAGACAGGAGGAGGGATCAACTTATTGCAGACTTCGATAGCTCCTGGGGCAGAGGGGGCTTCTTCTGCAGGAGGATTGACGAATCTCGGATCCAATGGTATGATGACCTCCCTGCTTGCTGGCAGTAACATCATCATCAAGGCATCCCCCCTGGCTGATGAGGAAGCGGAAGTCAACTGGAGGCACAAGAGAAGTAGTAGAAAGGGCAAATTTAGGGCTCAGCTCTCTTTTTAGGCCCCCAAGAGAAAGCGAGGAAGTTTATAGATCCCTCTTGTTAGGCTTTCGATTTGGCCCTTTGCCTGACTTAGTCTCAGGCTTATTCTTCCCCTATGCAGCCATGCCGAATGGTTCTCTTCAGATGCTTGCTTTCTTTACACCCTCCTGATTTCTCATTATTCAGGTTGGTGAAGATGATTAGGCATCACTTCTGATTCATTTTCTCTTCTTTGTAGCCTTTTCAGTTTCTAGCTATTGCAGACTGGTGCGGTTCTTGCAACATCAGTGCAGATTCTTTTCTCTTTTCATGCTCTTCTCCCATCTTCCTTAGCCTGTTGGCTTGAAGTGGTTACCTCACTTTTCTGCCTTATGGTGATTGTAAGGTTATTTTTTCCTTACCCCTCATTAATAAAATTCTTAGGGCTACAATCCCCCTGTTGCCCAAAAAAAAAAAAAAAAAAAAAACAACTTGTAGTACTATAATGTTATACATAACAGCATTTCGCCAGCCCCCGAAAGATGATAATCATTCGGATACAGCGTATATTGAGTTTATGGAGAGTTTCGTTGTAAGTTAGACATATTTTATAAAAAAAACTGTAAATCGACAAAACAGTTTGGTAGAGAAACTCATTTCCATTTCATATTTTTCAGATGGATATCATATGCAAAGAAATTGTAAAACTTTGCAAAGTTTCAAAGTTTCAAAGTTTCAAACCCACATCCAACCTGTTTGTGGACCTGGAATTGGACTGTTCCCTCTGGGTCCATTGGGACATGACCTAAGCCAGCTTCAAGTGAGATGCTGCTTTGTCACTATCGCAAGTAGAATGACCTCCTTATGCAAGATACATCATTGAACTTTGCCAAGGGCTTCCACCAACATTTGAGTAACACCGACATGGTTGTGTTCACTTTGTCCACAGGAGAGTGACTTGGTGAGAAGTCCCACCTCGGACCTCTTTAAGGAAGACACTCTGAAATTTGGAACTTCAGTGTGGCAGACAGATGACTCAGGTCAAGGACAGATCACAACAATTCAGTATAGATGAATGCTGACTGTTCATGGATAGTCAGAGCTCCCATGTATTTCAAAGGGAAATTTGAAGAGTTTGTATCAAGTTAAAATGTCTTATCAGCAGTCGCTCAATTTGCATTGTCCATGCAAACAGTGTGGACAATCATGGGGTGGGTCTATATAACACCATATGGGGGATCTAACTCTGCCACTTTATTACAACAATCTACAGATGAAAAATGATTGGAGACCAACTATTTATAAATGACAATACTGAATTTTACACGTATCGAGATCGAATATGCTGGAGAACAGCAGCTCACCTAAAGCAACAGCCATCTGCCTTGCAAAGAATCTCTTGTAGTTGGTAAGTTGTTGCAGGTTCCAGACCAACCATCCCGCTGACAAACCAGTGTGGGTCTGGTCAATTTCAACCAGAAAAGGTATCCTGCATTTTCACACTTCTAGGCAAAGTAAAACTATTTTTGGAGAAATCCATTCATGAAAGCTTTGGAAGCTGATGCCACTTTACCCTATCCTTTGAAATACGCCGGAGAAATTGGGAATCTTGTTCAAGTGCTTCAGACCCCTCTCAGCCAGCTGCTTAGCAGAATAGTTTCCGTACCGGAAGGTATCAACAAGAGCAGTGAAAACATTTGGGTCATTAGAAATAACACGAGCTAGGTCACCATTGCGAAGGATCCGTTCTACCATCCACACTGACCGTTGCCTCAGCACTTCAGTGCGGTGTTCTTGCATAATCACTAGTATAGGCTGTATTGCATCTGCTCCATACAGCATCTGCACGCCACGCTCTACATCGACCGTATCCATGATGAGGGTGGATAGAGCACCCAGTGCAGCTTCAACCAGGCTCACATTCCTGTGATCCAAGCAGGCAACCAGGGGCACCACGGCCTGGGCCGATAGAAGGCAAAACGTGTCTTTTGCTGAGCAATGTCCTCCATGCACAGGGCACAGCCCTGTTGGGGGGCTTGCATGCTGCACACATGGAAAGCAGGCCAGAATTCCCCTTGACTGTGGCACGTTTGGAGATTCAGAGAGCTGCATTGATTGGGCTGAGAGATTTTCCAATGCCAGTGCAGAATTTCGCTGTACATCGTCCAAGCCCGCTGTCTGTAGAAGTGACGTGAACAAAACCGTCAAATTGTGCTCCTTCGCCAGTGCTACATAGACAGGGTCGTCTAACACATAGGTGAAGCGGGACAGGATGCCCACTAGCCCCTTTTGGAAGGGAGCCATGTGGCGACCAGCGCCAATGCGCACAACCCCACTCCGAACTTCATTAATACGAGTGAGGAGGACAGGTAAGCACCCCTCTTCCAGCAAAGCACGTGTAAGGTGGACGTCCTGCACAGGCAGGTTCGCCAGCAGGCCAGCTGCAGCCGCCTGTTCCTCCGGCACACCATTTGTCGCTAGCAGCTTGATCAGTGTGCCAAGCTGGCGTGTTGTAACTCGCAGTCCATCAGCGAGCTCCTGCCCCATGTGCACCGAGAGAAGGTGCAACAGCTTCACTGATGCCACCCGGAGGTCAAACTGAGGAGCTTCTAGAAACTGGATGAGGCTGACAGTCGCCCCAGCACTCTTCACATGTGAGACAACTTTGCTTACGGCTTGTGGAGATGAGGCCAGCCCTACCAACACCTGCAGCATCAACATGCAGAGTTCATTCAAAACACTTGTGTTTTCAAAGGCGTGATTTTATCGGTGACCACAAAACACAATCCACTAACAGATGGAAGCACTACATAATCTTGTATCGCTGCCTACCCTGCATGCACTTGCCAGGCAGCTATAGTCCATCCTAGGGAACCATTTTAAGGCGGAAACATTTTGGACATTCCTTGACAAGTTTGCCAGTTCAGTGTTCACTTTTATACAGATAGCAATATGAGGCCCTTCAAAATTGATGCACCTTGATATTCAACAAAGTTTTCGCAAGCTACAAACACCTAACACCCTTTCAACATGCATTCTTATTCAAGTTAATCATGGGCTCACATTCAAAAGGCCGCTAGTTAGGTATTGACACTTGAGAACAAGCCCAGGCCTTTACTCGAGCAGCATCTTGGTCTGGCAGTCAATGCCAGTGACTGCCACGGACAGGGTTACCACCCACCAGAATCCATACAGGGGCTACCAGCCACAATGCCTGCCCGCCGCCCCTTTTGACTGTGTCGGCTTCCCCTCAATCTCCCAGCCTCCCTATGCATTAGAGACCTTCTTTCACCACCTTAAGAACCTGTACTAGTTTCAGCAGGCCTAGATCCCATTTGACTCTAATGATCAAGAGGCTAGTGTGCACTCAGGTGGTGCTTGATCAATGCAGCAGGTACACTTTCATCCTTCTGTTCTACATGGCTGGTACTTCTCGTTTATGCGAAGTAGGACTCACTGTCTTGTCAACCGACTCCATGTGATTAAGTAGTCATTACACATATCCACCGCATAACATGATTTTCAACAAAGCCTCACCCAGAGGGAATTGTGTGCTCCTCCAGCACATTTTTAGCCCTGATACATGAGTTTGTACCTTCTGATTTTAAAGGTGATGAAGATCCCAAATGTACACAGACAAGGGCCCATTGTCCACTAAAAGGTAAAGAAAATCACATACTGACCTGCAAAAGCTTCGCCTCAATTGTCGGGCCTGTGTTGCTGATCAAGTGCAAAAAGTTGTGCACAATGAGCTCTGAAGTTAGGGTATTGCCATCAGCATCAATGGGAGTGGACTCCCAATTCCCGCTCGAGTTGACCACGTTGGCCAGCACACTTGCAGAGACCTCTTTTAGCTTCACTGGTATCTGGTTGGCACCGACCACAAATAGATCACGCATCAATGGGGGAAGAACACCAGCCTCAATTAACAAATTGCCATTGGTATCAAGTGTTGACAGACTGCGAAGCACTTTCAGTGCTGCTGCCCGTGCCGGTGGGCTGCTGCTCCCCAGCATCTCCACTAACACAGTTGCTGCTGTCTCCGCAGCTCGCTTTTTGCCTTCACTTGACAGTGGAGCCACAGCCAGATTCTCTGCCATTTCAATGCGTACCTCCTCTGGACCTGAACAAAGAGAGACTATTCCCATTACAATGAACACAGAAGCACACCGTCCATCTGGAAGAGCCAAAATGGTACAAATCTCCAGACAATGGTCCTACAATCAAAAAAGTCTCAAGCTAACACATTATGGGATCAGGGGCATCCGTAAGGCTAAGCAGATGACACACAGGGGCAAAAGGAAAAGGCACACATGTAGCCTGCTCTTTCTCTCATGGGGTGGTTGCCGGTTAACTTTCTACAAAGGTGAATGCCTCATGCAGACTAGGAACAAGTAGTACCAGAAAGGCGAATTGGTTGAGATATACGTTGTCGACTTCTATTTAGCATGGTGCAATGTGATGAAGTTTCCACCTCAACCTGGCTTAATCAGCTACTAGCATGATTGTGCTCCGAATTTCTTTAGAGTAATATTCCAGTCACATATAAAAGTGTCACTCCGAGATTCCCCAACAACATTCAAGGGGTGCCGGGAGTAAGACCACAAGGTCCTCACATCTCTTTTCCCTGCTAGAGGCACTACGGCATCCAAGGACTCCATAAGTGTCTCCACACCATCCCAACTCGCAACTCTCATGACATTCCAACCTGTCTCCAAAGCAGCACTGCAAAAGGTTCATTGGCCAGGGCGTGACAGTATTACCTTCCACCAGCCGTGTAAGGAGTGGCTGAGGCCGACCATTTTCTGCCATTTGCTGAACATTTGTGTCGCAGCGCTCCAGATTGATCAGAGTCTGGTTGGCCTTCTCAACTGCAAGCACATTCTCAGAGTTACTGCTGACCATCCCCACCAAAAGAAGGATAGCCCCATTGGTCGCCCCAATCTTTTCACAGAGTGTATATGACTTTGACAGTTCATACAGCAGTGACACTGCCTCCTCTCGCTCTTGTGAGAGCTCCCTTGACAAGCACTTGACTGCAGCACGAATCAGATCTGTCTGCCCTATCGCCTCCTGCAGTGCAGTAATTTGACCACAACTCCTCCCTCGTTTAATAATAAATGACATGTTGCTGAAAGAGGCTTATGCAATCTAACGAATCGTCCTCATCCTCCTAAGTGTTCTATAAATCATTCTTATGGCACATACGGCGTCCAATGGAGTCTTTCTGCTGAGAGCTCTATTCACATGAATAGTTGCATCAATTCAGACCCTCATTATTGCTCATGCTGGATGCCAAACCAGTAGCAGATTGTCCAAGAAACAAAATATGCCAGGCTAACAAAACAGTGAGCTGCCTTTTTTGACAACCAACATCATAAAAGTGAAAGAGGTTATCAAATGTCTCAAAGTCAATAGGAGACATGGCTCACTTGACGGCTCACTTGACGGAAATACGTACATACCCTTCCTATTGCACACACTATCCATCTGCCGTCAAGGTCATGCGGACAATGGATCCCCTCATTACGGAATGTAGCTCTTGCCGCAAACTGGATTATGGTTGGGCATTACACGAGAAAGGAACTAAACACACCTTGACAAAATGGGAATGTTGCACCCATGTTTCACTGGACCAAAACGGAGGCTATGCAGCAGAGGTGTTGTGATAAACCACGAATTACAGACTCAGCCTTCATAGATTAGATTGGCAACTTGCAATGACAACTGACCACGCCAGAACAGAAATCGACGATGGCCAACAAATGAAGACAACCTTGTTATCGTCATCATCTTCTGCAGCATAACAACTGACCAAGCCAGAATAGAAATCGACCGTGGCCAACAGATGAAGACAACCTTGTTCTCGTCATCATCTTCAGCAAGAATGCGGAGAGTGACAAGGGCGCGGCATCTTGCTTCCTCTCCATTCTTCAAACGATCCACAATGAGAGGTATGAGACCTGCGCTCCTTATCCTGTACTTATTTGATCTGTTTGAACAGCACAGAGTTACCAAATCATCCAGACCATACAGCACATCCTCATCTTTTCTGTTTGCTGAAATCGATGTCCGCGCAATGTCTATCCGGGCCTGTTCATTCCGGGCAGTCCACTCCTCAATGGTGTTGCGGAGAGCAATGCTGGGTTTTAGTGTGGTGTTAACCTGCTGACCAGTCATCGGACACACCGGGGCACGCCCATTGTCTTGACATTCCTTGAACCACCGCTCAATTGCAGATCGCTCATATGTTCCGTTCTCTAATGTAACAGGATCCCGCATTAGTTGCTTGGTTAGTGGGCACATAAACGATTCATACAAAGGCTCCAACCGCCGGCGATCCCGATGAGGGGTATGACTGTCCTCAGATGGGCTTGGATGCTCATTTGACTTGTTCCATTTGTCAAAAAGACCACCTATTACCTCCACCATATGCAGGTCATAATCCTCTTTTGTGTCCTGTACATCATTCATCAGGAGCTCTATCTCGTTCTTCAAAGCACCGGGATTCCGAGACAGGTCCTCCACACCAACTGTTCGTGCAATGTCCATCAAAATGCCTGTCTGCACTGCAACATCGCTGCGAATGCTACTTTCTCTTTCAAGAGTCCGGCATATGCGTTCATCAGACTCCTTGACATGGTAGTGTACCTGCTGCATGTCGGGAGCCAAGGACTCTATCAATGCCATTGTTTCCTGATGGCCCTGCACTGCTGAGAGGGTAATAAGAGTCAAACTGTGGCCCACACTATGCGTCACATTTTCCAGCTGCTTTACGACTGACCGACAATGAGTAAGAATGTAGATACGGCTCTTGCTGGTACACCAGGTGAGGAGCTGTTCCACACTCTCTACATCCCGTATCAGTGCCTCTACCACCTGCTCCACCACGGGTGATGTTTCCCTGGCTTTCTCCAACTGAACAGCAACAGGTACAAGCTGCTCCAGAAAGTCAGCTAGTTGTTTGAAGCTCTCCTGCTCCACCACCACATTTGATGCTGCCTTGGCCACCTGAGACAGCTTGCAAACGAGGTCCTGTTCGGGCAACCCTGCTGTTGGCTGCTGCATCCTACAAGAATTATTCACCAACACATTGCAAAATTGTCAGTCCAGCGGTTGATGAACCAACAACTTCCAAGCTTTAGCCAGGTACTCTCATCATCCCCACTCGATAGTTTTTCCTTCCATGTGAAGCTCCTGGCTGATCCTGCAACTTGGAACAGGTCTAAACTGAGGCAACACAGTAGAAAATGTATCGACCACTTCAAAATGGAGGAGCTGGCCCCTGCCATATAATGCTGTAATTATTTTGTTCTTGCATTGAATGAGAGAAATTGCATTAAACCAATAGACTTTGCAAGGACATCGAAAGGCTTAGGGGTCAGTACCGCACATGAACTGCCACAGTCCACACTCACCAAAAGATGCCATAACAAGCTTGTCAATCCAAGCAAAACGAGGTCACAAAACCTCTCTCATAACTAGTAAGGCAGCAGGCGGAGAAGTATATTCAGAAGCACAGCATGGACTCGAGACTAAGACCTTGCACCTGTTCCAAGAAATGTACAAGCACATTGCATCTAGAAACTCCCAAAACTGCAGCTAGAGCATGATAGGCTATCAGTATCTCTAACAAAGGGGCACAGAGAATTAAGTATGACATGACAGCTCTAGACCAGAGCAAGAGAATTCTACACATTTGAACACAATAATCCATCAGTCTTACCTTGAAGACCACTCATTTTACACAACAGCTCCAGAAAAAGGCGGGCCTCATGCCTTACTGTCTCTTTCATAGTCAACACGTACTATACCATGTACTAGTCCTAAAGTAGGTCCAAAATCAGGTTGGCAATGGTAGCTCCACGACGTTCATAACTGTGATTAAGAAAAAAAAGGACCAGCAGAATTGACGCACAGTCATCAAAGCAGCATCTCCTACTAGTCTCACTCCCCCTCTTCCATTACCTCGAGCGCCACCCTCACACATTCATCTATCTACATTTCGAATGCTACAAGAAAGCACAGGAGAACCTCGCTGCCGTAAATGGCGTGTTACGAGACAACCGACCACCAAATAAAGATAAAAGAACAACAGGTGCTCACCTAAAACACAGCTATGTAACAACAGTCCCTGTGCAGCCAACTCGCCATGCCTAGAAGGACACTTGCGTCATATCCCAGTCTCCCACTCCAATCGAAGCACACCACTCCCACATACGCAGCCTCCGTAATGCAGGGAACCCGAGGTGCAGTGACGCATGTCAATCTGTTGCCTGCACTGAATCATGTGCAGCGACCTCAGCTTACTTACTCCAGTACCGAAATCCGAAATTCTTGCATGGTCAAGGCAAACTAGCGACAAATTCAGGCTTCTATTACTGCCTCCTGTGTGTACGGTCCCAGGACATCAAAGTACCACCAAAAAAATCCAGCCTCCCGAGTGGTGCTCCGCCTGCAGGACTGAATCAGCAGCCGCAATCGGTCAACAGCAACCTAAATCCTGCAGGATGGCGCACATGGAGTGCACAATCTTCTCTGGCAGGCTGCCTGCTCACCACAGCGCGGCTCCAGCACACCTCCTCCCTCCTCCCCTTCACTCCCCCCCTCCCAGCCGGTTCCGCCTCCACGCTGCCGGTCACGACCGCTACTTATGGCTCAAGTCACCGCTTATAGCAAGTGGCGCGGAGGCGCCACCGGCTGCAAACGGTCGTCGCATCTATAACTTGACTTTTGAGTGTCGCTTTTCGCTACGTCATCCGCGGTTTCGCTTGACTGCACTAACGGATGAATGTCAGTGGACTCAGATGGATGAAACTACTCCAGTCGTTCACGACCCTCTAAACTTAGCGTTTTTTTTTTTTTTTTTTTTTTTTTTTTTTTAATTGTTTTTAAAGCGCTTCTTAGTAATAGATATTCCTGAGAACGAGGTGGATGGGCGCTGGGGTCATGAGGTGACCCTATGGGCCCTATTGGCGGGGCCACAGGGGATTGAAGACCGTAATATTAAAAAGTCGTTTGCAAACTTAGCATCTTCTCTTCTCTCCATGTTGTTAGCTTTAGTTCCAGCGCTCTTGACACAACCAAAAAGTTTGGTATACTCCCTGTAACATGGAAGTCCAGGGAATCAAAGAGTATGATTGGACAGGAAGGCTAGATGAAGAATCGGAACAGGTTGCAGAGATGGAACTGGAGGGACTAAGGTGCTTACAAGGGATATGCTGTGGAGCAGTGACTGCTATATCAGTAGAAGAAGAAAGTACTTATCCACCTCATTTCTATGAAGAGAGAGAGGAGGAGGAGGAGTTACTTCAAGAGCCAGCCACCACCAGTTTACAAGGAGAAGATGTAGTTGGGTGGACTGTCAAAGAAGATGAACAAGTAAGAAAAGTAAATGTGGGTACTGAGGAGGTACCTAAGATGGTTAAAGTTGAAGTGGATTGGAGTAGGAATTTTTTGAAGAAGCAAAGAGTCTTTTCATCAAATACAAACATGGAGTTATGATGATTTAAAAGGGATACCTCTTGAGAATTACTAGCATAAGATTGAGTTGGAACCAGCAAGATATTATAGAATGAATCCCAACTATGCCCAGAAAAAGGGTGAAGAAGCCAAATTATAAACCGAGTGGAGTATACTACATGGCTATGACCCATAGTGATAGTATCGAAGAAGAATGAGAAACTGAGAGTTTGTGTCAATTATAAAAAGTTGAATGCGTGCACCAACAAGAAGGATCCTTTTCCATTGTCATTCAGAAAGGCAATATTGGATACTGTAATAAGCCATGAAATATATTCATTCGTGGATGGCTTTAGTGGTTACAATTAGGTGCAAGTGGCATAAGAAGATCAAGCACCTCAAACACTCCATCCCCAACCTCCAGCACTAGAAAAACAGGAACCAATCACGATCCACGTAAGTGCACCCCCTCTTCCTTCCGAATACTTAAATCTCCAAAATTGCTTTTATCACATATTGAAGAGCAAGACCAAGCTTTTCTACAGATAGAATGCTTCTCTGGCTTCAGGGCATTGTGCTCTCTCTTCTGTTCTCGTTGTTTCAATCACAGTAGTCCTTGTTATGCCTGCTATTCTTGGACCGGTATAGTCAGGGCTTCTATGCTCTGGGCATTTGGTTCGTCCTCGCGTTATTATTCTGGAACATTTTTTTCCCTTCAATAATTCTAATAAATTTTCAGCCAGGGCCACTGTCCCCACCTGTTCATTTTTTATTTATTTTTAAATTCGGTAATGACTACCGTAGTGGGATATCCGGTTAGGCACTTGCCTGCCTAATATATATATATATATTCTGATGAACAGGGGGTAGAGGCCCTGGCCAAGTTTATTGAAAAGAGGGGAAAACAAGAGAACGGAGGAAAAAATAACCTCCAGGGATGCCATAAAGGCGTATCACATGGGGAACACCCAGCACTGATAGGAAGGGGGGGGGGGACAGCAGGAACAAGCCGGATCATGGCTAAACTATGGTGCCTGAGTGATGGTGATGAAAGAGCCCAAAGTCTTGAGATGAGCCAAAAGAAGGAGCTCCAGGATGATGAAAGAGCCCCAAGTCTTGAAAAGAACCAAAAGAAGGGGCAGAGGGCTGAAGTATGCTACCAATCCTAGGGGGAGGGTAACAGTATAAGAAGTCCTGAAAACAAAGAGACTATCAACGACCGAAATCTAGATGCACTTTAGATTTAGAACTGTGGGTCTTGCTATGCTTCCAATTGATGTCTGGTGCATAAGAAAGCGCTGATTTTGGTAGAACGGTGCTTTGCCCAAATATCCTTCCAGATTTGCTTCCATCCTTTGTTCTGCAAGCTGAGGTTCCATTTTCCATTCCACTTAGCCGTGAAATTAGCGTTGCCTAGCAACAGTTTATAGCCAATCTTGACTTTGTACCCGAGGAGAGGTGTTTTCTTGACGTCCATCCAGGTCCGTTCTCCCGGGTCAAGTTGAAGTCTGCTAAGGGGATAACGCAAGAATTAAGGGTGTCCTTTCGGCCCAGCAGAACTCTCCTCCAGGGGGTGGCTTGGGATCTGGTATCCCAGTCAGAGTTTCAAAAACTCTAATTCTAAAGGCGGATTCCTGGCACATGTGCTCTTGCTCGATATGCAATAGGGTCCCTTTAGAGTCGGCTAGAAATCTTGGGCCTTCCTAGTGCAATGCAGAGCTGGAGATAGCTAGCAAGGAAAGAATTTGTCACCTTCATAGACGCCGAACCAGCAGGGGAGGCTATTTTGCGAGTTGTCCCCCCCGGTCAGTAAAGGCAGAACGTATGACACTCCTTGCTTAATGTGCTCCCATCCGTGTCTGATAGAACTTGTGGAAATGAGCGTGGATAGGATGTTGGGAAGCAGAATGCCTCCATTTTCCCAGATATCGGCTATGTGTGAGAGTCCTTTGGATTCCCAAGTAGCCCATTTTTTGTGAAGAGAGATTAGGGGGGCATAGTCCATATTGTTGTTTCCGAACAATGGCTGGCGAATTGCCTCCTCAAAGCAAAGCGCCCTTATTTGAAACAAGTGCGGTCTGATCGACAACCAGGCAGCCCAGATAGACCTCCATGCGGCACTCCCCGTACATCTAGATTTTGCTGAACCATGGGTCAACCACCTCAGAGAAGGAGCCCAAAAGGGGGAGGTAAGAGGAGTAGAATCCACCAAGTGGGCTCTCACCAAGTTGCACCAGGGACTGTCACCATGCACAAGAGCTCTTGGTATCCATTTGACCAGGAGGGCTTTAATCTGTAGGGAGGGATCAATGATGCCTAAACCTCCTTCTTTTTTGGGCCTACATAACTGCGCCCAGGAGACCAGAGCCCTCTTAGTGGGTGCTTGAGAGGAGGCACCCCAGAGAAAATTACGCATCAGAGTTTTTGATTTTACTAACCAGCTTACAGCCCGGGGACCAAACAGAGGTAGAGAACCAGATGGAAGCTAGCAAGATTTGATTGAGAACTAAAGCTTTGCCAGCCAGGGAGAGCATGGCTGAACTCCAAAAGGCCAACTTTTTACACAACTTTTGTAGAATTGGCTCATACCTTTGATCCTCGGAGAGTCCGATTCCAACTTGGAAGCCCAGGAGAGTATGCCCCATGCCTGGCTGGAGCCACTTGAGACCTAACTCTTGTCCCCAAGGCGCTCCATGGTGTCTTGTGGCACTGGGGGGAAGCTCCGTAAGGAGACCCACCGATTTATTCCAATTCACCTTTAGTCCAGAAGCAGAGCAGAATACATGGAGAGCTTCAACTGCTCTGACACTATTGGAGGCATCCTCGTTACTCAACAAGAGGGTAGTGTCGTCTGCATACATAGACAGCTTAACAGGCGGGCCTTGCAGTAGATTCATGCCTACAATATCTTGCCTAACAGTTAGGTAGTGCCCAAGAGCATCTGCTGCTATCAAAAAGAGGTATGGGGCTAATGGGCAACCCTGCCTGACGGATCTGTGAAGAGGGAAGGATTTAGATATGGTGCCATTAATCGTCACTTTGCTAGAGCAGATGTAAGGAGCAACTTCACCCATTTAGAAAAGGAGGCTGGCAGGCCCATCTTTTCCATGACTCTATGTAGGAAGGTCCAATCAATATTATCAAACGCTTTCTCAAAGTCCAGCATGAGGATAGCCAGGGGTTGCTCAGACCTCTTGGCTTCATGCATAACCTCATTTATAAGAAGCAGGTTGTCAAGAATCATTCTACCTTTAAGAAAACCTGTCTGTTCCGGTCTGATGACCCGGGATAGGATAGGCTGAAGTCTCGATGGCAATGCTTTGGCAATAATTTTGTAGGTGGTATTAAGAAGCATGATAGGGCGGTAATTGGATATCAGGCTCATGTCTCCTTTCTTAAAGATTAGCGTAATGAGACCTTCAGAGAGGTGAGAGGGCATGATACCCTTGGAGAGGATGTCCTTAGTTAATGCCACGAAATCATCCACTATTGTAGACCATAAGGCCTTGAATAATTCTACTGACATACCGTCCAATCCTGGCATTTTGTCTGCCTTGAGAGATTGCAGGGCCTCTGCTAATTTCGTGTCCTTGAGGGGGGCATCTAGGTCATCTTTTTCTTTTGCAGAGAGGAGAGCCGGGACATGTATGAGGATGATCTCAGAGGCTCGATCTGCCTCGGCAGAGGGGAGTCTCTTGGAGAAGAGAGCGGCGTAATGTTTTTCAGCAATGGTAGCCATTTCTTTTTGAGAAGAGTAAGAAATCCCTTCTAGATTTTTAAGAGTGGCAATTGCCGAGGCCATTCTTCTCTGCTTGGCCTTAACGAAAAAATACTTAGACATCTTTTCCCCTTTAAGGGACCATTAATCCCCGCTTTGAGCTTCAAGGCCTTCTTTTTTTCCTGCCTAAAGCTCTAGAGGTTGGTCTTTGCTCTATTGTAGTTCAACATTGTGCAAGGACCTTCATCGTTGTGCTCCAAAAGTTGCTGGCAGAGGTGAAGGCATTTGAGCAGGGATTTTTCTCTTTGGGTTCTAGCAAGGACATAGGCCCGAGATAGCTCTTGAGACTTAGCCCGGACAACTTCTAGCTTAGAAAGAAATCTAAGAGTTGGGGATTCGTAATCATTACCAGAGGAAGACCACTCCTGCACTAGAGCATTAACCATAGCCTGAGATTTAAGGAGAGCAGGGTTTAGCTTAATCAGCTGCGCCCCTTAGACCTTGAGCCTGGGATGACAAAACATGATCTGATCTCAGCATGGTCATAATCTAGCAGTACAGGGCCCACACTACAACAAAATCCGGCTTTTATGTCTGCTATTTTCCAGTCGTATCAGCCTTTTATGACTGCATGACTGCCCAGTCAGTTGTGACAAATGAGTCGTAAGTGCCATAGAGTCGTATCTGCCAGTCGTGGAGCTCACTGTTGACGTGGCAACGGGGACGCCTAATCATAGTTATTGATAAGACCGTAGTAAATGACTACGAATCCATGTCAGCTTCATGTGGAACAGAAAGGATATGCCACGTGTCACGTCAAAAGGAAGGCGACAGCGTCTTTACGAGTGGCATATATGACTTCCGCAGATTAACCCCAGGACAACACGTGGAGAAGACTGGACATGACACGTGGAATCAAATTATGCAGGATGGGGGTGGTCGTTATGACTGGAGCATATGACTTCCATGACGCACTCTAGATACTGCACGTGGGGCGAACACGAGGGGTGAAAGTGGCACGTGACGGAGGCTCTGTGGATGGGAGGTAGTCGTGTACATGACCGTAGTCATGGGCCTAACTCTAACAACATTGAAACATGAAAGCACCATTGAAAGCACACGAAAACACCATTGAAACATGAAAGCACATTTGAAATTGGAACATCGATTCAAATACAACGTGACTTAATGTTCAAAGATCCGTTCCATAATCTAATCCGGTGCTGCTACAAAAATGCACAAAGCTGCAAAGTCTATGTAGACTTCCAAATGCCTGAGCAGAAGATGCATACACTGACATCTCTCAAACTTCAGCAATCCACTACCTTCATTAGCAGTGCTTGATTTTATCAATTGTGCTGCTGCTGCTGCGGCTTCCAGTTGACCATCTACTTATATAGGTTTCTTCTAGCTATCCTTCCACAATGAATCATAGGTAATCTGGAGCTTGAAAATCCGGCCCTCTTGGATGAATCTGCACCCACACTATATCCCTGCTTCTTCAGCTATCCATGCCCACGAGGGTATTGTTTAGAATCTCATCTGATTCCAGCTTTGGTGATGCAACCGTGTACCTCTTTGCATGTGCTTTCCAGGGCTGCCAGGCTTGCACACGCACACAAACATGATGTGGTCGAGCTTCACCCTTTCCCCCATCATCTGCTTTCAGGTCTCCAAAGCCCCATCCCGCGCTCCTGCTCTGCACGCCCTCACCACAAGGGCATATTTCAGAACGACATCAATTCAATTCCAGCTTGGACGATGTCACCACGAACCCCGTCTTCACTCATTGCCTACTCTAGTTAGGTGCAATTATGGGCTAGGCTGATACCACATCTCATTCAGCCATATTATCAAACTGCATGCCATTTGTATCCTTGTAGTTGTACCCAAACTTGGCATACATGTCCACTACGACAACATTCAGAATCACATCAGATACAATACCAGCTTTGACGATATTACCGTGGACCTCTGCACCATTTTTCAGGGCTGCCAGGCTTGCATTTGACATACATATCCACCAAGGCAGTGTTTAGAGACATCTAGTGGTACAATTCCAGCTTTGACAATGTCACCATGGACCATTGCGTCCTTTCCAGGGCTACCAGGCTCACATTTGACATACATGTACACCAAGGGAATGTTCAGAATGACATCAGGTACATTTCCAGCTTTGATGATGTCACCATGAACCTCTTGGCCCCTTCCCAGGGCTTCTAAGCTCGCATATGCATATTACAAACACAAATGAACTTGACCTGGTCTGGCTTCATCCTTTCCCACATCATTTGCTCTTAGGTTTCCAAAGCCTTAATCCCACACCCATGCTGCACATACCTTGCAATCATGGCACTCCACAACACCACATCTTATTTAGCCATGTTGTCGAACTCTCCCTTCGCATCAGGCTTACTGCACCCACATTTGGCATACATGTCCACCAGGGCAGTGTTCAGAATGACAACTAGTTCAATTTCAGCTTTGACGATGGCACATGGCCAAGAGTTATCCCAATATCCCGCTACCAATGAGTTCAATGCATATCCTTGTCACATTGGCAGTATCATGTCAAAGTCACTCCCAACTACATTCATTCAACAGCTAACTTGCAGAATCCAACATGAAAATTGAGGGCCGATTCTAATAAGAGGGGAAAACAGGGTGAAATGTGTTGAAGAAGGTGCCTTCATTAGCAGTGCCTGATTTTATCAATTGTGTCGCTGCTGCTGCGGCTTCCAGTTGACCATCTATTCATGCAGGTTTTTTGTATCTATCCTTCCACAAGGAATCATAGGTAATGTGGAGCTTGAAATCCGGCCCTCTTGGATGAATCTGGACACACACTCTATCCCTGCCCTTCAGCTCTCTATGACACTGCAAAAAACAAGCATACATCTTTGCCTTCCTGCTAGCAGCTGACAATGACAGCCTAGAATTGTTCCAGCAAACACCCCCAACCCTACTTATCAACGAGCAACGAACTAACTTACAACATTCAATATGCATCTCAGGGCCAAGTCTGGTGAAAGGGCAAAACAAGCTGAAATAGGTCGAAGAAGAAGGTGCCCAGGTTTCTTGTATCTCTGATCCACTGGGAATCATAGGTAATCTTGTGCTTGATATCCTGCCCTATTGGATGAATGTGGACCCACACTCTATCCGTGCTCCTTCAGCTATCCCAGCCTTTGCACACATCACGCATACATCCTCGCCTTGCTTCGAACGGCCGACAATGACGGCCTAGATTTGTTCTAGCAAACACCCCAACCCTACTCATAACACACTAGTTCCTATGCTGAATGGCATTTGCTTCTCTCTGGATTCTAACAGGCATTCACCTTTTTCCCTCGATCGTCCCACCATTGACTGGGGTCGGAAAAATATTCCTTCCACAACTTCTCCTCATCCCTATATGTTCTTGGATACTTTTTTGTTGCCACATTGGCAGTCACATGCCAAAAAAATTTAGACCGCCATAGATCAACCCAACAAGCTAACTTGTAGAATTCAACATAGAAATCAGGGTCAACTCTGATAAGATGGCAAAACAGGCTGAAATGTGCTGAAGAATGAGCCGTTACAACTTTGTCCTTGACCTCGTGTCATGGCAGCTAGCTTTTCTTTCAACCATGGAGGATTCAACCGACCATCAACCCAAAAGGACCTCTTGTGTGTGCTGCTTGTGTCTGTAGTCAGGTGAACTCATATGGGTCTGCGAGGAAAACCACCACGGTCCAGCTGAGTAGCCATAGGTTTAAACTTAGGCTCCTAAGACCAACCTAACCCTCCCAAGGACCTTGTCAACAACAGGAAAGAATCATGATACCAACAGTAAGAACCGGCCACATTTGCAGGATGGACAATTTTCTCTGCATTGTACATTAAGAAAGTCACACCTTGCAATTGCTTTTGTCCCACCATTGATGAGGATCTTTAGAAAACTTGTGCCAGCTTTGCTTCATGCTGTACAGTAGACCTTTGTCCCCAAAATTCGACAACATCAATATTTTGATAAATTCCCTTATGTAGGAGTCCTAGTGCTCTTTCAACAACATTCATTGCAAGTCACTTTGGGCTCCATTAGATTCTACACAATGAGGAACATTGGAACATGTCCAAACATACACAATAAGCCTATGTCTGTGAGGGCAACTACCGTGTGAGCAGCTCACGTGAGCATGCTCACGCTTAAAGTGGAAAACGTGAGCAGAATCCCTAAAGCGTGAGCAGATTTCAAGCGTGAGCAGATTAGTGAATGGGAGCCTACAACCGAGGGAAGAAGAGGGCCTATTGCCGTGGACAAAAACTACAATGCACGCACGCATGCACACCCCATCCGACGGGACAATCCAAGCTCCATGACGACCGTATGATACGAATGTGCGATGAAAAAGCTGACGGATGAATGGTTTCAGGATGAATGAAAAGTGGAAAGGATGAATGGTGGATGACTGTTGGATGGTAAATGAGCGAAATCGATGAACCATGACTTCGTTTTTGTTTCACGTGGATCAATTGCATCTCGAGTGTGTCCTGAATTTCAGATTTGTCGGCTGATCCTGGCAGTACTTACTTTGAGGGAACTTGAAGGAAACTGCTGAAGTTACAAGGCAATTACATACAGGAGTAAATTTGAGTTACCTATGGACTCTTCTGATGGGGGTGGGGCTGTAGAGGAGGGAGGAGGATAAAACATGAGAAGTGGAGAACAAAACAAAATCGTAGAAAAATTCCTCCAAAAACAATGAACCCAAAAAATTGAGCCCAAAAAAGCTTTGAAGGTGGTGTGTGTCCAAGTGTCATCAACGACATCTTAATTCCCACCTCCTGTTGCCACAAACATTTCATGGAAAATCCCAAAAAACCAAAAAATTTGAATCCAACAAAACTACAAAGCCGACACCTGTGCAGGTCGCGGCGATTAAGGTGTCCTTAAATCCCACCAGCTGCTGCCACATGTCTTTTCAGATTATGGCCCAAAAATGGAAAAAACATAAATCCAACAAAACTTTGAAGGCGGTGCGTGTGCAGGTCAGGGCGATTAAGGTGTCGTCAACGACATCTTAATTCCCACAACATGTTGTGATATGACAGTTCATGGAAAAACCCAAAAAACAAAAAAAAAAGAATCTAGAAAAGCTTTTGAAAGCGGTGCGTGTGCAGGGGGGATTAAGGTGTCGTCAACGACATCTTAATTCCAACAACCTCAACAGAATTTTCAAGGCGGTGCGTGTGCAGGTTGAGGGGATTAAGGTGTCGTCAACGACATCTTAATTCCCAGCAAGTTTTCCAAAAAAAAAAAAAAAAAAAACGGTTTTTTTTTTTTTTTTTTTTTTTTTTTTCTCCTCGAATGTGGCAGATTAAGGTGTCGTTGACATCTTAATTCCTAGTACGAGTTGGCACATGACAATTCATGGAAAAACCAAAAACCCCAAAAAATTTCACCCAAAAAATTTCAACCCACAAAATTTCAACCCACAAAATTTCAACCCACAAAAATCTGATGGCGAACAAGCCTTGGCGGTAAGGTGGTGTGTGTGCAGGTGCTGGGGATTAAGGTGTCGTCAACGATATCTTAATTCCCAGTACGAGTTGGCATATGACAATTCATGGAAAAATGAAAAACCCCAAAAAAATTCACCCAAAAAAATCTTATGGTGAACAAGCCTTGGCGGTAAGGCGGTGTGTGTGCAGGTGCTGGGGATTCAGGTGTCGTCAACGACATCTTAATTCCCAGTACGTGTTTTGAAATTTTTATTTATAAAGCACGAGTTCACCTCTCTGCCTTCTTTAGATTTGGGTGTGAGCCTTTCTCTCAACCTTGGATACCTGGAAAAATGACAAGTAACCCCTCCTCAATCAACAAAGCAATGTGGATTCATTGTTGGCAATATACACTGCACTTTCACAATTGATTTGCAAACAAGACTAGCATGGTTTAAAGGATTTCGGAGCTCGGGGGATTTCGGAGCTACTACTACAAAACAACTTTGTATTATTTCATTTATTTCATTCATCCATGTCTCATTCATCATACAGACATTCATCCGCCATTCATCCCTCATTCATCCCAACAGCATCCATAACCGACCTTGTGATACCGGCCACTCTGCGCAGTAATAGGTCTTTTAAGTCGACTGGACGTCCGCGGTTATAGGTAGGCAGGTCCTCAAGCGTGAGCAGATTTCTGCTCGCGGGATCTGCTCACACAATAACATCCCCCTATGTCTGTAGTCTGGAGATCTTGGAGTGGTCTATGAAAACGACTAGGGAGCAGCTGAGGAGCTGCAGTCTCAACCCTCCCAAGTACCTTGCAAACTCAAGGGAAAACACCTTGCGCATCCTACTTTCATGCCCTGCTCAACAATGACAACCTCGATACGGACAGTAAAAGCAGTTTTCCTAGAACACAACGAGATTTTGACTTCACTGACTTCACTCAACAACAGTACGATCCAGTCCACACCATATGACCATACCAGAGTTTCCTCAAGCTCCATTTCTCATCCTACATGAAGAAAGCTCACCTTGTCAAGGCTATTTCTAACTTTCCGGCATCATTACCATGATCTTTGGGACCCCCGAATCTTTGCTGGAGTCGAACAGGGAGGGATCCTGATCAAAGCTTAGCACTGCATCGTCAATGGGGTCGAATATATTCAAGCTGCCAATGTATGAGCCAAGGTTACGGTCTGCATCCTCCTTAGTGCCAAATTTGACAGAGTAAAAGCCTCTACCCATTGGGTGACAGGAGTGGTGCGTCAGACCACCTTCGGACCCCAGATGCTCGACAATCCACTTACGGGCCGAATCCGTATCCTTGGGCCTACCTGGGAAATGCACCAAAAGTCCGTGCTGCATCATCTTTGTGGAATGATCTCTCAGGCATTCAAGGTCCAGGGAGATAACTTCCTGTGAGTCAGAGTCGGGGGCAACTGATTCTACCCAAGGGGCTATCTCCAGACTGGGTGAAGGTCCAAGGGCATTAGGGCCTTTTCCTAGAATAGAAAGGGTCGGGGCAGAAGAAGATGATCGAGGCATGCAGGAGCCTCTCCCACGGGAGCTCAAGCCGGAGCCTGATCTTTTCTTGCGGGGGGCACCTCTGGAAGACATGAGGAAATAGCAAAAAAGAGGTGTACAGAGAAAGCACTTCACTTGGGAAATTAAAACATACAAGCAACAGCAGCAGGGACTACAGGGAGCGATGAAGGAGAGGAAAGAGGAGTGAAAAGCGATGGAGCGAGGGCAACTTATAAGGAGTTAGGGGCAGCCCACAGCAGAGGCCAATCTCAAAACTGTCAGCGAAGCAAGGTCCCAAGTCGGCCAGAGGGGCTTGGGGCGACGATACACCAAGAGGTCCACAATCAATGTGTAATGAAGGGTATAGCGGCGCAGTAAGGGTGCTGGTACTCAAGAAGAGCCTCGAGAGAAGGCCAGGTGAGGCTGCTATCAAGCGGAACTCTGACAGAGGCCGAGGGGGGGAGACATCAAAGGGAGTCTAGCTGGGGGGGAAGGTTCAACATGCCAGATCGAAGACGGCGGAGTGAAGGCGAGGTGGTGGGGCTGGCAGGGCGCCAAGAGGAGGTCTAGGCATGCACGTGGGAGATCTTCTCAGCAGCGGCAGGGCGATTAGAAGGGAGTGTGGCGTTGAGAAAAGGTGGCAGGACTGCAGTCCTGGAGGGCGACACAACATAATGAGCCGCCAAGAGTTGGAGCGGGAAGGGGGGAGGGACGGGGATCAAGCATGCAGATTTAATTAGGATATGCATGCAGAGGGCCAGCAAAGCGTGGTTAGGCCGCTTGATGATTACTTAGAAAGCACCATGGCATGATTAAGACTTAGGTTAGGGGAGATAGGGTTGGAGGGCCCGGAGTTTGCTCAGATCTAGCCTCCAAGATTTTTCAGCACACCGGCTGGGAAAGGAGATAGGCAGCACTCCGGCCAGAGAGGAGGTGCTGTGAGAGGAAGCAATACGGGAGAGGGAAGGGGGGGTGTTGAGGGAAAGGGCGAGGTCAACGCGAGCCTGGAGACGGCAGAAAAAAACTAAGTCCCAGGCTCGCCTCTCACCGCAAAACGCGGAGCTCCCCCCCCCCCCCCCCCTCCATTGTTTTCTACCTCCCATTCTTTTATCCTAATAATTATTTTTGGGGCTATCTCAATGATAGTTCAGAATCTGGAGGAGAGCTTGGATACGAGGCTAAATATGATGAGATAGTTGAGTTAATGCAAGGACCTATGGAGGTTATCTAGAGCCAGTATAAGCATCAAATAGTATGAAGTAGAAAAAAACTGGATATCATTTTTAGATTTTTTTCCTATTTTAGATTTTTTTCTAATTTAATTTCTTAAAAACAATTAAGTCTTTATACCATAAGGCACTTTTAAGAGAAATTTTGAAAATTAGGCACTCTTTGAAGATAACTTTTTTAGATTAGGCACTGTTGTCAAAAATAATTTATTTGCATCAGGCACTCTTTTTTCTTGAATTAATTTCTGCCGAACCGGCTATCCCACTACGGTAATGACTGAGTAAATTGTAGCATGTTACTTGCAGTATCCGTTGATTCACAGTACACCCACCGGCGGGTCCGGTGACTCCGGTCAAGACTCAAGACCCGCCTGCTCGTGTCAAGCAGGAAGTCGTCAATGGTCGGCAGCAATGAGGGATGAGCAGCTTAGCGTTCATGGAATACAGCATTTGAAGTTGCAGGATCTGCGAAGATTTTTCAAGAGATTAGATAATCATAGTTGATCTGCGAAACCGTTGCGGGACTATAGTGTTCCAGCTGAGTACGCAAGAAATGGATCGTGGAGTTGGAGAAGACGAAGAGAAACATTTGGAGAGTCTGATTGTAGAAGAGGGAGTCGACAATAGTGTAGAGGCTATTTCTAGGTCTGAATTCGGAGGGAGTGGTGCGGTGGTGGAGAATGTTTCTAGAAATGAGGCGGGGGAGCCAAGAACAGCAATAAAGAAGACCCCTGAAAAAGAAGCGGGAGAGAGAGTGTCGTTAATAGCTAACGCCTCTGATAATGAGTGGGGAGAGGCTGAATCGTTATTACTGAATACCTCTGATAATGAAAAGAGTGCAGGCAATTTTGTTGCAAGTCCAACTGATTCATCTCAAATTGAAGTGGGAACAAGAGAAATGGAGAAGGTCTCCGAGAGTTTTGCCTTGGATGGGGAGGCGACGTGTACTAATGCAGGAGGAGATGAGCTGCCAGCTGAGGCTGGAAAAAGCGTCATCGTACTGCAGTGCCAGTCCCAGGCACCTGGTGGAGTGTGCGCTGTTCATATTGTTGGCACCGCTCATGTTTCACAGGTTCCACATTTTGTAATTTGCAGTTGAATCTGTTTCTACTAAGGAATGTAAGTAACAATATGTCTGAGTTGTCATGAGAGGGGAGGAAGAAGGGTTTGGTAGGATGTAGCATTGTCGAACATGCTCGACACTCTCCCTGATTAGGTAATTTAGGTGTGTTATCATGTTATAATGTCCGCAGGATGCAGAGAGCTAGGGAGGAACTCTATTTAAGGGGATAAAATGTGAAACGTGCAAAGACATAACCAGAAAGGCAGGCGACACAAGGTCAAATCGCTGCTTGCAGGAGTGCCTGGTGAATTCAAGGAGATATCCAAAGACAGTTGTATTTCCCTCTAATCTCATAATTCCCATGGCAGGAGATAAGAATGATGTTCTGTCCTGCAAATCCCATCCTCACCGGCCATCTCCCTGTCTGAAGCTGGAGTTTAGATTAACTGACTATGGAGTTCCCAAGGCCATAGTGAAGATCATGACAGACAAGTAGGAAGGCAGCAGAATGTGGGTATCCCTGATGGCTATGGAACACGGTGTGGGCTGAGCTGATTCTCCAGGCCCCATGTTCGGTGCAGATGGATTCTCTTCAAATCCTGTCTGATCAGCCTGTTTGTGTCCTGCTTTGTGAGGGTAAAATCTGTGGGTGGGGTAAATGATGGCAGAGTTTCCATAGACAGGTTGGAAAGACGGCTAAAGTCTTCTGAATATTGCAGCAGTGGCCGGTCTCTGAAGGGTATGACGAAGTGCTGCCAATGGTGTCTGGCAGGGGTCTAGCATAGCAAGGAAGATGATGATCTTCCCTCAGACAGTTCTCATGACCTTGGACCCTGCCTACAGACAATCCAATCATGGCATTGATAAAATCTTCTGGAACGACTTGTTCCACAACTGATCCAGAAGGAACAAAACCGAAAGCATTAGAGATATCCAATAGTCATGGAGGGAGATAGTTGCTCAAAATATTGTTTGGGTTTGGTTTTGGCTGAAAAGCATATCTCCAACCAGGATGTGAAGTGGTGTGTTCGATTGTGCAGGGATCGTGCATGGAAGTTCGGGCAGTCATCCGCCACATCAAGCCGCAAGTGTGTTGAACTTGTGGATGTAATTCTGATCATTAGAATGCTCGTACATGGCAGGAGAAATTTGGTTCAGAATATTGAGCAGGAGTAGCACAACTTGTTTCAAGTTTTAGGATGTTTGGTTACTAATCTGAGTCCATGGATTGTCATGCCTTTTAGGTAGTTTTCTTGGAGCTGTGTTCAAGTCGGGTAGCCATTCTCATGCTTCAAAAATTCCAGGTTGTTACTGTCTTCACAGATCTTCAGAAAATTGAAGTTACCTGGGAATATACTTTTTTGGGAAAGGTAAGACTCTACGTTGACATTTAATGCTGTGGCTGGAGAAACTTCAATTGATTGAGGGATCCCAGTAAGTGTATGATGGAAGAACCAATGCATATGCTAAATGGGCCTCACAAGTCAAGCCCAACTAGCAGGCTCATCTCTAGAAGGCAACGATTCTGATTAGCATACAAGGCAAATTTGTTTGTAGTATGAAAAGCCAAATGCAAGGTGCCAAGGTCAGAGAAATGGCTGTGTCCTGTTCTGGGGTTTGTGATGGTCGGCTGCCCAGCCGTGACCCTTGAAAGTAGGTTGTGGAAATTGTCTTGGAGGAAAGCTTCATTGGAAACTACTACAAGAAAGAATTTCAGATTTCAGGCAGGTACCTGGCTTGGAAGGATGTAGTTTTTTGAAATGGGTTGCACCTTTGTTGGTCCTAAAAAGAGTAAACAGGGGTTCTGGCACTATAATTTATTCGTGTCCCATCTGGCATCATTCTTCTTCTTAAACAGAGACTTGTAAGCAAGGAGACACAATCCAGTTGCAGCTTGAAATAGCAGATGTAGTTGGGAGTTAGACTGGTACTGGTAAAAGCTATTCTTGATACAAAATGAGTGATGACTAGTTTTTTCAATCCATTTTTGCTTGATATTAGATTTTGCTTTTGCTGTCTGATGCCTTTCTGGTTGACATGAACATAGGTACCAAGTTTTGCCAAATTACTTGAGATGTGGAGAAAAAAGGAGATGAATGCCTTCGGCCTAGTCTACAGTTGGTTCCTTGCTAAGGTACAAACTCACTAGCTATGTTTTCTGGATCACTTTCAGTATTTATGCTGTTTATTTGTCGTAGTTAAGACACTATTGATGCATTTGATTTGTTCTGTTGAAGGTTGGTGAGAAGCTGGAGGTCCTTCCTGGATCAGAGTTCCGGATTGCGTATGAGGAGGCTGTGGCATGTGACGCCAAAGTTTTTCTAGGAGACCGTCCTGTTCAGGTAGGTAGGTGCCCATTGCCAGCTTTGTACATGATCTCAATATGCATTACATGGTTTTTTTCCCTTTATATCACAGGCATGAACTCTGCTATAAGGATAGACCGTCTTTTTGCTCTTGCTATGAGAGTGAGGAAAATTGGTTTTGGTGTTTCAGGATAAGCAGGCTCTGTTTGGTTCGTAAAAACATCCTCTCATTCCTTAAAGATCTCAATCCCAACAAGATGCATTTCCATCACTTTTTATTTCAAAAGTTCATGCTCTCATACATCAAGATACAACATATAATGGCCAGTTGATTTGCAGCTAATGTAGAGACCTGCAGATTACGCTGCAAAGGACATGGGCGAGAATGAGCATGTGGCACAAGGCAAAGTTCCTCTGCAGCTTGTTGTTGGGCTCTGTCTTCATGCCCAGTGCTAAGGAGCTTGCCACAATGGTGAGTATATTTGTGGCATAAAAGGGAAAGTGTTTACAAGTCAGTAAGGTGATTTGGTTGGAGTGCACTAGAGTTAAAAGTACTGTGTTGGGATCTCCTAACTGCAGTCTAAGCCTTCAGAAATCCTATGATAAGGATTTCTCTCAAGGCAGGTTCATGACTAATTCTGTGAATCCGATCAAATTTATCTTCCAACAGTATCCCCAATATCTGTGATAATCACGTTCCCTTTCAGTTTACCAGGTCATCCCAGATTGTTGTGCTGTGTTGACTATGTTGGATACACCAGATCAAAAGACTCTGAACTCATGAAATTCCAGTGCTTGAAAGTTGTGAATCAACTGATCAGAAGTGTGGATTGGCAGATGGAGAAGATGGAGCAAAATGATGAACTTACATACATGATTCAAGAATTGAGCAAGACATTTCCAACTCTTGCTGATACTCTCATTCATGAGCGTGACTCGTAAGTACGACTGATTCCTCATGGTAGCTATTTCCTGACGACCTCCAACATGGTCCACCTGTCATATTGTACAAAGTTGTCTTCAGACATTGGTGGCTTAAGTGGTCATAACCAGTCTGCTGCATTTGTATGTCCATTAAGTCAAGTCTCTCCAAGGCAAAGAGGAGAATGTGAGTACTGGGACAAAGCACACTAGGGGGACACACATGACCAACATTGTCATGCAGAGACAGGCAACCTGAAGAGTGTTCTGATCTTTCGAAATGGTGGGCCAGGTATATGGTGGCGAGTCTGCACAGTGTTGCACAGCACTACTCAACTGTTGTAGCTGTTGTTGGAAAAGGTCACCTCTTGGGCATAGCAGCCAATTGGGAAAAGGAAATTTGTGTGAGCCACTTCCCCCTCCCCACAACAGGAAAACTTGCTTCATCTTGTGCATTTTCTTTCCATTGCCCTTCCTTTCAAGCAAGGTTCTGACTTTCTGTAAACCGCACAGGGGAGAAGGCTAACTTAGTTTTTTGTCTTGTCTCTGTTTACCAATTTGGAAGGCAGTCATCATCATTTTTAGAAATTTTGAAAGTGAACGCAAGTGCTCTGCACAAAGTGATGACCACAATGTAGACAGGACTCTGGTCAAAGCCAGTGTGAATGAGAGCCACGTTCCTTGCCGGTACTGGACCTAAATGTAGATATTGGTAATGGTTTGCTGTATGCAAACCATTATGCAAAAATATTCAGTGCAAAATTGAAGCATGAAAGGCAGCTATAGATTGGTTTCTCTGGGAGTACTTCAAAGACAGAATATGGTTATGTGCTGAGTTTTCCTGCGTTGAAGGTCTAGTACTGTGCAAGTTTTGGGTGATGAGGTGGTGCCAAAAAGTCCAGCTTCATGAAGATTCTCATGTGTGCAGGTGGAGTCTTTGATGGCAGTGCCAAAGCAGGAATCCTCAAGAATACTAGGATATGTGAGAAGCTGGGGCGCAGCTGTTTTAGCTGTTGGTGGGTTGGCAATTGTTGGAGGAGTACATTTTATGCGGAAGAGATAAGTTCTAAAAATTCTTTGGATGCACCACTGACACATTATACTTCTGACGTTGTGGACTTGCTATTGTTTACATCATCCCGAAGTGTCGGTTTGACCATCCATGGTCCTGGTGGAGCCTATGAGCCTAGGAGCCTTAGAACTAAAGCCTTAGAAACATTTGGAATCAGACTACGTATATTTTGGATAGGCCGGACTGTCTTGATAAAGACAAATGGATCCAAACTTGGCATAGTCTTTGAAAGCAACATCCTTAGTACGATTGTTAGTTAAAACTCTTAGTGGGTGTTGATTACAGGGAAATAGCCAAATCTGCATCTACACTTTATGGAGATAACAGAATTCTTCTTCAGAAAGGGGGTTTTTAAACCAGTCAACCTTCACACCAACTGTTAAAAACCATGAGCGATTTGAGAACTCAGCTCAGTTTTCCGGAAACATACCAGCAAGCTACTTGTATCCACAAGAAAGATCAAGGATTTAAAAAAATCCAACCAGCAGATAGCCGACCAAAATTTCGAAGATAAAGATTCCAAATTGGAGACCAGTTGTTTTCCAAAAACATGGAAGTGGTTGCCAGTCTCACCTACATACTATCCAGGAACTGCGTTGGCTGATTCTTATAACTCTTTGAGCTGCCTGAAGCTTCTTGAACGACGTGAACGGTCGCACCTGAACGGTTTGACTTCGTTGAATTGAGCAAATACACAGAAACAAAGACTTTTGCTTACCTTCTCTATGTGCTGGTCTCTCTCTTCATTATCTAGGCCCCTCGAGGCTATGGCAAACAACATCTTATGAGTACATTCCTATACAGGGCAAAGTTTTGCTGTGTCCTGCACTCAACGCCAATCCCTAAAATCTATCCTTGGATGTCTCCTCTAACCTTCCCTCTATTTCTGTCCCTGTTTCTTGTACCTGTCACACCAAACCAAGCAAACACATGAACAATTTTGCAAATAATATCAGATCCCTTCCTGAGTGTACATGTCAGGCAGTGTCTCTCTTGGGGCCTCAACTTCAACAAAATACAAGAGAAAAAAGTCCACAGGCTGAATGCTCATCACAACCCACAACCTTAGAGGGATCAAGACCTTGTCGACAGATGCAGAAGCAACTTCATTGACATTATGCTTGTGATTGATGACTGTCTTTAGAGTGAGGGCAGCCACCACAAGTGGAGGCATTTATAGGGGCACCTTCCCTGGGGCAGCCACCACCAGGTCTTTCACACCTCCCACATTCACCTCCATCTTACACCAGTTTATCTGTCCCCATCCTCCAGAATTAGCGACCCCATCTTCAAATTGGCCTTTCTTCACATGTGCAATATGAGGACTTAAAGCCTGTGATGCTGTTCTCAAGTATCTCACATTTTTAGCTCAGAAGCATAGCATCTACCAGCACCACTGCCACTCCCCTATACCCAACCAATCCCCACCAACTTTGCAAAATCTGGAGGCTGAGCCTAAAGCCCTGGCCACGTTGGGGTCTAACTGCTGGGCAGCTCACACAGAGCAAGTTGACTGGCCACATATATGTATATAAGGTCTTAATGTAGAGCAGGAATAGGGTGGGATGTCATAGTGGCACGTCATCTTCGCCACATCATCATAGTCATTTTTTTGGCTGTCCAAAAAAAAAGCGAAAAACAACTAAAAGGCTAAAAGGCTCACTTCACCCTAAAAGGCTACTGCTTCTTTCCAACGGTGCTTGAATGAGGCAAAAGTACTGAGCGATCATACTCTTACATTAAGTTTTTGATTTGACAAGGGACTGCCAGAGGAGCTCATGTCGTCTAAATCCGGTGAAAGTACCATCGGAACATATGCATACCTTATATTTTTACATTTGTGTCTAAATTTTTTCACATAAAATATATTTCCAATAAAAAAGAACATTGTTCTCATAAGTTGTCACTAGTAGTGCGGAGCAACGCGTAGCTCTTGTTTATGTTATGAAGCTGACAATCAAGTTGTAGCCCAGTGTTAATGGGCATACCACCTCAGAAGTGGTTGTGGATTCAATCCACGGATTGTTATCACAAAGGTGTCCGTCCACCTTCCTGCCGGGGTTAAGAGACACCATAATCTAGGTAGATTAATAGGCGTCATATATTATATTATTATATTATGTTATGAAGCTTGAGTTCATATTGTTAAGTTTTCACATGGTCAATTTTCATGGATATTAGTTCTCTAGATATAATATGATCCGTTACCTAGATTCTATGTGCTTCCAATTTTGTGAAAAACAAAAAAATGTTAGAGGTTAAGTAATTGCAATGAGTCTCGTGCTTGTAATTGTCATCCAATATACGATTTATAATTATTTTTTAATCCCTTTTATTTTTCTTGTCATACTTTTTTTTGTTATTTTATGCCGATTTTATTTTCATCTTGTTCATCGGATCTTATACTTTTTTTTGAAATTTTAATTCAGTAATTTCATGACCTATGTTGAATAAAATATCACGACGTATCTTTTCAAATCTCTTTTGTTTTGTTGTTTCATTTATTGTTTTTATTTGCAAAACTTTGATATGCAACATGATCATGCATCTTCTATCAATTAACAAAGAGTCACTCTTTATAGATGAAAACAACTTTGTAGTCAATGTTCTTCCCAATCCCTAACAGCACAATGATGGATATTTCTTTGTGGAGACAATTGCCTCACGAAATATTGATAAGAGTTCTTGCTTATTTGCCACTCCCTTGTTTATTCCGGTTTCGATGCGTATGTAAGCGATGGCGTTCTATAATTTACTGCCCAGATTTTCTGAAGATTGTTGCAGAGACCAAAACTCCATCGTTTGGGTTTGGTCCAGCTGTTTCTTATGTCTATGATTGGGAAGGTTTTCAATGGTTAGCATATGATTCCGCAGCAAAGAGGTGGCAAATAATGCCATCTCTCTCTCTTTGCTTTGAATCAAAAATGATTAGGTCAAAGATAAAGTTTTGTGCAGAAGCTAGAGGACTCTTATGTTTGCTAGAAGTTGGCAACTTTGATCTTGTCAAAACTCTTACAATTTGGAATCCAATCACTAATGAATGGAAGGACTTACCCTCTTTCATCCATCAATGGTCATATCCACTTGTAAGACATATGTTTGTAGATGACACTACCAAGTCATATAAGATCATTTTGGCAGGGAATCAAAATTATGAAGTTGAAGATGAGAGATATCTGACCACCGAGATATTTGATTCAACATCAGGTTTATGGAAAGAAGGCGGAAAGCTCTTACCACAATTAAGGTTCCCATTCTCAAGCGGCGCAATATGTCATGGCCTTCTCTATCATTTGGCAAGTAGACCGACAACAATGTACGACGTATTGGTTGAATATGATATAGAACAAGATATATGGAGTGAGATCCCTCATGTCATTCCAATGGACGCTTATTGCAGTCAGTCCCTTTTCGTATTTCAAGGTCGTTTGTTGATGATGATGCACATCCTTGCTGGTAGTACTGGCTCAGCCGGTTGTGGCGTCTTTTCTTTAGATTTCAATACAAAACAATGGAGTATATTAATAGAACTACCACAAGAGATATATTCAAACTTTGCATATATCGAGGGTTGTGTGGCATTTGGTGGTCAGCTATGCGTAACCGGTAATTCATCAAACAGAGATTTGATTGTGGCAGTCTACGACGGGGGCCAAGACGTTTGGATATGGTTACCACCATGTCCTCTCATTGGTTTCAATTGTGCTGAACGACATACTACATTTTCTTTTCAACCCAACTTGCATGCAATTAAATTATAGCTTGAACCCTAATTCCACTGCTAGGTTTTGAAGCAAAAGATTCAGGAAGGGAATTTCTGGATCTCGTAAATTTTGCAATCCCTGCTCACAATTTTATTTTTATAATTTTGATATACATTCAATTTCCAAAAAGTACAGATTCAATTTTAGTCTTTAAAATAAATTATATCAGTAAAATCAATGTATAATTACCTAAATCATAGCATCTGATGTAGCAATAAGACTGAAATTCATATCAAACAATATGGATTTAATTTTGAAACAGCTATAACATGGCCAATGTGATTTTTCAAAGCCGCATTAAAGAAATGATTGTTGTTTGCTAATAAGATTTTTTTATTTCTGGTGAGATATTCTCATTTATTAATAACATAATATGAGATCATACCACGTGTTTTTTCTTCTTTTGTTTTGTTTTTGTTTTTTATTTTTATTTTTTGGTAAAATACTGCCGCAAGTGGCCTCCTACGTATTCTACCCACCGCCCCAAGTGGCAAAAAAACGAGTTGGCACCTCCAGAAAAGGTCGCTATATGACATGTGGCATATTTTAAGATGTCCACAATGGCAGTCATATGGATTTTCTGGCATCAACCTCTCGTTCATTCTCCTGTTTTGGCGAAAAACTAGCAAAGAAAGAAAGAAAGAAAGAAAAAAAAAAAAAACTTTATTTTCCTTAATGAGGTAGGAACCCACAAACGCCACTCCCCCCCAAAAAAAAACAAAAAAAAAGAGCCTTATGGCAAAAACTTTCCAAGGAAAAAAATGTGGGATTGTACATTTATGATTGCACATTGAGAACAGCCCTACCGTTTTAGGTGATATTCAGCCTAAAAGCACCAAAATAAAGTGGGCTGTGACACCCCTTTGCAAAAAACAATGAGAAATGACAAGACGCCATCAATATATGAAGCAAGGCAATTTGTTTTGTTTTGTTTTGTTTTGTAGCGTCGTTGAGATCTCCCAAACCGGCTCCAGCATGGTGCTTTGTGCCGTTGGAAAGCCGTGGATGAGTTGGGGAACATTGACTTGGTCTCATAATTTGTGGACATGTGGTGTAGGAGATAGCGAATTTCAAATACTTTTGATTGCTGGAAATTCTTGGAAAGTGGGCTTTCCTAGAGCAGTGATTGGCCCTTCATGTGGGAGAGATGGAATTTCAAGTACTTTAGGTCACCGAAAATTCGTGAAAAATAGCAAAGTGGGCTTTCTTGGAACAATGGTATGAGATGTCTCCTACATATAAATATATATGACGCAAACCGAAGTCAACGTAAATAAGAGCATCTTCCCCTTGCGGGTACTGCCCCTTTCGGGGGTGGGCTACATCTATGAAGCTCGGCTTACTACGTGCCCAATTGGCCGTGTTTTACCGAGATAAGTCTCACCGAGAGAGGTCTATTCCCTGAAGACTTATCTAATAGCTATTCAAGTACTTTTGGTCGCCGAAAATACGTGCAAACAGTGAAGTGGGCTTTCCTAGAACAATCATGATTGAATTACTACTCTTCACACATGGGCTTCGACATTGGAGATGCACTTGGATACATAGGGATTGCACTTGGATTTAGATGAAGGCACTTGGGCCAAGAGCAGAGGCTACCCTAGAGGTCGCACTTGGCCTCGACATAAGAGACGCATTGGGATACATATGAGATCTTGCACTTGGGCTTAGTTGACACTGGACACTTGGGCCAACGGCACAAACTACCCTAGAGGTCGCACTTGGGGCCTCAACATAGGAGACGCACTTGGTTACATAGGAGATTGCATTGGGCTTAGATGACATCATACACTTGGGCCAATGGCACATGCCACCCTAGAGGTTGCACTTGGGCCTCAACATAGTAGACGCACTTGGATACATAGGAGATTGCATTGGGCTTAGATGACACCAGACACTTGGGCAACGGCACAGGCCACCCTAGTTCAAGATGAATATAACTCATTAAACATTAATAATACTTAGAGCTTGACTAAACTCCATGAGGGACGGCTTGCCGTTGGGTGCAAATGGTCCTTTCGTATTAAATATGATCCTAATGGTTCCATCGATAAATACAAAGCACGTCTAATTGCCATAAGGTATACTCAATTGTATGGCATAGATTTTTTTGCTAGTATTTAAAACAAATTCCTTACGGTTATTATTAGCATTGGCAGCCTACTATGACATGGACATAGTTCAAATGGACGTTAAGACGGCCTTTTCACATGGGAATTTACAAGAAGAATTATGTATACGTCAACACGCGGGATTTATTCGTCAAGGGAAAGATCCATTAGTATCTAAACTCAATAAATCGATTTATGGATTGAAACAAGCATCACGGGCATGGTATCAAAAGATAGATGCACATTTACTGCTCACTAATTTTCAGAAATGCATTGCAGATAGTAATGTTTATTACAAGCAAGTCACCACTAACTATATTATATTGGCACGGTATATGATCTCTTTATCTTTACTAACGAGTCTAAGGGATTACTGAGTGAAGTAAGAGAGTGGTTAGAATCTAATGATGTACAAAACATAATTAAGTCATGGTCTAGGCATCGAAGTTAAAAGAGATAGAACATTAAAAACCATCCCAGTCAATCCATATACATTAGGGATATTCTCAACAGATTTAAAATGGATAAATTGTAAACCAGTGAGTATCCCATTAGAGATAGGTCTAAAATTAACTAAAGAACAAAGTCCACAATCTAAAGACAAAGAAGAACTTATGAAAAATGTCCCCTACAAAGAAGTTGTTGGAAGTTTGGTTTTTGCTACTGTATGACTTGCTGAAGACCCGACATTCCTTTTTGCTACAACTAAGACAAGAGTCCCCGACATTCCTTTTTGCTATGAGTTCCACAAGACACCGACATTCACTGGACCTTAAAGAAACTTTATTTTTATTTTCATCCATAAGTCAAAGTAACCTTGGGCACTCAAGGGTTAATAAACTAAGAAAATTTTAGATATGTATTATGGAATGCCCCCCCCCCCCAACATGCCATTGTGGCAAGTAAGGTGGTGGGGAGCCAGAGGGCGAGCTGTTTCCAAAACTGCCATAATGGCATGTGGGGGCCCATTCCACAGCGTTAAGGATTTGCGTTTGCCGCCCTCTCATTGGCTTGCAATCCATAATCAAGCATATTATGTTTCATAATGTGCCAGTGCAAATGGCATAATGTGCTAGTGGCAATAGGCCTAGAATTCTACTTTTTAATCCTCCTCCAAGTCGCCATACTAAGTAGGCAAAATCCTCAGCGTGAACAGAAGAGACAACATGGGGTGGCCAAAATACATAGGTAGGGCCGAATCCTGGCCGAATCCTTGCCGACTTGTGGACTGAGCATGAGTGTATCCGCTAGTTTACAGCTTCTATACGAGAAATTTGAAGGATCATGAGCTCCAAAAATCTGCCGAGGTTGCAAGGATGTTTTCTACGAGTGTGTATAAGTTTGTGGTGACTCATTTGAGACTTGAGAATTGCGTGGGTCCGTGACCGTTTAGCAATCCAGCCAGGTATGGCGCGCAAAGATGGCATGCCGGCAGTTTCCCAAACAAGCTCTCAATCACATGGAAAGTTGAGTGCAGCACTCTCTACCCCCTTCGATAACCGTGGCCTTGCGCTGGGAGCCGCTATATTAGCTCCAACAGATACCGCCGCATGTGAAAGCATGTCAGTTGTTTCAAAGCTCTTTGGCACCGGTGGTGGTCCGTCCCCGGCCAAGTCTCAAAAAGAGATTCCAGTGATAGACTTTGCGGAACTAGAAAGTAACGAGCGATCCCGCATCATAGCTGAGGTGGGGCGTGCATGCCACGAGTGGGGAGGTTTTTAGCTGTTGAATCATGGGGTCTTGATGCAACCGTTGATGGACCAAATTAAAGAATTATTTTCTTCACCAATGGAGGAGAAACTTGCTTATTCTCAACTCGTTAGCGGAAATCTAGTGCAGCTTGAAGGCTACTGCCCAACATACGGACCCTATGACTTCGTCTTCCGAGAAAACACCCTCTTGAATTTACTGCCAGCTTCCCGGCGAGACTACAGGTGGTGGCCTAAGAAACTAGCCTCACTCAGGTGCGTGATGGGGGCAGACAAGCCTATTTGAAATATTTCTGGATATTGTAATAAGATGGGAGTCTAAACTTCGAAGTAAGAATCCAATTGGTACCTTTGAAGTATTTTAACACATGAGCTACTAACACGCTGTTGCTGTCCATCTCGGTGCTGTCACTAAATGGCAGTGAGACAGTTGATGCATATGCAACAGACTTGCAGAAGCTCCTAGAAACGCTTTTGGCTTTGCTCTCGGAGAGTTTGGGCTTGCAACCACTGTCCTTGCAGGTGGCTATCGGTCATTCTACCCACTCGGACATGCATCAGTTATGCTACCATGGTCAACCTCAGGATCATGAATTTGAAGTGTTGCCGACACATAGTGATACTGGCCTCATAACAATTCTCTTGGCAAAAGAAGTAGAACATGAAGCTTTGCAAGTTCTAAATCCGGAGGGTGAATGGGTGACTATAAGACCCATGCCGGGAGCTCTTATTATCTTCCCTGGAGACCAACTACAGGTACAAGCCTGCACGCGTAGTAATTTTAGCAGTTGATTATTCTGATCACCAATAGACAATGTACCCAATAATCGATTAACATGTAACGTCTGGCTTTGGTCTTCCCCTGCGGGTGGTTCATGTCAAATTCTGTTGGAATACAATTTCATAAGCTTGACATTGAATGTGAATCCTACAGATGCTCACTAATGGAAGAACCAAGAGCTCTACGCATCGTGTGATAATGGGGCCTAACACTCGCTGTTCCGCTGCCACCAGCTTTGAGCTTCCTCCAGACATGAAAATTACTACCATGCCTGAGTTAATTGATCAAGACCATCCCCAACAATACAGAAGTTACTCACTCAACAAACGAAGGCCGTTCATGGCTAAGGGTGAATTTATGGTGGGAAAAGACTTTTGTAGAGTGGAGCCTATTTCTGTTTCGTAATAAATCACTGAGGACCTACTCACAACCGACTCACACACATCATTGTGTGTGTGTGATGTAAGAGAGAGAGAGAGAGAGAGAGAGAGAGAGAGATCTACTGTTCATATAATGTTGATCATTGGAGTTTGAGACAACAGAAGTATAACACAGATCTAATGGTTTGCAAAACTATTGTTCAAATGTAACCGATTAGAACCAATGTAGCTATTCATACAACCAAATAGCTCTAGCACTTCACACAGGTTTACAACAGTTGTGTATGTTCACCAGACTAGATGAATCCCTAGACTAATGAGATTATCACATCATTCTAATACTCTCCCTTTATATATCCGGATCTTGAAATCTTCTCAAGACCAAGTAAGAATTCCTCCAAAAGCTTCTCTCCAATAATCATGCTTTAGTTTTGGGCAGTGGCTTAGTCGATACAGCCTGAGGAGAAGATCATTTCCTATGCTTTTATTCTTATGCTACTTCTAGAGTTTTAGCTCATTTCATTAAAATAACAACACAAAAGTTGTCTCGGCTAGTGTTTCCTTGGGGGAAAAAAAAAGCACACAAAAAAAGAAATTTGATAGCACTTAATATATTATACTCATTTGAGTATGCAGGATTTTCGAGGTATGTACCAGTGGTGTGTGGGTACATTGTTTAGACATACCCTGCGAACCTGGGCACTACGCTACATCTATAATCTTGGTTTTTTTGTTGGTAATTTCCTCTTGATTATCTTGATGGTTTCCTCTGGGGATGGCCTAGGTAATTTCCTCTTGGATTACCTCTCCCTCCCATGCCATTGTTATTATTATATCTACCAAGTCACACCTCACGCGCTTCGTTCCCTCACATCCTTTATTACTAATAAGCGATAATTTGAATCCAACCCCTCTCCGGTGGGCCTAGGTACCCTAGGTACCTCTATTTGCCTCCTTGGCACCTGTTTTCTTATAGGGGCCATCCCCGAAATGAGGCAGTAGCAGTGAGGCGAAGTGGCTCTTAGTTACACCGGTTTCGGCAGAGTCTTCTCTCTCTCTCTCTCTCTCTCGCTACCAAGTCTCCCTTAATTGCCTTGTCCTCGGAACAGCTAACTTGGATGGGGACTTCAATTTGAAAGTCTTTAACCGGGTTTAAAGTACTGGATGAGGTTGATACCAAGCAGCCAGATAGGCTAGCTGACCTTGTATGCGGTTGAGTCTGAATGTCGTGTGAGTGAAAAATATGGTACTTTGAATGATTTTTGCCAATCCTAAAAAAACTCAAGCCACCATGGTGGCAATGACAAGAAATTATGGTTGGCCCTTCAACGTCTGCATGAGCCCAAAAAATGTCAGCAAATACAAGTACCAAGGACTACTAAGAGTGCAATGGTGACTTCAACCATTGATATTTGTCAAAACCTCTCAAACTCACTACAATACCATAAGCAGAAACTATAGGTCTAACATCGAGGGGTTTGAAAGGACAAATGAGTTATGAAGGTGTTTACCATACACAAATTCAGCACAAAAAAAAACTCATTCGCTTCTTATCTAATACCCATGTGGAAGGTGGGACAACCAGTGTTGTGCGGGTATCATAATTTTAATATACTAGGCATGGTAGGTTATGGAGAGTTGCTTTGTAATTCTGATATCATTCTAAGTATTGTGGAATGACAAGTTTGCAAGTAATAGACTGATATAAGCATGTCCCTTAGATACGTACAATATATGGTATCATTTGTATGCGTTCATTTTTTTATATTAGTTGAATATCAACACGGGTATCGATACTTTTCACCACTATCATATATACTCAAAATGCACCAAATTGAACAAAGATTTCATTGTTGAACCCAATTTTGGGCAATGCAAACCCATTCAACATGAAAGATGAAACATAATAAACATAACATGCAACTTTCAAAAGAACATACAAAAGATTGTACACAATTGAGGGGCAGAATGCAAAGATTGTTGTGTGCATGTCATTCAGAAATGCATAAATATGCCATAGTCCAACAAAAGAGATATTCTACTAAGTAGAAGTCGTCCACTCCCATTATGTGCCTTTAGTGTCTGCAAGACCCTACCCAGTTTGCACAACCAAATCTCAAGCAATCTGTGCCTACAACATGAATTCTAAGCTCTCAGAGCCGCACAATACTGGTAGCAGCCTGATACGAAATGGGAGCCCCAAACCCTAATCCATGGGATACCATGGGTTTTCGACCTACCACTTGCCGGACTGGTAAGTTCTCAGAAAAACCTGCTGATACCTACTATTGATACCCGTGAAGACGGGCAAGTATAAGTTAATTCACTATAGAACTTATTCCAACGTTCCAAGTTACCTGAGATTATTTTCACGGAGAGATACTCCAATACTGAAATGAGTAAATTTATGTAATTAAAGGTTGGCATCATCGTCTGTATCATTCAACGAGGCACGCACCAGAAGGCAGCGGCCATGGCCGCTTCGCAATGCGTGCACCACCCTGCAGGAGCGTCTCTAAGGCCAGCTCGTGCAGGCCATGTGTTCCTGTCACCGAAGCCATGTCCGGTGCGCATCAAAGAAGGGGTGGGGTGCATGGAGCAGGCCGTGGAAAGGGTATTCTTGAGCAAAAGTCATGTTCGTCGTTTGCATGTGAGTAGATGTCATCCGTGCCGTGCTCTCTGCTTCTCCTCGGACTATTTGTTGGTGGGTTTCTTGCATATCCCACATAATAACTCTTCTACACAATCGTGCCCCATAATGCACTTTTTGATGTCTTCTGGGGCTTATCTGACAATTGTCAGTGTGCCGGCTTGTGATATAATTTGACTCACGGAAAGACATTAATTCATGTATGCCTATAGTTAGTCAAGCATCTGATATCAATTTCTAAGGCATTCCCCCGATCGATATCACCGCGGGTGCTTGCGTGTTGCTGCGAGTACTCTATCAATATCTGCAACTAGTCATTGCTGTTGTTACAGCTGACCATGATGATTGAACTCTCTATACACTGTTAAGGCACTCCGACTCCGGCAATTTTGCACATTCTGAATTTGTGAATTACTCTAGACACCGGAACATGAGTTGTTTCCTGAGTCTTTATTCTATAGGATTCACCGCATACCTTGCAGCTGTAGTGAGCTCGATTTTTATGAGAGTTCACATTTGCAGATCAGGGCGAGGTGTATGAAAGCAGGGCGACTTGAGATAGATTGCGGTGAAGAAAAGAAGAAGGGCATTGTTATTACCGGCGCAAGCAAGGGGCTTGGCTATGCTCTGGCTCGTCAATTTCTGGCTGGCAAGAATAGTGTGGTTGTATGTGCCCGCAACGAAGAGCAGTTGGTGGCTGCCATAGTTGCCTTGCAAGCTGAATTCGAAGGTGCCACCATCCATGGAATGCGTTGTGATGTCTCAAGTGTAGCAGATGTTGCTGCCTTTGCCTCCTTTGCAGCCGAGAAGCTTGGCATCATCCATATTTGGCTCAACAATGCTGGTATAAATTTGCATACTTCTTCCACACTTTTTGTCAGGGTCAGGCAATTTGCATGAGTGCTGTGGAAGAGTGCACTGGTTGTCTGTGAGCTGTAAAGTTACCCGAAAACAAGAGGGCCCCCAGCCACAGCAATCTAATTCTGGCAGACAGACAGTAATTGAGGGGGCAGAAAATGTATCTCTTAGGGATGAATTTCTAACAAGAGGAATGGTGCATGCAGGGGAGGTGACAGGAAAGAAACTACTAGCAGATTTGGAGGCCTCAGAAATAGTGCGTGTCAGCGGGACCAATGTGGTGGGGTCATTGCTATGTTGCCGAGAAGCTATTCGCCTCATGCGCCTGCAGCCACCTAGTGCTGTGCCCATTTACCACATCTTTAACATGGGCTTCTCTAGCTGGGGTGCCAACTTCACAAAGTCGGCATGCACTCACAAGACTACAAAGGTTGCCTTGACACAGCTTACGCGGTCTTTAACAGAGGAGCTTAAAGATGCAGGTATAGGCCGACTGTCCTGGCCGTAAGCTTAGCTCCACCATGAGATTGCACTGCCACTATGTTGTGTTCAAGGGGTAGACACTCCTCCAGTGTGGTTGCAAGTGCTAAAGGGACTGCATATGATTGCCAATGCTATGGGTGGATGGGCCAGGTTTGAGCAGTGTTGGGGTGCACAATTTATCACCAGGAATGGTGTTGACAGATCTGTTATTGAAAGATTCTACACCAGTGGCCCGCCGATTTTTCAACACGCTGGCAGAGGAGCCACAGACAGTCGCCACAAGCTTAGCCCCTCGCATATTTGCAGTGCAAGGAACAGGGCAAAGTATTGCTTATCTGTCTCCAGCCTCTGCATTTTTCAAAGTAGCTCTGGGGTTCCCACAAATAATATCAGGTGGTCGGTTTTTTGACAAGGATGGAAATCGGGTTATGGTTGAGGGAAGCAGATATCAAGAAAATGGCATAAAAATATCTTAGCAAGGGTTAGTCTCCAACTCTTTTTGTCATTTGTCCATGTCTCTCTTCCAAATCCCTGAGACTAAGCGGTACTCATGGCAATCCATTTTTTTCTTCAAATTAACAAAGTGCACCTCAAGAGCCAGCTGTGACGTTCGTATCAAAACCTGAACAACCATGGCAACCATGTAAAGCCTGCTGTATCTGCTGGTGAAACAAAGCAAGCTGCATTTAACAATGAGTTCCTCTTTGGACTGTATCCATGACCTATCTCTACACTGTCTACATAACTGCATCCTGAAATCATGAAATTGTAGTCTGCATCTTTGTCAGCAATGGTCGAATTGTTGTACAACGGATGCAACATCTTAATAGGAGCGTTAATCTTTGCGCTGGTACCCGTTAGAGCAAATTCAAGCCAAAGCAACCAATTTCAACATAACCTTTTGGCTAAGTTAAACAGTTTGCAATCTCAATGTTTTCATGAACCGAGAGCGAAGCTTACTAGGGCCTGGTGGCTTGAAACCATCCAAAGCTCTTGCTGAACTCCAAACTTTCTTATCATATTACGCCACAGACAAGATTCTTCATGCAGAGACGAGAAGTTCTTGTAAAGATCTACAAGATCCCCGTCCCCACGTTCACCTCCGCCATGCCCAATCCCTAGTCCCCAATTTGGATTGCGCGAATGATCATCACTCCCGGACAGCAATCTGATCGGCCTTGCCGATGTCGTGGGTCCCATAGTTTGCAAGCTCTTCTCTCTCATCGCCAATTGTCCCAGCAACCAGTTCTAGCGCTGCAGAAGAGCTGTTCTCAGTAGCGTGGGAACAAAAGGCAGAGCTAGGCCGGGTGCACAGCAGATAACCCGGTCCGCCACGTACACGGAGTCGTGTATGCCTGCCACACGGCGTCCCGTGTCTCGCTAATGCATATATCTTTTACCCAACTTCTCCATCTTTCATTCTGAGCGGACAAGATATGGTCGATCTGTATCCTGCGGTCCGCATCCCGGACGGTTTATGCGCGTTTAGTTGTATTTAGTGGTTCATTAGTAAAGCTATTAGATGGTTAGTGAGTTTTAGGCTCGGTTTAGTTACTTGTTAGTGAGTCTTTAGTGGGTAAGTGAGTAGTAGTCTATAGTGTCGCAGAGAGTCTCGGTGGTGGGAAGAAGAGTGGGAGGCTATGGCGAGTCTTAGTGTGTGTGCGCTGCAACGACCAACATGCGACCTGCACTGTGCGCCGGGCGCGTCTTTCTTGTATGTTACATCCCCTCTGGTGCATGTATCGATGAATTTGATGGGACAATTGTTGCCGTTTTGAATGTTTGTGTTGCTCTCCCAAACAATTCTGCCTGCATTGATTTTACTGTTGCTTAATCTACTCACAGCATTTGCTTGTATCTGATCTATGAAAGATCTATAGAGAATGTTCAATTTGAATTGTCGAATTTTGTTCTTTGTAGATCTGAATTGTGCTTTCACTCTTCCAGTTTGGACTCCGGACATATCATTGTCCGAAAAATGCATCGGAGATGTTCCCTATCCCCAGCATTGCATCTTCTACAGGAATGTTGTATAGTAGTCAAGCAGTTCGTCAACCACACCTTGGTTCCTGAAATAGGCGTCTGTACAGCTTTTATTTACCGGGTTGTACGTTTGTACTAGAATTCGCTCAGCGCTTCGATCAATGTACAAAGTATCAGATAATGCTATCACATCAGCTAGTAATTTCAGAACCTCCGTCAAGCCAAGCTAGCCCTTCCCTCTCTGGATGAGTGCGTTTCATGTGGGGATACTCTTGGTTTTACAGAGAAAAAGGAGCTGTTCCTTATGCAAGGACTTCCGCTATTCGCTTCTACATGTAGGCTGTTTCCTTTAGATGTCAAGTGTAGATGCCAGTAACATTTGAAGTCGAGCAGCTTCTCCGCTGATCTTCAGAATTGGTTTTCTCACATGAGCTCCACAGCAATTCTGCAGGTCGTCTAGTTGAGAGG
This sequence comes from Takakia lepidozioides, assembly GCA_030704615.1. Taxonomy (NCBI): domain Eukaryota; kingdom Viridiplantae; phylum Streptophyta; class Takakiopsida; order Takakiales; family Takakiaceae; genus Takakia; species Takakia lepidozioides. The sequence continues at coordinate 41,191,914 of CM060731.1, forward strand.
CCAAGTAAGGGGAATTCGTGCAGGACAACGAGCCGGGTGCTTGAGAAAGTGAGCGCTAGGCGTTTTCCGATTGGGCATGCTTCCGAAAGGTAGATCCTGTGCCTTCTTTGCAAGAGAAAGCTAGGTTCACTGTCTTTTCTTTTGAATTGACTGACTCTTAAAATTCAGTCAAAGGCTGCGTTCTTTCTTTTGCAAGTATTCATCATGCTAAGGGAACTCACATCACACAGAGAGTATGTAATTTATTGGACTTCGTAGCATGATAGTGTTATGCTATCTCTTCCACTCCCGAGGCAATTCCTCTCGTGGCTTAGTAGTCAGTGTAATATTGATGATGTTGGCACTGCTGCAGAGCTAAAAGTGAAGATTACAAAACTGACTACTTTTGCACTTGTTCAAGGAGGCTGCAAGGTATTGCATTTGTGCCTCTAAGAAAGGATACACAATTACAGGGATCTGTGAGAGGTCACAGCAGCCCCAGTGGCGACAATGCCATCCTCAGTACAGAGTATGTAATTTTTAACTGAATGTCGTGAGAGCCAAGAATTCGTATTCATTTTATTGCAATTTCAGGTTGGAAGATAGCACAGAGGCTGTGGGACCTCTTTGCAGGAGAGAGGCTGGGGTAGTAGAACCATGGCTGCTGCAGAAGCCGTTAGCTGTTGGGAGGCCATCAGAAAATATGAAACCTTGTTGGCAACCTGCATGTTACAGATAAACATTATTGTCCATTCATACTCATATAAGCCAGCAAGCCATCAACTTAGGGTCATGTTATTCATGTTTTAGTGATAGGGTAAACCCCTACAACTGCAAAAGGTATAGAGTACAGACAACAAATAACAAGCTTGCTCCCAATGGTCAGGCAAACAAACTGAATGCTCGCTCTTCTTCTCACCCTTTTAACAGCTCCGATGTGTCCTTAATTCAAAGCACCTGTAAGATCAGCACATCTCCATATAGCCCATATTAACTGGTGGCTTTTTAATTGCTTCAAGAAAGGTTTGGTGAATGACGTGTGATTTCTGCAGCATTCTCCTTAATGGTCAATGTAGGAATATTCATGACTGTTAGACAAGCTTTACCTTCTTGTACTGGCCATGTTCAGTGATCATGATACGTGTTCATATGTTCTCAAAGAGTGCTTTAAGATGTCATTCTGATTGCTGATCAAACCTTTGCAATGATCAGGGAGGGCACTCAGGCAGGCACTCAGGCAACACCAACAGAGGTCAGAACTTTCTTTAGTATTTAGTATGTCTTCCACAATTCAGCTTTAGCTGATGAAGTAAAATCACCCCAAGAAATGCTACTGCACTTATACTCCATCTTCTTTTTCGTCTGAGTGCATGCACATATATGTTACCATCAAGCAGAAGATGATAGGTACGCTGAACTTGAGCATGTTTCTTTTTCACCACAAGATGAGTAGTTGCTACAGTCAGAAGCTGTAAGATACAATTATTGGGGAGGTCCTTGGCACAGCTTGAAATGGGAATTAACAGGTAGAGAAGACTGTGGAGCTTGCCGAAAAAAAAGCCAGGGTTGCTGTGGCAGCAGCATCAGCAGCAGGATTCGCGGTTGAAGTGGCTGAGCAGCAAGGGGCACCTCCTGAGGCATCTACAGCCGTGGGTAAGGCAGCAGATGCTGTGGGACAGGTGGCCTTAAAGGCAGCTAAAGCTGTACAGAATGTGAAAGAGAATGTGGAGAAGTCGACAGGTTGGGCACTGTCAGCTCAGGAAGAGACCATTCAGAGAGAGCTTGAGCGTGAAAGGAACAGGGTAGCCCAAAAGGAAGCTGATGAAGCCCTCAAAAAGCAGTGCAACATGGACAAAGGCAGGAAAGAGATGCGCGAGTGGTAACCATCCTATAAGTTGCCCTGGTAGCACCATTGGAGTTTTTGTAGCACCATGTTGCAGCCTGTTAGTCCGTTTGCATGCCAAACCGTCAATAGCACTTGGACTCACTGGCTTATGCACTGACATATCCAGATCAAGTGCATAGTGTGGGAGAAGCACAAGGAGTTTCTCCAGGTTCAAACTTCTAATGATGAGTGAGATTCAAAAGTGGCTCTTCATCAGGGGCAGATACTGAGGCAGCACATTCGTATTGTGACAAGGTGGCTGGCAAAATGGGATGCAAAGAAGCGCAGTGAAGGGTGGGGCGAGTATGAAAAATGCTGGGTGTTGCAGCCTGCAGACGGATCTGCTGTGCAGGAGTCCTTTGTTCTGTCCGGAGACGGTGTGCTGGTGGGTGCAGCACCAGTTCCATCAGGCTCCATCAAGGCTGCAGTTGTGGATCTGCCCATGGTAACTTGAATGTGGTCCTCTTTTGAAAGTACTTATTTGTACATGTTTCCACATTTGTGCATTTGTATACTGAAACATCCTGGGGAAGCAATCCTTGGAGTTTTGTCAAAAAATTCACTTCCATCACTCCCTATCTACCTTGCCCTGTAGGAGCTTCAGATGATGAATGAATTGTTGGGTGGACGCTGCAGATGCATGTTAATGTATAAAACTCATATTCATGCTCTTTGAAGGAAGAATGGGAGCTGTTGCCAGCAATACAGATGAGTGATAATTCTATACACAGGTCCAGTGAGATAACGCATGGGAAAACTATCCTCCAATACATCAGCTGCTCCTTATAACCTTTGTTGGGTATATACTGGCATATCATGGTTGTTGCAGGTATCTAGCATCCATGCGAAGGTGTATGGGAAAGATGTAGTGAAGGGCAGAAAATTGGCTCGGGAGTATTTTGTGACAGATCTGGGCAGCTCAAACGGGACTTACCTCAACAAGTAAGCTCTGACATGCCTCTTTACAAGCTAGCTTTTTCAGATGTTTTAACAACATTTTGTGGTTCAGGTGTCTGCTTGAAGGCTGTTTTACGTGAAACGTGTATCACGTTACCATTCCCTTTGGATGCTCCGAACAAGTTATAGATTCTCTTGATTCTCTTCTTCGTCTTACATGAAGACAGATTGGTACTTGTTTATTAACAGGGACAAAACTTGTGTTGTCTTCACTTAAGTGTGTGCTTGTCTGTCAGATCAAAATTGCAACCAAAGGCAGCAGTGAAGCTCTCAGTTGGTGACCGACTCAGATTTGGGGATGCTGTAAGTGCCAGCCTAACAATATTGCTGTGAGTGAATGCTTAGGGGTTGCACTATGTTAAGCATCATGAGTTGAAAGAGAGGCTCTTTCTGTTTACCTCTGGCACACGCTCTTGACACAGCAACGCACAAGTCAGCTTTAGCTCAACTTAAAATTTTAAATTGAGATACACTTGTAAATTTCTCGAATTGTTAAGTGATAATGCACAAGAAATAGACTCAGCAGGCACTTTGAGATAGACCACCAAGAGAACAATGCACGGTGAGGGCTATGACTGAGAAACTAGAAGAACGGACATGACCACTAAGGACATGATGTGTTTGTGATTCTGGGGTATTGCATTGCAGGGAGCCACATTTGAGCTCAAGCTACAGAGCTGACGTCGTAGAATAGCGATGACTTACGCCCGATTGCCGTCAGGAGACTACTGGGCCCAAGATTTGCAACGTGACTGGCTAAGAGGCTTTAATGAAGCTGGAAATTGACTCCGTGAGGGGAAACCAACTGCAAGTTCCACTAACTCATGGCTTGGAAGTATGGGTTGTACATGAACAAGGTTCTTATTTCTGGTCTACAGTGTTTAATAGCATCCTGAAGTAGGAGCTGCATGTTGATAAATTTTTCCTCTCGAACTGCCACTGTAAGCTATGTCCTTTCTGCCTCCCGTCACATCCGTTTCCAGTATTGTAGAAACATCCCCCAAACTCAATATTTGTACTCTGTTTCCTTTCAAATGTCTCTCTAATCCTCAGTGCTCACGTTGTTTGAGCCAAGGGAGAAGGAAGTGCGTAAGAGTCCGGCCTTATCCAGCATGACAGCGGTCGTACATGCCCGTGTTCTAACTTATCCAATCATCTTCAGAGGTATACCCATCTTCACGTTGCTGCCGTCACTCCATAGTCCATGGATAATTCTCATTTCTGACAGCGGTGTGCTCGCTTGTCCAGAAGAAGAGAGTGGAGAACATTCATATTAGTCCAGATGCGTGGGTTTCTAAGACTTGGCAAGCCATTGGAAAATATCCGATCTTGTGCAGAGTGTCATCTCGCTCTGGCGATGCACATGCTACACAGGGGACAGGCCACGCAGACTCACATGTGAGAGAACTGCTGCAGGGACAATCTATTAGTCAGGTTAATCTAGTCTGTGACTTCCCCATCTCAACAACAACAGGTGAACTACAAAGAAAGCTCCACGGTATGCTCTCATTGACTTCCAGCATTTATGTCTCTTTGTCCCAATGCTTCTATGCCACATATCATCTGCCCAGACCATGTTTACTAGAGCCCTAGATTGCATTGTAATTATGACCATTTGCAGGTTCAGTAAAAGAGAGAGAGACTCCAGCCGAATGGTGAAAGGATTGAACCCGGGATCACTCAAGGCACAACCACTTTCTGACCAAAATTCAAGAGGTGCATTACACCACAACCTTCTACACAACCCAGCTCATTTATACAACTGACAACACCAAACCATACAGGGAAAAAAAAAGAGGGAGGATCATATGTTTTTTAATCATAGCATTTCAATGAGTTACTTTATAACAATCATTTTATGAGAAGCTAACTAATATATGAATAGTGCACAGCCCAATTGAATTGCACATGACAACGCAATTGATTGTGCATGACAGAGTCCTTTCAGGCACAATGCAGTTGAATTGTCATCATTTGGCACATGAGGAATTGAAGTGTATCACATTGCACTTCAAGGCCTTGTGGGTATTCAACTGAGTCTCAGCTTGGTTGCCCCACAGAAACATCTCCACTCGCAAGGATTTTCTTGCTCAATCACCCCAACTTTATTTGCATAGTACAGTGGGGTTCATTGAAGTTAATAATGACCCACAAGAAAATCCTTTACTGGCGGTTAGGCCGCTAGGCTAGCATTTGGTAATATTTATCTGAAGGTGTACAGTGTACAAAGTACAGCATAAACCAACAGGTATCTTACTTAAAGCGAATACAGAAGGCTCCTCATTATAAGGCTTCTCATACAGGAGAGGCCATGCTTCAGAAATTGTGTACGCTATGTGAGGGACAACCTCTAACCTGTTCATTGGCCAGGAGATTCCACCTAACCAATTCTAGGGCATTGTTGTACTATCGTACCAGTTTCCGGGAGGAAAGCATGGAGTCAAGACAGAGAGTGATGTTGTCGTATAGCAGCCGTGCATAAGACAACATGATGCATCATTGTGTCTCCCTCTTTCTTTCTTCAAGAAGTAATCCACTGGTTTCGTGTTTGTGCCTTGCTTGTGGTTCTGCAAATGGGCTGGAAATTGAAATTGGCTGGACATTAACTTACTGCCTACATTGGCAGGTCTCATCCATTGCAATCGCTCCCCCTCATACATCAACATCAAATGGATGCTTATGTAATTGTTGAAACAAGATAAGCCACTACGACTAATATTAGACCATGTAGTGATATTGCCATTAGCTCTTTCTATCTTTATCTTTTCAACTCCACTGCATCACAAAGAGCATCTTATGTTACTAGGTCGAATCCAACATTTTACATATATCGGCCCTCTTTAAATGTTATGCATAAAGAGCATAGAAAGCATAACATCAACAACAAAAAGGACAGAATTTCAGAATTTAACAATTTTCTCTTTTCTTTTTCATGAGCAGGAACAATCCATGTGGCCTTGGATGAAACTTTCTTGAGATTATTGAAGGGAAAAATATTAAAACCCTTGAAGGCCTTTGGCCGCCATAAGGCCCAAACACACGGCGATCAATGATGGATACCCCGGAGAACTATACTTGAGACAATGATAACTAAAAATAATGCAAGCCAGGAATGCGAACATTCCAGAAGCGAGTGGAGACCCATGAGACAATCCCAAGACACAGTGCAAATGCAAAGGCCATGGAGAGTGGAGACCAAGAAATTATTGAGTTCAAGGATTCCAAAGAAGAGAATAATCAACCTCTGACATAAGAAGCATAGAGAGAAAGTAGAGAGAGAAATGAAACTATCCAACTACGGTAGCAGAGCTATCTATGGTAGGAGAGCTTAGTTTTGTGGAAATCTTGACATGCTTCCAGTTGATATCTGATTTATCGAACTCTGGGGAAGTGGAAGAGGAAGATTCAGTGTTGCTGCCATTGAAGTGGGATTTGTCGCTGCCATTCGCAAGAGTCAGCCCCAGTGTAGCTGCATATGATGCTATGATCTGAAAATAATTGAGAAAGAATCGTGACGTTCTGGAGTCTTGTTGATGTCTGCACGCACCTTTTCCCAAGCCACCTTAGTTACAATTGTAAATATCATACTTAGTGAGGTCAATTATATAGAAAATAATATTATTCATTACCTAATTATAACTAAAATAAAAACAGAAGGTCCGTTTGTCGAGTTGAATTGGATGTCCATAAGATTTTGCGGTAGTAACTATGCCTGACCCAATATTGGTTGCTTTCCATCAAACTCCCACAATGTTTCTCCACCGCCCACTTATTCATGGAGAGGTTATACCATAAGTTACATTTACTTTGACAAGATTCAATCTTCTATCAAACCTAGATAACAAAAGATTGAAAAACCCATAAGGAAAAACCTTCTATGAGGTGAATGAAGGACAAAACACAAAAACCCTTTGTCGAAGAAGACCTCAATTATATTACAAAACAAGGTGTATAAAAGGCTGTTGCAACTCCTCACTTGTAACTTTATATATATACAGTCAACCTTGGATAAATGTTACATGTTGTTTTGTTATATCATCACAAATGATATGATTTTTGTACTCTGTAAAAGTATATACTAAGAATGACAAAAAGAGTGTTATTTGTTATTTGTTATTGAAGTCCTACTCTCCTCCGTGTTAAAGCACCTCTCTAGTTGTTACATTCAATATACACCTCTAAACTACTTGGATCAAATAAGGAGTAATCTATTATGGCCACTAACAAATCATCTCCATGAATAACAGCCCTAAAGTTGGTGACACGCTCACTTACACTCAGTTAAGTTAAGTTAACACTCGCTTAAGATGATGTCCACGCACATATGCTTCATCTTTATCTTTAAACACTATGTGAACACCTTCAGTGCTACTTGAGTGTGAAGATCATTTCAATTTGACTGCATTATTTGAACTGACAGATGAAGAAGAAACCAAGAAGGCGATGAAGAAGAATTAGTAACCTCAGATGTACCTTTAGTCTCTTACTCTGAGGTCGAAAGGGCTGTAGTGATGAACCAGAACCCGGGGTTTTTAAACTACACTCATGTCGTGCGCGTCAGGGTTATCAGCCGATACGAGATCGATTACGACACCGATCCTACACAAGCTTCTTTGCGAGATTTCCTATGACGATCAACATGTCAGTTACTATCAGCCGCGACGAAGTGGCTAAACTTGTTACATAACATCAGGGATATTGGTCAAGTCTAAGGTACACCAAAGATAACATACCTCAACCTCAACCTGGCAGTGGGGGCCTGACGGAGGTGGAGGGGATGGTGATACCAGTGGGAGCGGTGGTGACGATTTTGATGGAGGTGCTATTCCAAAACCCTATGGAGAAGGGGGATTCATTTTTCCCAAAGAGGTTAGTAGATATTCGGTCCGGTTCTTCGTCCAAGCACTGAAATCGGGCGTCAAAGGTCAAGATGATCTGATAGATCCCAACTTTGGGCTTCGACTGAGTGAGATAGTGGCTGCAGAAGCAGCACGAAAAGATTATAGAGCAACACAACTGGAATTAGTGAGAGGGAGGCATTGATAGACTTCCACGGTCAGATATCATTGGATATTTTGTGGAGTGTTGTGTTGCAGAGCCAGTGGACCCAATGCTTCAAGCGACCCATTAGCACCAACTACTATTGGGGTAAGAGCATTAGCTTATAAGCATTTGAGATATCTGTTTAGAGTAGAGTAGTTTTATTATTTGTCTTTTGCTGAATGTATTCAAGTTTCTCCCGCTTCTCCTCCTCCGTCAGAGCCCCTTTCCTTTCCGCTTCAACACGACTTGGTTATGACTGTTATGGCAACACTTCCTACGTGAATGATGCAGGTACTAGTAGTGCCGACTCTTAAGAGGACCATTCTCCGCTGCAAGGATTGTGGCGAGGACTCTTGCTTGCATGAGTGCCAGAAGAAGGGCTGACTTGCCAAGACAGTGTGCAAAGTGATATTTAGTTCCTGGATTTTTCTAAATGCCTAGTCGAATGTGTCACAAGTTTCATTGTACATTTCTGTAGATCTATCGATCACTTTTGTATAATTTTTTCATGTTGTTATAACTTTCAACAGTTTTGCCTGCTCATTTGTTTAGCTCCGAACCTGTTGACTTCCCCGTCAGCACATTCCTTGTGAGTGCGTCATGACTTAGAGTTAATACACTTGGTTCATGAATGTTGTGCAATGGCTTTTGATGGGCGGTACCTTCATGCAGTCCAGTAGAAGGATCTCGACTTTTGAGAGTTTTTAAAAGTCTTGAAAGCACAAACTTCACACTAGAACTCATTTGAGCCTACAATGAGGTTTGGATTGAATTTTCTGACTTTGTTAATATCAGCGGTTGGCATGCTAAACTGCAAAACGTTGCATTGATATGGATTCTGTTGCTCAAACCTACTTCCTACATCCATTTCAAACCTCCGGGATGAGGATCGTGATTTTTGCCAAGTTTTGACCTTCAAATCGCTACCAAGAAGGAGGCAACCCACTTGCGTTAGGACATTCCGAAATTCTCCCTGCACCGTTACTTCATTTGTATCATCAAAACGTCTTTCCTCATCATATGGTCGATGTTGTCGATCGAGACTCTCTGCATTTTCAACAAAGACATCTATCTTCGGGAAGATATCCCAAAAGCCCACGTGATTGACAGTACGCTTACAAATTCCGGGCCCGGGCTGAGGACCAAAGGAAGGAAGCTCAAATTTCAGCGTCTGTTTAAGCCACTCTTGCATAGTAAGATAACCTGCAACATGGTCACTGTCAAGGACGAGAACATGACAGAACACAAACAAGAGATCAGACTAGAGGTACAAGACTAGACAAGAAGTCAAGGTCAGCGTGGCCGAATGCATGGTAGGTGAATATGAATCAAGATTATCTTTATAACAATGGAGAAGAGTACAAAATACTGGAACTCGACTCGGATACTGGAATGCTGGAAACTAGACTAGAATACCAGACACTGGAAACTGTACTGGATACTGGAAGCTGGACTGGAGTACTGAACTTGGAACAAGAGTAGCTTGAACTTGTGTTGGCGAGACTGAAGAGTGTCCAGTCTCGCCTCCTATATATACTGGCTACTAAGAAGCTTCCCCTATGGAGGTTTCTTGATGGAGAAGCTTCCTTAAACAAATGAGGTATCTTGATGGAAAAGTTTCCTCCAAATGAAGCTTTCTGAGTAGTTTCCCAAGTTACTCTTGGTAATTTGGTAAACTTCCGGTAACTTGATAAGTAATGATAAATCATGGTAAATCATGATAAATCACGATAAGTCATGGTAACTTTTGGTAACATAGTAACTTGATAACTTCTGGTATTTACTCCTGGTAAGTTCCTCTGGGCTATGTCCGTGACATTACCCCCTCCTCGAGCGCCGAGTTCCTCGAGGAGCGGTAAAATCTTGGACTTGCTTAGAGTTGGAGAAAATCCAAAATCCGACGAATGGTACTTGCCAAATATTTGACTCTTCGTTCTTGACTCAAATGATTTATAGGTCTCTGTAACCATCGATAGTGTCCAACACCTTGAACTTAGGACCATGCAGTAATTTGAGCATTCTGATTTTCGAAGCTATCTTCAAATATGATTTCGTTGCCCTCTGGGTCCAAAGCCTCAACCTCCAACAGAATTATCAGACTTCGAGTAGGCTCCACTTGCCGTCGTACGAGGTCCAGACGAGGAAGTACGCGTCGCATTGGTGGCCCATCGTCTTGAGAGCGTCGGCGTGATGTTGAAGGTCGTGAGAGTCGGAACGGCTGATCTAATAGTTGGGTAAGCGACAACTCCAATGTATCTGGTTTTTGTGACCCATGCTGCCAATACAAGATGCAAGAGTGCTGGAAGTGTAGCTATATATACTTATGTGTGGTGCTCCTCCCTCCTTAGCGTGTATCAGGTACATTGAATGTGGAGTCTTCTCCTTGAAACTAGCTTGGCTGACATCATCGTTGTGACGTCTCATTAACGTGTAGCTCGGGGCTTAGCTGGATATCATTGATGAAATTCTTGGACTTTGTCAGAGGCATTGACGAGGTTGGATGAAGGTTCCCACGTTCGTTCGCTGGTGTCGTAGCCTTTCCAATGTACGAAATACTCAAGACGTTTATACTTGATGCGAGAGTCTAGGACTTCGTCGACTTCATACTCAATTTCCTGATTGACTTCGATTGGTGGAGGTGGTACGAAAACTCTCCCTGAAATATTCGATGGATGATACAACTCTAATAGTGAAACATGAAAGACTGGATGGATGCGTATACTTCGTGGGAGTTCAAGCCGAAAACTGACCGGATTTATTTGTCGAATAATTTTGAATGGTCCCAGGCGTTGATAATCCAACTTTTTTGATGGTCGCGAGGTTTGTATGTCCCGTCGAAGAAGCCACACATGATCTCCGACCTTGAACTGGGGTTGGAGTTGGCGACGTTGATCTGCATACTCCTTGTATTGTTTTTGAGCTTCTGCGAGGTGGGATGTAAGTTCCTTGTGAATCGTAGCAAGATGAGTAGTAAGGTTTTCTGCAGCAGGGCTTCCAACAGTCTTCGTGTGGAAAGGGTTTGCTCGAGGATGATGACCATAATTGGAGAAAAATGGAGTTTGCTTGGTCGAAGAATGTATAGTGTTGTTGTTTTAGGCGAACTCAGCCAATGACGGAAGGTCCGTCCAATTATCTTGGTGATAATTTATCGTACAGTGAAGATACTGCTCCAAAATCTGATTTACACGTTCGGTTTGACCATCAGTCTGTGGATGATTAGCTGTAGAGAGGTGTTTGGTGCCGTAGTAGAAGTGGCATGATGCGTCGTAGACCATCCAGATCGCTTCTCTTGACGTCTTTCGAACAAACGATTATCGCATGCAATGACTTGGGTGATGAAATCACTCAGTGTGCTTACGTTTGACATTGTCAGCAGCAAATCTTTTACATTATCTTTTAGTCCACATCGAAACTGACTAATAAGGCTCTTCTCATTCCAACCGAGGTCGTACGCAAGTTGTCGAAATTCGGCAGCATAAACGGAAGCAGGACGTGCTCCTTGTCGTAGATTTCGCATCTTTGTTTCTGTAATTCTCTCTCTATCATTTTCTCCAAACGTTACAGTAAACTCGGACATGAATGCTTTAAAATTGTATAGTGAATGCGAATTTTTTTCTAATAGCGGTACAAACCAAGATAGGGCAGTGCCTGACAGAAGGGTGCCCACGAATCCAACTTGAATACCGTCATCGGGATAGCGTTGTGGATGTAGTCGTAGGAACAATCGTACTTGTTGAACAAAACCGCGAAATCTTGATCTCGTCCCATCAAATTTCTCGAGCATGCTAATCTTTGGTTCTCTCGTAATCTGTTGAAGAGGAACCGTTGCAGTAGGAGCTGTTGCAGTAGGGACTCGTATGGTTGAAAATCCATTGTTCGACTCCTTTAACTCTGAAATTTGTTGTTGCAAATTGTGGAGAGCGTTGCCAAGATCTTCAAACTGATCAGCTTGCAATTGGGCGGTAGATGTACGAAGTTCTTGAATTTGGAGCTGAAGACTCTGCAATGTGGTGACCATTTCTGCAAATGTGCCTTCCATCTTAACTAACTAAAGAACAAACTTTAGTCTCGCCAAACTGTCAAGGACGAGAACATGACAGAACACACACAAAAGATCAGACTAGAGGTACAAGACTAGACAATAAGTCAAGGTCAGCGTGGCCGAATGCATGGTAGGTGAACATAAATCAAGATGATCTTTATAACAATGGAGAATAGTACAAAATACTGGAACTCGACTCGGATATTGGAATGCTAGAAACTGAACTGGAATACCAGATACTGGAAACTGGATTAGATACTAGAAGCTGGACTGGAGTACTGGACTTGAAACAAGAGTAGCTTGAATTTGTGTTGGCAAGACTGAAGAGTGTCCAGTCTCGCCTCCTATATATACTAGCTACTAAGAAGCTTCCCCTATGGAGGTTTCTTGCTGGAGAAGTTTCCAAGATTAAACAAAGGTTTATTGATGGAGAAGCTTCTTTAAACAAATGAGGTATCTTGATGGAGAAGTTTCCTCCAAAGGAAGCTTCTTGAGTAGTTTCCCAAGTTACTCTTGGTAATTTGGTAAACTCCCGGTAACTTGGTAAGTAATGGCAAATCATGGTAGATCATGGTAAATTATGGTAAGTCATAATAACTTTCGGTTACATGGTAACTTGGTAACTTCTGGTATTTACTCCTGGTAAGATCCTCTAGGCTAAGTCCGTGACAGTCACTAACTTCCTCCAACTGGTCTGCTGGTAGCCATGTCTGCAAAATCTCTTGAACACGCTGACGCTTAGCCATCCTGTGCTCCATGCAGGGGTAAGGAAAGAAAACCAGATCAATAGAGGCGCAAGAGGGACTGAGCGAGAGTTTTTTCAGTTCTTGCTCGCATTTGCAATGGCCAATAAGTATCCTCATTTTCTATTATGTGTGTGAGTTTGGACTTGTAAGAAATGTTGAGGCCAGAATTTCAGGTTGGTAAGGCCAAAATACTTACGATACTGGTGTCGCTATTTCAAAATGTTTATCCGTGGAGAAAGAATTGCATCTTGCTAAGAAGTTCCAAACCTCGATCATATGAGTTATATGTTTTCAAAACTGTAAAAAAACCATTAGTGGATATAGGGGATTGGTGCATCTATAGAGTACAACCTACCTAGTCTATCTATACATTTATAAACATCCAATACATACTTAAAGAATTGTTTTTATACTAAAATATTATTCGTGGTTTGCCTCCAATGAAACACAAAAGACACCATTTATAAACCCTAGTTCAACCACGGTTTTGCAAGGTGAAACTAGTATAGCCAACAACCCTAAACCTATAGCAACAGTAGCAATAGGTTTCACAAGGCTTCGTCGATATAGCCATAAACTAAACAAGGGTAGGTTTCGCATTGAGAAACCCTTACTGATATAGCTTGAATCGTTTATGTGACATGTATAGTTTTGATTGTAATGCCCACATTTCACACTGTCTACTTCTCTTTGATGTGTGTACAGTTTTAGCACAGGTTTACACAAGTTTTCTCATTTTTGTCACATGAGCACAATCTTTTTTTGTTGTGGAATATCCTCCAAGTATCTGGGAATATATTAAATATTCTCTCGTGCTCACGAGCGTGGTCACACGCTACCCAACCTCCTTAAAACAGCCTTTGAGGGGTCAGTTTCGTCATGCAAATGTATCTCTCAATTTGATTAGCAATCTTCGGAGGAGTAAGTTTCACTATGCGAAATTATACATGGGTAGGGACTTTAAAAGTGACCTATCCATCCTTTCAGTTGCAGTGAAATTTAAACTCAAGGTGGTTGGTGTATCATTGAATTTATCCATGGATGAGGTCTTTAAAAATGTGACCTGGAGGGCCTATCCATCCTTTGCAATAAAATTCAGTGTATGCATGGAGGAATGGTAGGTTGTCAATGCCCAATACATGTTTTAATGTAAGATATTGTCATGAGAGAGAATAGGGTTTAGGATATGTGTCCTACATATTCTATGGCATATTCAATGGAAATCTCTCCGGGTATCCGAAGCATGAACCCTTAAATTTTTCAGTTTTGCCAAAAATTGCATCTGAGAATGTATAAGTAGTTTCAGGGGTCAGAGTTCTGCCTTACGAAATTATCCATGGATGAGGACCTTAAGGGTGACCCCAACTCTCAGATCTATATCATGTATAGGGGTTACTTGTTATTTACGTGTTGTGATTTAGTGCTCATGTGAACAGCTGAAAGAAGTTTTCAGAGGTTTTTGAGTTTTGCAACTTACCATTTCACTGTGAAATATTTCTTTGGCTACCTGGAGAATATGCAAAAAATATGCCCCTCTGGCCCTACCCACCTTTGAAGAAGAAAACCAAGTACATGCAACTCCACGTTGTTAAAGAACAATCATGCCACAACATGTGCATAATTAGTAACCAAAGGTTGAACCTCCATCTATTTAAACATGTAGGTATACATCCGACGTCACTTGTCACATACAAAAAAGAAAATATCTCTTTGCGATTCCCAGAATGCAAGCCGTAGGTCCAAAATAGATACCTCAAAGATCAATTTGATTTCTGACTAAATTTATGTTAAAATTTAATTTACGTTTGCTTTCACCGCTATTCATGAGGAACTATTGCATGGAAAAAGAGTTTTTCTTGCGAAACTCGTTTTAACGCTAGAAAATCGTTCGACCCCTATACTCGCTGACACATCATATTTACGCTGACATATCCTATGACCGTCGTGTGACATCTATGACCGTGCCAGGGTTCAGAACCCTGTGTGGGGCCTGTAAGCGCCCAGGTTCCTTACAAACCCTAGTCTCATTTCAGTGTCAGCCTAATAACGGGGTTCTGCGGAGGGTCATGATGGCGTGAGAGAAAGCTCCTTTGTTGTAAATGTCTGTAGAGTCCTTTTCAGGGGCTCGTGCACCAATCCTGACCTACAATGTTGCCATCGCTAACATGACAGCCTGCAGGGACGACCATCAGCCCCAGGTGAATTTAGTGCAATTCATTTGGAAACTGGCCCATCATCATTGCTCACATTTGATTATATATCTGGAAAGGAATTGTGAAGTTGAGAGACGACTCGCAACCGTTGCAAGCAATAAGTTAAACCATACAGTGACCTACAGCGCAGCCAACTTGCATGCAGGGACTGGCATCTGCAGTGTTGAGACTTGAGACTGTTCCAGGAGAAGTTATGATATAAAATCTCGGCGCGGTACTGTCAAGAACTCATTCCCAAAGACAGTTGTAGGCAAAGTTCATTTAGGTATATCCCTCTACATGCAGGCTTCGAAACACACAACACACCTTAATATTCGTTTCCCCCACAGACATTGAAATGCTTACGTCCTCGTCTGTTGCCTTGTGGCCCGGCCTCCCCACAGAATAGGGAGTGGAGGAAAACGCAGCATTGTTCAAATTTGTTCAATCATGTACACAGGCTCCATGTCGTAGAAAAACGTCCAATGTCGGTCATTCAGTGCTGTCACTTGCCCTACTGTACCAGACTTCTCTTAGCAAGTAAGTAAGTAGGTGTTGAAAGTAAGATTATTGCGTCTCCAGCGTACGTAGGCATGGTTCCCTTGCGGGGAAAAGGAAGCAGGACGCGTCGGAACGACGCGACGCGCTCTCCGCTGCAAAAGCAGCAGGCCTCCCCATGTCCCTGCAGCAACAGTCAATTTCCCTTTCTCGCCCTAACTGGACTGCACTGAAAGCAGAGATTTGTTGGCAACTGTCAGAAGACTCCAGGTTGCAGCTCCGCACAGGCCAGGCAGCAACGTGACAAAGGAAATGCACTTCGGCGGTGTGTCAGCCTGCTTTGTGCGCCATCACTGTGCAGACGTAAAGAGCACGAGCATCCCCGTCCAGCATCGTCTCCCTCTCCGCCTTGTCGCTTGCGCCATCGCCACTGCGCTCCATCCCCCGTTCCGTCGTCCCGCACGGCAAACATTATGGTATTATTATTATTGGATGGTCCCCACTTTATTGTGCCACTTAACAAGCCCAACAGACTAGGTACCTGGGGTTTCATCTTATGCCCCGATACAGCCAATACCCCCCTTCAGATATTATTTGACCACACAAAAAGCAAATTCCCTTTCATTCCTTCCCTTTCCTTTATCCCATATTGTACCTCTATCTCACTTTTTGGGGTCATCCAAGGGGGTGGAGAGGAGACAAAATTCCGAAGATCCCATGGGAATGTATAAGCGGCTAGACGTGCGGCATCAAAAATAGGTTTTGCATATGACATAGAGGGATTCCTGGGCCGGGCTTCCTTGGTAATAGGTTTCTGTAGGTTTTCCGATAGTTCGGATTACAACTCTTGTATAAATTGTAAATCATTAGGTTCTTCGATCAAACCTTTGTGAATGAACAGACCATTTTAAGTACGATTCGCGATTAACAAAGTTAGTCCGAGACAATGTTACAAGTGTGTAACAAGCCCATGATGGGGTGGGCGGCGCCGCGGTATGCTTGGAATACTTTGTAGGGTGGGTTGTCGAACCCTAATGATGGCTGCGAGTAAATAAGGAAGACTGGGAGTTGGCAATGTGTGTGAAACATCAATGTTGCTACTTACAACACACAAATCCATGGATGAGGTCTTCAAATGTGACCTGAAGGGTCTATCCATCCTATGCACTACAGTAAGATTTAAACTTAGTGCGGATAGACATTACAAATAGGGGGTGGTTCAATAGAAATGGAAATTACTTGCGCGATCACTTGAGCTATTAATGAATTGGATCAAAGCAACGTGTGTAGAATATTCCACCCTCAACCACATATACTTTCTCTACATGGATTGTCTGCCGCCTAAACTAAGCCCAACATGATTGTGAACATGCTGGAGCCATTCAAAGCAAGTGATGGCGATGGTGGTGACCAAAATGATGGTCGCTTTAACTTGAACTTCCAAACCCTCCATCGAGTCCGCATCCGGATCAAGCATCTCTAAGGAATATGCTTCAACGTGCTAAGAATCTGAACCTAACTGCGGTTACCTGCAAGGGCCTACGTGGACTGTGTATACAGTTCGCCTAACCCGACAGCAGGGCCGTTAACTGGGGGTGGGACCGGGACACCTGGAATCTAACGATATTCGAGAATTATACCTACTCTGTGGTAGTAAACCTGGTGTATTTTATAGTATTTATGACTGCCATACGCCGTTCAGGCATGTGCCACGTGCTACCTGCCGACGTACCAGCAGGGCGTATATTCCACAATGTATTATACCGTGTGACCGTATATATTTTGGGGGACAGCGTATCTCGTCGGTTATATGATTGCCTCCCACACTAGAATGTCGGGAGGATGAACAGAGTGTGAGCGTGCGGTTACATCCACATCGGGGATTAGCGAAGCGGATTAGGAAGAATGGAGGTGAGAGAATGATGGATTAGCGTGGGTGATCGGAGTTATGAGTGCTGTCGCCAGCCTGACCTTTTTCCTGCCAGCCCGACTAAAGGATGCATTATTGGCGCCACCTGGCCGGGAGCATTCATCCATGAAATACACAGAGACAGTTGGACAGGTCATCCACTGAGGTCACGCGTGGACAGTTCATCCAGGGGTGCGAGTAATGAGTGCGGTTCCCGAGAGCGAGAGTGTTGACGGCGCTGCAGGCGGTCAATGGATGAACGTTTTGGATGTGGGCCTGCCGTGATATGATGGGACTAGAATCTGGCCCGACCGTTGCGCAATCCCGGCCGGGATCGCAGGGAACCTTCCACGTCAATAACCGGTCCCGTGATTTGAACTGGGGTTGGTGGGGGCGTAACTGGGGTGGTCACCGACGTTGCACCTGGCACGCACAGAGCAGGGTGTCGCAGCGAAATAAAAGGGTTCAAAGGATCCATGGCAGGTTAGTAAATCTGGCCAATCAGAGCGGGGTGTTAGTTGGGCGTATACTGCGCGACAGGCGTGTTTATGAGGTATGGGGCGCTATTATTGGGGTCGCGCCGGATTCGAACCTCCGACCGGCAAGCCCTGCAAGCATCCACAGGAGATTGATTATTCTTTCCCAGAGTGTTCTTCAGTTTCATTGGGATGAATAGACTAGGTCTTTCGTTTTATAGATGGATGAGGATTGGGTACCGTGGATGAATCGGAAAACACAGCTACGGATTTGAACAAACCACTATTGGAACAAACCTCGTTAATTTTATAATGTGTTATAATTCAGAATTTAAATTAATTATCCATTACCATTGGAATGTTTTTAAGGGAAAGGGGAGGAAGCGCATATTGGAATTGAATTGCCAAAAACAAAAATTGGATAAAAATTGGAATTGGAAATGCAACCTTATTGATGTTCACGGAGCTTTTATCATTTAGGTTTATAGGTCCTCGGAATGAGAGTATACATTACAGATACCACCCATAATCTACAGCGTACGTATGTATTCATCCACCACCCTGAAGAGCGTAATAAATCTAAAATGAATGGCGATATATAGCCTTAGGAAATTTCAATATATGTGAAAATTCATCAAAATCATGGGTTTGTTTCGTGCTGAATGGAGCCATCCGGAAGGACAACAAGGACGAAAACTGTCGACTTAGATATTCCAAGTGCTTTTATTTCCTGTACATCAATACCTTGCTTTTTCCCTGTTTCTCTTAAAAGGGTACCCTCAGCCCTGTGAAGTTACTAACCCACACTGTTTAAAATTAAATACAGAGTAGTTTAGTGGATTTTTATTTATTTATTTTTTCAAAAAGGCAACCTGAGAGCGACAGCCCACAATTCAGGCCCTTGAGGAGGGGAAATTTATTGCGTTTAGGCCTCTGCTGTCTTTTTCCAGAAAATAAAATAGAAATATAGTTCGTTTGCTTTATTATTACTGTTATTTTAAAAACAAGGAATTGTGTCCCTTATTGAACTTTATTGGAGATTATTTTGGGGAAAAGAATTAAAACCCCGATTACACCATAACTAGGCACTCACACCCTAGTTTTTTCTTAAAAAATTTATTCTATTTTATAAATTTATGAAAGGGACGGAGGCCCTGCTCGAACTTTATTATAATTATTGGAGGGAAAAAAATAAACCCTCGGTTGCCAAAAGCTGCCATAAGGCATGTCACACAGGAGGCTGTGCACGTAGAGCTAGTAACTGTAACAAGAAGACACCATAAGACGTGAATAAATCACTAGAAACTCCAAGTGTGGAGAGGGTCCAGCCCTCGGCTGATTATCCATGCTGGTGGAGTGTAGCATTAGGGTGATAAGAGTGTAATTTAGCGAGTGGGAGGGAAGAGGGTTAGAAGAGGACTCTAGTGACTCTCAGTGATAGTTCGTTTATTGTTCTCCGAAATTACAGTTAAATATGTTATTTGGAGTCAGTGGGTTGTAATGATTATATAGTATAAAGCATAATTTTGTTGATCTTCCTGAATCCTAATGACCTTAACTTCCAAATTTGGTCAAATAGAGAGGGGTATTATGGCCCACATTAAACATGAGAATGTTGCCAGATACACCTCATAAAGTTCATTTAGTGAGTGTTTTTAGTACACGTCCCTAACTGGTCCAGTAGGCCAAGTCCACTAAACTATACTACTACTTCATTTTCCAATTTATGGGAATACAGTACCTTCCAAAGAAAAAACAAAGTACAAAAAATAAAAATAAAGTACATTTCAGTGTCCACCCCTTTTCCCAAAAATAGAAAAAGATAAAAAGTACCAACCCAACAGTTTAGACTCCGTGGATCAATTAACACCACCATAAACAACGCTCACTATTTTCTGGGGATTCATGAAAATTTCAAATTTTCAAACTTATGCGCGAAAAGACAAAGGATGAGAGAGCTTCCCACCCAATGTTGCCTTCTAGCTACACTACATTGTGGGGTCGTCCCGACTGTGCGGTGGTGACCGAAGACGTGAAACCGCCATAATAAATACCAAATTTGCTTTGCATGGCCGAGACCCCGAGTCCTGTCGTTTATTGTCGAAACGTGGAATTTTTGGCGTGTCTTGGAGCTGTCCACCGATCCCATCCCAAATTTGCTCCAGCATCATTCTCTAGGGAGCCACATGTTCCGAACGCACGTCACCACCGTCCGCACCCGAATTTGGATTAATTGCTCCTCCAGCCCGACGTGAATTGTCCCTATAGTGCCAAGAAGATTTCGACAACACCTCGCAATTTCTTACCAACAAGAGTCCAAGTCTTGACGAAGCTGCAAGCTGTCAATCCCAAAAGCCATATTCCACTGCAAGCTGGCTCGGAACTATTTTTTCCAGACTAGGTAATATTCCGTTTCTCGAAATTGGATAGAAACGATTCGTATTTCATGCCATCGTTGGGACGTACGGAAGGGCATCCATCGGTGGTTCATTCATCCGTGGTTTGCGCGCGGCATACAGAACGCGAAAGGGCGGGTCCAGACCAACATCCAGATCGGCGGGCAGAGCGGGACTAGCTGGGGAGGCCCATACTTAGGCTGCCCATGCTAGCTGGAAAGGCCTATAGTTAGGCTTCCCATGCTGCGTCTCTGCCAGCTCTGGGCGCGGGGAAGAGTCTTGGCCTCGTTGGCCTCTCTCGCCTCTTCTTCCTCGCCATAGCTGCTCTGCTCTGCTCTGCTCTGTTCCTGGCACTTGCTGGACCAAGCTGGCCGCCTCTCTTGCCTCTGCGCACTCGCGCACTTATTCATTTCTTGCCTGAGCGGGCCTGCAAGTCTTTCGGTGCTCGCTTTCGTCGTTTCTGCAGCTAGTTCGAGTCTCAGTTTGGAGGGAGAGAGGCGGGGTCGTTTGGTGTGAGGGGGAGGTTGATCCGGGAGATCTGTAGTCTGTTGTGGTATCTTTGCGGTGGTTGTGTCGTGATATACTTGTCCGCGCGTCATATTATTACGGTGTTTGTTTGTTCGAGATTGCTCGTGGAGTGTTGTTTCGTATTTGGAGTGGTGCAATGCTACTGTCTGTCGAGGCGTTGGACGTTCTGTAGTTTCAAATTTAGCTCGATCTTGACGGTGTTTCTGGTTTGGAAAGATTAGATCAGTAGTTTCTTATGCTTGTTACTTTCT
Organism: Takakia lepidozioides; assembly: GCA_030704615.1. NCBI lineage: Eukaryota > Viridiplantae > Streptophyta > Takakiopsida > Takakiales > Takakiaceae > Takakia > Takakia lepidozioides. Next base: position 41,212,816 of record CM060731.1, read on the forward strand.
GTGAGTGAGAGTGAGGGGGAGTCCTCTGTCTGCGGCGGAGCGCAATGCTTGGACGTCTCCTGGAGAGTCAGAGGCGGACAGGCAGCTGAGGGAAGGGAGGATTGCTGTATGAGGGAGGACGGAAGCTGCGCCTGTGCAACTCGAAGGGGAGTGCAGCATTGAGCTGGAGAGCGGATTGTCACGATGCAGCATTAATGCAGCAGCTCAATAGACAACGCGGAGGGAAATGAATTGCGAGCAGGTTGGGATGGGGAATGACGTGCCTGTGGGAGATCTTCGTTGGTCAGTGGGCAAGTACTCGATAGTTTGGGAGAGGAGCGCCTTTTCCAGGTGCTTTCAATGCTCCCTAAAGCTTCAAGAAGCGTAATCTCTAATCGCCTTGGATAGCTGCTAGAAACAGGTCATACCTCGAGCTCATATTCTTAGTACCTTCGGCCAACTTCAGGCCTTCAAAATGCCTCCAAAGTTTGATTTTGTGGACTGGTGGACGAAGGAGACGCACAAGGGTACCCCTGTGGTAGTGAAGATGGAGAATCCCAACTGGTCAATGCTGGAGCTGCAAGGTCCTCTGCCGGGATTTGAATGCGAGAAGGCCAAAGGCAAGAATGCCAAGCAGTTGACTTGGGTACTCCTGTTAAAAGCACATCGAGCAGCAGGTTGTCTAGCATGGCTGGCACTAGGCCTGTGGACCGTACTTGCTGCCATCAAGAAGCGCCTCATTCTCCAGCAAGGTGTATTGCCCAGTTCTGAGAAACTGCAAAAAGGCAGGCTGTTCAACGTGATCAGGGGCTTCCTGGTGTTTGCCGTGAGCATGCTGTGTGTGGAGGTGGCAGCTCACATGCTGGGTTGGCACTTCACACGGCCTCACATGCCGACTTCGTTCCGACTCGACAACTTGCCGCACGCAGTGTATCTGGCCTGGGTTTTTGTGCGAGCTCACTACATTGCCCCGCCTCTCCAATTTCTGGCTGATAGCTGCATCATCCTCTTTCTCATCCAGTCTGCTGATCGAATTATATTGTGCTTGGGATGTATGTGGATCAAGTACAAGAATATTAAGCCCATTCCCAAAGATGCATCCTTAGAATCCGACGATGTGGAGCAACCCGATAAGGGCTATCCGATGGTCCTTGTCCAGATTCCAATGTGTAATGAGCGAGAGGTATTTCCGCTTGCCTGCACCACCCCTGCGCATTTTGGCAGTCATAAGGCAGGTAGAGATTGTGTCAAGGTTTATGGGCTTGGTTTCTCGGCGAGGTGGAATAGTGTCATAGCTCTATCGAGAGCATAATATGGCGGTAGTGACAGTTTCATATGCCAATATTTTCTGGAGGGTCTGGGAAATAGCTGGGAAATACCAGATTCATCTGTACATGCAGTTACTGAGTGGGAACTTGGCCATTTTAAGTACGGTCCATTATACCACTTCTTCTAGGTGTTTAAGAAGCCAGTCGCTTTCGAGGAGGCAATCAATCTGTGGGGCATGATTCTTGCCACATGTCAAGTGCAAGTGATCAAGCTGGCATGGCTCCCCCTCCTGTAGCGATTGCGTATATGTTGTGGGAGAATGTAATCATAGATGTGTTTTTCTGGGGCCGTCTGAGTCTGCTTGTTCATGTCTTTTAGTTGCACCTTGATGGTCCTGGGTGCATAGATTATTGGCTCGAGTGTTTGCGGTACACATGTGAATGTCAGAAGTCTAGTCTTTCCCTGAGTCTCCAACCCAGATGTTTCTGGTTCCAAAGTAAGGACTGCAAGTGTTTCAGCCGGCGATGCTACTGGTTTTTTTCTGTACCCCACCAGATCATAGAGATTGAGTTTGTACCCTGTCTGAAGCATGTTTCATCCACCAAGTGGCTGGTGTCGATACACGTCTTGAACTGCACCTGCTTGTCATGCAGGTGTATGAACAATCCATCTCTGCAGTGTGTCAGCTAGACTGGCCGAGACATCGGATGCTGGTACAGGTGCTTGATGACTCGGATGATGTTGAAACTCAAGAACTCATCAAGGCAGAGGTAGACAAATGGCATCAAAAGGGTATCAACATCATTTACAGGCATCGCTTGCTTCGCACTGGGTACAAAGCAGGCAATCTCAATTCAGCCATGGGCTGTGATTATGTGAAGGACTACGAATTTGTGACCATCATGGATGCTGACTTTCAGCCCAAATCTGACTTTCTTAAACGCACGATGCCGCACTTTAAGGTATGCTGTGATCTGTTAAGATCTTTCTGTCCATGTAATCTGTTAGAGGTTCAGGGACACTCAAATCCTGAAACAGTCAGCTTCAAGCACCTACATACTATGTCGCTGAGGTGTCAATTGCAATTGCATTAGGAATCTGCCTAGTAGATTAGAAAGATGAAATATGAACGTAAAGACAATGCGAGGGTTAGGGTCTTAATCTTACCAATTGCCTGCTCTGCTATTACTTTTGAAGTCATGCAAGTGTCTTCAGCTTACCTGGCTTGGTGGTGATGGTGGCAGGACAATCCAGAGCTGGGGCTAGTGCAGGCACGATGGTCTTTTGTGAACAGGGACGAGAATTTACTTACAAGACTGCAAAACATAAACCTTTCCTTCCATTTTGAGGTGGAGCAGCAGGTGAATGGTGTGTTCCTTAACTTTTTTGGTTTCAATGGGACTGCTGGTGTGTGGCGCATCAAAGCTCTTGAGGACTGTGGGGGCTGGCTGGAGCGCACCACTGTGGAGGACATGGATGTTGCCGTGCGTGCACATCTCGGTGGCTGGAAGTTCATCTTTCTCAATGATGTCCGGGTATGATCATTCCCTCTGCAATCTAGAAACTTTTCTAGATGAGTTTCAATTGGTGGAGTCATTTTTTCAATCAACAAACGAACGTAGATTTTGATGCATTCTATGCTTGTTGCAGTGGCGGCAGCAGTCAGAATTTATGTGCCCTTTCATTTTCTAACACACCTGCTGTTGCAAATCCTTTGTCTTGATCTCTCATTCATGGATAATTGCCTCTGAGTTGGACAATGTCCCAAAGGAAGTTTGCAGCCTTGAATGATGTAGGTATTGTTGGAATTGGAAAACAGTCCCATGCTTTTGGATCTACAATATTACTTATCCTTAGAAGCCAAGAGCTATTGTCTGTACGACACAAGCCTACCGGTGGCTGAGTTTATGGTTTGCATGGTGCAGTGTCTGTGTGAGCTGCCAGAATCATATGAGGCATACAGGAAACAGCAACATCGCTGGCACTCTGGCCCGATGCAACTTTTCCGTTTGTGTCTTCCAGACATCATCTCATCAAAGGTCCGTCCTTCACTTCAGAACTGTCTGTTCATATCTTATAATTGTTGTATGTGGTCATTTCAGTAGGTGGGTAGTTGTTTGGAGTCAGGAGAATTTGTTTGTTACATGTAGAATGTAGGCTGGCAGTGATATCTTCTTCATCACCAAGTACAAAGTTCTGAGGGAGCAGGCAAGTTCATGGGATATTATACTAGCTTGATCTGCCATGGTTTTGTAAGAGTGGTGAGAAACATGCAGTTTCTGACAGTATGAGGGTGTGTGGATCTGCAGATGTCAATGTCAAAGAAAGCAAACCTCATCTTCCTCTTCTTCTTATTGAGGAAGCTGATTCTCCCATTCTATTCATTCACACTCTTCTGCATAATTCTGCCCATGACTATGTTTGTGCCGGAAGCAACCCTGCCAGTCTGGGTTGTGTGTTACATCCCTGCCCTCATGTCCTTCATGAACATCCTGCCTTCCCCGCGCTCCTTTCCCTTCCTTGTCCCCTACCTACTTTTTGAGAATACCATGTCGGTCACTAAGTTCAATGCCATGGTTTCTGGCTTGTTCCAACTCTCTAGTGCTTATGAGTGGGTGGTCACCAAGAAGTTGGGCCGTCCATCGGAAGCAGATCTACTAGCATCTGTCCAGGATGTAAAGCCACAAGGTGCAGCACAGCTTTCCAAGCATGCCCGTGTCACCTCTGAATCAGGGCTAGACGCGCTGAAGCAGCTGAAGCAGCAGGCACCACCACCACCACCACCACCAATTGTGAAGAAGAAGACTAACCGCTTGTATCGAAAGGAGCTAGCATTGGCGTTTTTGTTGCTGACTGCGGCAGCAAGGAGTTTGCTGTCAGCACAGGGTGTACACTTTTACTTCTTGCTCTTTCAAGGCATTTCTTTCCTGGTGGTGGGCTTGGATCTCATTGGTGAGCAAGTCAGCTGAGCTATGTCCTGTACCAGGGGCCTCCTCTGATTCTAGTGTGTCTGCCCCAAATCATGGGTTACATAGCACCCACACAGTGCAACCCTGGATTTGGTTCAGCTACACAGGAACTTACAACTAAAGCACATGGATGGCCAGCGTGCGTCATGGACACAGGTGCAGGTGGGGCAAAGGATTCTTGGCAGTTGCCATTGGATATTGAAGTGCAATTTTTGGGGTTGGCATCTGGTAGAAACTGTATACCTGTTGGAGCATGTGGTCTGCTGCGGAAGAGTAGCCAAGCAACTGTGGCCTCTCATGTGAATGCCAAGCAGTCAAAGGATGGTAGCCTTCAGCTGGAGGGGTTCATGCTTCAGTAAGAGTTGTGCTCCCCTTGTTAACTTCTCTAGGCAAAGTTGGTAGGAGGCTCCATGGGGCTGAAAGCTGTTGGTACTACAGAAGACTGTAATGTCTCTTGATTAGGGTCTACCAGCCTATCCAGTAATTGCTGCCAGGTACCCCTTCTATTAGTTTGTGTTCAATCTCAGGTAATTCTTTTGAGCCAATACCATTATTTCAGATGCCTCCATTAAGAGGGCCAGTAGCTGTGCAACATGTACGTAGATCGTGCCTCAGGCTTATGTGAATAAATGAACAGTTAGTCATTGTATGTAGGCTCTTGTAGTGTTGCCTACCATGAAACAGAGCAAGAAACTATGTCTGCTCAGCATTATGGACTTTAGTCATCCTAGTCTACTGCTCGTATCTGATGTCGACAACTGAATAAAGGTTGGCTCTCTCTCTCTCTCTCTTTCTTTCTGGTGGCTAAGCTCCTACCACTTTGCCTACTCAAAAAGTGCCTAATCTTAGAATTTCCTGCCTAGAACGGAAAACAACTAGTTCCCCTGTAACAAAACTCTTGGATTGCCAAATCTGTGTCTATCTATCCTCAGATATTGTTACTCAACTTCCGGATTACTTATTCCTGTTGTGGTGTTGTGAAAATTGTTTTTCCAGTTGCTCGTACATTTCTGTTGGTAAGGCAAAGAGAATTATGGTATGTCCTTTGTGAACGAACATGACATGACAGTTGATGGTGAACTAATCCCTGACACCTTGCTAGGCCCTGTACCTGCAGCATACTGAGTGTATGTGTACGCCTTCTTGGGGATCCGATCATGTGCCTTGCTCTCTCGGCTGGTCTACTGTAGCCAGTGCCTAGTATCAGAGAATTAGGAAACCTGAAACTGAGAGGCTTGAGAATACTCTCCTGCTTTTATCGTGATGGTCCAAGTTTTTGGTAACACCATTCAAGAACTCTCTCTCTCTCTCTCTCCCTGCACGAAGTGGCTGATGTGACCAAATGCTGGCCTTGTGACCCCCCCTCGCCGCGTTTATTTGACCAGCTTGCTTCAGGTAAGGTAAGGTAGTGCATTGGATTTAGTTGGAGAAGTGGTCCCTCCTGTAGAGTATGGCTACATGGACCCTTCCCTATGGATTGATGATCTCTGAATGCCTGCCCTGGCTTGCATGCTCAACAACTCGGCTAAGGTATGCCCTTTTTTTCATTTCTTGCCTGCTATGTACATCCACCTAATCCCCATGGCGATTTCTGGTGATCTGTCTAAAAGAATGCCTTTGACAGGTAGGGTCCCACAGCCAGATATTCTCTGGGGAGCTTGACGCTTGACACCCAAAACTGACTACTATGGATGGCAAACCTGGTGGTAAGCCAAGCCCTCAGGTGTATGCAAGAATGCCATGTCAGTCTGACCTGGCTTTGTGTGCAGTGATGATTAGGCATTAACCCTTAAACGCCCAGTAGCCCATTGCGGGCTTTTGGGTTTAAGAAAATCTGAATAACTTTTTTCATTCTCCATGGAATTGTGTGAAAAAAAAATATAGTGTTCTTGGGCACCTGGCACACCAAGATTCATTGCCCGATTGCATCGGATCTGCCAAGTTGCAAAGACGCAAGCAGGGTGGTCACGATTTGATAAAGGTAATTCTCGTTGTTTCATTCTTCACACGTGTGTGAGAGAGGGAGAGAAACATGGGATTTTCCCAGGTTTGACCAAGTGGCACATCAAATGCATTGGCCAAATTGGATACTTTTTGGCTTGTTGGATGAGGGATCTCAAGAGGATGAAACCCTGCAAATTTCGCCTCAATCCCATTTGATCCCGTCACTCAAATCTTTAAAGAATTACCAAAAATGGATATGTTTCTCAAAAGGGCCCCAATAATGGGGCCCACACCCAACGGTGGCATTTTGTGGATCCGGGGCTGATTGGCCTCAAATTCGGCAGGTGGATGCAGGAGGAAGGTACGCACCTGATGTGCGGTCAAGTTCTTTAAAAAGTTAATTTTCTGAAAGTTACACCTTTTTTTCACTTAAGGGGTCATGTTTTCTGAAAAAGTCAAACTATGGCACTGGCCTTGTGTAAAATGACGATGCATTGAAAAGCTGAACCCAGACCACAGACAATGCGCATGAAAAAGGCTGGGCACCTTGAAAACTCCTGCAGGCCTTTGGGTGCCAGTGGGGAGAGGGGGGGGGGGTGTTGTCCTTGGCCAGAAGGGCTATGCAAACATCTTCTCATGAGTACGATTTCTCGCTGTCTCTCTCTAATGATGGGAGCTGTCTCAATGTGGAGCCCCCTCATCCTGACACGGCCTGTGAAGGTGCCCAATGTCCCAAACTGTAAAAGGTTGCTTTGCTGCGACCATTTGCTCATCTGTAGTTGTTGAACCCGGGGTGGCTCCAAACCATTGGCCAAGTAACATCACTCTTCAGACATTAGTGAAGTCAGACATGACCAAAGCTGGTTGAACTCTTCAGTTCGAAACAAAGGAAAGATTTCATCTTCTCTCTTGGGTTGGAGTTGAGCTGATGGGAACTAGTCTGAAGTGCAGCTTATGCTCAGGTTGCAGGGAGGCAAAGTCAACAACACAAATCTCTTGAACACAAAGGTGGGTCATCCACCAGTGGGTTGGTTTGAGCTCTTTGAGGTCTTTCATAAAAAGCTGTCATAGACAACATTTGGCAATGACAAGGGCATGTGATAATATCACTGATGGGTGTGGGTTCAAAACCACATATATATCATAAACAGTGTCCATCTTCCCATTGGAAGAGTTTTTCCAAGTCCTCTATTTCCAATGAACTACAGGGCTACCGTGCAAGTCTGCCCACTTTTCAAAAGAAAAAGAAAAAAATGACGTAAACACCTAGGATACCATCTACTATGCCAGAGCAGGAAGGAGAATGTCAGGTTATGCCAGCTCGGATTCTCAAAGAGGTTAGGCAACTGGTGGAAATTGTCAATCAAAGAAGAAGAGCCCCGACAAAAAGCAACTCAAGCCGCCTTAAAATCCCAACCAACTGCATGAAGTAAATCAGACGAAGGCACCATGAATGAGACGTGTGCATGCGAGATGCCACAATAATGTTGTAGGCATGTAACCACTCACTGGGTATGGTTTTATAACAATGAACTTCCTATCAGATATGGCCTTGGATGGTTCACGGTTGGTAGTGGATGCAACGTAATACCATGCCCAACCTCCATGTTCTGAGTCTGCGTAACCAGCAGTGCCTTCCTCACCTCATAGCCTTGGATCTCCCTCCGGTTGGTGCCCTACCTTTTGTTGTGTAATAGTCTGGTGAATTTCTACAACTGTGCCACCAACAAATGTTGGGGCTTTTAGAGCATCTCCAGCGGGCCACACTAAATAGTCCGGCAACAGTAAAGTAGGGGTAGTGGGGGAAAAGGAGTCCCCACTGGTGGACCAGGCCCCACCAAAAATCTGTGTGCAGGATAGAGGGCAGGATAGAGGGCTCCGTATTTTCCCTGGTAACACATTGTTGGAGAGTGGGCTCCACCAAGTGATAGCGGTGTCCAACACATAACATGTACAGGACAACCAACGTCAAATAAGTGGCCAGGGCACAATTTAATGGAAATGGGTGGGCAATGATCCAATATTTGTTTAGGGGACATACCAAGTGGGCGGCCACAGCCTCAATAGTAGGGCCATTTAGAGGCCACCGCTGGAGATGCTCTTACTTGCAGATTTAGTAATACCTGCATCATCTTCCTCATGCAGGGCAGCCTCCAACCTCGCCTTGAGTCCTTCGTTTGTAGACTTTTCAGCCAACAAGGACCTCTGAACAGCGGCCTCTGTACTTTCCACCAAAGCCAACTCCCTATCCTCCAATGCTGCATGGAGATAACTCAAATTTGTGTGCACCTTTCTTTCTTTATCCTTAAGCCACTTGGCAGTCTTTAATTCAGACTCTTCAGCTGCAACAACTGCTTCACATCACATATTTCCTCAGGTGTAATAGTCGCATGCCTCGCAATGTATGATTGGGCTTCCCGTCTACCTCGATTTTGATGGGCACCTCCCCCTTCACCTCATGCGAACTAATCATCTCCAGTTGTGTTTCAAACCCGGCTCCACTTTATATTGGAGGACAGTGTCACAGTATGCATGGAGCCCCCTTCAGCATCTAGAAGCTGATCTGACTCCCGATTTCCTCATCCTGATTTGCTGCAGGCACCTTTCAGTTTGAGACCACTGACCTTGCTTCGCTGCAATTGCTCCTTTGCAACACTAACCCCATACTCTGCCCAGTTAATAATTTTCTTGTACTTGTGTTCAGCAACATATCCTTTGGCCAAGCTGAATGCTATTTCGTTGTTTGTAACATCATCTCTGCTGTACAGTTTCAAGTACAGCTCCATGACTTGCTGGCCGTCTGATGTTGCCACTTTGGGGCCAGTGATCTTGTAACCATTTGCCTACTTGACAAAATATTCATCGCAATCTTCAAATTGTCGTCCAAATTGGTTCTTGCATTCAATCCTACAGCACTCAGACCTCTGACCTTCTCAAAAAACAACTGTCCCAAATTCCATCTGTTGTCGGAGGTAGTGTAACCACTGGTGGCTTGACAGGTTCTAGCTTTCTTTTTCCTGTAGCAATTGTTGATCCAGAATGAGTACCGGTCATGGTTGCTGCACCTTTGCAAATAATACAAATAATACCTGCAAATATGCCGTTCAATTACAAACATAAGACATACATCCAGTATCAATCCCACTGCTATGTCATATCTCAGGTGCACAACAACTGCATACAGAACATGGCGAGCTAACTTGCTGAGCGACAGTAAATGCGAACAACAATGGCACAGGCACAGGCTATCCACTCTAGTGAGCCAAAACATGAAAGACGGAACGACCGTGTCAAGGTCATTGTCAATTTGTCAGCCTGACTTCCGATGTACCGTATGTCTGTCAAGACTGCGTACTGAGTATCCAGATTTGGGCTGACATACTTCAGCGCCTCATAGCAGCTGCCAAATTTTCATGTCGAGTGAGCCAGCTCCATTGGAACCTTACAATCCCCATCAATATAATTTTGAAAGCCACAAACCCAGTATCAAGATTTACACCATTGTAAACCTGCAAGCCACTAACCATAGGGGCTCAAAGTTAAGAGAGTTGTAGATCATACCCTCCTCCACGGACTTTTGACAAACAAAAAAGGAAAATTCACATCCAAGTATGAAGCAAAGATTTACAATGTTGAGCTTAGATATTCTTGCAAAGTACCTGCTAGATAAGTATTGTACTATTGTAGACTTGAAAACTCCAAACTGCCTATCTTTTCTTGTTAAAAAACGGAAATCTGCATTCCGTGTTCACCAAACACCTGCCATGATCAAACACGCATTTAATAGATGTTTCAGACAAGAATCAATGAGCCACATAATTTTGTCATGCGACATAGTACTCAATACTCATTCTTGTAAAAACATTTCATGCAATCCAAACAGAGTAGCAAAAATTCATTTAATCTACTTTGTTTTGTTTCCCTACTTGGATACATCAGATGCTTGGCAAGGAGCTGAAATGTGTAGGTATTGGGGGCCCTTACGGAAGCCAATTTGTGGCCTGGAAAGACTCCTAATGGGCAGGGATTGGGGACCCTCATGGCAGCCCAGCCAGTCGCAATGGTTGAAGCCAGGATCTCGGCTGTCATGGCAGGGATTACGGCAGCCCATTTGTGGCCTGGCGATTGGGGTTAGAACAAGTAAAAGCTTATGACTCCAGTATTCTCAAACAAGCCCCAAATAGCACAACCACATCAAAAGTGACGAGGACTTACTGATGCACATGTCATGTTCATCGATATAGAGAAGGTCACCTGTGTTACAGCCCCTTGGTGTCAATTGCAGATTCTCGCCTTTACTGTATCATCCCACCTGCCAGCAGCAGCATAGGTGTTTGACAGCAGCACAGTGTGCTGCGGATCCTTGAGAAGGCGTTTTGCAACACGTTCAGCTACCTCCACATTGCCGAATATTCTGCAAGCACTAAGCAAGGTCCCCCACGCCGGGGCATCTGGTTCAATTGGCATTTTGCTAATTAAATCCTCTGCCTCATCCAAATGTCCTGCACGGCCAAGAAGGTCCCCCATACAGCCAAAATGCTCAGCTGTAGGAGTGAGGCCATAATCTCCACTCATAGAATCAAAGTAGTGATGGCCTTCATCCACTAAACCAACATGGCTACATGCAGAGAGAACACATGTAAAGGTAATTCCGTCAGGCTGCAAGCCTTCCTGTTGCATTTGTTCAAAAAGTTGAAGGGCCTCCCTGCAACTCCCATTGTGAGCACATCCTGAGATTATTGTGTTCCATGATGCCACACTTTGTTTAGCTATACTGTTGAACACTCGACGTGCATCCTCCATGCTCCCGCATTTGGCATACATGTCAACAAGGGTAGTCTTTAGAATGATATCTAGAGCAACTCCAGCTTTGAGGATGTCAGCATGGACTTCTTTGCCTTTTTCCAGGGCCGCAAGGCTGGCACATGCCTTCAGAACAACAACAAATGTGACCTTGTTCGGCGTCACCCCTTCACGTATCATTTGCTCATAGGTCTCCAAAGCCTCCATACCAGACCCTTGCTGAGCATATCCTGCTATCATCATGCTCCATGAGACCACGTTTGGCTTCAAGCCTTCCAGCTGCATCAGCTTAAATAGTTGGAGTGCCTCCGTGCCACACCCATGCTCAGCATATCCTGCTATGATCGCATTCCATGACACCACATCTCGTTTAGCCATATTGTCGAACACTCGACGAGCATCCTTCATGCTCCCACATTTGGCATACATGTCAATGAGGGTATTTTCCAGTATTATATCTGGGGCAATTCCAACTTTGATGATGTCAGTATGGACCTCTAAGCCCTTGTCCAGGGCTGCCATGCTGGCACATGCATTGAGGACGCAACTGAACAAGACCTTGTCAGGCATCAACCCTTCCCCTATCATCTGTTCATACATCTCCAAAGCCTCACTTCCACACCCGTGCTGAGAATATCCTGCAATCAATGCACTCCATGTGACCACATTTCGTTCGGCCATATTGTCAAACACTCGACGTGCCTCCTTCACGCTCCCGCATTTGGCATACATGTCGACAAGGGCACTCTCCAGCATGACAACCGGTGAGATCCCAGCTTTGATTATATCGGCATGGACCTCCTTGCCCTTTTCAAGGGCTGCCAGGCTGGCACATGCCTTGAGCACACAAATGAATGAGACCTTGTCAGGTGTGACCCCTTTCTGTTTCATTTGCACATAGATCTCAAAAGCCTCCATACCACGTCCATGCTTCACATATCCTGCCATCATTGTAGTCCACGCAAACACATCCCGTTCAGGTATTTTGTCAAACACTAGGCGTGCATCCAATATGCTTCCACACTTTGCATACATGTTGACAAGGGTGTTGAGTAGAAGGTTGTTCGGCCTGAATCCACTTCGGATAATATGGGTGTGTACCTGCTTTCCCATTTCAAGGTTCTCAACTCTGATGGACTCCCGTAAGAGACGGACATAGGTACTGGAGTCTGCTGCAATGCTTTGTTTGTTCAAAATATGCAGTGCCCCTTTCAGTTGTCCCGCTTTAAATAGTGTCCTCACATCCCTGCAAGTGCCAGAAGAGTTCTTGTTGACTCCATCATCAAATTGTGCACGATCTTGTATCACTGCTTTCACCGAAAGAGGCTTTGACCAATCCACAATCCAAAGAGCTTCAACTGTGTGCTTATGTCTGTAGTCTGGTGATGTTGGAGTTTTCTGTGAAACCCACAAGTGGACTGCTGAGCAGGCATAGCTTCAACCGCAGACTTTCAAAGCCAGATTACAATCACGAGAGCTTCAAACATCTTTTTAGTAACAGAGGCTAATCCTGAATGACCTACTGATACCAACAGCAACAACTGTTTCTTGCTGTATTTTCCAATCAAGAGCAAGATTGTCACAAATTTAAGAGACTGGATATACACACCGGAAAACAAAACATGATAGCCCCACCTTATCAACCCTGTTCTGAGGCCACTGAGAGGGATCAAACATTAAGTCCTGCCACAGTCGTTCTTTGCTCTTTGTTTGACCTGCATCCAACGACTACAAGACCTTGAGAACTTTGCCAACTTCTAATTGCCCCGGTCTCTATTAAGGACCCTAGTGCTTAAAGGCAGGTCCAAGTTCAGAGGTTCAAAACGAGAAGGATTGCGAAGAAACTGCAGATCTCCCAGATCCATCATTGGAGGATTTTCAGAAACAACTGTGGATGGGGGGGGGGGATAGGTTACATACAACTGTGTGGATCTGATGAGAGGGGAACAGCATTAATGCCCTGCACAATTCACAATGCTCTGAAAGGAGACATGAGCATTGCCACAATTACTTTGAACGCGACGATCTCAGCTCGGCCAAATGCCATGCAAACTTAAAATCCCCATCTGGCCCCATCTATTGACTTGAACATGTAACAACAATTCAAGCAAGCAATGCTAGCAAAACCACATATGCGGCCAGCACACCACCTTCTACTTACCCAAAACAAGGGGAAAGCAGAGTAAAGAGTACACACCGTGATGAACTGGGAATTGTCGGGCAAGCAGGCACCCACCAAGGCGGCTGTATGAATGACGACATCACATCCACTACAGGCAGCCAGGAGCAACTGAGCATCCTGAACGGCCAGCTCCACCTCCGGTAGCAGCCCATCCACCACACTGCTGCTCCGCACCAATGCTCGCACGGTGTACCCCTCATGAACCATCGCTAGACACAGACGAACACCTAGAAACCCTGAGGCACCCGTCAATAGGACCCTCATTGCTTCCTTGCACCACAACCCACTTCATGCACTTGCTCCCTTGGTCGTTGTGCAAGCTTGCAATCTTACCTCCACAAAGGATACAACAGGGAGTTTGCGCACGCACAGTAGGTGGATTGGAACTCTTCACCGCATCACCACCACTAATCAAATCCTTCTTGTTGTGTTGTTTCTGACTTTCCTGGATGTTCTGTCCTCTGCGCGGAGAGAGAGATGGTGAAGCAAGAGTTGATCACAACAGTGGGAGTCTTGGGCTGTTGGACTAATGTGTCTGAATACAATGCAATGAGTGTAGTAGATATGTGAATTCACTGGAATGCTGAAGACTCAACACTTGCTAAGTTCGAGAAGTTTGAGTGCCGCGGATGTGAATAGTTGACAGCAATGTGTTGGGTGGGCGGTGCCGAAGTGCCTGCAAGTCCATGGAGTGCGGGGCCACGTGCGGGCCCAAGAGATGCGCAGCAGTATGCTGTAGGATCTCCGCGGGATTCATGGTGTCCGGCTCTCGACTCTCGACTTCTTGCTTTCCTTGCGCTGTAGCTAACCGTTAGCTACGGTCTGCAGTTGCAGTGGTGGGATGAAAGGTCATATGGTGGTTCGTGACTGCCCGTTGGAGTTGTTGTAAGCAGATTATGATGTTTACCACTTCATGCATTTGCAAGCTGTTGATGGAGGAAAGTGGACATGGGATCAATCTGTTCTATCCGGATTGCCTCAATATGTGAATGTGACCCTTGGATTGCACGAATACGGGGTTGAGATCCCCGAGAGTTGGGATTTTGAGGAGCTTACTGTTGTATGGCGGTGGAGAGGGGGATGAAGAAGTGAGCAGACACCTGTTGAATGGGTCGCTTGTTGCCGGAGGTTGCCGTTAGTGGCAGGGCTTGCGGCAGGGTATGCAATGAATTACCTTGATAGGAGGTACTGAGACATTTGAGGTTATCAGACTTTTAGGCGCTTGTGTAAGAAAAGTAGAATTAGAAGACGTATCATAATGAAGCAGGAATTAGATTTGTGGACGTGCCAGGAAAGCGTTTTCCACCAGGAGAATGTAAATATACTATCCTCAGCAATGATGCAATAGATCTGATTGTTGAAGGAGTGTTGGGAACCAGGGAGTAGTCCAGAGGAGGATGGAAGGAAGAGCTGTCAAGCGGGCAAGATGGAAGCAAGGAGATGGAGGAGGGGGACTAGAATGCAGACTTGGATTAGGAGCAGCTGATAGGGTTGCTGCAAGGGGAGACTGCTACCCTCTTTGTGAGTTCTATCTGCCAAGTCTGTAAGAAATCATATCTAGAAGATTGGAATTTGCATAGAGTACGCCCCACATACAGCGACTTGCTGTATTCCTGGGCTCGGTTGCATATGGGGAGGTGCATGTCTACATAACACTTTAATTACTGAAAGTGTCTGGGGTTGGACTAGTGTTTTTACTTTCATGCTTGACCAAGAGTGAAGCCTACATGCATCAGAAGAACCTGTTTGGAAGCTATGGCCACTGAGACTGTCTCTCTACAGGTTGCATTTTGTTCTTAGCAGGCACCAATGGAGAATTTGTTTGCTTCTGGAGAGCCATACCTGCAGCAGCAACAAGCAAAGACTCCAAATACAACCACCATGGCTGAGGCACAGTACCAAACATCTGTACCTTCTTCAGATGGTGTCATGCAATGGTCTTGCCCTCCTGATTTGAGTGAAAGAGGGGAAGGTGAGATCACACACCAATAATCCCCTGTACAATGAAGTAAGGTTTGCTGCCCTCTTTTAAGAAACTTCACTGGAGGTGGTTTTGTAATGTTTCTTCTCTGTTGAAGTCCATCTGCCTCTGTACCCTGTGCTTCTGAGATTCTTACTCCTCCAATTCCATATCATTCAGATTGTCAACTGCAGGAGGCAATGTCGTAGAGATGGTCTCTATGGGACATCAACATCGAAACAATGCTCGACGACTCCCAGGAACCTTTCGGCAGCATGATCAGGGAAGGTCAAAGCAGAGAGATAGTTCTTTGATTGCTTCTAATTTAAGGTCTCCCAAGAGATTATCACCCAAAGGCATTTTTTTGAATTCAAGTTCGTCACTAAGAGCCACAAGCAGCACTGCACTTGCCCCATCTGTGAATCTAGCACAGACGGATAGCAGTCATGGAGAGACAGAAGAGTTCCAAGGTGTGATCAGCGGAGCTCCCACTCCACAAGGTAAGCGAAAACTTCCAAGCTGGGCGGAAGAGGGACAGAAGCGTCCAAAAAAAGTTCATGGAGAAAAGTGGCAAGTTGGAAGGCATGCCAGCAATACGAGATTTGGGAGGCAATCCTCAGAACTACGCTCAATTTTCAAGAAAGATGGAGCCCAGTCTTTGCCTGATAGGGAAAATTCCTCAAAATTTATGCCTTCTCATAGAATCTCAATGCGAGCAGGCCAATCAGGTTGCTGGTCTCATTTGGGGCCTTCTGCTGGTTTTGTCAAAGGTGTAGGAACCCTTGGGTATTCTGGAACAGTGAAAGATATGAATCTGGGCAGGCCGGAGGCAGATGGGAGCGCAGGAATTCATACGAATGAAGACTCTGCTGATATAGCTCAAAAGAATATCTCTGGGGAGGTGAGCGCTTCAAGTGAGATAAGAATACGGAGAGCTCTGCCTTCCACCTTTGGTGGATCAACATCAGCCAGATCCAATGATCTAAATGCAAACAGTTCTGTAGATGGAGATAGCTCAGCAAAGATGGTGGTGGCTCGTCAAGCTCTTCTGCAGGTCAAAACCTCTGACCATTGCTCAAATCGGTGAAATCTTCTTTACTTCTAAATTATTGGTGCTCTAAAAAGATAAAATGTGATCTCATATATGGATATGGCATCCATGTCTAATCAGTATTCTCAAGGACACTTGCACTGGTTTAACATTTATCAATTGTCTACACTTCCAGGCATTTTCTTTGGCAGATGAAAGGGAGGAAGCAACTCTGGATAAAGGCCTCTTGGTTGTTCCGCTCCTCAAACATCAGGTGTTTGTGGCTTCTCTTCATGTTTAGGGATAGTTTCTTTGACAATGGTTGTGTACTTCCTTGAAATATTGCTCCACCTCTGTTGCATGTCACGATGAAACTATTGGCTACATGGTGCTAGTAATTGTTCCTTAACTGTTAGTAAGGGCTTGGATAGTGATTGATATGTTGTGCAGAGAATAGCTCTTGCTTGGATGCAGAAAAGGGAGAGTGGAAGGCAGGAGCCATGTGGAGGGATTCTGGCTGATGATCAGGTATACTCTTCTCGGACTTCTCTTAAATGATCTACTGAGCTTTGTAATTCCAACTGGTTCAGGCCCTCATGTTGTCTATGTAAGGACCACATGGAGTACAAATGGCTTGTGTCTCAGCCTCTGACAACTTTGTATTCTTTTATTAGGGCCTGGGGAAGACTATTGCTACAATCTCTCTCATTCTGAAGAACAGGGCTCCTGTTAAAAAATCAGACACTGGGGATGCACAGCTTGCACAGATAGAGGCTTGCACTATTGATCTCGATGATTATGAAGAGGACTCCATTTTGGGGAAGGAGCGAGGCTGGCAAGGAAAGGCAGAAGGAAGCAACACGACACTGCGAAAGAAAATGGCAAGTAGCAATGAGAGCCAGCCACAGCATGACGATTGCAAGCCTACTACATCTCCTGGCAAAGGCAGGCCAGCTGCTGGCACACTGGTGGTGTGCCCCACAAGTGTTCTGCGACAGTGGGCACAGGAGATACGGGATAAGGTCACTGTGGAGGCTGGTTTGTCAGTTTTAATCTACCATGGCACCAACAGGACAAGGGATCCAGAGGAGCTTGCTAAGTATGATGTGATTTTGACCACCTACTCTATTGTTAGCATGGAGGTGCCCAAGCAGCCCCTGCCCCATGAACCTGATGAATATGGTTTCATCCCTTTTAGCAAGCCGAAGGAGAAGTCAGGGAATGGGGAGAAGCGGAAAGACAAGGGAGGGGGAAGGTTAGCGGATGGGCAGAATGGTCTGTCACTAGCTTTGGGTTTGGGTCCTTTGGCACGGGTGGCCTGGTTCAGGGTTGTCTTGGACGAGGCCCAAAGCATCAAGAATTACCGGACGCAGGTTGCTCGTGCAGCCTGGGGTCTCCGGGCTAAGAGGAGATGGTGCCTTAGTGGGACACCTATCCAGAATTCCATTGATGATCTTTTCAGCTATTTTCGATTTCTACATTACTTTCCCTGGGACTCATACAAGAAATTTCGCTTGGAGATAAAAGACCCAGTTGTGCGAACACCAATAGAAGGCTACAGAAGGCTTCAAGTCATCTTGAAACCAGTTGTTCTGCGGCGTACCAAGGGTAAGAACTCAAAGTATTTGGGGTTGTGGTTATGTAGGTTACTGCATTTTGTCGGTGACAGTCATATCAGCAAGACTCTTATGGCCTGTCCACAAGTTACAATAAATTTTGACAAAAGATGTAAGTAGATTTTTGTTAATTGATTTGATGCTAGAAGGTAGCTGTGTAGTAGAAAATGTTGTGCTCTAGAAATTGCGGAGTCAAATGTTAGCAGAATCCTGTTAGCTTACTTACACGAGTTGCTTTTGTTTTAAGTATTATTGTTTGATGCAGCCACTTTCATTGATGGGCAGCCCATTGTGAATCTGCCTCCAAGGATAGTAAAGCTAAAGCAGGCTGAGTTCAGTATGGAAGAACGCTCATTTTATACAAGTCTTGAGACAGAGATGCGCAAACAGTTTCAGGTGCACTTTCTTCTCCAGCTTAAGTGCTACTTGAATCTTTAGTCTTGAAGGATGTTGACTGCTTGTCATATGGTTGTCATATCTTACAGATTTGTGGGAATCTATAGAACTTTGACCAGGCTGTGATGATTGACCAATCATGCAAACTGGAAGTCCAGAGTTTGAGTAATGAAGTACCACTGAAGTTATGTGCGTTACGCTGGACTATGGGAGCTTTTCATGTAGTTCAGTGAGTGTTAGTGTCAAATCCCTACAGGTTTGTGGGAATCCATAGAACTTTGACCAGGCTGTGATGATTGACCTATTGTGCAAACTGAAGTCCAGAGTTTGAGTAATGAAGTATCACTGAAGTTATGTGTGTTATGCCGGCCTATGTGAGCTTTTCATGTCTTATACTTCAGTGAATGTCAGTGTCGAAGCCATTTGGGGTGCAAATAATTTGGATTCGATATTATGAATCTTAAAATAAGGGTTCACAGTAGTTTTGTTTTGGTAAGTCAAGCTACAAACCTATATAGTCATCTTTGCCAGGGTTTCAAGAATGGACTAGTTGCTTTTATTTTTTGTCAGAAGCTGATTTGGTGTTCAAGTCACTCAAGTTGATGAGAAACCATGGGTGGCAAATGCAGATTTATGCGGCGGCCGGGACGGTGCAAAGCAATTATGTGAACATTCTCTGGATGTTGTTGCGGCTGCGACAGGCATGTGATCACCCAATGCTTGTAAAGATGGGCCGAAAGGCACAGGCAGCCCACAAGACTGCTCTTGACTCTGCCCGTAGTTTGCCTGGGGCGCAACGTCTTCAGTTGATTATGAGTTTGGATGACAACAGGGCGATCTGCCCCATCTGCCAGGTATTCTACTTCACCCTCCTTCCTTCCATTGCTCATCCTCATGGACTTCTAAGTTTGCTCTTGTTACTTTCGTAGTCACCACAGTAGTTGATCTTTTTGAAACTGAAGGTATTTAAGCCGCCACCTACTACACTGTCAGAGCTCTTGATAAGGGCAAGAGTAGTAGCTAAGAGATTGTGAATGTATAGCTGTTCGTGACTCTGTTGTTTCAATTATACGTCTTTCCTTCAGCATTGAGGTCAAATGAGGCATCAATCCCAGACCTTCAAGTCAGATTATGCTACATCTGCTCAGTACAAGTCAATCTGTCCCCCAAGCAATGAATCTTGGAAAGCCAGAGGTACAATGGGAATTTTGATCTGCTCATAATAATTGCATAACTCAGTGGTTTTCAATTGAAGGAGATGATATTTAGACGGTGATTAACCTGTGAGAAAATGAGAAGCTTTATCGACTGGCTTGGCATCCATGCAGGATGCCCCAGAGGAGCCAGTGGTGAGTGTCTGCACTCATGTTTTCTGCAGACAGTGCATCTCAGAGCAGCTGGCCAATGGCGACGATACCTCCTGCCATTTTCCTAAATGTGGCAAGCCACTCAATTTGTCCCTCGTCTACACACTTTCAGCTCTTGAGGAGTGCAGTGTGGATGACAGCAGCAACACTAGCAGTTGTGACATTAGGTTACTGGCTCGATCGCAGAAGAAACTGGGTGAAGGGGCTGAGGAAGAGAAGCTGATTTGGAAATCATCATCAAAAATAGATGCTGTGATCAACACCTTGCAGGCCCTACCACGAATGGACATGCTGGTAGAGGATCAGAGGCTGCTGAAAGAGGGGACTGAGGATATTGAGACCCAAGTGCAGGATCCTGATGAAAAGGCTGAGTCTTGTGCTCTTGCTGAACCATATTTAGAGACAACGGTTGCAGCAACAAGGCATGGGGTGGAGTCAATGGAAAAGGCAATAGTGTTTTCCCAGTGGACAAGCATGCTGGACCTGCTGGAAGTTTCATTGCAGCAAGCAGGCTTTTGCTACCGCCGGCTGGATGGCACTATGTCTGTATCAGCCCGTGACCGAGCTGTGTCTGATTTCAACACTTGTCCTGAGGTTAGTTCTGCCTCATTGTTTTGGGTCCTGAGTGGATCATTGTCTGCACTTTCAGCTTTATATAAGGTGTAAATTTTTTAAGAGGCTTTTCGTCATTGTATTTTGCTGCCCTAGTCGAGCATGTGTGTGTTTTTTATGTAGAGACTTGTCACTGGAACTGTACATGTGCATTAGTGTAGCCAGGAGGATGCATTCGCACTGGTTTTTTGGAACAGCTTTCCAGGTCAGATTCGCAAACCTCTGTGGTGAATAAGATGGGTGCATGCACCTAGACTAATAGATCTCCATGCTTGAAAGAGTAATAGATCAAAAGATTACTCAAAAGAGTAATAGATCTCCATGCTTGACAGGTGACTGTGATGATCATGTCTTTGAAAGCTGCAAGTCTGGGCTTGAACATGGTGGCTGCTTGCCATGTGCTGCTTCTTGATGTTTGGTGGAATCCAACAACAGAAGATCAGGCGATTGATCGTGCGCACCGCATCGGTCAGACTCGTCCTGTCAATGTTTCCCGGTTCACTATTAAAAACACTATCGAGGACCGCATCCTAGCATTGCAGGTAACCTCCCACATGTTCCTTGGCTTGTAAAAGCGTTTAGGGGTAACTGGTGTGTCGATTGGTCCTAGCCGTTGAGAGGAGCTACTTTCTTAGTGGTATTAGTCGGATAAAGGACTTCATTCACAAGCAAGTCATACTTGATTGGGAACATGAACTCTTACTACCGGCTAGATTTGTCACAGTTAAAACAGTTAACCCTGTGAAATATAGCATGAATCTCCTTGAGGCAGTATGTAACTGTCCACCCTGCAACATACCTTAAAGTCCAAAATGCTTTGCCATTCTTTTTGTGGCAGAATCCGTATACAATGATATTTTCTGTTTCTTAATGAAGTTCCTTGGCCATGAGAGTTGAATGTCACATGCAGGAAGTAGTTGGCTGTTTATTGTTGGAAACTAATTGTGCTGTAATTGTAGGAGGGCAAGCGCCAGATTGTGGTATCAGCTTTTGGGGAGAATGAGGGCGGGGAACAGAAAACTCGCCTTACTGTTGAAGACCTT
This sequence comes from Takakia lepidozioides, assembly GCA_030704615.1. NCBI lineage: Eukaryota > Viridiplantae > Streptophyta > Takakiopsida > Takakiales > Takakiaceae > Takakia > Takakia lepidozioides. The sequence goes on from CM060731.1 coordinate 41,233,986, forward strand.
CAGTTCCTCTTCCATGTCTGATTGATTCCGCAAACACTGCACCTCGGATTGGAGATAATGCAGTAGCATACTGTTCCTGCAGGCTCCTATCCAGAAATTTCTCCATTTTATGCCAGTGATCGATACCTGTTTCAGGAGTTGAGGTCTGCTCTTACTAACACAGCCTGAATGACTTCAAAAATTGAAGACCCTGCACCAGCACCATCTATCTTCACAAATTGTTGCTGCAGTGGGCTGGTCTCTTCAACACATTGTTCTATCTCATTGCTCTCTTCACAAACTGATGATACACAATTTGTAGCTCCTACAGAGAGCGCTCTCTCTCGGGAGTTTGCCCCTCTCGTCTCAAATGGGCTGCCACGTTGATGCTGCAATTGGTGTCTACCTTGCACAATAATCTGTTGAGCTGTCTGCAGCCACAGAATCCAGACACACACAGGGCTTCAATGACCATATGTTAGCAAGAGGGGTGCTCTGGTTATGCACAGGAGCTTTTGTCCCATTAAATGAGGCGTGGCTTGCTCATCCAGGCCATTGGCCATCGGTTAGAGTAATCCTGAGCTAGCCACTGAAGAAGGTAGAGGCTTGTTAGCAGTGCAACCTGGAGTTGAAAGTTGACTGTAATCAACCTCAATAGATATCCCAGGCAGTGCTAAAATGTTCACCATCGTACTCCCTGATACTTGATCATCCTCTCCACTGGTTTCAAAAATTTCCTCAGTTTGGGGAGAGGATGCTGGCCTTACAATAGAGACCTGCACGAAATACAAGTTAGGAACCACGACCTGTTTTGTAAAGGAACTGCAACAAAGTCTCTGCTTGTTTGCATACAAATTCCCGCTTGTTTATTCATCTTCTGCATATATGTCTACCTGATCTTTACTGTGTTCAACATGGGTGTGCTTATCTATATGCATGTAAAGCTTCTCTCACGTTTCTCAACCAAATATCTTCTTTGGAGAAATGTATATGCAGTCTAAGAAGACATGCAAAAGGCAGGTTCCAGCCAAAGACGCACCTGTGACACTGAGTCACCAGGCTGGTCTGAAGTTGGCCCAGTCTCCAATATGTAGAAATAGGTTTCTATTCTCTCAGCCATCTTTGAGCTCCAAAGATAAAGAGTAGTCTCTCCATGCTCGGCAACAGAGAACTTAGACCTGTTGGTAGCCAGGCCGCTGACTTGCGAGGCCTTGGAAAAGATCACAATCAGAAGCAGATGTGTGGGTTAGGTATGACGCCTCGAAATCCAGGCGTGGAGTTTTGGTAAAAAAAAGGCGGAGGGAAAGTGAGGAGGAAGCAACGGTTTCAAATCCACTATAGCGAAGCTGCAAGGGAGGATAACATAGCTTGAGGATGGAAGGAAGCTTGAGGTAACGAAGCTTGAGGGGAAGATTGAGCAGCTTGAGGAGAAAATTGAGAAGCGTGAAGTGGATATTGCAAGCCTTTGACTTACCGACTGTGCAGAGTTATGCAAAAATGTTTACCTGAATAAGGATCAAGCATAGTGCTAGGTCACTCTCTCACATTATGTTGGTTTGCAAGTACTCTAATTTTGCACGCATCCCTTGTTTTGAGGTGTGGACAACCTACAACCTAACGACGACATGTGCCTTGTTTACGCTAGAAACAATGAAATTGAGATGAAGAGCATTTTTCCTTTTACTATCATTTATACTACAAGATAATGGACATTATATTGTCCCTAAAGCACTGCCACAAATTTTTCTTTGTATCTATCGTGCGGTTAAAATGCAGAATTTATGGCGGTGAATTCTGCATTTCGGAATGCACCCCATCAGCTCCCTCGAGTGCATTCCGAAATGCAGAATGCACCGGACATTAATTTTTATTTTTATTTTGTGGCAGTTCTTTACGCAGGGTAATACCCCTCGTGTCGGGCATTCCCGGATTTGCGGGCCTTCCCCTCGGGCTACCGCCCTCGGCGTCGGGCCCTTAAATCCGGGAATGCCCTCCACTCAGGGCATTACCCTATACATTACAAGATAGCCAATCCGTCATAGATGTCCTAAACTGCATATCTCCACGAGTTGTTGACTATTAGGCAAAACCTTGAGCTACAGTTGTTTTAGGGCTGCTTGTGGAGCTACTTCATGACCACCGATGGTCGCACTGTTCCACGCACGCATCTGCCACAGTCATCAGCGCAGAACCAGAATTTGTGGTTCTTGGCTTCTGATTGGTCATATGGGTGGAACAATCCAGTGAAAGTCGGAGCCGGAGTCCGGGCACTGCCTCTTGATATGAAAGACGTGCACTTCTCGAAAGTGGTGGCCCTAATCGCCGAACATTTCACCCGAGACCCAGCATCGGTACGTTCTATGTGCCAAATGTCGTCGAGGCACATAGACTCCACCACATCGGGAAGCATGTTATTCTCCTGCACCATTGCAATGACAGAGGGAGATGTAGGGGCTTGGTGTCCTGAGGAAGGTTCCTCCACAGTGGTGGTTCCGGACATGGATCTATGATGCAAGGGAACACACGGCGTGGAGAAATTGCAAGGTCGTCGGGCCGTCACCACTTACAAATATCTTCCCCATTTTCCTGATTGTTGCATCCAGGCATTGTGCACTGTCTCCGCCAGATTGCAAGATAACATTCCACCATCTCTTCAAGGGACATGTGCTACAGAATGGGAAAACACCCTTCACAATGAAGGATAGGTAGATCCTTCTACAACATTGATGGGAAAAATGGAGACAATGCATGCATTTTTTCCATGCAACAAAAGCAACGTACCTTTGTCATGCATGCTCCCCGCTGCCTGTACCGGAAGTGCCAAAACGCAAGCCAGTCTTCCAGTGCTCTCATACTATCCAGAGATGCAGCCCCAAACGAGAACCACCAGGCACGAATTGTTTGGAACAAGGTATTCGTCTCTGCCATAGTTTGGCATCTTTGTATTGTTTGCACAACCTGCAACTCTGCATCTCCGGCTTGATGTCTGTCTTTGTATGTTTCTCCAGTGACCGTGTCCACTGAAAAAGATAGGTACGTTCTCTTTCCGGCATTGGCACTATTGGATCACCTGATCCGAAGACAATGCGAACCGCATTGAAATTCGCTTGAGCACTATCGGCCATGAATCCTGCAAAATTGGGAGATGACACACCATGGCAGCCCACAACACGGATCAAAGATTTCTACATGAGCTGCTGGGATTCTGCATCCTCTGATTGCATGTCGCACACTGCAATTGTCATGACTCATTGGTATTCAGGGTCGTAAACATGATATGTCATTGTCGTCCAATCTTTCACTCGTTTCACGTGATCAAACATAAGAAAACACTTCTCCAGATCGCCACCCCTCTCCATTCTCTTTACAAGGCTGACCCCACTGCCCTCCCCAGTTGTCGACATCTTGAAAATGAACACTTTGATTGATCTCCTTGTCCTGGGAACACACTATCTTGAATGTAGTCGTACCTGCTCTTTCGCTTCAATTCGAAAATGTTGTCGATATAGCCTCTGTTTCCTGGCTCATTCTCAATGCATTCACCTAGTGTCAAATGTTTGGTGAACTCAACGTGGAGAAATGATCCATGACAATGTCCAAAGCTGGCCCTTCAAGTTTCTTGTTGACAGAATCTCTCGCGCTTTAGAATTTGGCTCTCCAAGAATGTCTTGTTTCCCCAAGAGCACTCCTGACCGTTTCATGCTTAGGTCCACATCGTGATACTGTGCAACTCCGCTATTGGACACGGGTGTGGGGCAATGTAATTTGGAACTGTTTTGTTGTTCTGATTCCAAATTGTACTACCCTGGCAAACGATTAGGAACAAGGAATCATATGTGATGTTGAGTGCTTTCATTTCGGAAAGTGTGTTTGTAATGTTGTTGTAATGTGTTTGTAATGATTCAAGAAGAACTACACATTGTCATCGTGCCTCCATTCCCCCAATTTCGGCTACTCATTGTATGTGTTGTCAAGCCCAAAAAGAGTTAACAACATTCTTGAACAAAGCTGAAAATCCTTCAGCATCTTTCAGAGCAGATAATCCATGTGCACACAGATGCCCATGCTTAAGAAATGGTGGCACCACAATTTGCACGCCCAGGGTATTTATACAATGTTACTGAAGACTTGTTTTGCAAAAAAACAACTTAAGGTGCTTGTGAAGGCTTGTAAAATGCAACTGGTCTCCAATTTCCTAGTCCTTCTCCCCATTCACTTGCGGGACTTGTCACATTTGTAAAGTGCATCATGATTTCTGACAAGAAAGTGACACCAGATAGGAGCCAACATTCCAAGCATACAAATCATGTCAGTCTCCTGGACAGAGTGCCCACTTGTATTTCTCGCCATGTTTCACGGACATCCTAAATGTGGATGGTGAAGGAAATTTTGGGATGATAAAAGAGGGCAAACAAATGGGTGGCATTCGGGTTTCAATCCGCGAAAATAGGTGCAGTCCGCGGAATTAGATGCCATGCGGTTTTTTTTTTAAATGTGACGTGGCGATGATGCGGACTCTCGTGGTGACATGGCGATGATGTGGCATGAGCCTGGCAGGCTCACGTGCTCACAAGCTCACGGAGTCAGGCTCACGCGGAGGCATTCCCCAAGCTAAAGGAGCAGCCATCTCACTTCTGAGCTATGGCTGCATGCAAGATATTGACTCTTTAAACACTTTGAAGTGCTGCTAAGTATGGCAACATAGGATTGAATGCTTGCTGAGCTTCTACGTAAAAGCTGTTTTCAACCTCCCATGGGGACACCAAGTTAAGACCTACGTAAAGTCCATGAGTTTGGGTCTTTGATTCTTTCAATACAAGGTGCATGTGTTTTCTTACAGGCTGCGCTATAGCGGCAACCATTATAAAGGTTTGAGGGAGACTCCTGCAGAACATTTGCATTTGGCAGCGCATCCCTTTGCGACAGGTTGGAGTGGAAGCATCGTACATGGCACATTTGAGGGTCATCTTGTTTGCAGTGAAACTTGCGCCGTCTGGTTCGGACCGTGCAGAGGCGTTGTTTTTTTTTGTGATGGGATCCATCTTTGTGAAAGTTTTAAATGTATATCTGCGACTCATGTAATATCTTGTGTGTACAGGCTCTCTTGACTGAGGTAATGACCAGTGTTGTGCGGGTCCGGGTTTTGAAGGCGGGTACCCGGCGGGTTAGGATCCGGGTTACCCGGACCCAGACCCGCCTGCTGGGTCCAGAACCCGTTAAACCCGCTACCCGTGGGCCAATGTAGTGGGTCAGGGTCCGGGTCTTAAATTTAGATGGGGCATACGGGGTCCACCTTAGATCTGGTAGGTTTTGTCATATGTGTGGAGGGGACGAGCAACAGTAGGCCGCAGCAGCCAGCCCCACCACGTTGTAGCCCAGTGGTAATGCCCACATACCACCTCAAAAGCAGTTGTGGGTTCGATCCCCGGAGTGGTGTCACAAAGTTGTGCCCTCTGGGACCATAATTTACACCTCCCAAAGGAGACGTCATATATTATTATTATGCCAGATCCCACACATCCATGCTATAGTGATCTACCCTTGAGGCATATTACTATTCTTAACATGTTTAAAGAATTGATATTGAAATATAGAAAATGGAACTCAAACTTAATTTAATTCTTATTCATGGTATACATATTCATATTCATGGTATATTTTGAAGGAATGTCTCTTAAAATAAAATTCATTATTAGGATTTAAAGTTTTTTTCAGCCAATTTTTTTTATCCCTAATTAATCTTAATTTTCTAATTTATTTAATCAATAAATTAGGACCCGGATCCGAACCCGTGAACCCGCTAATATTTCCCAACAACTACCCGGACCCTAACCTGAGTCCGTGTTGACAAACCCGGACCCGGATTTTCCCAATTTCAAAAACCCGAATCCGGACCCGGACTTGGCTCCGAAAAAAAACCCGCACCCGGACCCGGCGGGTTCCTTAAAAAGGCAGATTCCGCACAACACTGGTATGAACCAGAGAAGTCCAAGGATCACAGGATTTGTTAGAGACTGGATGATGTTGAAAACAATATGTGATCGAGTGGTCGAGTTTCATGGTCAACATTTTCTGATGCTAACGGTCGTCCATCGATGACTTCAACGGGGGCTGAGAGTTTCTTCTTTACGAGCGTTAAATTGTGTTGTTTCGCAAAGTTTTTGTCAATAAAACATGCTGAAGGCCCTGAGTCCAAAAGTGCTTCTACAGAGATATCTCGAGTTGACACTCTGATTTTTACTGGGATTGTGAAGCAAGGTGCAGGGTCTGGAGGTAGAAAGAGACATTTTTTTTGTGAGGAATTTGTGGTGTCTAGCCGCATAGTCGCTACTGTGACTAGACATCTTCGTTTTCCGACCTCCTCGTATCGAATACTTGAGTTGTGCCCCGAGCTTTGAATCTTCTCTTGTTGTGGCAGTTTAATGCTATGTGATTTTCTTCTCATCAATAGAGGCATAATCCATTCGAGCGTCGTCTTTGTTTTTCTTGTGGCGTCAATGGCTTGAATCGGACAGCATCAATCAACATAGGATCACTACCGGATGTCTGATGGATCGTTGTGTTTGGTTCTATAGTAGCAGCGGCATGATGCGTCGTCAACCATCCAGATCGCTTCTCTTGACGTCTTTCGAACAAACGATTATCACATGCAATGATTTGGGTGATGAATTCGCGTAGTGTGCTCACGTTTGGCATTGTCAGCAACAAATCTTTTATATCCTCCTTTAGCCCACATCGAAACTGACTAATGAGGCTCTTCTCATTCCAGTCGAGGTCGCATGTAAGTTGTCAAAATTCAGCAGCATAAACGAAAGCAGGACGTGCTTCTTGTCGAAGATTTCGCATCTTTGTCTCTACAATTCTCTCCATATCATTTTCTCCAAACGTTGCAGTGAACTCGGACATGAATGCTTCAAAATTGTATAGTAAATGCGAATTTTTTTCTAATAGCGGTGCAAATCAAGATAGGGCAGTATCTGATAGAAGGGTGCCCACGAATCCCACTTGAATACCTTTATCGGGGTAACGTTGTGGATGTATTGAACAAAACCGCGAAATCTTGATCTTGTCCTATCAAATTTCTCGGGCATGTTGATCTTTGGTTCTCTCGTAATCTGTTGAAGATGAACTGTTGCAGTAGGAGCTGTTGCAGTAGAGACTCGTACGATTGAAGATCCATTGTTCGACTTCTTTAACTCTGAAATTTGTTGTTGCAAATTGTGGAGAGCGTTGCCAAGATCTTGAGACTGATTAGCTTGTAATTGGGTGGTAGAGGTACGAAGTTCTTACATCTGGAGCTAGAGACTCTGCAATGTGGCGACCATTTCCGAAATGTGTCTTCCATCTTAACTAACTAAGGAACAAACTTTAGTCTCGTCAAACTGTCAAGGACGAGACCATGACTGAACACAAACAAGATATCAGACTAGAGGTACAAGACTAGACAAGAAGTCAAGGTCAGCGTGGCCGAATGGATGATGGGTAAACATGAATCAAGATGATCTTTATAACAATGGACAAGAGTACAAGATACTGGAACTCGACTCGAATACTGGGATGCTGGAAACTGGACTGAGGTACCAGATACTGGAAACTGGGCTAGAGTACTGAAAGTTGGACTGGAGTACTGGGAGTGAGAACAAGAGTAGCTTGAACTTGTGTTGGCGAGACTGAAGAGTGTCCAGTCTCGCCTCCTATATATACTGGCTACTAGGAGGTTCCCTAAGAGACTTCCCCAAAGGAGATTTCTTGATGGAGAAGTTTCCTTAAACAAAGGAGGTATCTTGATGGAGAAATTTCTTTAAACAAAGGAGGTATCTTGATGTAGAAGTTTCCTCAAAATGAAGCTTCCTAAGCAATTTCCCAAGTTACTCTCGGTAATTTGATAAACTTCCGGTAACTTGGTAAGTAATGGTAACTTATGGTAAATCATGGTAGATCACGGTAACTTTTGATAACATGATATCTTGGTAACTTCTGGTACTTACTCCTGGTAAGTTCCTCTGGGCTATGTCCGTGACAATGAATGACATTTTTCGAGAATTTTTAGATGACTTTGTAGTCATATATTTGGATGACATTTTGATATTTTCACAGAATGAGGAAGAACGTGGCCGCCATGTCCTTGATAAATTAAGAGAAATATGACTATATGCCAAGTTGGAAAAAATGTCTTTTCCATCAATCTGAAGTCGAATTTCTGGGCTACATTATTTCCGACAAAAGCGTCTTTATAGATCAGAAAAAAATACAAACCATCATCGAGTGGATTAAACCGACTTCGGTCCGAGATGTACAATGTTTTCTGGGATTTGCAAATTTTTATAGAATCTTTATCAAGGACTACTCCAAAATTGCTGTACCATTGACACAACTCACGGGGAATGACAAATTTGTATAGGACGAGAAGGCTGACTAGATATTTGAAAGGCTGAAGCAGACATTTACAACGGCTCCAATACTGGTGCATGCAGACTCATCTAAACCATTCTTTTTGGAAGCAGATGCATCGGACTTTGCACTTGGCGCTATACTCTCTCAATACGGTAAGCATGACCGACTTCACCCTGTTGATTTTCATTCTCGTAAATTTTTCATTGCAGAAATCAATTATGAAATCCATGACAACGAACTTCTAGCGATCATCAATGCTTTTGAGGAGTGACATCATCTATTGGAGGGAGCTAAACATCAGGTCACTATCTACACCGATCACAAAAACCTCGAATATGAGTGCTCGTGTTTTGAATCGACGTCAAGCAAAATGGGGTATGTCACTAGCCAGGTTTGATTTTGTTATTACTTATCGCCCCAGACATCTTCAAGGGAAACCCGATGCTCTTTCTCGACGATCATATCTTGCGTCAAAAAAAAAAAAAAACAACTTTCGACCAACATAAATCCATCATCTTGAAACCAGCAAATCTCCAATTGAATATGCTATCCATGTCCACGTATAATGATGCAAAGATCATAAAAAATATTCAAGAAGCACTGAAGAACGACCAATTTGCTACGACACTACGAAGTCAACTAAGTCGACCTCGAGACAACCCACATGTTATAAACGACTTCGAATTCAAAGATAACTTACTTTATTTCAAGGGACTTCTCTATGTACCTCCACGACCTACACGATTTCGAATTCTTCAAACATGTCATGATCTTCCGGCTGCAAGACATTTCGGCTTCAACAAAACAATGAAATTGATATCCAGGGACTATTGGTGGCCGTAGATGTGGAAACTCGTGAAATAATTTATAAAATCTTGTGACACGTATGCTAGGGCGATACACGGCCTGCTAAGACCAAGCTGAATCTCCCAAGAACCTTGTAAACATCAGGAAGAATATCACATGCGATCGGTGTGTAAAACCCTCCGCGCGCGTGCTCGAGCACGAGACATCCATTCCCCGCGCTGCAAGACCAAATTTTGTATATTTTTATGGGTCTTCATTTATGAATAGTCGACCTTATGACCTTCTTCAACCATGACCCATTCCCAAGGGTCCATGGTCGTCCTTATTTATGGACTTTATTACGGATTTTCCAATTTTCAAGACCACCGACTCAATCCTTGTTATTGTGGATCGTTTTATGAAGATGATACATTTCATTCTATGTAATAAGACAGTTACAGGTGAGGAAACTGCAAGACTCTTCCTCAATAATATCTATCGCATTCATAGACTCCCGAAGGACATCGTATCTGATCGAGGACCACAGTTCATATCAAATTTCTGGAGGGGATTATTTCACATATTTGATACTAAGATCAACCTCTCTACAACTAATCATCCACAAGACTGATGGTCAAACCGAATGCGTAAACCAGATTTTGGAGCAGTATCTTTGCTGTACGATAAATTATCACTAAGATAATTGGACAGACTTTCTGCCATTGGCTGAGTTTGCCTACAACAACACTATACATTCTTCGACCAAACAAACTCTATTTTTCTCCAATTATAGTCATCATCCTCGAGCAAACCCTTTCTACATGAAGACTGTCGGAAGCCCTGCTGCAGAAAACCTTGCTACTCATCTTGCTATGATTCACAATGAGCTTACATTCTACCTAGCAGAAGCTAAAAAACAATACAAGAAGTATGCAGATCAACATCGACAACTTCAACCCCAGTTCAAGGTTGGAGATTGTGTGTGGCTTCTTCGATGGGACATACAAACCTTGCGACCATAAAAGGAATTGGATTATCAACGCCTAGGACCATTCAAAATTATTCGACAAATAAATCCGGTCAGTTTTCGGCTTGAACTCCCACGAAGTATGCGCATCCATCCAGTCTTTCATATTTCATTATTGGAGTTGTATCATCCATCGAATATTCCAGGGAGAATTTCCGTACTACCTCCACCACTTGAAGTCAATCAGGAAATCGAGTATGAAGTCGACGAAGTCCTAGACTCTCGCATCAAGTATAAACGTCTTGAGTATTTCGTACATTAGAAAGGCTACGACATCAGCGAACGAACATGAGAACTTTCATCCAACCTCGCCAATGCATCTGATAAAGTCCAAGAGTTTCATCAATGATATCCAGCTAAGCCCCGAGCTATACGTCATCAAGACGTTACGACGATGATGTCAGCCAAGTTAGCTTCAAGGTGAAGACTTCACATTCAGTGTATCTGATATACGCTGAGGAGGGAGGAGCACCACACATCAGTATATATAGCTACACTTCCAGCACTCTTGCATCTTGTATTGGCAGTATGAAGTCACAGGAACCAGATACATGAGAGCTGTCGCTTACCAAACTACCAGATCAGCCGTTCCAACTCTCACGACCTTCAACATCACGCCGACGCTCTCGAGACGATGAGCCACCAATGCGATGCGTACTTTTTCGTCTGGTCCCCGTACGACGACAAGTGGAGCCTACTTGAAGTCTGATAATCATGTTGGAGGTTGAGGTTTCGAACCCAGAGGGCAACGAAATCATGTTTGAAGGCAGCTTCGAAAATCAGAATGCTCAAATCACTGCGTGATCCCAAATTCAAGGTGTTGGACACTATCGATGGTTGTAGGGACCTATAAATCATTTGAGTCAAGAACGAAGAGCCGAATACTTGACAAATATCATTCGTCGGATTTTGGATTTTCTCCAACTCTAAGCAAGTCCAAGATTTTACCGCTCATCGAGGAACTCAGCAGTAGAAGAGGGGGTGATGTCACGGACATAGCCCAAACAAACTTACCAGGAGTAAATACCACAACTTACCAAGTTACTATGTTATAAAAAATTACCGTAATTTATCATGATCTACCATGATCTACCATGATTTACCATAATTTACTAGTAGTTATCAAATTACCGAGAGTTTATCAAATTACCGAGAGTAACTTGGAAAACTGCTCAGGAAGCTTCCTTTGGAGGAAACTTCTATATCAAGAAACCTTTGTTTAACCTTGAAAACTTTTCCATCAAGAAACCTCCATTGGGGAAGCTTCTTAGGGAACTTCCTAGTAGTCAGTATATATAGGAGGCGAGATTGGACACACTTCAGTCTCGCCAACAAAAGTTCAAGTTACTCTTGTTCCCAGTCCCAATACTCCAGTCCAGCTTCCAGTACTCTAGTCCAGTTTCCAGTATCTGGTACCCAGTCCAGTTTCCAGCTTTTCAGTATTCGAGTCGAGTTCCAGTATCTTGTACTCTTGTCTATTGTAATAAAGATCATCTTGATTAATGTTACCCATCATGCATTCGGCCACGCCGACCTTGACTTCTTGTCTAGTCTTGTACCTCTAGTCTGATATCTTATTTGTGTTCAGTCATGTTCTCATCCTTGACACCATCATCCATTCTTGCTTGCTTGATAGCTACTCCTGCTCCGCCACTGCTAGAATTCCATTTTTTTAATGATTTTCTACTATGATCTTGCATTAAACTCAATAAAATATATGCTAATGTGTAGAAAATATGAGTTTTCCGTATCACCTCCACCAATCGAAGTCAATCAAGAAATCGAGTATGAAGTCGACGAAGTCCTAGACTCTCGCATCAAGTATAAACGTTTTGAGTATTTCGTACATTGGAAAGACTACGACATCAGCGAACGAACGTGGGAACCTTCATCCAACCTTGCTAATGCATCTGACAAAGTCCAAGAGTTTCATCAACGATCTCCAGCTAAGCCCCGAACTATACATCAATAAGACGTCACAACGATGATGTTAGCCAAGTTAGCTTCAAGGTGAAGACTCCACATTTAGTGTATCTGATACACACTAAGGATGGACGTTCCCCACCTCTAAGCAAGTCCAAGATTTTACCGCTTCTCGAGGAATCCGACGCTAGAGGAGGAGGTGATGTCACGGACATAGTCCAAATAAACTTACCAGGAATAAATACCAGAAATTACCAAGTTACCATAATACCAAAAATTACAATGATCTATCATGATTTATCATAAATTATCATTAGTTACCAAGTTTACTGGGAGTTTACCAAATTACCGAAAGTAACTTGGGAAACTGCTCAGGAAGCTTCATTTGGAGGAAACTTCTCTATCAAGATACCTCCTTTGTTTAAAGAAACTTCCCCATCAAGATATCTCATTTGTTTAGGACTACTCTTGTTCCCAGTCTCAGTACTCCAGTCTAGCTTCCAGTACGCTAGCCCAGTTTCCAGTATCTAGTACCCTAGTCCAATTTCCAGCATCCCAATATTCAACAGTATCTTGTACTCTTGTCCATTGTTATAAAGATCATCTTGATTAATGTTACCCATAATGCATTCGGCCACGCAGACCTTGACTTCTTGTCTAATTTTGTACCTCTAGTCTGATATCTTGTTTGTGTTTAGTCATGTTCTCATCCTTGACACCATCATCCATTTTTGCTTGCTTGACAACTACTCCGGCTCCGCCACTGCTAGAATTCCATTTTCTTTATGATTTTCTATTATGATCTTGCATTAAACTCAGTAAAATATATGCTAATGTGTAGAAAATATGTTATTTTAAATTATGATCCGAAAAATTGATCGACATATATGGCAACCAATGAGGAATACTCGTCCCGAGTGTGAAAGAACCCATAATCTTTGGTTGTACATCTTAAATTGAATTCTAACGCGGACCCCTTATTCCCTGTACATATGTACTTTGTTGATGTGGCTTCTTTATCAAAGAAAGAAAAACAGATCCGGAAAAACCTCGTCCTTCTCTAACTCCAATGCCCGACAAAACTGCTATCTCTCCCACCAATTGGCAATGCTTCCCATACGTACCCTTCAAAATTTCAAAACCATCCACTCGCCATCTTCAGAAAGAGTTTAAAGTATGAGTAAGATCTTCATATCCAATCATTTCCAAGTCAGTATTTTACCATAAACTCTGCGAAATCCATGAGAGGTCCTTGCGAGTCATGTTTTAGATATAGTTGATGCGTCTTTTATTTCCGATGTAGGGTCCCCCGAAGCTCATAAGTATCCAATCCTTTTCATTGCTATTTGCTTCGGCCGGGTTCGAGCCGAGATCTTTTAGAAACAGAATTGCTATTTGAATGACCAAGTTCGAGCCGATGTCTTTTTAGCCAGAGTATGGTCCTCTGAGGTGCAGAAAGTATCCAATCTTTTTCCCGCTGATATACGAGCATAGGCTCAAAGTATTTCCAAGACCGTAGTAGAATTGGAAACCAATCTGGCACATACCATATCTTCTTCCATCATTGAGGGGATTCAAACCCAGTCCGGTGGGGGAGAATGGATGGTTTTGAAATTTCTTAGGCCCTCCTAGGTTTTCCCACGCATGAAATCCTTCCACTCATGTGAGGGGAGCAACAACCCTTGCCCCTGACGGAGCATGCCCCTCATCTGGAACTGGCATGCCCTCGCAGATCCGCTCGGCGAAGCCGTCCGGACGACGGGTCTTCACCCGGGCAATTGAGCACCGACCCGTGACGGCCACATGAGCCATACTTGAACCTGCAATTAGCACAATGGATGAACAGACCCCCGCCATTCCTCCGAGCGTAGAAAAGGTGACTTGTAGGAAGCCTCTGGACCGGTAGAACCCGGGCAAACACCGCCCCTAGATCGTGCGGCTACAGACGGCCCACGATCGACGGGTAGATATTCTTAGTGTTCTTCTTCTTCTTCGGCATCTGCTTCTTCTTTTTCCTTTGGCGAGTGGTGCGATCGATTCTGCGCACTGCGACACGCTGTGCGTGTGGATCAGGGTGGAGAGGAGGTTTTTAGAGTGTGAAGGAGAGAGGGATTGCTCAATTGGATTCTTTGGAGAGGTGGGTGGAAGGATTTGCTTCTGGTTGCAGGGAGGCGAGAAGTAGGAGTGGCCATGGCGGCTGCCGTGCAAGCTCAGATTCTTGGTGCCACAGTGTGTGCGGCGGGGTCTTCCACGCATGGGGCTCCAGTGGAGCCTCAAAATTCGAAGAGGAACGGAGGATTTAGTGGGCGTAGTAATGCATTCTTTGGGATGAGCCTGAAGAGTAGGGCAGGTGGTAATGGTGCTTGTAGTCTGCGCGCCAGGTCGCAGAGACATGGTCGTAGGAACGTTGGGCCTTTGCGAGTGGTGGCAGAGAAGGTGGTCGGTATAGATTTGGGAACAACCAACTCAGCTGTTGCAGCCATGGAGGGAGGGAAGCCGACGATTGTTACGAATGCAGAGGGGCAGCGAACCACACCCTCGGTTGTTGCCTACACCAAGAATGGAGACCGCTTAGTGGGGCAGATTGCCAAACGCCAGGCTGTGGTTAATCCCGCGAACACTTTCTTCTCTGTAAAGAGGTTCATTGGTCGTAAAATGAGTGAAATTGACAACGAGTCGAAGCAGGTGTCTTACAGTGTGGTAAGGGACAGCAATGGCAATGTGAAGCTCGACTGTCCGGCAATTGGAAAGCAGTTCGCCGCTGAAGAGATCTCAGCGCAGGTGAGCTCTTGGGACAAATTCACGTGTGGGATCGAGTTTGCGTTGATTTCCGTCATTGCCTACCCACACATGAAGTCTATCTGAAAGGTTACTTGTTAGGGGTGCAACACCTGGGTTTTTGATGTAGTGGCTCCAGATACAGATTCTATCTCGAATGACAGGATTCGGGAAACCTAGGTTTCAGCTGCTAACCATTCCTGAGCATGTTGGAGGCATGATCGGTTTGAGTGAATTTTGCGAAATTTCCAGAGTTCCATTCGTCCAGTCCTCCCCTAGTCCCTTTGTTTCACCTTGTGAGGGTTTAGTGTATTGGCCTGAGCTTCTGGTAAGGTAGAAGATGAGTGGAAACGAAATCCTCGGTATGTGTGCCGTGGAGATTGGAAACTGCTGTCTGATAATATTGAAGTGCCATTTAAGGGCACATTCATTTGCTGGAAGTTGTGACGAAGGTGTTTATTGTTTCGCCTTAGGTGCTACGGAAGCTGGTTGATGACGCATCAAAGTTTCTGAACGACAAAGTAAACAAGGCAGTCATCACTGTGCCGGCCTATTTTAACGACTCACAGCGCACAGCCACCAAGGACGCTGGTCGTATTGCAGGTGTTGAAGTACTCCGCATCATCAACGAGCCAACTGCCGCCTCCCTAGCTTATGGGTTTGAAAGAAAGAGCAATGAAACCATTCTTGTTTTCGATCTGGGTGGTGGGACCTTTGATGTCTCAGGTATTATATCCCCTCGCGATTCCTCATGCCCATGGGTGCTACTCTTCTTCCTTACCCTCCAATAGCCAGGAAGAACCTTAGGTTAGGTTCATTTAAAAGCTGTTTGTAGCAATCTGTATTGAATATTGTTTGGACAGTCATGCAGTTGTCGATATGACTGGATACTGAGATTTCAGTGTGGGAAGGAAGAGAGGGGTGCACTTACGTGGATGGTGATTGGTTCCTGTTTTTCTAGTGCTGGAGGTTGGGGACGGAGTGTTTGAGGTGCTATCAACTTCTGGAGACACTCACCTTGGTGGAGACGATTTTGATAAGGTACTACGTCATGTGTCCTCTTCCTATCGGTAAGGTGGTGCAGTTGAAAGTATAGCATTCCTTGTGTAAATGGGTTTCAACAAATGAGTAGTTCTGTAGCTACCCGACCCGACTTTAATGTTTTCTGGTAATTGGGTTCTGCAGCGTATCGTGGACTGGCTGGCTGAAGACTTCAAGAAGCAGGAGGGAGTGGATTTATTAAAGGACAAGCAAGCATTGCAGCGGTTGACAGAGACTGCTGAGAAGGCAAAGATGGAGCTGTCCTCCCTTTCTCAGACGAGTATCAGGTTTGCCGCATCCTCCCTTCTGTCAATTGTCAGTGTTGCAGATTGTTGGGCAATGTAGATAGGCAGAAGTACAACAGTGACTCTCTCTTATGTTGTCCAAGTCTTCGGCAGCTGTGTGAGTCATCTTACGGCCTCGGGAGATGGGAGGAATTATCGTGGTGTCTATTGTAGCTCAATGAGTTGCTTTTTGCCTCAGTGTTTCCACGGACAGTATGCAGATGAGTTTTGGAAATGGTCTTAAGTTAGCAGGTTCTTTAAGGCAAAGCTTTTCTTCATGTGATGTGTTGCAGCTTGCCGTTTATCACTGCGACTTCTGAAGGACCTAAGCATATTGATACAAGTTTGACTCGTGCGAAGTTTGAGGAGCTGTGCTCTGATTTGCTTGACCGGTATGTCTTGGACTTGCCTCATTTGGTGGATCTTGTTTATCATTGCTGGCCAGATTTGGAAGATACCTAAGATACCTAAATTGACCCTTGTGTTTGTGTAGTATGGAATATTGTTTTTAATTGGGTGGCAGGTTTAGTCTGCTCAATAGATGGTGGGTCTACGGCAGAGGTGATTGGAAGGCTTTTTTGTTTAGCTTTGATTGGTTATCTTTGCGGTTTTTGATGTTTTTGAGTTATTGTGAAGATTGTGTTTGTTTGTCTAGACTCGGGTCTTTGGTCAAAGACTTGCAGGCTGCCTGTCGTTGGAGAGACAGCTGTCAGCTTATCACACTTCACCCATCATTGAGGGATGGGGTGTTTTAAACTGACGGACTGCTCCTCCAAAGACATGGAACCTGCAAATGTTTGACCTTGGGGAGTGTCTGGATCACAAACATGATGGATTGCAAGTTGCAGGTTTGTCTAGGGTGTGGTTTGACAGGGTCTCTTGATTTGTTAAATGGATGGTGGTTCTAGAACAGTAACAGTTAGCATCAAGCATCCGGATTAGGTCTTTTTACTCATGCATCAAAAACTTTGATGGACTTGCTGTCATGAACTTTGTTTGCCATTGTTACCAGTGAAAAAGTTTATGCTGAGATTGTTTTATGTTTGCTTATGCAGCTGCCGCACCCCTGTGGAGACCGCACTGAAGGATGCTAAGCTATCCTTCAAGGATCTTAATGAGGTCATCCTTGTTGGAGGATCAACCAGAATACCAGCAGTGCAAGCGCTTGTCAAGAGACTCACTGGCCGGGAACCCAATGTTACTGTTAATCCTGATGAGGTTGTTGCTCTTGGAGCGGCCGTGCAGGTTAGTTCTATCTTTAGATCGCAGTGATGAGCATGGGGGTTAATAATGTAAATACTTCATGTTGTTGGACCTGCCCAAGGGAGGTCGTTTGCAAAACTTTACATACGTAGTGACATGGTGGCGTGATTGAGTTAGCTAAAGAGACTACGCAAGAGAGTGACAGAGTCCCGGGTGGAGACAAAGTAGTGTTGGGAGTTCTCGTTTCTGGATGAAACATATGGATGTTTCTATGTTCCTATTTACTGGAAGTGTTGTTGTTCTTCCTTTTACCCGTCTGGGTACTGAAGATGTAGAGACCAGCTTCTCTACTGGAGTAAGGAGGGAAGAAGACCGCTCAGGAAGTCTGGACTGATCACTTTGTTTTTTGGGATGATGTAGGCTGGTGTGTTGGCTGGTGAAGTGAGTGACATTGTGCTCTTGGATGTGTCACCCCTGTCACTGGGGCTGGAGACTCTGGGAGGGGTCATGACCAAAATCATTCCGAGGAATACCACTCTGCCAACTTCGAAGTCAGAGGTCTTCTCAACAGCTGCTGATGGGCAAACAAGTGTTGAGATTAGTGTGTTGCAAGGAGAGCGCGAGTTTGTGAGGGATAACAAGTCTCTTGGAAGCTTCCGCTTGGATGGTATTCCACCAGCCCCCAGGGGTGTTCCTCAAATTGAGGTTCGCTTTGACATTGATGCCAATGGAATCTTGTCTGTCACTGCCCAGGACAAGGGTACTGGTAAGAAGCAGGACATCACTATCACCGGGGCCAGCACATTGCCCAAGGATGAGGTACTGTGCATATACTCTAATTTCTTTCTTTGGATGTCCTGATTGGCACGTAGATCAACTCGCACATTTTGGGGTATCCATCCTTAACGTGTTTGGGCCAATTTATCCAGCCTTACTAGCTTCTCCCCTTGAGGAATGAGGTCTGATGAAGGAGGCTGAATGACGTTTTGTTTGTAAAATTTATTATGCTGGTTGGATGTTGACCTGCTGGGTGATATGGTGCTGTGGGCATTGACAGGTGGAGAGAATGGTAAATGAGGCTGAGAAGTTTGGTCAGGAAGACAAGGAGAAGAGGGAGGCAGTGGACACCAAGAACCAGGCAGACTCAACGGTGTACCAAACAGAGAAGCAGCTGAAAGAGTTGGGTGACAAGGTGCCAGTCCCAGTGAAGGAGAAGGTTGAAGCTAAGCTGAAAGAATTGAAGGATGTGATTGTCGGAGGATCAACACAAAGCATTAAGGATGCTTTGGCCGCTTTGAATCAGGAAGTGATGCAATTAGGGCAATCTATATACAATCAACCTGGTGCTGCTGGTGGGCCAGCCCCGGGAGATGGTGCCCCCGAGGGAGGTAGTGGGCCACAGCCAAGTGCGGATGATGTGATTGATGCTGACTTCACAGATAGTAAGTAGATGTTTCTATTGTAATTGTAGGCCCATTTGGATATGGTTGAGAGATTGGTTGATATGAGGATTTCCTCTAAGATTTGAAGGAGAAAAGGCCAAAGGAAGTAGAGTTAGTGCCGTATAATCTTCTCAGAGAACATGTAATCTGATAGTTTCTCTTCTTGCTAGCAGCCCTGCAAATTGTACAAGGGTACAGGTGATTTCTAAGAAATTGCAATGTCCAATTTCAACTTTTCAGTTTGTCAGTAAAGACAATTGAACTCAAATTCTTGCTCAGTCTGTCAACTATCAAGTACCTTATCTGGTCAGAGTGGACCCAGGAAAATTTTGTTCATACATGTCCCCTCTGTCCTTTTCTATTGCTGTAAAATAAACCTGTCGTGTTGTAGACCTGCCAAATAACTTGAAATTCAAGTTGGGGAGTTGCATATGGTGGGAATACATTGTGTCAAGCTGATGACTGTGGTTTGGATCAGTGTGCGGGGTGTTTGTAATGTTCACTTGCGATCACATTTCCGTCCCACCTTAGAGACCAAAGAGAGGGGACAGGTTTCACACTATAAAGGTGCACAATTGGCCGACAGATTATTGCTGCCAACTGAACTGAAGCCTTTTCCTGCAGCCGAGTCAGTGGAGCTCCACTAGAATATCTCATATTATCCTTCCTTGAGGATGAATACCATTTCCATTTTCAGTGCCCCTTGAAGCAAACAGTTAGGAATGACTTCCCCAACTCTATGAAGTGACGTTGTTCATGTCTTCAGGAGTTTTGCACTCCTATTGTCTGCCTAGGGTACCTGATTCTATTTGAGCAGCTACCACTTTGCCCAGTTGGACTGACATAGAGTAAGCTAAAAGCAATTTCCATTTGGGTACATTAAACAATTGTCATGCAGGAGCAAAATTCTTCTGGCTGCTTGTTCTAATCAAAGTGAAATACTCTACAGTGGAAAAACTGCACGCAGTACTCATCAGAGCAGCAGAATTGCTCATGAGTTACTTTAGACCTAGGAGGCTAAGGGTAAGGCCAATGAAGTCTCCTGCAAGCAAACTCCTGACAATGTTCTTTTTTGTGGTGGTGTAGGGAGGGTATCTTGCAAATACGTCTCCTCTGAAGTTCCTGCACAAAACTGACTTTTTGTGACTGAATGTGTCAAACGAAAATTTCCCATGATATGCACCTGTCCCACTCTCACCCACTCCTCCAAACGGGAATCTTGCAATAGTGAACTGCAGCACAACACAGGCCCAAAAGGAGCAATCAGCAAAGACATTTTCCCCTGTCAATTGTAAGCTTTCAATACAAAGCATCAATACTTTAGGCAAGGTTGAGTATGATCCAACAGACATGTAGTAAAGTATCGTTCACAAGCATTCCGCCAGAAGATGTCTCTGAAACGAATTGCTGCTGCACGGTCTTGTTTGAGGTGAAGACATAGACTGCCAATGGCTTTGGATAGTCATTAATGATCTGTATGGCCTCATCCGCTCCATTCACCTGCTCCAACCAACAAAGCAACAGCCACTTTATCAGCGACATCCTGTAAGTTTACTGCTGTCAAGGCGTCTGAAGGTTGTTGCTTACCAATAAAGCATGACCAGATGTGCCGTAGCCAGGCATTGCTCCCAGGAGGTGCAACCTGTGTCAGCAGTTGATACAAAAATGACCACATTTTGTATCCAAGGATGTTTTGCTTTGATGAAAGTAAAGCCTTATGGTAAATGGACCGGTACTATTATCATCTTGGGGTTTAAATCTTTGTGGTGGAGGCTACCTTGTCCGAGGGGAGGGTGGGTCACTGTATTAACTGGTCCCCAACGATCCTAATACTACAGTGAGTGGCAATTTGTGGTTAGCTGATTGTTCCTGCAGATAGAAGGCTGGCCCTGATGCAAAAAGAGAAAAGAAGATAAAAGAGAGAACTGGACCGTGATGATTGGAAGTAATGGCCCAAAGATCTCATCTGACATAATTGGAGAATCCAGAGGAGTGTTAAGCAACAGTGTAGGCGCGATATATCTGCAAACAGTGATATGAGCCCAACAAATGTGAGAACTGCTGTTGAAAGGATTGGTACAACAACACAAAAGCAGATGCACATTTCACCCCATTCATAACCAACAGATGAGACTAGGATTTATAAGTAATGCTTCACCCATTATGTACAGTATCTCTTCTTTCCATAGCTACATAAGTGACCTCAAAAGGTCCTAATACTGAGCTTGCACAACCACAACCAAAAATGTCAACTGCCCCTTG
Source organism: Takakia lepidozioides (assembly GCA_030704615.1). Classification (NCBI taxonomy): domain Eukaryota; kingdom Viridiplantae; phylum Streptophyta; class Takakiopsida; order Takakiales; family Takakiaceae; genus Takakia; species Takakia lepidozioides. The sequence continues at coordinate 41,255,105 of CM060731.1, forward strand.
TAACCCGACTTGTACATCTGCATAACGTATGTAAATTGGGGCTATATTGATGGGGTCCAACATCTCACATGCTCAGACTATACGAGGCAAAGAAGACATGGCAAGCTCATGGTCAATTGGGGATCGAGACTTCTTCCGTTATTTCTACAGAGTTGCCCAGTCAGGTCTGCTACGCACATTCATCCGTCAGGCGGAACAGAACTGGTTGAACAGCTTTGAAGATGAAGATGACGATGATGAAGTAGAGGAGGTAATGGTCAGTCTGACCATGGAAAAGTACACTAGATTAATGTTAGTAGGAGAGCACCTCTTCCCACAATGTCACACAAGTTCTTCACTGGAAGATCCCTGAGAAGAGAGAGTGAGAGTGTGCTCACAAATGTTTGCCATAGCCTTGTGGCCATAGACCCCCATGCCCAGTTTGGGCGGAACCAGAGCGAACAGACACTACCTTTGTGAGGGGCTCACTCCGGTAGTGGGACTTACCTTGATATAAACAAGTAGTTCGGGCTTTCCAGATGCAAACTCGACAGCCCGGTTGCAGAGTATTGGATTGAGTTTGTTTGAGAGAGAGAGAGAGATTGTACTCATAAGACGTTGTTTGCCGTAGCCTTGTGGCCATTGAGAGAGAGAGAGAGAGAGAGAGAGAGAATGTACTCAGAAGCCGTTGTTTCTTGTAGCCTTGTAGCCTTGTGGCCCTAGACCCCACACCCAGTTTGGACCAAAGGGACAAAAGGGAAATGAAACTACCTTTGTGACGGGCTCACTCTGGTAGTTTGACTACCTTGATATAGACACTTAGTTCGGGTTTTCCAGATATCCTCTAGAAAGCCCTTCACATATGCATCAAGTGTGTGTATGTGAGAGAGGGAGAGAGAAGATACTCACAGGGTCTTCTCTTCCTTTTCCCCACCATGGATGATTTTATCAGCCGTCTTAGGATCCTCCAAAAGCCTTGTGAGTCGCTGAAAATGGTAGGAGTTAACAATTTTCGCCAAATCTTTTGAAGTTTTTGGATCCTCCCCATAAAATTCCACGAGAACCTGCTTCAGGTTGGAAACCTACAAATCCAAGTACAACGAGAAGATCAGTACAGACGAATTTATCCCACTATATGCCTTCATTATAAATTTGCACACTCTTGCCTTGGAAGACAAATTATGAGCATGCCTTTGTATCCCATCTTGCAAGATAGAAGAGTAATTCCAGTCAGCATCATCTTCCAAACTCTAGGAGATTAAATTAATTCCAAGGGATCAAAATCTGTAATGAGATATGAGATTGAGAATGGATGCCAAGTTTCAAGCTTTCATGTCTTTTTCACAAAAGAACCTCTTCAAATCTGCTGACAGTCCTGGGCTGAAACACACACAAAATCCAGGTGCAGCTAAATCTAACCAGGTATAGTTTGCAATGGGAGAGAGAAGCATACCAATTCGGGCACGATGCCTTCTTCCACCAGCAGGTAATCTGGTGAAATACAAGCTTGCCCATTGCAAGGTGCCCATTTGCCTACAGCAATTCGCCTTGCTGTCACCTTAGCGTGTTCAGATACGAGGGGATGTATCAGTTTCACAATAGACTTCTACCACTCATACTCAAGAAGCCTAAATTGTCAACTTCTAGTCAGCTCCTCAGTGCAGAGTTGAGCACTTCCGAATGAAGTACTAAGAAGATCATCACCTTCAGTTTTGCTTCAACCTCAACTTAAACCTTCAATCATAACCTTCGGACAGGGAGGCAAAGCCAATTTCCATTTGCCACAATGTGTGACAAATTTTAAGTGATTGCACTAAGGTTCACCCACTATCTACCCTCAGAAACTCAGCAGGTTACCTTCAAATCTACTGTCGAATCCACGTACACGGGGCACTTCCCACCAAGTTCAAGTGTCACTGGAGTAAGGTGCTTGGAGGCAGCAGCCATGATTATTCTTCCAACCTTTGGATTGCCTGGAAATCCACAGAGTTAAGGCTGTGATGACTTCTAGAAAGTGGCGATATAGTCCAAAGAAAAGAAAATGAGCTTTCAAGCAGATAGACTACCGATGTACAAGAATCTGTTGTCAAGCGTGCAAGTAAATTGAGGCAAACCTATCAGCATCCGATAGTAAAATATGTTACCTGTGTAAAAGATTTTGTCCCACTTTTGTTCCAACAGCACTGTAGTTTGGGGCACACCCCCCTCCACCACACGGATAGCACTAGGGTCCAAGTACATGGGTATTAGTTGGGCAAGAAGAGCTGAAGTAAGAGGCGCAATCTCTGATGGTTTGAGCACAATTGCACACCCAGCAGAAATAGCCCCTATCATAGGATCGATTGCCAACACTGCAAGATAGTCCAGAACAAGTCAGTCTTGTCAGGCCAGAGAACTTGGAGGCCAGAGAACCATGTACAGCAGAAACAGGTGCTCGGTTCCAAGGTTGGGTTCGTGCAAAGTAGGTCGCCTCTGAAACATTGCTAGGGATACAATTGTAGCTGACTCAACTTGAAGGCACTTCTCTCTGCAAGCATTATGAAAGATGTTCATTGCTTGGTACTAGTTGACATGTCTGGAAATCAAATTTGTCCTTGCATCTAAAAGCATGACTAATACAGCCCACAAGCTCAGTTGAGAAAACCCAATGTAGTGCTTTCATACCAAGGAGTTGGTGAAGCTGTCCACTATGCAGGATACAAACAAACAATCAGATGGTTGTGACTTACAGATTGGAAAATTCCATGCAGATATGATCAGTGCAACTCCAAGTGGCTCTGCTACTATTGAACATTTGGATGGGTAGGTTGCGAGTGTGGCTGGCACCTACATCACATAGATGGAAGGGCTCTTCTCAAGCCATTGCCTTCCAGCTTCCATTCTCTTCTGAACTACTTCTCTTGCTAGGAAAAGAGAGAGACAGGGAGACAAAGAGCCGGGGTTGGGATTGAGGCATGCCACATGCATTGCAGATACAAATTTCAAACGGGCTGGGGCAATAACTTTAAAGACATACCAAGAATCTGGAGGGGAAAAACAGCTAAACAGAAGAGAACATGCTTCCCTGGCAAGATCTGCTCATATATTTGAAAAACACTATTTGGATTGTCACCTAGACCCAGGTATGGAGAGTAAGAAGCCAGTTTAAATTCAACTCAAAGCACACCTTCTGTGGTGCCATCCACTTCTTGAGCTCCTTGATACCCAGCTTGCACGAATCAACTACAGCAGACAGCTGCACCAGCGCCATTGACCAGGATATATTTTGCCACACCAACTTCGTCAGAAATTTATCAAAATCCATAGCTGCTCCAAAGCACTCCCCTGCAAATTCAGTGGCTACTCGGTGGCACCTTTTGAGAGACTGAGATAAGCGATTTTATTCGCTACGCTACACAGTTTTTTGGTGTCCCATAGCACAGACTCAGGTAGTCAGTCCCATTTACAGCTCCAATATCTGGTAGAAAGATCCTGACTTCTTTGCACTCCAAGCATGCATCTTCCTCTTGATAAATCAATTACGGCAATGCACATACCAAACATGGAGGTCAAACTGTAAAAAACCATTGACACTGTATGCAGAGCGAATTTATGAAGCAAGAAAAATAGACATGATACGTCATGGTTCGCCTAATCTGGCTAGTTTCACCTCGAAGAGTTTTGTGTCCGCAGACAGAGCTCCGCTACTAAGAACAGAAGCAAGGGATCAGGCAACAAGAAGACGATGAAACTGTGACAAGAGGTGAGCTTGACTCACTTCAAAAACATACGTTTCGTACTCAGACTTGCCAAGATCTTGAGCAACAGCTTTTTCAAGCTCTTCCTTTTGCTCTTCCACCAGTCTCAAAATTCCTTTCAACTGATCCTTCCTCCATTGCTCCGTTCTGGTTCTCCCACTCCTCACCGTTCGACGCAGCTCCTTCACCAACTGGGGTGCATCCAGCGCACCCAGCTCCTCGGCAGCCATAGTATCAATCAGCTAGAGCTTGGTACTGTGAGCCCTGCTTACGATCTTCCCAGAGATCAGAGTGACAAAGTCCCCAACACTTGTGCAACCCCGCACGTTTCTCTCAATTCCCTCAATCCCGGAGCGGCAAGCTCAACAATGGAAGCTTTGTGGGCCCAGCACCAAGACCCCCCCACGCTCCTTTAATGGCACCTCGTCCAGCACTCCCTGTGCCTCACATACTCAGTGACTCTCTCTCTCTCTCTCTCTCTCATTTCACGCGTGCGGTGTCGGGGTGATCGCAGTAGACCGTCGCCGCCCCATCCCTATCTTTATCATTATCCCTCTCAAGTCCGGCCCCAAAGAGGGGTAAGAAAATATTCTCTGTAACAAAGGTGAAAACAAAACTTAGACTCCAGATACATATATAACCAGCAGAGGTGAAACATTGAAGTATCCGGTTCAGTTAGAAATCGACAGAGGTTAGGCATTCGGACAACTGAGCAAAGAACCTTCTAAAAAACCGTCCAGTATCTACGGTTATTTGATGAAAATCGCTGGTTATTGAAGGTTCTTGCAAGTTATTTCATGCAGAAAAGAGATGCTATTGGTATTCTTGGTTTAAGCTCAATTCAGAAATGCACTGCTCCCCTACGTACGCTTGCATATGGAATTTGCGGCTGATGCTACTGATGAGTACTGTCGGAGAGAGCATAGCCATGAAAGTCATGAAGCATTTTGTGAAAGCATCTCTGTACCATTACATAGCTTTTTAGGATTGCGTGCCAGGTAGTGTGGTTGGACAGCGATGTATGTTGTGGCACAATGCTTAGGTGCATGAGAGTGCTAACACGCTACCTTGTAATCTCCTTGAAAGATATAATCGTATTCCGCCTTACAATCCAAAAAGAAAAGAAAAGAAAAAGCTATGGAAGTCAGAAGTAAAAAACTATTGAGGTAAGTGACGTTGCTCAAGTTAAAGTTGTGGAGCTGCTCTGCTCAAGTCGTAGCACGGCAGCCTGTGAACAAGCTTTGAGGGACATGAGAGGACCTTACACCATACAATAATGAGGGAGGGGAAGCAGGACCCATCAGTACAAATGGTTATCAGTCGGGACGCCTCAGCATCATTTATGGTACAGGGAGGTCTGGTCCCTCATGCAAAGGAGAAGTCAATAAATGTTGTTGCTTTCGATCCAGTACTCTAATAACTTGTAAAGTGTTGCTTGTGTTGTATTATGTAACCTCAAAAAGTAGTTCAGTATTTACTGCACACCAACAATCCCTTGCAAAGAAGTTATGACAAACCTCAGCTTTGCTTCAACCACCCTCCCACTTTCCTTTATTACTCTGAGAAGAAGAGCAGTGGGTGCTCTCCACACACTCTCACAGAACAGTCGGTACTAAAAAGCGAAGGAATTGCTTGTAATCTCAGAGCAAGAAGGCTATCAAAGGCTCCCTAGGCATTCAATGCTTTCTTCCTATTAGCCACCAACCGACAGAAGATCAATAATATGAGGAGAGAGGGGGAGTTGTGAGCTGGGGAATTGAGGAAGAAGCCTCAGGCCGAGGACCATCATTTGATGTGGGTACTGGGTACCGAGAAGGAAGAATGTAGATTTCACCATGAATTCATGACTTGACTAGCCATCTTTCACTGGAGACAGAAAGAAGTAAAATGGAAGGTCAATGCTCCGAGCACCAAAAATCTCTGCAATCTTAGCTTGTCGTGTCTGTGTGCCCAACCCAATAACTTTTCAACTCCTCTCGTGCTCGCGCAGTGTTGCGCACACGCAAGATGAGTAATAAAGGTGTTTCCGAGGATCAGGTGGGGTCTCGGGAATGATGTGTCCATCGTGGATTTGTCAATTCAACATGGTCGATCACCTATATGTTGTGGTGAGTCAGCAGTGTTGGGTTGCCTAGATTTGGCAAAACTCGATGGAAATGGAAGCAAGCACGGCAGACATGTAGTCTTATCCTGTGCAAGGATTTTGTGTAGGCTTATCTTCTGAAAGAAAGCCGGAGATCGCTCGCGCTCTCCTTTTTTTTTCTTTGGGTTGGTACCGGGATAATTATGGGTTGCAAAGGCAGGCTAGGGTAGCGTGTAGAGTTTTCCTCTGACAAATTACATGCTTAACCAACACTGAGCTGAAAGCCATGGGCGAGGCGTCCTTGGACCTGTGTCTATCCGTTTCCCCCTGTTGTTCTTATGTTACAGCATACCCATATACCAGAAGTAAGACTCATCAATATCGGCCATTGGCGCCGTTAGTGGAGCAGTCGGGATTCCTTTGGAAGCATGGTTCACTAACAATGAATGCGCGTCGGCCAGTCTCATGCACTATTGAGAGGAGAAAGGAACGAGCTGATGTTAACTCCTCATGGCACACGAAGGTATGATGCTCTTGTATTACTAGGAAGAGATCACACTCAATACCTGTACGCAGATTTAGCAGCAACAGCAGTTCCTTTTTGCAAAGTTGATATCTTTGAGGCGTGACAGTATCAGTTGAAATGTTGTAGGATTCCTTGTCTGGCTATCTATCCTCTCGCTCTGCTAATGCAAAACGAAACACTAGGGAACACATTGCATGCTTTTTCCTGGGTTAGGCGATGATGTTTCAGATGCATAATGTTTGTGAATCTGAGGTGATCCCTGCATTCGCATTTCATACTTCACGACGTTGTATTGAAGCTAGAGACCAAGTTAATGAGTACGGAGATACACTACTACCATGTCAAACAGACTGAACAGCCGAATGGTGGATTTCACTTTATGGAAAAGGGGTTTCAAGATGTTGGAACAGTAGGTTAAGTTGCAAAATACAGGTCTTAGATCAATGTGTCTTTCCAAATGTGAAGCCAATATTGATTGTGTGCTTTGAACTGGTGTAATGCAGCAAGGAGTTTGGCAAGGGCGGGCAAAGGTGGGGATCGCAGTGCTGGTGGGCTCTTTACTAGTTGAGGCAAATGCAGAGGCTGCAGAATCTGTGGCAGATGCATGTGTAGGGTTTGCAGGTGCAAATGGCAGTATAGTCGTCATCGTTGCCTGCATCGCACAGGCGATTGCTCTTACTGGAGCAGCTGTGGGGGGTAATGCTCTCGTGCACCCTTGCTTGTTCCTTCATGTGTGAGCTATGACAAGGTACTGTTGGGCATTTGGTTTAGTTTGGTGTGCATCTGTGTGTCAGAGAGAGTACAGATGGAGTTGGAACTGGAGAAATTGAAGTATAAGCGTGCGAAAAGGGGCCCCACAAGGTTTCATAGCCTTGATGCGCGGCAGTTGAATAGGGTTGTTCAGAGTACTCATGTGCAAATTACGAAAATAGTACGGCTGTAGGTTGCCCCTTGTACTGATCATGAGCTGCTATGCCTAAATGCACACCAGTGTCCCGAGAGGCCCCTGTGGCCTGACTACAGGACACTTTCCCAGCAAGTGCCTTGGCTTAACCTATTTTGACATTTTATGGATTGTGTCCTTGAGCAGGGGTGATAGCACGGCAAAGGAAGAATGAGCTGGAGAAAATAAATGGACAGCTTCGGCAAATCAATGTGAATTTGAGGCGACAAGTGCGGATGGAGTCATATGCGCCCAGCTTGACATATGCACCCGTGGGAGCAGGTCGTGTTTTGGACATGCCAGTGCGCACTGATCCAGCAAGGGAGCAATTAATGCAGTACCTTAAAGGTGGGAAACAACTGCTGCGGGAGCATAACCATACCCAAGCTTTTCGAGAGTTTGAGAAGGCGTTGCCTATAGCTCGGCAGCTGGGGGATCCTGTTGAGGAGAAGAAAGCTGCCCGTGGTCTTGGTAAGAAGCCTTCTACTATAAGTCAATATTAGATGTTGGTGATGAGTTGGTTTGTTGGTAGTATTGCTATCGATAAAAATGTGTCCTACAAATTTGAAGGCAACGGTGGGGTTGGCAGGGGCCTCGTGTCAGCGCCAGGGCAAATACAAGGAAGCAATCAAGTACCATACAATGGTTCTCTCCGTGTCTCAGAAGACTGGGGAGCATTCAGGCAATACAGAGGCTTATGGTGCCATTGCTGACTGCTACACAGAGCTTGGAGATCTTGAGAGTGCTGCCAAGTTTTACGATCAATACATAGAGAGGCTGGAGAGTGAAGATTCTGAGTAGAGCACATGTTCTGTATCTCTAGCAATCAATCATGCATTTTTCTAATCCAGAGGTCAACCGGGAGGCGGACGAGGAGATAACTGTACAGCTTCAGAAGCAAAGAGTGGCAGGCCTTGGTCCGCAGCCTTCTTTCTCACAATTTTGGCAAAGGCAATGTCCCAACAAGTGGGTTGTGACCAGGCTGTGACCATATGGTGATGCACTATTTGTTATTTCCATGACTGGATTGTAAAGTATGATGGGCTGGAAAAGATTTTGAATACTTCTCACCAGCATTTGGTATCTTCTCTCCACAAAATTCCAGTGATGAAAGTGTATTTGTGAAACGTGTTTAGGAGGTGGAAGAGGCGCGATTACACTCGGCGATGGTGTTGTTGGGATTGTGAAGGAAGGAAGCAAATCTTATTATTTGGTCAGTGGAAGGTTGTGAAATTGTTCGCCGGATCAGTTTTGGGAATACCGCAGAGAATGCTCGGACCCCAGTTGAAGGAGATGCCTCACAACCAATGTGAAGCAAATATTATAAAGAGCATCTTATCAAAACTGTCTGCCAAGGCGCCATTGTCTGCAGATGTCTGAGTGGTGACCAACTTCAGAGGATATGAGGTACCAGAAGCCAACAAGTCTGTGATCATAACATATATGTCCTGCTAGGATTCAATCCAATCTTTCAACTAAGATCATGTAGTATGATGCCTACCAAGCTCTAAGAGTTTGGAACCAGGAAAAGAGAACAAGCGTTTTGCATTCTCATAGGCAACCTCTGCCAGCTCCTGCTCAGGAACAGCAAGGAGTGATGCAATAAAAGACAAATTAGCGCGTATGTTTGCTGGTTGATTCAACGCTCCCTTTCCAACTTTGCCATTCTTGCGTTCATCTGCTGGTTGCCTGTGTTCCTCAGAATTCGTTGACCCGCGCGGATTATCATCATCCTCCGCACTACAGCAAGCCTGCTCCGAACGGCAATCATCATTCCCATGCGATGGGGCTGCCTCATCCCCTGGGACCCAAATAAGATTTGAGGGATCAACACGAGGTAACCCGTCAGGGCAATCAGTCTCAAGTAAAATCCGATCCAATGGTACCTCGCGCCACACCCTTTGGGCCTTCTCGCGCTTTATACAAGTGTTGTGGCCCGAAAAGGAGAAATACGCACCCTGCTTCACCAATGATCTCACCAGTTCGGAAGGTCCTGCAAACGAATGCAAGATGATTCCTGCAGGAAAAGTACCCATCTTATGTAAGAGTGTTTGGAGAGATCCAAAGGCTCGCACACAGTGGATGGCAGCCGGCCTCCTCAACTCTCTGGCCAAATCTAGTTGCTGCCTTAGGACATCCACCTGCGAGCAATCGTCAATTGCACTTCCTCGCGAGCTTTGATCGAGACCCACCTCCCCCACAGCCGCAGACGGCACACTCTCAAGCATGGACCTCAATTTTGAATACCAATCAGGCGACCTCTGGCCCACCCACCACGGATGCAGGCCAAAGCAGGGGATAACAGAAGCATGAACCTCACCCATCTGCTTGACACACTCCCAATCTGTCTCGGAGGTTCCATTCACGACCACCCATTGCACTCCTGCATCCGCTGCCGACCGTAAGAGAGACGGCGCCCGCTGCAAGATGCGTGGGTCCTGCAAATGGCAGTGTACATCGAAGAGCGGAAGCCGTCCTGCCATACGTTCTACCAACAAGGGTGAGAGCTTCCAAGCGTGAGAAGACAGTCAATCTAGATGAAACTCTAAAACTCCTTAGACATCCGCAAGGATTACAACGACAAGTCGACCAGTGTCATTTCTCATGCCTGAGTTTCAATCCCTTGGCAGCACTGCAACATAGCTTAAGAGTTGATGAGGCTGATCAAACCTTCCCTCCAAACAACCCAACAAACTGTGAGAGAACACTGGGAATGCAAGCGGGGTTAAATGAACAGGGTTGGACTTGTTACTGGTATGCAGGCCAGGCAATGAGCAAAAGAACGGCTGTGAAAATCCATCCCAACTGCTTCAACAGCAAGAGAGAGTACGGTATGTCCTTCAAGGTGAGAGTATCAGGAACCTCAGCAACATCCTTCAAGGTGACAGTATCTTCTTCAATTTCATATCACACCTATATACAGGTGCATTTTATCAGCAAGTTTGGATAAGGAGAGCAGCTTGACACAGATGATAACGCTTGCAATTTCTTTCTTTCAATCATCCTGTCACATAACATTTCCCATTGGAAAGAAGGCATGATAGAAAGCTTTGCTTTAAATGTATTACAACACCCGCATTTATAGGTTGCAGGAGCAACAGCAGTTACTTCAATATGCTCCCAATACATCCTGGGCCTAATAGCTGAAAATTGTAATGGTACACATCAATGTGTTGATCACCCCTGATCTCAGACTGAAGGCTACAGGCAACTGGAAGTAGTGAATGGGGGGAGCAAGCCCACCTATTCTCTACCCCCTCGTCCATTTCTCACTCAGCAACAGTACACTTCAACAATGTGTTCAATTGACCCCTGGTCTCAAAAGTGCAATCTACAATCAACTGGGAAGGTCAAGGATGAAGGGAGCAAGGCCATGTTCTCCACCCCTCCTTCAATTTTGCACTCAAGTAACCCTCTTTTCTCTTCAGATCATGGTTAAATAATCAACCAATCTTGAATGTTTCCCGCATTAAAATTCTAACCTGTGGTGAAGTTTAATTTTTCTAATTACTGTCGGTGAAGTCAGCATCAATCACATCATCACCACTTGGTTTGGGTCCACTCCCTCCCTCAGGAGCACCATCTCCAGGTGCCGGCCCGCCAGCAGCACCAGGTTGGCTGTAAACGGATTGCCCTAGTTGCATCACTTCCTGGTTAAGGGCAGTTAAAGCATCTTTGATGCTTTGTGTTGATCCTCCTGCAATCACATCCTTCAATTCTTTCAATTTGGCTTCAACCTTCTCCTTGACTGGGCCTGGCACCTTGTCACCCAACTCCTTCAGCTGCTTCTCTGTTTGGTAAACAGTTGAATCCGCCTGGTTCTTTGTGTCCACTGCCTCCCTCTTCTCCTTGTCTTCCTGACCAAACTTCTCAGCCTCATTTACCATTCTCTCCACCTGCCAATGCCCACAGCACAGCATCAGCAACGAGGATAAGAGCCTAGTAACTCCACAAACTGTTGGTCCAACCTTACATCATCACACCCCTCCCTCCACAATCACCTCTCAGAGCTTTTCGATGAAGCCATGAAAAGTCTTAGTCCAGCTACATGAATAGGTCACTACTGAGTTAAATGACTGCAATGCCCCACACCATGCGAGAGTATGCTCCAGCCTAACAATCAAATCATGTTGAAGAGAAAGCACTGTACCTCATCTTTGGGCAGTGTGCTTGCGCCAGTGATAGTGATATCCTGCTTCTTACCAGTACCCTTGTCCTGGGCACTGACAGACAAGATGCCATTTGCATCAATATCAAAGCGAACCTCAATCTGAGGAACACCCCTGGGAGCTGGTGGAATACCCTCCAGGCGGAAGCTTCCCAGTGACTTGTTATCCCTCACAAACTCACGCTCTCCTTGCAACACATTAATCTCCACACTTGTTTGTCCATCAGAAGCAGTTGAGAAGACCTCAGACTTTGAAGTTGGCAGAGTGGTATTTCTAGCAATGATTTTGGTCATCACCCCTCCCAACGTCTCCAGCCCCAGTGACAGGGGTGACACATCCAACAGGACAATGTCACTCACTTCACCAGACAGTACACCCGCCTGCATCAACCCCCCAAATTATGTGATCACTATAAACTTCCCTGAGAACTACTACTCAATCCATGACAGACACCGGCCTCTACATTGTCACATACCTTGAGCAGCACAAAACAACCGAAAATCCAGAATTTTGTCACCCCCTGCTAAATGTCCAGGGGTCATTTTCTAAGTTGTTGCTGCATTCTAGCAGTTTTGAAGATACAGTGAGCACCGTTCAACCAGATGCACAGCTCCATAATTTTTATATCAAGAGCACGTTCAGACCCAAAGGGCATAGTGGTAGCATCTCCCCAGCAAGTAGACATACCTACAACACATCTAGAAGACAATATTTACATAGAAGTATTCATCCAAAACCACAACACTCATTTTCAAAAGGATGTCATATTTTAAAGAGCTCATGCGGCTGCCCTAAGGTGAAACCAAGGCATGTACATAATACCAACCCATTCCCTTACTGTACAGAAATAGTACTAACCTGGACAGCCGCTCCAAGTGCAACAACCTCATCAGGATTAACAGTGACATTGGGCTCCTTGCCAGTGAGTCTTTGGACGACAGCTTGGACTGCTGGTATTCTGGTTGATCCTCCTACAAGGATAACCTCATTGATATCATTGAAGGATAGTTTAGCATCCCTCAATGCGGTCTCCACAGGAGTACGGCAGCTGCACAAACAGACACAAAATCTCAGAATAGAAGAATTCACTGGTTAATGCAACATAAATCTTTTAATAGTGAATGTGTCGACAATTTCCCCCATACATTTATGACAGACTGAAAGACAGTTTCTAGTTCTCACGCATACCTTTACACTCTGCCACCCACTTCGTAACAACTTTACACACCACAATCATGTAGCACCTACTCATGCCAAGGTAGGTCACTTATCATGGAACATGCCAAACCTATGTAGCAATCATAACAGAAAACCAAATAAACTACCCACATACCGGTCAAGCAAGTCAGAGCAAAGCTCCTCAAATTTGGCACGAGTCAAACTTGTATCAATGTGCTTAGGTCCATCAGCAGTTGCAGTGATAAACGGCAAGCTGCAACAAAGGTCAAGTGAATGAGGCTTTGCCTACCGCTTCAGGCAAGCAGCTGATAACACAACACCTTCCACACCTGCACTTGGGTGCTTTCCACTGCTAAGCACATAGCATAGAAACTAGAAAATTCCTGCTGTCTTTAGAAAGAGCTACATAGTAATAGTCACTAGGCAAGTAATAGTCAGAGAAATGGCACTTAAGTAACGAGACAGACAGTACCTGCCATACTGAACATTCTACATCCAACTACCCAACTGAGAGAGGAAGTCTGTAGTCTACCACTGACCTGATACTGGTTTGAGAAAGGGAAGACAGCTCCATCTTTGCCTTCTCGGCAGTCTCTGTCAGCCTCTGCAACGCTTGCTTGTCCTTCAGTAGATTGACTCCCTCCGACTTCTTGAAGTCCGCAGCCAGCCAGTCCACAATGCGCTGCACAAACCCATTGGCACCCACCACTGAGGTAAGGTAACAGGTAGCTACAAACATATTATTCATAGAACCTTGTATTCCAAGAGATATATACCTTAAGCCTACCACCTCCCCAGTATGGACAGAGCATTTGAAGAAGTACCTTATCAAAATCGTCTCCACCAAGGTGAGTGTCACCAGAAGTTGATAGAACCTCAAATACTCCGTCACCAACTTCTAGCACTGGGGAGCAGGAAACCAAACAAAGCACATGTACGTCAACCCCTTCGTTCCACAACTGACTCTCAACACCAAACATAAGTCCAGAAACCACGTGGCTCTCCCTACCAATCTACATACTGCCCACAATTTACAATGAAGACGAACTATAAAGTACTTGGCGACTGCTGCAGGGATGGAAAGCAATAGAGCTGGGATATCACACCTGACACATCGAAGGTTCCACCACCCAGATCAAAAACGAGAATGGTTTCATTGCTCTTCCTCTCAAACCCATAAGCTAGGGACGCAGCAGTTGGCTCATTGATGATGCGGAGTACTTCCACCCCTGCAATGCGACCAGCATCCTTGGTGGCCGTACGCTGAGAGTCGTTAAAATAGGCCGGCACTGTGATGACTGCCTTGTTCACTTTGTCGTTAAGAAACTTTGATGCGTCATCGATCAGCTTTCTTAGCACCTACAGAGAAATTATAAAATCCCCACGTTAACCCTCATGTTACAACTTCAAGCATCGAACTTACATGTGCCCTTCCATACTTTCTTCACGTCTTTCGTATGGATAAGAGTCACCCCTCTCCTGATTCCGTCTACAAATCCGTTATTTCATACTCCAGATGGCACGTTACTGGAAGTCCTCTCAGCAAGGTGAAGACACAAAGAAGCCAATACTGTAAACAAACTCTCGAATCTCTACTTGCTCAAGACCACTCAACTACTGTAACGATTCGGGCTAATTAACCCCTGGCGTTCCAGATAAATCCATATCTGAAGTCACGACAGTAAAACCCAAATGTTGCGGAGGGTTAGGACCTCTGGCACGAAGCAATCAGCAAACCCACCTGCGCCGAAATCTCTTCAGCAGCGAACTGCTTTCCGATTGCCGGACACTCCAGCTTCACATTGCCATTGCCGTCCCTCACCACATTGTAAGACACCTGCGTCGACTCGTTGTCAATCTCGTTCATTTTACGACCAATGAATCTCTTCACAGAAAAGAAGGTATTTTCGGGATTGACCACAGCCTGGCGCTTGGCAATCTGCCCCACCAAGCGGTCTCCATTCTTGGTGTAAGCAACAACGGAGGGTGTCGTTCGCTGTCCCTCAGCATTCGTAACAATAGTAGGCTTCCCTCCCTCCATGGCTGCTACAGCCGAGTTGGTCGTTCCCAGGTCAATACCAACCACCTTCTCTGCAACCACTCGCACAGGCCCCACATTCCTCCGCACAGGTCTCTGCGACCTAGCGCGCAAACTACAGGCACCATTCACAGGACCCGCCCTGTTCTTCAAGCTCGTCCCAAAAAAAGCATTGCTGTGGCCACTAAACCCTCCGCCCCTCTTCGATTTCTGAGCCTCTACCGAAGCCCCCGGGGCACACACTGTGGCACCAAGAATCTGCGCTTGCACGGCAGCCGCCATCACAACTATCCCCTCCTTAAACCCAGACGAAACACTCCTGCTAACTTCTCAAATCTTCCACAGCACAAACCGAGGAAACTCTCGATGCAACAACACTCAAACGCACAAAGCAAAATCAATGCGAGCTCGAACAACAATCTTCTGCTCCGCAGACTAGAGACAAATTATGCCCTCTTCTACCCCTTCGAGCAGATCGCAGCGCCTGTAGCAAGTCCGCCCCAGTATCTAGAATCTGCGAGAGAGAACGTGAGGACAAAAGCGGCGAGGGGATCGGCTCGCAGCGGGCAGTAGACAGGAAGACACGCGGCGCCCTCGGATTGTGCGAGACATCTACCCGTCATCCGTGGTCCACTGCGTGCCGCATGATTTAGGGGTGGGGCTGCCCGCCTGCCCGCGCGATCCCCTTCTCGATGCTTCCTAGCCACCTTTTTCCACCGCTTTCCGCTACATTTGCCACCGCCGTGGACTGCGTGTGGTCGTTGGATAAGCTTTGGACGGCTCACAATTCCCGTCCTGCTGGAATTGCAGCTGGATAAACCCCGTGACGTGGCCTCTCCTCTTGGAGGCCACCGCCCATGGCCGGTTACCTCCTCTTCCTTGGGCGGTTCAATCTTTCTAATATTAATTAATTAATATAATGTATTATTAATTTTAAGAAAATATTTATCGTTTTTCTTTTCTTTATCTTTAGTATCACCTTTTCGACGGTCTGACGTTTATCTCTATATTATATAGTATTTATATTCCTAAAAATAATTGTTGGATCATTAAAAATAAAAACAGACGAAAATTGAAAAATAAAAAGAAGTTTGCAAAAACAGCCTCGTTGGGCACCTCCCCCTTTCTTCCCCAAAATAGAATAAAAAAAAGAAAAAAAGAAAAAGGAAAACACAAAAAGAAAAAGAAAAATGCAAAAACAGCCTCGTTGGCCACCTCCCCCTTTCTTCCCTAAAATAGAATAAAAATAAGAAATTTTTGTTTTTTTTTGTTTTTTGCAAAAACAGCCTCGTTGGGCACCTCCCCCTTTCTTCCCCAAAATAGAATAAAAATAAGAATAAAAATAAAAGAAAAAAACAAAAAGGAAAACACAAAAAGAAAAAGAAAAATGCAAAAACAGCCTCGTTGGCCACCTCCCCCTTTCTTCCCTAAAATAGAATAAAAATAAGAAATTTTTGTTTTGTTTTGTTTTTTGCAAAAACAGCCTCGTTGGGCACCTCCCCCTTTCTTCCCCAAAATAGAATAAAAATAAGAATAAAAATAAAAGAAAAAAACAAAAAGGAAATACAAACAGAAAGGAAAAACCGTGTCAGTCAAAACCAGCCTAACTAAACAGGCAGAAGATAAATTAAACAAAATCATTATCTATTTTCAAGAGCATTTTACAGTAATTATATAATGTTGGACTTGGAATTAATATCTGAATTAAAAAAGGAAAAAGAAAAGAGAATGGAAGCTGTGTGCTACAGTGGGTCACCAGTAGTCTCCACAAGAGCAGAGGCCATCTTGGAAGTGATGGAAGCGGTTGACATCCCGCACAAGAATTGGTCGCGCAACAATCTTTGAGATGAGCTTGGTGGCGGTGTGGCAGTCACCACACACGCGCAGGTTTTTGATGATGCGGATGGGAGTTCCAGGGGGGGTGCTGATGAGGCCGAAAGCAATGGCCAGCTTCTCACTGTGGTGACCGAGAGAGAGTTCCTTTTGCTCCTCCTCCATGTCGTGCAGTACGAAGCGTGTGTTGGGCATGTAACCGGCCTCCTTCAACTGTCCAGACAATCTATCGAGCTCAGCGTGAATTTCGTCGATTTGGGGATGTGATTTGTCTGCTACGACAAATGTATGCACCCGTGTGTCCACCTGAATGCAGCTGTGCCCTGCCTCCTTTCTGACACCTCTGTCATCCATGATTTTTCTCACCTTCGCCTTATCCTCCCATCTCCCGGCTGCAGCATATATGTTTGATAGCAGCACATAAGTCCCTGCATCTTGTGGATTCCACTTGAGGCGGCACTTTGCCGCATGTTCTGCTAGCTCCACATTGCCATGAATTGTGCAGGCACCAAGTAAGGCCCCCCATACTGACGCATCTGGTTCAATTGGCATTTTTTCAATGAAATCCTTTGCCTCATCCAAATGCCCTCCGCGGCCAAGAATGTCCACCATGCACGCAAAATGCTCAGCTGTAGGATTGAGGCCATGATCTCGACTCATGGAATTGAAGTAGTGATGGCCTTCGTCCACCAGGCCAACATGGCTACACGCACAGAAAAGAGACATAAAGGTAATACCATCCGGCTTCAAGTGTACCAGGTGCATTTGTTCAAATAGTTGCAGTGCTTCCCTACCATATCCATGTTGACCATACCCTGCAATCATTGCATTCCATGAGACCACATCTCGCTCAGCCATGCTGTCAAACACTTGACGTGCATCCTTTACACTCCCGCATTTGGCATACATATGAACAAGGGTGTTCTCCAACTTGACATATGAGACAATCCCAGCTTTCATGATGTCAGCATGAACCTCTTTGCCCATTTCCAGGGCAGCCAAACTTGCACATGCATCGAGAACACAAATGAACGTAACCTTGTCAGGTATCAGCCCTTCATGTACCATCTGCGCATACATCTCCAAAGCCTCCCCACCACAGCCAAGCTGGGCATATCCTGCCATCATTGCATTCCATGAGACCACATTTCGCTGGCTTATATTATCGAACACTTGACGCGCATCCTTTATGCTCCCACATTTGGCATACATGTCGACAAGGGTATTTTCCAAAGTAGTATATGACGAAATTCCAGCTTTCATGATGTCAGAATGGACCTCTTTGCCCTTTTCCAGGGCTCCAGTGCTGCTACATGCATTGAGAATGCAAATGAATGTAACCCTGTCGGGCATCACTCCTTCCTGTACCATTTGCGCATAGATCTCCAGAGCCTCCCTGCCACACCCATGCTGAGCATACCCTGAGATCATCGCATTCCATGAACAGACATCTCGTTTAGCCATATTGTCAAACACTTGGCGAGCATCCTCTTTGCTCCTACATTTGGCATACATGTCAACAAGGGCATTATCCAACATTATATCTGGTGCAATTCCAGATTTGACAATGTCAGCATGGACCTCTTTGGCCTTCTCCAGTGCTCCTAGGCTGGCGCACGCATTGACAACCGAGACGAATGTCACCCGGTCCGGTGCCACCCCCTCCCCTATCATCTGTTCATACATCTCGAAAGCCTCCCTACCATACCCATGCTGAACATATCCTGCGATCATTGCACTCCATGAGATCACATCCCGTTTAGCCATACTGTAGAATACTCCACGCGCATCCTTCATGCTCCCGCATTTAGCATACATATCGACTAGTGTATTCTCCAAATTTATATATGAAGCAATTCCAGCTTTCATGATGTCAGCATGTACCTCTTTGCCCTTTTCCAAGGCTTCTAGGCTGGCACAGGCTCTGAGAACGCAAATGAATGTGACCCTGTCAGGCATCACTCCTTCCCCTATCATTTGCTCATACATCTCCAAAGCTTCCCTACCACACCCATGTTGGGCATATCCGGCAATCATCGCACTCCATGAGACCACATTTCGTTTATCCATGCTGTTGAACACTCGGCATGCATCGTTTATGCTCCCGCATTTGGCATACATGTTGACAAGGCTATTTTCCAAATTTATGTATGACGTAACTCCCGCTTTCCTGATATCAGCATGGACCTTGTTGCCCATTTCCAAGTCTTCTAGGCTAGCACACGCATTGAGAATACAAATGAACGTAACCTTGTTTGGTGTCACCCCTTCCCCTTTCATTTGCTGATACAACTCGAAAGCCTCCCTACCATACCCATGCTGTGCATATCCTGCAATCATTGCACTCCATGAGACAACATTCCGTTTAGACATATTGTCAAACACTAGACGTGCATCCTTTAAGCTCCCACATTTTGCATACATGTCAGCAAGTGCAGTCTCCAGGATGATATCTGGAGAAACTCCAGCCTTGATGATATCACCATGGACCTCTTTGCCCTTTTCCAGGGCTCCTAGGCTGGAACATGCATTGAGAACACTAATGAATGTGACCTTGTTGGGTATGACCCCTTCCTGTAACATTTGCTCATACATCTCAAACGCATCCCTGCCACACCCATGCTTGGCATATCCTGCTATCATCACACTCCATGCAACCACGTTTCGTCTAGCCATATTGTCAAATACTTGACGTGCATTCATTAAGCTGCCACTCTTTGCATACATGTCGGCAAGGGTAGTTTGCAGGACGACGTCTTGCACAATTCCAGCTTTGATGAGGTCAGCATGTACCTCTTTGCCCTTTCCCAGGGCTCTCAGGCTTGCACACGCATTGAGAAGGCATATGAATGTGACCTTGTTCGGAGCCACCCCTATGTATTGCATCTGATCATAGATCTCGAAAGCCTCCCTACTACACCCATCCTTGGCATATCCCGCTATCATTATATTCCATGTCAACATATCTCGTTCAGGCATTTTGTCAAACACTTGGCGAGCATCAACCACACTCCCGCACTTGGCATACATGTTGATAAGGGTGTTGAGTAGAAAGATGTCTGGCTTGAATCCACCTTGAATAATGTGGGCATGCACCTGCTTTCCCATTGCCAGATCTTTCATGTTGATGCACTCCTGCAAGACACAGACATAGGTACTGTGGTCTGCCTGGGTCCCTTGTTGGTTCAGAACGTGCAGGGCCTCTTTCAGTTGTCCTGCCCTACATAACGTCCTCACATGCCCCAGAGTACAAGAGTTGTTATTGACTACCTCTCTTGCTTCTCTTTCGGAAGGCGTGGTGGTGACTGTGGAGGTGCTACAGCTGCCACAAGTCCAATCTTGACCAAAGTGAGCCTGCTTCAACCCTGCCATTCTGAAAGACAGAAACTGGTGGTTACATACCTGTACAGTTAAACTCACGTACGTGACTCAAAGCTCCTTCATACTCCAAAGAAAGATATCTCTACAACAAGACAGTTACAAACTTACTGCAATGATCTACGTGTACTAATTCTACTGGTTTGAGTTGAAACAAAACCCCCCTAAGCCATCCTTCAAAAATTACCTGGAGTAGTCTTGGCCTAGCCCTCCATGGTGTACATCGATAAAAGCACCATCTCCAGACAGAGCTCGACCTCGTATCATGGCAGCTAGCTCTGCTGTCACCCAAGGAGGTTTTGACAAACTCTCAATCCACATGACCTCCTTTGCGGGTTTATGTCTGAAGTTTGGTAAACTTGGACTTTTCTGTGGAAAGCACGCAAGGTAAACTGAGCTGAGATAGGTGGAGCCACAACCTTGTATCTGGACTGGGTGGAAACTATGGAACAAACTGACTTCAATGCTATTTTGGATAAATACCTGACTGGTCACTATCGCAGGTGTGACAGACAAAGATCTTAATGTCAGTGACGAAGAGGCACAGACAGTGGTTGAATCTATAGAATCATAGCATCATATGAGCTCAATTCAGAGAATGAAAACCAGAGGTAGCCCTCGCTTGTCAGACCTATTGTCCAACCACTGGGAAGGACCTCTGATGACTCTTGCCGCAGCTGTTCTATGCTTACTCTTTGTGAGCAGCAAAATACAGACCTTCGCATCTCAAAATGTCTGACACAGAATTGTGTGTAACATTTGTGGTGACTTCAAAGGAATGCGGTTAGATTGCTTGAACATTTTGGAACTTATGCAAGAGATTTTTGTGGGTTTTCCATGCATCCTTCCATAATTCTCAACCATGAGAGCAAACCACTTGGGTATCCCCCAAACCAGTGTACCCCACAGGCTACTGCTGCAAGCAAGCAAGTACCTCTTCTTCTCATGAAACAAATGCCCAATGGAAGTAAGCAAGATCTTCCAAAAGTTTCCGAGACTCTGAAGGAGCTCACAGCAGGCAGAAAGGGCGTAGATTACAGTCACTAAAGCCTTTGTATGATCATTCAGCGAACATCTTCCACCCGAACTGGTAGTGGTAAAACCCAATTGGATTGCTTCGGAAATGCACACAATTTTGACAACCCAAAAGATCCTTGTCCCATACCTGTCCTTGTTTCCCCTGGAGGCTGGGGAGAAGTCGCAGCCATCACTTGCAAGCCTATGTGGCCCCGCATTGCCGATGTGGATGCCCATCTCAGCTCCACACCCTGCCCAGTCAATTTTCTGCATGGAGTGAGACATTCCGCCCACTCCCCACATTGGTAAGACAGGGCTTCGGCCATTCCTTCGCCCTGGGTGCTCAGGAGAGCCCCATAGCTCGCTGCCATCCTCTCTGTGCGCCTTCACAAACATCAAAGGCATCCCCTTTGCTGTATGGATTGACACGTCACGATCATTATCTCCTAGTTCGTGTTAGTGTGGTGTTTTAGTGAGTTGATTAGGGCAAATACGTGGGCTATGGCGTGCCTTCTCCCCATCTGGCCCACTTGAGCTGGGCTCGGCCGGCCCATTCCATTGTCAGGATGCCTGGACACGTTGAACTGTTCTCCAATTGTGCTATTTTTCACTTCCAGGACAGTGAATCTATGAGCAGATATTGAATCAAGCGAGAAAACCTTTTGGTCCGATCCCAGATAATAATGGGATGCCAGGATTTAAGAGGCTTTGAGGGGATCAAACGTACACAATGCTTTCTGAAGAGTTCGATCTGGATGCACTGCTGCAGGCGCAGAGCAGCGATGATGACTCTGACTTGCCCGAGCTTGAGCGCAGTCTTGATGAAATCCTTAATGATGCGGATCCTGGTGATGATACGTCCCCCCACACTTCCTCCATCCCGGACAGGTTTCGAACAATTGATGTGATCGACGAGGGGGCAGCCGAGAAGGCTCTTGCAAACACAGGTGTTAGTGAGCATGCCGTTTTCAAGCAGACGGCAGACAATGATCCCCCAGTTGAGTCTGCTTCAGAAATTGGGGATGGAAATGTACAAAGCGCGCCAGGGATTGCAGGAGGTGTAACTATTGCAGGTTCTCCCGCACTGGCTAATGGATGGGAGTCAAGTACAGCTGATACGAAGCTCGAGGCCACGCCCTTCGTGGACAATGTAGTGCTTGCCCCTCCTCCTGCAGCTGCCAAACGTGGCAGCAGAGGCGAGGATTATGGTGATAGAGTTGAAGCGGGAGGTGAGCTGGAAACGCTTCTGGGTGCATCGCAATTCAGTGTTGTTACAGACAACTATAGGGTTTGGGATAGAAATTCTGATATCAATGGCAGGCCCTCATCATCTGGAGCCCCTCCTCCTCCCTTGTCTGCTACCTCTAGACTTCTGACCGGGAGCCGGCCTAGTCCTCGGCCAGGAGCTGCATTAGCTGCTGCGGCAGCAGCGTCCAGGCAGGTTTTCACCTCTCACCTTCCTCCCATTTCGAGGTTTTCGAGACCGGCGTCCTCTTCTGTGCAAAAAGGTTTGCTTTCTTATTCTTCCTTGGAAGATGACCCAGAAATCACAGTTGCCAAAGGGCCCACAGCTGCCAGCAATTCATCCGCCTCTTCACTCGGTGACAAGGAGAATTGGGTGGGTGAGCTGACGGAGAGTGAAAAAATTCTGTTAACAGGTGACGTTGGGGAGCATTTTAGTGAAGAAGTGGAGAGTAACCTGTCAGAGGTGGCAGTTGTAGGCGAGGATTTGACTAGTAGCTTGGGAAGCTTGAGCATCTATGACGAAGGTGTATTTGCACTTGATCAATGGCAGACTGAAGAAAAAGGGTCGTTTCCTCAGTCACAGGACAGTGCGGAGGGCTTTACAGTGGCTCCAGAAATCCAGCTACATGCATTCCCTGGTTTCTCGGGCTCTAATTCTCTGGAAGGGCCTCCTGGTGATGTCAGCCTGTGGCATGGAGAGTCAATCATTGCCTTTATTGACAGCGATAATAATTCAAACAGTGAGAATAAACAAGGAGATCAGGGAGACAATAGAACAGAGCAAGGTCAAGTTGAAACAAGGAATGTGGATGATTCAGTGAGTCCCAGTCCAGACACTGAGTCGGCCCTTCAGGACATGTCAATTGACACTTTGTGGATTGGCATGGCTAATGAGCAGCATGACACAGGTTCAGGAAGTTCCTCTGACAAGGAGTCCAATGAGCCAGAGTCAGGATTCATAAACAGTTTGACTGATGGATCAGGCATTCATGTGAGATATCATGAGGTAGATGCTTCAGAATCCTCAAATGTGTTGGGGCTGGGTGAGCAAGAGTACAATTACAGAGAACAGGATCAAGGACAGCAGCCAACTGCTTTGGATCAGGCTGAGGAGCTAGAGAGGCGGACAGCCAGCTCTGGTTTGCATTGGGAGGAGGGTGTAGCAGCTCAGCCTATGAGATTGGAGGGAATTCAAAGGGGGCCACCTGCAATCGGTCTTCTGCAGCTTGATTCTGCTGGCTCCCTCTCACATGCTCTGGCATCACCGGTGATGAGGCGTGACCATGGGTCACCCCAAGCCCTTGCTGTTCATGCCAACTTTATTGCAGTGGGCATGTCCAAAGGAGCTGTGCTGGTAACACCCAGCAAGTACTCTGCCACCCGCAGTGCGGATGATATGGAGTCCAAGGTCCAATGCTGACCTCTCTTTAATTGTGTTGAAGAGAGCTGTTAAATGACCTAACCCTCCACACCATAGCTACTCAAGCTGTTCACATCATTAGTATGTTCCTCTTTTGTGATGTCTTTCAATTGCATTTTCTTAGTTTCTGATCCAATTTCTCCACTTGATAGCTGCAGTAAAGGAAAAGTGTACCAAAATTGAAAATCATAACTGTTTCTATGGAAATTTGGTTTAGGGCTCAGGTTTTTATCACTATACTGTAAAACAGTTGTTTGATAACTAGCATTGGTTGAGGTGGCCACTTGTAAGCACGAACAAACTCTCTTTTAGCACTGTTTGGAACATGTATTCAATACATGTTGGTTCTGGCTTTTCTAGAAGTCCAAGAATGTACAGTACGTTCTATTACCTTACAAACCTGTCTCCATCTTCCCTCCAGGGGAAAGGACATGAGCTGTTCGTCACAATTCAATCCTCCACATTGCAGGCTTTTCTGCTTGGAGCGGGATCTGACAAAGTCGGGGCAGCTGCTAGTGCCATGTGCTTCAACCAGCAGGGGGACATGTTGTTAGTTGGCTATGCCAATGGGGCTCTTTCTTTGTGGGATATTCCAAGGGCCACAGTGGTCAAGTCGGTATTGGGGGAGCACACAGTGGCAATTGTGCATGCTTTGTTTCTAGGCCAAGATGTGGCAGCCACACGCCATCTGAAGGCCATCACCTCTGATTGCAAAGGGCTGGTGGTCCTGCACGCCTTCACTCCGGTCCCTTTACTGCGCCGCTTCTCCTACTTTCCTCAGGTTTGTCTGGAGAAACTTCCTTTGTGGTGGCCACACATGCAATACTACTGTTTTCGTTTTATGATTGATTGAAAACTTGTGCTCCTTAAGAGATTGAAGCATCTAGATGGCCAAATCAATACTCCAGGATGCACAGTACACTGGGCACACTGTGGGTCTCTATGCAGATGTCCCTCTAGTAAACCTTAGGAACATCTTTTTAGATGGAATTTTTTATGAAGTAGCATGACATCTACATGGGGTCATGTAAAAGCTTGTGTGGAGAATGTGAGCTATGCAAACCACTTTGTAGAGTATTCCATGTCTCTCACACTGTATGTAACATGTACTTTACCAAAATGGTGGTGATTGGAGGTATTTAATACGCAATTAACATCCCATGGTAGATGCAGAGCTAGATCATTATAGAGGAAGTCATTGTAAAGTCTTAAATAGGATGGGCGGAGTGCATATTGGCTTGCATTTAGTTCAATTCTTTGTGCTTTTGGAGGTATCTTCCAGTGAGGGGATTTCGGCAGATTCTTAAGGGCCTTTACACATGACCATTTCTTCTGAACTTGCTGTAACATGTATGTCCAGGATTGAACATTACTTCTTGCTTGTTTTTTCTGAACAAGCTACAGATAATATTGACTTAGTAACCTGTCACGAGCAATGGTCCATTGGGTTTTTGTTGGGGCAGACACTTCTAGATGGGCAGCGCACAGGCACAGTGCTGTCAGTGTCGGCGTTACTCCCTGATGAAGGCTTCCAAGTCATGGGTGGACCAAGTGCAGCTCAGCAAGGAGCGGTGGCCCAATCATCCATAGGCCTCGGAAGTGTTATGGGGGGTGTTGTAGGTGGGGTTGTTGGGGGTGTAGGGGCCATGGATGTGGGGCGCAAGTTTCTCTATGACGGGAACACTTCATCCGAAGATGGACCAGGTGGCATGGTTGTTTTTGTGACCAACCAGACTGTTCTTGTGGTAAGTTATGTCACGTGCACTAGAAAAACTGTGGAGGATCAATTGCTTCCTGTTTCTGTAGGAAGATGCTAATCTTATCTCTTTGTAAGTATGTAGTGACAAATCTATTCACATTTGATAAATTCTGCCTTAAATGCACATAGGTTGGGTTAGTGCATATGCACATCTAAAGGTGCATGCATATCTCCATCTGTGGATATGGATAGAATGTACTCATAAGATGTTTGCCAACTGGATATGGTTAGAGAGCCAGAGGGGAGGTAGAATACCAACAACATTATGTCCCAGAGGGCCTGTAGGACCCAATTCGATTACATAGAGTAGAACAAGAGGAAGCAAGTGGAGTTAGAAAAGTAGAAGACTCATTGAAACATACACCAAAATACTCATATCAGTCTGTTGGGAGGAGTATTTGTATTCATCAAAGCACCCTTGGTTTGGGTGGTAGGTGCGTTTGGTACCAGCTTTGGAGGTATGTGCGAGGTTGGCTCGACCATCTGGCATAAGAGAGGGAGCCATCCCTTACACAGCATGGCGGCGCATTCGAGCCAAGGTGGGATACCCTCATTTCAACGGACAGACCAATGGAAACTCAGATCCATACACGGTAGCCAATGGCAAAGGGATAAGTGGGCATGTCACGGAGGGGGTTCATGTCAAGGAGGATGAAGCTGGTGGGGCCAAGGATGAAGGGGAAGCCGAGAATTGGCCTGTGCTGGCATTGGCTTGGGACAAAAGGATAATTATTTCACAACTTGTGAAGGCAGAACTAAGAGTAGTGGCGCAATGGGATCTTGACAGTTCTGCTATTGGGGTCGCCTGGCTGGAGGAGCAGGTGTGTTTTATTCTGGTTTTTCCTAAAATTTAGCTGCTGTGTATGCCTCTAATTCTCCACTTCGGTTGTTTTTCAGGCATCTCCAATAGGAACGACCAAGGAATAGAGCTTAGCCATCCATTTGCTGCAAGACTGGGTGTTAATTTGACCCGTCTCATCAAACTTGGGGAAATAGTATATCAGATTGCGTGTGATAGAATTGAAGTCTGATAGGCGTGTGGAGGCATTGCAGATGCTGGTGGTAGTGACAGCTAAAGATCAGCTGTGCCTGTTCACCAAAGAGGGGGCTGAGGTTGAGCGTGCCTCCTTGAGAGGGGAGTCAGAAAGCATGGGTGCACTAATTTACCACACCCACTTGGCCAACTCTTTTGGGAACCCAGAGAAGGCGTATCACAGCTCACTAGCTGTACGTGGGGCGGCTCTTTATTTGCTGGGACCCCTGCAGCTATGGCGGGCTCGGCTGCTGCCATGGCGTGATCGCATCAAAGCGCTGCAAGATGCTGGTGATTGGATGGGGGCCTTCCACATTGCAATGGAGCTCTATGATGGGCGAGCTCAAGGGGTAACAGGCCTCCCAAGAGGACTAGATGCCATGCGGGATGCAATTATGGGGACACTCCTGGCACTCCTCTCTGCCTATATTGATGAGGCTTTTGCTTACTTGTCTTTGGCATTGGGCTCATCTTCAATGTCCCCTGTCGATGATGCAGTGCCGAAACATAGTTTGCAACCAGGGGAGTCTGAAGTGCGCTCTCCTGTCACAGAGACTTGGGGAGGAGTGGGCTTAGGACAAGACATGATAGCTGAGGCTCGCGAGCAGTATGCCAGAGTTGGGGGTGTTGCAATTGAGTTTTGTGTACATATTCGAAAAAGGGAGGTGCTGTTTGAGAACGTGTTCAGCAAGTTTGAGGTGGTGGGTCAAAGGGGTAAGCTAATGTCGATGTGTAGAGCTCGTTATGTGTTGGGAAGCAACAGTCCGTGTGGTTTCCGAATGTCAGTCCTGCACAGTTTGTACTCCAGATGAAGTGCCACAAATGATGCAGCTGAGAGAAAAAGCTGATTGTCTTGATTTATGAGGCTGATGAGAGGTGCATTGTTGGGGGGGGGGGGGGCATAGGCACATTTTTGGAGCTACTGGAGCCATACATTCTCAAAGACATGCTTGGTTGCCTGGCTCCTGAGGTTTGCATTCTTTTTCTATGCTTGTACAACTTTGTAGTATCCTCAAGATTTATATGTTTCCTCCTCTCAAGCAGTTTCCATGCATGTGCGGATAATCTTTGACATGTCCATGGGCTTGTTTGGAGTTTCTGTAGATGGAGCGTGAATGACAAATTCTGTAGTACTACTTGCTGTCTGTGTTTGGAGTGAACAAAATTGTGACTGGGGTTGTGGTTGGCAAGCAGGTGATGCAAGCACTGGTGGAACACTACAGCCAACGTGGATGGTTGCAGAGGGTTGAGCAGTGTGTGCTCCACATGGACATTGGCTCCCTGGATTTCAATCAGGTATATTTCCTCTTTTTGTCCCATCAAGCTATGTAAGGGCAATTTCAGTTCTGCAGCAAATTTTATTAGGACAATATTCACATGCTTTGGATGTCTTCAACAGTGGGACCCTTGGCTGGGGTTGGCAGGTGGTGAAGTTGTGCCGAGAGCACGGCCTGTACAGTGCACTCATTTACTTGTTCAATAAGGGCCTCAATGACTTCCGGTTTCCGTTGGAAGAGCTTCTGGCTGTTGCCCAACGTGCCGATAGCCCTTCGTATGCACATGCCTTTGGGTGTGTTTCCTGAGCTTAGATCTTGTAAACGTCTCTGTGGGTAGACTAAAACTGGAAATAGAGAATTTCAGCAAGAATTATTGTGGTAGGACCTGTCAGCATATTCAGTACTGGCCTCATGCTGTCTGGTTGTACCATTTTAAGGGATGGTCTCTACAATGCATTCTTTAGATCATCAGACTACGTAGGCTACGGCAAACAACGTCTTATGAGTACAATCTTTAGATCATCAGACCAATTTCTGACTGGCATGCAACCAGTTGATTTCATGTCAAACAAATGGGTCGTATCTCTGCTTTCTCTCCTCCGCTTTTATAGCCAAATTTTTTTCTTCGTTTGTTCGTATGCTGGTGCACCTGAAGCTGTGATAACGTCTCTTGTATTGCAAAACACCATTGAAGTGGGAGATATAATGGTGTGGGAGCGTACAGATACAAGTTGCTGGTGTACTTGAAGCACTGTTTTTCGGGTCTTGCTTTCCCTCCTGGTATGTGAGCTTTGCTTCTGCTAAGAAATAACAGCCAGTGGGACTTCGAGATTTGGACTTCCCAGCAGCTGCAACTCTCTCACTGCTATAACTACCCTCCAGTGCTGGCATGTCTGCATGTTGAGGCGAGAGTTCAACACCACTAGTGGTATGCCTTTGCGAGATTAATGTGAATCCCAGCTAGTATAGAACCCAAGTTTGACACTGAGTGACAGGATTGATGGGATAGAGAAGCAATGAGTGATGTTCATTTTAGCATCCCGATTAGTGACAAACCATATGCAGTTGTTCTGGAAAGTAGGCAATGGAGGGACATTGCAGATATGAGAAGTATAATGGGCAGAATAATTTGTGACATATGCTTGCCTGCTTGTTTATTGTACACCTAAAATTAGTTCTTTCAACCGTAATAATTCAACCTGCTGTCATGGTTACAGGACATGGGGCACTTGCTGCTGATCGCTTACCAGCCTTGCGGGGGGAAATATTGCAGTTTTTACTTGATGAACAAGTCATTGCTGGAGGAGAGTGCCTGTTGAACTCGGAAATCACTGTGTACCCAAGACTCTGGTATTTGTTGCAATTGGACACACAAGCAACACTTCTGGTGTTGAGGCTGGCCTTCCCCAAGCACGGCCCATTAGGTGTTGGGGAGCGAGGTTGTGCATACCTTACCACCGTCAGCCACGAGCCTATAGCAGAAACATCTGAAACCCATCCACAAGAGTTTAAAGATGTAGTTTCTTCTCCCGAGGTTGTTGATGAGGGGTCGAGGTATATGCAGGCGGTTGTGAATGCATTAACCCAGATTGTAGCTACTGCCGGTACAGATCCTGTGGATGAACGAGAGGAATCCATGTCTTCTGACAAATCCCAGAGGAACTGGCCTTCCAAAGTGGATGTCGGTTTCATGCTGGAGTTTGTTGCCCAGTTTGTGGCATCGAGGCACGTAGTGGTTTCAAGTATTGCCCTGGGACACATTCTTGAGTATTTGGCATCATCGTCTGCAAAAAGCAAGAAAGGCAGTGAGATAGAAGACCTGATGGTTGCCTTGTTGAATGCGGTCCCAGAATCAGAGTTAGACACTCCTCACACCCTCGAACTTTCTGAACATCAAGGTTTTTGGCAGGTAGGCTCTCTTTGCTGATGTTGCATAAGGGGCATCTCCAACTTCTTCAAATTTCTTGTTTAATCTGGCTGAAGGATAGGCTAGCTTCTGCAGCATGTGGAATCACCATGCAAATAGTATCTGTTTTACTGTCTCAAATACGTCCAGGTGTTTTGCAATGGATTTGAGGAGCATGGTGCACTGAAAATATTGGTGTTGTGATTGTATGTGTAGGTGAGTGCTTTGCTGTATAGACGAGGGGGGGATTATACAGCAGCACTGGACAGTTATCTCAAAGATGCAAGTCGGTGTCAGCAGCCTTTCTCATTCATCATGGAACTGCTTGACCATGTGAATGGCCTGAAAGGATCGGTGTTGACCAATTTCCGGGAAGCTGTTATTGCTCGCATACCAGGACTCATTCAGCATAGCACGTGAGTTTTCCTGAAGATTGCAAAGTACAGACAGAACTTGTTTGTGTAGTCTTGGAACATTCTCACGCAGGTGCAAGGTGTAAAATTACATTTTGAAGAACTCGAATGCCTTTTGTGACTTCATTTTTGTAAGATTTTCTGATTAACTGTCAACCTAAAATCATGGTCACTGAAACCTGGTTTGCTGGTCAGAAAGGGCACACTGTGGGTCATATTGGAGCACCTCAGCAGCGAAAATCAGCGGGTAATGAAGGCGCTTTGGTCTCACCCAAGGCTGCTGTTTGCGTATCTCAAAGCTATCATGGAAGCCCGCCCAGGCAGTCACTCTCTTCCCTTCGCAACTCATGGGATTGCCTCCACCTCTCACACAGAGGTTGTTAAAGACACTACATCTGGGAGTGAGCGATTGGGGCTGGGCGGGAGCCCTAGTATTGAACCTTCTTCCAGGTGGGAACCACAGATCAACTTGGGGGATTTGCTTCAACGATCCGGCATAGAGTTCACTGATGACATGGCTGAGCTCTATGTTCAGGTAGCTTTTTGTACATACTGTTCTCAATCGAACGAACATACATTTGGCATGTCTGGGCTGGACCAATTGGTGTGCACTTGTTTTATCAAAATCTACCTCAGCTTGTTTGTTTTCTTCTCTTTGCATCAACCGTGTGCTATGCTTTATCCCTTTTTGGAAGTAGATTGAATGACTTTTGTAAGGGCATGATAGTGATTATTTAGGTTTGGTTAGTGCAGCTGTTGTGCCAGTTTGAACCCGGATCAGTTCTCAAGTTTCTGGAGGGCTATGAAAATTACCGGCTGGAGCACTGCCTCAAACTATGCCAGGACTACGGCATCACAGATGCAGCCACCTTCTTACTGGAGCGAGTGGGGGATGTGGCAAGCGCACTGGCACTGGTGCTCGCTGACATAGATGCACACATGCATAACATGGACCATTCCACGCTTGCATTGTCTTCTGTGGCAGTGCGACCCTCTGAAAAGGATGACAGTTGGCTGTTTGACATTCCTGAGGTTGCGTTTCGTTCTTCTCTCTTTTCAATTTTTGGAAATTGAAGAACTGTTTTACTGAGAAATACCAGCAGACCTGAGATGACCCCCAAAAGTGCACAAAACCGAACAGACTGGGGCAAAGAAGCTGACCCATTTCACCCCTCAGCAGAGAAAGCTCTCACAGTCCATGCTTTGTGGTATTCATTCACCACGACAGCCTGAGCATCAAAATTACGTGTCTTAACGTCCTTTATGAATCTGCTCCCAATCAGCATGATCAGAAGTGAGGGCATCCTTCCAAGCCGACTTTAGTTTGTAGCAACAGAGTAATCAAAGAGTAAGTATCCGCAGACAGCAAAAAAGATGCACAATTTGTGCGAAGCTATTCCCTAGAAATTATTCATGGCTGAAGTGCATATGTTCGATGTAGGTTCTGCTGGTAAAGACTATCTACATATGTGATTTAGAAGATTCATACAAAACTGGGGAGTATTGTATCATTTGAAGCTGGAGGATACTGAAATATATTTTTGCCAAGCAAGCTAAGTTCTGGAGCAATGTAGAGCTACAATGTGACCCGCTGTGGGTTAGTCGTGGTGCTTATCGTGGCTTCACAACTCCACGTGCGGTTGCACTATCAACTGGCTCTGACATGAGTAATGGGGGTTGAACAGGTGGCAGCTGTCTCATCAGCAGTTGGTGTGGCAGTCGCTCTGTGTCAGCGGAATACCCTACGACTTGATCCTCAGGAGTCAGAGTCTCTCTGGTTTCGCCTCCTTGATAGGTATACACATTGATGAATGAGATACTGATGTAACTTTCACAGAGCAGTAGGCCCCTTATCTGTTGACACCTTGTGGAACAGCTGAAGTCCTTTGCTTCCGTCTGTTGTTCCATGTGTAACTGGTTGGATCAGAAACATATGCAGGTCGAGGTCTGCATGTATGTGGTATGGTCAACTTAAATGCTTTCAGCATTGTTTTGCCAGAGCATTGAGAGGTTTGCCTGAACCATGCTCTGGCTCATCTGCAGAATTGTGGGGCCATTACATGATATCACAACCACAAGCAGTGTGACCCATGAAACCAAGAAGCACCACAAGCGTAATAGGTCAAAGCGAGGAAGAGCACAGGATAGAACCAGCGTGCAGTTGAGGGTGGCTGATATTGATATTGCTGGTAAGTCAACTCCCAGAATATAGCCTATGGACTCAGTGTTTGAGTGGTTATAGTTTGAGCTTGAAGTGGTATGAACACAGTGATACTCGTAACACATGTTACCACCCAATCATCACTGGGTTGTATTTTTTGACTGTAGGGACCGTGCCTAATGTCTCTCAGGATTGATTCGAGCTTGTACCCAAAGGGGTCCAACCCAAATGTAGCTATTTGATTATCAATCTTATATCTGTAGTCACTATAAAGGTTGCTTTGGATCTGAGCAAAAGTATTGTAGCTATGAATTGTGTGTCAAGACGACCAGGCGCACCTGTTCCCCTGACCCCGTCAATGTGTTTTAAAGAAAATAATTAATTCACATTAATTTTTTATACTCGTTAAACACTGCAGGCGAGTCTGTAAGGAAGGTGCTGGTGCAGATGATGGGGAACATCATAGATGGCATGATGGGTTATGTGCCATTGCGTGTCATTATGGAGAAGATTCTGGTGGAACATGGAAGCCACCCATTTGGGGACTTCAGAGCAGCTATCCTTAACATGCTTAGTACTTATGGCTACGAGCGCTCCATTCTGGTACTACATTTTTGGAAGAACTCGCATTCTTTTATCTATTTCCTATTTACTTGCAAGATTGAAATGTTCATATGACAATTCTCTCAGCCAGCCTCAAGCCAGGATCCGAGATGGAACATCACGTCTTGTTTGGTGTTTTTGTTTTGAAAATTCTGCAGCTCAAGGGCTTCTGAAACAGCTCCTTCCTGCTTGTCAGGCATCATTTAAGGCTGACATTGTCCTCGTGCAATGTGCATTTTACCACAGCCACATTTGTTTTCCCAGGACTGTGTTGTTGTGAATGGCAACCTGAAGCTTCCTGGTAGTTGAAGCTTTTCCTATGTGGGTGATGCAGAGGACAGCTATGCGACTCATAGAGGATGACACATTTTACAACATTAATTCCCTGCGGAAGGGCAGCACACATGCATATGCTCCTGTTGCTTCAATTTGCTGCATTTGCAGATGTGAATTTGACACGGCAGACAACCTAGGTCACATTAGCAGCTCCAGCATTTCGGGGAAGTTGAAAGGAAACTTGAGTGATGAAGGATCCACAAGCCATGATGCCACTAAAAATTGCATGTGTATCTTCTTCTGTGGGCATACTGCCCATGTTGACTGTATCGATATCGATGGAGGCTCCACAAGAGGAAGAGGGGTTGGCGTGTGCCCTGTTTGTTCACACAAAAGAAAGTCAAGTGTGCCATCTTCCCATGGAAAGACGGTTGTTCCGCAGAGTGAGGGGCTGATTGATGTACGGTCTCAAAGGTCTCCAAGACAAGTCAGGAGTGCTGCATACTTGGAGGGGTTGGGCATGGCCACCAGGATAAACTATTCTCCAGGCCGATCTCGGGTGTGTCTCCTGCCTGATTTATGTTGCATTCTCTCTTTGTACCTGTACCAAGGTGTAGCTCAAGGATGTACCCTCTCCCCTCTGCTCTTCAATGTTTTCATCAATCAACTCCTCAGGATGTGGAAACAGAGGGATTTGTGTTAAGGGTGGGTGATGCCACCATACCAGTCCTTATGTTTGCAGATGACTTGGCAGGCATAGGGGAGACTCCTTCCAATTTCCAGGAGTTGATTGATTGTGCAAAGAGATACTTTCACCTTTGGGGGCTAGAGGCTAACGTCAGTAAATGTGCAGTGGTGGCATTCAACGACCGAGGAGAGGGAGGAGGTGATCTCAAGTGGTACTGGGGAAGCCAAGAGATTCCGGTCCTCCCTTCCTACACGTACCTCGGCGTTGAGTTTTCCTCCAATTGTAACTGGGATGCACAAATTCAGAAAGTTGTGCTGGGTCTCACTAAATTTTTCCACTGCAGAGGGATCAACTCTGAGGTCAAAAAAACCATGCTTTGTCGTGTTATTAGACCTGCCTTGGAGTACGCATCTGGGTTGATAACTCCAACCAGGCTAAGTCTCTAGAATCCATTCAAAAGGAAGTGCTTAAGGAGTGCATGTCAGCATGCTCCAAAACAGCCAATGTGGCTGTTCAGGGTGAGTTTGGCATCCTTTAAGCTCCCGACTAGATGAATTCAAGGGGTCAGATGGTGGGGTCAGCTGCAACATATGTCCAACATCAGATATCCTAAGTTAATCGACTCTATATCTTGGAAGCAGGATCGCCCTGTCAAACAGGCTAAGTCCTGGCGGAAGAGAGTAGAAGAGATTCTCAAGGATCTGAATCTGAGCCCGCAAGTCTTGACCCTGCCGGATAAATCTGACATAGAGGCTGTAGTGTCCGCAGCCATGTCTGTTGCCAGGAAATTGTCTGATGAAAATAAAGTTATCAGAAAACTTCCCTGAAAACTTCTCCAGTCTGTGACATGGTGGAGGACATCATGGATGACCTCAAGGGTCTACCCACTCTCGGCACCAGACTGAAATCTAAACTCAGGGCGGGAAGTTGCCTTTGAACAGCAAACAGAAACAGAGAGGAAAGGGAGAGTGCAATTGCCCGTTGTGTGGGCAACCTGAAGACAATATTTGTTTTCTGATTCATTGAGCACCCGTCCAAGGGAGTTGTGCATGTACCTCATTTACCAACTTTGAAAGTCTTGAGGCTGAGCCAAAAGCCCAGGACCTTTTGGGGCCTAGTTTTTGGGCAAACCACACACAGCAGGTTGATGCTTGTGTAAAAGGATTTCTAGAGGATATCTGGGAAACCCGGATCAATTGTTTATTCCAAGGTAAGTCTTACTATCGGCGTCAGCCTCTGACAAAGGGAGGTTCTGTCCCTTTGTGTCGCTCAAACTGGACGCGGGATCAATTGCCACAAGGCTACGGCAAACAACGTCTTTGAGTACAGTCTCTTTGTACCTGTGTACGAACTCCCTTTTAACTCCCCTTGTCTCCTAACAAAGAAGACTCAGTGTTGCATTGTTCATCTCAGGTAGCATCAGTGCCTACAGGCCACATGCATGCAAAGAGAGACCACATGTATGTGATGACAGGCTGAAGTAGGTTTCTGGACAGACCTCCAAGGAGCACGATGCATGCTGCATCGTATTTGCATGCTAAAAAGCAGGCTAGAAGGATGTGATTTGTTCTTTATAGAGATCCTCGTTACGTCTGATTGAGCAATTTGTTCTTGGTCGTGATTATCTGTGGATCTGCAGCTGGAGTTGCTGCATGAGCTGGAGAAGGGAAAGGGCCTGCAGGACCTGGGCCCTTCTGTATTTCTCCGCCTGGCCCCACCCAGCATCCCTCGAAAGCACAGGCATCCAGTGTCTGAAAGCAGTGGTTCTTCACGTGTTAGGTCCACACATAGGACCTTGCGTACAGTGAAAAAATGAAACATCTTGGGGTCAGCAGCCAGCCTACGGCATTGCCATTGTACATCATGGGTCATAAACGGCCAAGGTTTCCTGGTATGTGACACCCTGTCCAGTGGATGTGACTTTTCAATTCCTTTATTACGTTATTCTTAATGTCACCGCACCTCTCTTTAGAGCTTTTCCAGCTCCATCAGGATGAAATTTTTCTTCTGATTATTTTGTGCCTTGGTTGATGTGAGTCTCTCAAGCAGCGTTCTCCCAATCCTTTGGATGCAAGCTTTTTCCCTTGAGAAGATCTGTGGTGAACTTGTCCTATGTGAAAAGGGTCCTGGAGGCAGGAGGAGAACTGGAATCATCTTCTTAAGCATGTCTTTCTAGCTGTGATGTTACTGTCTGAAATTTTTTGTTTGAATTGGTGTTACAGGGTCCATCTACTTCTGGTGTACAGACTCATTTGTTGTGGTGGATTGTTCTCTATCCACAGTAAGGGCAATGATCACCATGATGTCTGCTCTTTCATTATGTCAAGCAGACCTCTATTTGGACCACTCTCTATGCCTTCTGTTCCTACACTATTGCAAAAAGACCATGCCATGTATCTAGTGTGTGGTTCACTTTGACAATTCAAATCCACCAATGTGGAAGGAGAGGGAGCCACAATGGTTTTGAAGGCCTAGTTTTCAGTTTATTAGCAAAATGTGCTAGTACACAATCATTTGGCTGTGAGCAAAGTTGGATCAATGATGATGCTCATTAGATTTATGCCTCACGACCAGCAAGTGCCTGTATTAGAAGTGTTTTGCAATCAGTTATTAGGAGAGTGCTGTTCATCCGCACCAGCATCTGTTGAAGGTGTTCAGTTAGTTCCTCTTCTAGATTACCAGAAAAAACTGAGGATCTTTCTTCAGCCATGAGTTCACTTAGAGTTCAGTTACAGTTATGAAGATGTTTTAGCAGGCAACTTTCTGTAGTGTAGTCCCCAATCCCCACCACATTTCTTACGAAAACCATCATTTTCTTTTCGTTTCTTTGCTCCTGTGATGGAAGACTTCCGTCTGAACGTGGGTCACGGTTGGCTCTACTGCTGTTGGCATTTTCACTCTCTCTCCCTCATGATATGATTTGGTTGGGATGACTTCAAATTTCTTGAATACCGGCAGATCAGTAGGGAAAATTAGCCCCTGAAATTATTCAGGTGATTGATGATTGAAATCGGCTGGATGACAAATCACATTTATAACGCAGCAAGTTTCAGCCCATCTGAAGAATGGGCATCGGGAATTGCTTGTAAACTTAGTCTTGTTTGGCTGGGCAGACAGTTAGAGCTGAACTTGCAGTTCGTGGTGAAACAGCCTCAGACAGTTGAAGGAAGATTCATCCAACGATCTAGCATAGAGAATGTCTATGCAGAGCTCTTTCTGGGATAACAAAGCTTCTGCTCCAATCTGCGGCTTCTTGGGTGCAGCTAGTGCTGTTGCGGCCAGGGTATAAATGGGGTGGAGATAGAAAATGGAAAATAGCATTTCCCTATGCCTGGAAAATAGACAATACCAGGGCTTCTGAAAATCCATGATGTCAATGGCAGCTGAGGGAATGTAATTGACCTCTGGTTCCATGAAACGGGATTGCATTACCCTTGCGGGCCTGAGACAGGCGAGTAAGACAGTACACTTTGACAGGAAGTAGTTACTTTCCAAAACACTGCAGTTCACATTGTTTGCTCTGTAATACCACAGCATGTACAAGATGCGGACCATTGGCCCGAAGTACCATTGATGGAACCGTCATAATTACATGATCATCATACTGGAAACAATTTTGTTCAGCTCTGCATTGCAGAAAAAAGACCAAGTCTAACTCCATCCACACATGTGTGCACAATCTCGGTTGACAAACAATACTATTCAGGCCAAAACTTCACTCTAAAATTCAATACATTGCTGGTCTAGCTAATCACCACATTCTTGGGCGGTTCCGAAGGCAGTGTTTGCATTCTCAAACTTACTAGCCTGGATAGCTGCAGCAGTCCTCGAAACCAACGCTCTGTTGAATTGTTCAATTACAGAAACATGGGTATACTCGAAGTTTGGTCTCGTGTAAGAGTTGAGAACAGCTGCTGACCCTTGACGGAGAAGCTGGCTGTAGGGATCTGGTCTGGAGTCGTAAAGGCCCTGCAACAAAGTGGTAGTTCCAAACACATTGGCTGCTTGTGATCCAAAGGCATCTGCAACAGTGGAGAAGATACTGAAGAAGCTTGGCCACGAACTTGTGTGAGATCCCCAGAAACTGCAATAACAAGTATCGGTGGGTCAGACGCAATCACTCTATGCGGGCAGGTGACATAGAGAAAAAAACACCAAGCACAACGTAGTCTAAGTGAATGGAGATAAGGTAGAGCCTGCTTCAAACAAAGGCATTTCGCATCCTCTCACATGTAACTTGGTTCACGGCAAAGTTGCTTACCCGCAAGAGCATCCCGAACCACCGTTGCTAGGAGAAGCAGTCGGACCAGGAGAATAACTACTTGGGCCAGGGGCAGCGACGGCAGGACTCACGCCAGTGACTGGAGCGGGTGCATACCCACCACCACTTGGGGAAGACGAAGAGACCGGAGGAGTGGCCACTGGAACTGGCGCAGGCAGCACTGGAGCTGGCGCTGGAAGAACCGGAGCAGGACTGTACGGTGAAGTACTTCCATAGGTGAGTTGAGGAGAACTCAAAACTGCGTCGCCCTTGACCGCTTTTGGATAAGAAGGAGAAGCTGGTGGTGAGCTGTAGGTAGGAGTGCTGACAACGGGAGAACTGCTGGATGGGGCCGGAGCGCTGGGTGTGACGTAAGGAGGGCTGCCAGACGACGGAGGATGATGGGGGCAGGGAATTTCAGGGGTGGGAGTAACAGGAGAGCTGCTAGACGGAGCGGGAGCGCTGTATGGAGGGCTTTCAGGGGTCGCAGGAGCGGGAGCGCTGTAGGGAGGGCTTTCAGGGGTAGTAGGAGCTGGGGCGCTGTAGGGAGGGCTTTGAGGGGTAGTAGGAGCTGGAGCGCTGTAGGGAGGACTTACAGGGGTAGTAGGAGCTGGAGCGCTATAGGGAGGGCTTTGCGGGGTGGAAGGAGAGCTACCGGAAGGTGTTGGATAGTAATTGTACTGGGCATGGGCTTCACCTGTCTGTGGGAGGGATGCATGGTAGCTGAATGCAGATTGATCGTAGGGCTGCGAGAACCTATCCTGGGTAAAGCTATGTCCCTTGGCTGGATCACTGTAGAACTGAGAATAGCTTCTAGAGTTACCGTAAGACTCACCAACAGGGTTGCTGTAAGATTGACTACCAAATTGGGAGTTCCTATTCACATCAGCGTAGCTAGATTGCGAAAACTGTCTAGCCGCAGAGTAACCGCTTCCTTGGTCTGCTGCAGAAAACCTGCCACTGGGAAGGTCCGACGCGGAGTAGCTGTAGGACTGAGATCCAAACCTCGAACTTGAATCCACCGGCTTCGAAAACCCACTCTCCTGAACGAAGTTGTCAGCTACCAAGCTCCCTGCTCCTGCTGGAAGCATCGAAGAGTCCTGCTTCACAGCAGAAAACCTACCACTAGGAAGATCGGAGAAACCCCTTGGCTGCTCCATGTTATACTGAGACTGCGAGAAGCGAGAAGCCGCAGGGTCATCGTACCCCCGCATTTGAGGAATCCCAGACTTACTAGACCCCTGACTAGGCCCCGTATACTCAAAGTTGGGGTAGTTGTCTGCAAGCACCATTGCAGACAGCTGAGCCATCCCCAACACTAGACAAACGAACATCATCTTCCCGGATCCAGCAAGCACCGCCATGATCCGCTCAACACAAGCTCGTCCTGACTTCCAAGTCCAAGAAGTGACCAGTTCCAACAGCCCCAACTCACATCTATACTTAATCAACCTCCTCCCTCTCCTCCTCCCTCTCCTCCTCCTCCTCCTCCTCCTCCTCTTCCTCTCTCGTCTCTCTCTTCCCGCCCGCAATCAATGCTCCACATTTCCTACCGATCCCTCCGCAACCCTCACACAGCGGCCCTGCCTGTCATCTCCCCTCCCTCTCTGACATGCCAGACAGACAGCAGCCACCTCCGCCTAAATACCATCCCTAACAATCAATGCCTCTCGCCACCTTTTTTGTTTTTACGAAAATTACCTCAATATTACTACTGCAGTGGTAATAATACTAATAATAATACTTTTGTAGTTACTTATTTCTATTATAGGCGCATATTATTATTCGAATTACTGGCATGATGGGCATGAATGGGCATGACCCGTCACCCGATGCGGCTCGCACGCTCGGGCTCAGTGCGCACGCTGGAGACGTGAAAGGCGGGCAGCTGAATGCGGGCAGTAGGGCAGGGGCATTTGACGGCATTAACGCGCTGCCCGCTCTCTCCGCCTGCCCGCCCGCCGCCACGCTGGGCCCATGACTGCCCTTTTGAATTCTGGCACCCACCAGCTTTTATCGCCTGCTTTCTCTCTCTCTCTCTCTCTGTGTCGTCTCTCTCTCGGATCGTCTGCTGGCCACATGAGCAGCCGAATCCTGGCTCTGACAATCTGCAGCAGCATCCGGTAGGGGGAGAACTTAGAAGGTTATTAGGGCGAGTCGTGTGCGGGTGCCCGCTCTAGTTGTGTCCCACTCTTGCTACAGGAGTTAGGAGTGTCTCTTATTGTTCAACAGTCGGTGATTCAAGTTCATCAATTACTGTTAAAGCTCTAATTGGAGCGATCTTTGTAGTAATGGTGGCTTGGAAGTTGGAGTCAATCAATTCTTCAAAGCTCAGGGGAAGCATTCAATGTTGATGGAAATGTCTATTAAGTAAACTCTATTATGAATCGAATACGGTCAGATTACTTTTCCCACCTTCCCCTAATCATCTCTCAACCCCCGCAGTTATTCTTCACTTTATTTTGAAATTCCACATTGAAACGGTTTCTTTTCCGGGTGGGGTGGGGAGGTACATTCGCAGCGAAGAATGTGTGTTTCCTTTCAGTTCGGAGTCCCACATGACATATTTGCTCAAACCTAGGTTAATAGTTTGCATGTGGTGGCAAATGCTGGAGAGCCAAGCTCATCACACCCCCACAAAAAAGTAGGTCTGTAGTTTGAAGCAACCAAACAGCTCATTTTCATGGTCCAGGAACTTTATGCAGTGACAATTCTCTTTCCCATCATGATCTCACTCCACTTTTCCACGACCTTCAAAGTTCAATCACATTGACATAGGAGCTGCCAGAAGATAACCGATGAGCCTATTTTCGGCGTTTGAAAAGGGTATGGAGTGGAATAATACGGAGACGAGGGACAAAAGCTGACTGGAAATTCTCAGTGCCCTAGTTTTGGGAATTAGGTGGTGTGGGGCATGAGACTTGATGCAGGTGCTGCATAGTCCACCATCGCCTGCACACTCTGTACAAGTACATTGAATGCAGCGTGCACAACCTGCATCAATGCCGCTCCCACTCTGGGACTTATCTCTCACTCACATTTCACACTTTTAGTAGGTATATGCTCCAAGCCTCCAGGGCCCTTGAAAGCTGAGACTCATAAAAGAGGTAGAACTAGGTCTGTTGCACTTAGGCTTCCGAGAGTGATGATAAGGTACATACGTAGTACAAGAAAAAGAACTCCACTCCTTCCTCGCTGACGGATCGTGCCAAGGAATCCACCCATAAACCCATAGCCTTGTGTGTCTATCCCTGAAATGCAGATTGGGATTACCTATGTACAGAGTAGAAGCTGTCAGAGTTTGGGTGTGTAGTGTGTACAGCTTGCTGGTGCTTCAATCATGGTACTCTATTCATTGAATTTTGTGGTCAAATGGGCGTTATGTTTTATCGAGTTATTAGGACGTTAGGACCAGCCTGCTTCTTATCTTCCAGGTTTTCAAGCCAAATATTACATTCAGGCCCAAACAACACCACGTCGACCTCTCTGATTGTATTTAGAGGATGTCAAAGTAGACACATCCACCAAATTCTGTGTATTTTATGTTCATGCCATGAAGGTCTCCCGACTTTCAACTTTAGTCTACAAGAACCTCTATTATAATGTATATGTGAAGACCATCCATTTCTACAGAAACTATGGCAGGCTGGGTTCATCGCTAGGCTGTGATTTTCTTCCTTGCTGTGAGGGGCTATGGAAATGCCTGAAAATGGCCGGCCCTAATACCCCATAAAGGTGTAGAGCCGAGACTCGAGACGGACCCACCTTTCTTTCTTACGGCTGCTCTTGGCATGACGCTGCTGCCAATACGGCGTAGACAGCGCTCTAGCATTCAGGAGGATGCTGCCAAATTTGTACAACGTGCGTGCTGATC
The DNA here is from genome assembly GCA_030704615.1 of Takakia lepidozioides. Taxonomy (NCBI): domain Eukaryota; kingdom Viridiplantae; phylum Streptophyta; class Takakiopsida; order Takakiales; family Takakiaceae; genus Takakia; species Takakia lepidozioides. The sequence continues at coordinate 41,296,903 of CM060731.1, forward strand.
CTAAGAATCACTGGTACATAGTGGTGCACATGTCACACAGGTAGGTAAGTTAAGTGAGTTCAGTCGGAGATTTTAGAAACGCAAGAATACTTAGTATCTGGGATACACGAATAGTTTAGGATGAATTTGAAAGAACAGTATCTTCCGAGTAATATACTCTCACAGTGTGTCTGATGTCATCGCACTCCAAGCTCTTGAAGCTCCCTCCTTCCACCTTTAGGGTGGGTTCGGTCTGTTCGGAGGGTGGGCCGTACGCGGGTGCCGGGTGATACATCATACCGTGGTAACAAATTCGCCCCCTGCGCTGGAATTGCGGATGTTTAGGCTATGGGTTTTTTTTTCCTTGATATGTCTGGTGTCCCTCGGTATTCAACGATGACCCGTTGTAGATGATGAATGTCACTGTGGCTTTCCAGATCTTTGTAGATATGTGAGAATCATGTCGACAGTAGTTTGAGACATAGATTCCTTATCTTAGATCACCACGATCTAACGGAGGTGTGGAAGGTTTCATGTTGGTGTTGGCAGAGTTGTATGTGGAAGCCCTGTAGCTTAGGGTTTCATAAGGATAGCGAGGTACAGTGGTTGATCGTGCTAAGGCTAAGCTGCGTATGATAGTAATGTCACTGCCAAGCCCACTTTGCATTCATCCCCAGTAGTCATGTTGTTGTGGAGGTTGGTTATAGTGTTGTGGAAGGATCTGCATGAGGTGGGTTGTAGAACATTTAGCTGGGGAAGGTCGGGTGGCGCTTCACTATGAACCTCAGCCTTCAACCAGTTTTAGCCTGGGAGAGAGAAGGAAATGGCTAAATTTGGTGTTCCCATCTCCAATGTTGGGTTCTATGCCCTGCATTTCTTGAGTTACTGAACGTTTGGACTGTTTTACTCAGCACTATGATCAGCATTAGGCTACGATCTGTGGTCGTCAAGGCTTCGTTAGGGTTGAAGCTTGTCATGCAGCTGTCACTCTAACTTGACTCTTTTGTGTATGCATGCCAGGGTTTGTAGCCCCATCCCCCCCTCTCTTACAGTGACGATGACGGTATACAGTACACCGCTCGTGGTTGGCACATCTAGCCCTTGGCAGCCTTGGCAATCAAGTTGCTATGGCGAGGGCCCAACACGGGCAGTCGGCACTCTGCGATGGGGCACATTGTCTACTCCTGGTTCTCTCCCAAGCGGCTCCTTGAGATCCTTCACTGGTGGGTGTCATTGTCTCTTCACTCGGAGTCCTGTGGGTTCATTGCATGGCTGTGTGTGCTGTGTCCCGCAGTTGAGTAGTATTTTGGTGAATTATGGTTAAAGGGCTCCTCCACCATGGCCAGCTTTGGCCTCTGTTGTGGACTTTTGCCTCCCTGCCACACTTCCGGCTATTTTCTCTACTGGCTGGGTACTCTCATATCATACCTGGAGAGTATAGGCACTTTGAATGATTTTCAAAAGCTGGACTTGCGGATTGGAAATCTTAAGAACGAAAACCCTGCCAAATTGAGCAACTTGGGTAATGGTATACCGTGTGTTATCCTTGCAGTGCAGTTATGAGGGATCGTGGCATACACAGTAGCTTTTGGAGGCATCCACATGCACTGAGCAATGAGGCCGGAGGAAGGCCTGAACACGGGACAAAAGGTGGAGAGGTAGTAGCTGAAGGCCAAGTGCAGGTATTGGAAGCAGAACTCCAGGCTGCCATAGAGAGCGAGAACTATGGGAGAGCTGCTGCTTTGCGTGATGAGCTTCGCACGTTACAGGTATGATCCTTGATTAGGGTTTGCCAAACTTTCTCAAGGGCGGTCCACACATCTGACTGAATGTAGATGGACTTGAGGCATGCTATGGAAGTCTACCGATGTGCTCATCAACATCTCCAAACTGTCCATCATATGCCTACTTACAGGGTTGTAATGCACTTGCAAGTGGCCTGGGTTGGAGTGGTGTACGTGTTTCAAGGACCTCTGTGAAAGGGTTGCTGGTCTTTGGTAGTCTTCATTAACCTGTAGCCTTAGTCACTTGTGTAGGCATAGTTCTGTGCATAAAACCCTTTTATCTTTTGAGTTAAGTGCTCCTTTCTTTAGAACACCAATGATGTTGCCTAAGTGTCCATGATAATGCTGACTGCCCCTAGAGTTGTAACTTGCTATTATTGCAGGAGAATGATAAGCTGGCAGTCACAGCAGCCAATGAAAGATTCTATCGGGCATTTGGACAGGGGGATCTGAAGCTGATGCAGAAGGTGTGGGCCAACGGAGAGCATGTGATGTGTATTCACCCTGGGGCAGGATGCATTGCAGGCTTCGAGTTGGTGATGTCGAGCTGGGAGCTTATGTTGGGGGATGTCCCACTCCCTATGCGCATAAAACTAGAGAACTTGGAGGTTTATGTGCATGGTAACCTTGCCTATGTCTCGTGCACTGAGGTTGTGCGCTCCAAGGGCAGCCGCTGGGGATCGCAGGTTACTCTCTCTCTCTCATCATGAGGAGGGCTCGACCTTTTGTCTGAACTATATAGTTAAATTTTGCTCCTGGTCATTTTGAAATAGCAGAGGGCATTTCAGACATTGTAGGTGCTCTTGTTTATTAATTGTAGCTGTCTGCTGTTCTTTCAGAGCCTTCCCAGTCTTCCTTTTTGCCCCATAGCTTTGTATTTTGTCACGCAGGCGCCAAGCTCTCCTACTCAAACATTATGACACATATAGAGCTTGTCGTTACAATTGGCACCAAGTCCTGAAGTTTATTTGTGTTGACCTGTTCAATGTTGATTGACCTGCAGGTCGCCACTAATGTTTTTGAGAAACGGGATGGGAAGTGGCTACTCTGTGTTCACCATGCGTCCCACACCACACGTTCCAGCTGATGAGTACGAGCCTCTGAGAATCTTCCAAGAACGGGTTTGGTTATACTGAAGGATGAAGACGATACCATTTTTGTTCAAAGAATTATTGCGACTCTGGAGGAAAGCTTATTTTTCCTAAATGGAGTTATACACAAGACTGGAAACAAATATCTTCGTAAGTTCAGAAAAGATTTCTAGTCAGCTATTTAAGAGGTTTTCAACCAATAAACTATACTCAGGACTTGGCATTGTCACTCTAACCGGACTGACTGGACTGACTTGAGTGCCTCTCTCAAATGTAAACACGGTTGATATGAATTGATGTGTTTATCGGAAACTATGCACTTGCACGCTTTACCATCCCAGTTTCAGCAGTTACTTGGCCGCAACTGTTGCATGGGACACCGGTCTGATGGAAACATTTCTAGATACACAGAATGAGGTGAACCACTCACCGAGCAGAACCAGAAAGTTGATGCATGTATCAGCACCTTCTGGCAATCAAGAATTGTAGAATGCCAACCAAGCCATGAATTCACTACAACCTGTCAGGCCATCCTTGCAGGAGATTCCATATAGAAGCGGGGTACCATATGGAGCTTGGCTTTGTTTGTGAAGTCTTGTGGGCTATTTAGCACAGGGGCACTAGTGTGATAATGGTGTTGGGTGTTTGCTAGATAGATTTTAGGCTGTCATTGCCAGCTGCTAGCAGCGAGGGGGAGGATCTATGCATTAGTGTTGCCGAGGAAGGGATACCTCAATGAGGCAGGGATGGAGTGTGGCCCAGGTCCATACGAGAGGGCCTGATTTCAAGCACAAGAGGAGTACCAGTGAGCCACTGTGGATTGATAGCTATAAGAAACTTGCACAGGTAGATGGTCAACTAGAAGCAGCGGCGGCAGCACGGTTGATAAAATCAAGCACCTTCATCATGACCTCTGCTTCCAGAAGAGGCCAAAGAGAAGGATTCCACAAGATCTCTTCTGGTACTTGTGGGCATGTGAGGACACGATGTGAGGCAGGACAGCTGAATGAGGCTCTGCACATTTTGGACCAAGGAGGTACTTCAGCAGACTCCGATACTTACGTCTGTCTCTTACAGAAGTGCATCAAGATGAAATGCATAGCAGCAGGAAAGCAGGTGCATGCCCACATTATCCAAAGTGGAATTAAGCCAAATTTGTTTCTACACAATACCCTTGTCAACATGTATGTCAAGTGTGGGAGCATCATGGATGCGCACCGAGTGTTTGACAAAATGCCTAAACGAGGTTTGATCACGTGGAATATAATGATTTCAGGATTTACCAAGCACGGGTGCGGTAGGAATGCCTTTCAGACCTATGAGCAAATGATACAGGCAGGATTGAAGCCCAACCAGATCACATTCATTTGCATTCTCAAGGCGTGTGGCTGCCTGGCAGCCCTGGACAAGGGCAGAGAGGTCCATTCTGACATCATGGAAGCTGGAATTGTACCAGATGTTATTCTGAACACTGCCCTCGTGGACATGTATGCCAAATGTGGGAGCCTAAAGGATGCAAAGGGAGTGTTCGACAATATGGCTGAACGAAATGTGGTGTCGTGGAATACGATGATTGCTGGATATTCCCAGCACGGATGCGGGATGGAGGCTTTGGCGACCTATGAGCAAATGATGCGCGAAGGGTTGAAGCCAGACAATGTCACTTTTGTTTGCATTTGCAATGCATGTGCAAGCCTGGCAGGCCTGGAGAAGGGCAGAGAGGTCCATGCTGATATCATGAAAGCTAGAATTGTACCAGATGTCATTCTGAACAATACCATTGTGGACATGTATGCCAAATGTGGGAGCCTCAAGGATGCAAAGGGAGTGTTCGACAGTATGACTCAACGAAGTGTGGTGTCATGGAATGCAATGATTGCAGGATATGCCCAGCACGGATGTGGAATGGAGGCTTTGGGGACCTATGAGCAAATGATGCAGGAAGGATTGGAACCTGACTGTGTCACGTTCGTTTGCATCTGCAATGCGTGTGCGAGCCTGGCAGCCCTGGAAAAGGGCAGAGAGGTCCATGCGGACATCATGAAAGCTGGAATCATACCAGATGTCATCCTGAATAATACCCTCGTGAACATGTATGCCAAATGCGGGAGCCTCACGGATGCAAAGGATTTGTTCGACACTATGGCTGAACGAAATGTAGTGTCATGGAGTGCAATGATTGCAGGATATGCCCAGCTAGGGTGTGGAATGGAGGCTTTGGAGACCTATGAGCAAATGATACGGGAAGGGGTTAAGCCTAACCGTGTTACATTTGTTTGCGTTTGCAATGCATGTGCAAGCCTGGCAGCCCTGGAAAAGGGCAGAGAGGTCCACGCTGACATCATGAAAGCTGGAATCATACCAGATGTCGTTCTGAACAATACCCTTGTGGATATGTATGCCAAATGTGGTAGCATCGAGGATGCAAAGGGATTGTTCGACAATATGGCTGAACGAAATGTGGTGTCATGGAATGCGATGATTGCAGGATATGCCCAGCATGGCTGTCGTAGGGAGGCCGTGCAACTATTTGAAGGAATGAAAAAGGAAGGCCTGAAGCCGAACAGTATCACCTTTATATGTGTTCTCCAAGCATGTAGCCATGGGGGCCTAGTGGATGAAGGCAGTTTCTACTTTAACTCCCTGCATCAACATCATGGCCTCACTCTTGGAGTGGAGCACTTGGTCTGCATGGTGGACCTTCTTGGCCGTGCCGGGCAATTGTGTGAGGCTGAGGACTTCATTAACAAACTGCCCGTCGAACCAGATGTTGTGGTGTGGAAAGCCTTGCTCGGTGCCTGCATAATTCATGGCAATGTGGATGTGGCAGAACGTGCAGCAAAATCTATTCTCAAGTGGGATCGGGATGATGCCACAACTTATGTGTTGTTATCAAATATCTATGCCGCAGCTGGCAGGTGGGACGATACTGCAAAAGTGAGAAAAATGATGAAAGACACAGGCGTCAGAAAGCAGCCGGGTCGCTGCTGCATTGAAGTCGGGAACAGGGTGCACACATTTGTGGTGGATGACAAATTGCATCCACAAATTGAGGAAATTCATGCTGAGCTGAAAAGATTGTCTCTGCAGATGAAGGAGGCAGGGTACATGCCTGACACTCGCTCTGTATTGCATGATGTGGAGGATGAGCTAAAGGAATTTTCTCTTTGCCACCACAGTGAGAAGCTGGCCATTGCTTTTGGGCTGATCAGCACAGCCCCAGGGACGCCTCTCCGTGTTATCAAAAACCTGCGGGTGTGTGGTGACTGCCACACAGCCACCAAGTTCATCTCAAAGATTGTAGGGCGAGCAATTGTTGTACGGGATGCCAACCGCTTTCACCACTTCAAAGATGGGGTTTGTTCTTGTGGGGAGTACTGGTGAAATGACTTGTTAGAACTACGCAGCTGTTTGGTTGTTTTGCATTCCCTGTCAATGGTAACTATGACTTACATCCAGAAGCTTTCGGACTACCTATTCAATAAAACAACAAACCGAGTATGACCGGAATATGACAATATGAATCTATGTTTTCCAAGACCATTCTACTGATATGGACCCCCAGAAACATTCAGCGTTCAGAACATTCAGAACATTCAGAAACACTCTTGGAGTCTGAGCTCTTGGGTCCCTCCAACTCTGAACACCCACTCCCTTACTGCACCCAACTGTAAATCCTTCCTGCAGCACTTTTTGTTAGCCTATAGAATAGTAAATGGAACCCAGCCCCTTTTCATAGAATTAGAAGCTAAGGAAAAAATAACCTTCGAAGGAGCCATAACTGAGGAGGGAACAGAATAGAAAGGAAAGATTAGGAGCATAAAACCAACTTTTTTTGTTTCTGTTATTTAAGAAAGAGGGATAGTAGCAGTAGTCTGTCCGAGATCAATAGCAAAAGAAAACTCAACTGATAGAAACTGTCGACAGCTCTCTATCTACTCCTCATCATTGTTTCTCTTGTACTCTCGATATGATTTCTTCTCCCTGCCTGTGCACTCAACGAACAAAAAGAAAAAACCCGTAAGATGCTAAGATTGAGAGAGGGTGTTAGAATTTAGTAACTCTCTCAGCATGGCCCACTCGTGAGGTGGCCTCCCATGTGTTATTTATTTCAATTTAGTGTTAGTCAATACATTAGTTACTTTCCAAGTTACATTCCTGGTTTATAGGCTTTCCCCAACCACTATTGTTTACTACTAGTTAATGCACTCCTTCAGATAAGTAGGCTGCTCTCCAAGGGCTTTGTATTCCGGTTGTATCGATCTATTGTTCAGTAAAGCATTCAAGATGCTTAACAGATCATCCACCAACTGCAGATGCAGATTCCCCTACTGGACATGAGGAGGTTAAAGATGATCAGACGCTATGAATCGAACTCGAGGAGGATAAGAGCACTTGATGTCTCATCTTGTTGAATTCTAATCAGATGTAGCCATCATTTGCACATTGTAGTACATTTTTCTCTAGAAATCGTGTAGACATCTATGCCTCCATATTCGTGAATGGTAAGGTAGGAAATGTACTGCTTAATCTTCTCGTTGAAGAATATCAACTTTCCACTTGGTCAGTTGCCTGCCATGCACCAGGGAATCGTGTGCTAGTGTTGTGATGATCATTGAAATCAATAAAACTTTACATATGTCATGTTTGATCAGACCAAGTGTTTCTCTCTCTCTCAAGTCTCAAGTTGGTCTGGGTACATCTCTCTCTCTCTCTCTTTCTCAAGTTGGTCACTCTCTCTATCTCTCAAATTGGTCTGGGTACAGAAGTAATTGCTTGACTAGGCATTCAGGTCAACTGTTTGGAGATTGTTCTCACAGTGGCAGATGACCGTTTAAAATTCGAACTCTGCCACGTCCATGACCATTCTACTGATATTCTATCTAGACCCCAGAAACATTCAGCATTCAGAACATTCAGAAACACTCTTGAAATCTGAGCTCTTAGGTCCCTCCAACTCTCAACAGCCGGTCCCTCAACTCCCTTACTGCACCCAACTGAAAATCCTTCCTACAGGACGTTTTGTTTGCCTATACAATGGAACCATGTCCCTTTTCATCAAATTAGAAGCCAAGGAAAAAATAACCTTGGAAGGAGCCATAAGTGTAACTGGGCAACAATGGCAAGGGAAGTAGAAGAGAAGGTAAGACTAGACTTGTAGCCCTGGCAGTCAGAAATGAGGAGGGAACAAAATAGATAGGAAAGATTAGGAGCATGAAACCAACTCTTTCAATTGCATTAAAATGAAAATGAATATGCGAAATGTGAAATGCCTGCGACAGTACTGGCGACACTCCCACGCTTGCATTCAACTCGTTGGGTAAGCGTAGTCTTTCTCCAAATGAAAATGGAAATGAAAATACATGTAAGTGAAAATGCTGCTTGTGAGATATATTATGGACCCAAAAAAAAAAAAAACTTTGGTTACAGGGCGGTGCCCCCTTTTTCATCCTTTATGGTTATAATCGAGGTTATTTTTTCCTCACCCTTATCTAATACAATTCTGGCTCTTCCATCGGCCTTAGAACTTCTAAATTTATAAAATTAAAATATATATATAATATATATATATATATATATATATTATGGACTCTGGATTCCTCCTCTCGAGACTCTTTGGCCATGAAAATGCTACTTGCCAGATATACTATGGACTATTGATTCCTCTCTCCTCTCGAGACTGCTACTTGCGAAATACTTGGCGAGATTTTATGGACCGTCCCTCTATCCCCTCGAGACGCTTTGGCAAACCTCCGTCTCGTATAAAGCATTGCTGGTTGTGGCTGTCTTTCCCATCGTGTGATCTCATAGCGGGTCTTGAGTTCATTTTTCTTTATATTACCAGGAGATAGCAGCTCCAGCACCCTGCCCCTTCTCTCAAATTTGGCCACAAGGATGGGAGGCTTCAAGAGTACAGATGACAAGCTCATGACAAGCAGCCGAAGGGGGCAGAACATCGCAATCTCAACAGCGGGTTGAATACTGATTAAGAGGATGAGATACTCCTCTTACAATCCTCTTGTCTTATTCCACTGAATGGCCAAACACCACCATTTGCTTTATGTACAGATCCTTCAAGTCACAATAATTCTTGACTCAACAGGAACTAGCACCCAATCCTAGAATTGTACATGGTACTGGAACACAACCAGTCCTCCCAACCGCCACACCATGCATCATTTTCTGTATTATCTCTCTCTTCCCTGTTCGTAGACACTATTCACCATGGCCGTCTTGTCTTCCACACTTTGTACGGCCAACATCTACGAGCTCTTCTATCTAGGGAACCAAAAACCAGAAGAAGAGAGTCAAGTCCCCCACTCTCCTCCCTGTACACTTCTCAACATCATCATTCTTGCTTTTGGTCTTGATCAACGGAATCCTGCCAACACATCGCCACCACCAGCTGTTCCACGTGACATCCCCATCACCTCACCCAGACAGCCGTCGACGATTGCTGAACTGTTCAACGTCCTGCCAAGCTTGTCGCAGGTTCGAGTTCACAGGGACGTTATATTACCCCCCCTCTTATAAGGGAGTATTGTCCTCAATACTGAACTGGGGAAAATTCTTACGAAGAGCATCTTCTCTCTCCCATGTAGATTCTTCTATAGGGTAATTCTTCCACTTGATCAAGAATTCATTCCAAGAACGAGATCTCAAGGTTTTCATCTCTACCTTAAGAATCTCTTCTGGTTCTGCCACAATTTCTCCTTCGGTTGTGACTTTCGGCAAGTCTGGGAGAATATGGCTGGGATCTGAAACATATTTCCTTAAGAGGCTCACATGAAATACATCATGTATTTCCACCTAACAGGCAGTTCCAGCTTGTAGGCGACTTTGCCAATCTTTTTGATAATCTTGAAAGGTCCACAGTACCTTGGGGAAAGCTTATAACACTTTCCTAGGCTCAACTGGCTCTTCTTAGGGATCACTTTCAAAAATACTTGATCTCCAATCTCAAATTCTCTAAAAGACCTTTTCTGATCAGCATAGGTCTTTGCCCTTTCTTGAGCTCTCCTCATGCTATCCTTCATTAGGTCCATCTCTTGTTGCATCCTTGCTATCATCTGATTGACACTTTCGACCTTAGTATTAGAAACATGCCAAGATGCTGGTGTCAAGCAATCTTGTCCGTAAACAGCTTCAAATGGGCTTACCCCAATAGCTGTATGCATGTTCTTATTATAGGCAAACTCACAAAAATGCAAATATTGTTCCCAAGAGCTTTGCCTTTGCCCCACATACATTCGGAGCATGTCTTCTAAGGTTCTATTTGTCCTCTCTGTCTGAGCATCAGATTCTGGGTGGTAAGCACTGCTAAAACATAATCTGGTATTCGAAGCTTTAAACAAAGCAGTCCAAAATCCACTCGTAAACTTCGAATCCCTGTCAGACACAATTTCTCTTGGCAATCCATGCAGCCTGTATATCTCTTTTCCAAAGAGATTAGCTGTGTCTATAGCAGTTGCACTCATCTTTGTGGGTATGAAATGCGCTTGTTTTGACAAGCGGTCGACTACCACAAAGATGGCATCATGTCCATTTCTTGTCTTAGGCAATGAGACAATGAAATCCATACTTATAGATTCCCACTTTGCCCTAGGCACATTCAGAGGTTGCAAAAGTCCAGGAGTCTTGATCTGTTCTGTTTTGGTTACCTGACAAGGGTAACACCTTTCAACATATTCTCGTATATTCTTCTTCATCCCAGGCCAGAAAAATTGTTTCCTAATTGCAAGATACGTTTTCTGAAAGCCAGGATGGCCTGCAATGGGTATGTTTTGACAGTCATACATGATCTTTAGTCTATAGTCTGCAACCTGAGGGATGCATAGACGCCCATCACAGTATAATAACCCATCCTTTAACAGATAAGCTAGATATTTGCCAATTTCATCAGGAGCCTTGACCCCACGAGACAGGCTTTCAAATGGGCCAGCAAAATATGCGTCTTTAGCATACTGACCTCTTATCTCTTCTATCACAGTGCTTCTTATCACTGAAATAGCAGTTGCCCATTTTCTTCTGGACAATGCATCTGCCACCACGTTCTCTTTCCCCTTCACATAATGCAATTCAAAGAAGAACTGCTGGAGGAACTCTACCCAACGACACTGTCTGCGACTGAGGTTGGGTTGTGTGGCCAGATACTTCAAGCTTTCATGGTCTGTCTCAATCTTAAATTCCCTTCCCAGTAGATAATGCCGCCAAACCTTTAAGGCATGTATGATGGCTAGCAATTCTTTTTCATGCACTGGGTAGTTCAGCTCTGCTGGGCTTAGTTTTCTAGACTCATAAGCTATTACCTGTCCGTGTTGCATTAACACAGCTCTTATGGCCAGGTCACTCGCATCTGTGCAAAGTACTAGACCACCTGTCTTGTAATCCATTAATTTCAAGACAGGAGCATGTGTTAACATATCTTTAAGCTTTTCAAAGCTCTCATTACAATCTTCGGTCCAGGTAATCGCTCCTAAGCCTTTCAGCAGGCTAGTGAGAGGGGCTGCAATCTTGGAGAATGCCTTTATAAATCTTCTATAAAAGCTTGCAAGTCCTAAGAATGCTCTCACATCTGTTCTATCCTTCGGGACAGGCCATTCTGCCACAGTCTTTACCTTCTTGGGATCAACTAACATGCCATCTTTTGACACTATAAATCCCAAGTATTCCATCTGGGAAACAAAAAACTCACATTTGCTCTTCTTAGCATAGAGTTTATTCTCTCTCAAAATCTCAAGGACACTTTTCAAGTGTTCTATGTGTTCTTCTTCAGACTTGGAATAGATTAAGATGTCATCCATGAAGACTAACACAAATTTCCCCAGATACTTTCTGAATAAGGTATTCATTAAGCACATGAAAGTGGCTGGTGCATTTGTGAGTCCAAAAGACATCACTGTATATTCATAGTGGCCAAATCTAGTTCTGAAGGCCGTCTTAAACGTGTCCGAGTCTTTGACACGGATCTGATGGTATCCACTTCGTAGGTCTATCTTTGAAAATACTTGCGCACCATGCAAGTAATCAAATAAGTCATCTATCCTAGGAAGTGGAAACTTGTTCTTTACGGTTAGTTTATTCAACCATCTGTAGTCCACACACAATCTTAAAGTTCCGTCTTTCTTTTTCTTAAACAACACTGGTGCTCCCCAGGGAGACTTGCCAGGCTTAATATAACCTTTCTCTAGCAAATCAGCCAGCTGTCTCTCCAATTCTTCATTCTCCACCAAAGAATGCCTATAAGGAATCCTAGAGACAGGAATTGCTTCAGGAACCAACTCAATGGCATGATCTACATCCCTTTCGGGAGGTAGTCCAGGCAGATCACTGGGAAACACGTCTGAAAATTCAGACATGATCTTATTTGTTCTGTTGAAATCGTTCAACTTCACTTCAATGTCTTCGTCATCATTCTCATGAATGCTTACGAAGAACAGCTGACCGGCTGTCTTCCGTATGCATCGCTTCATTTGAAGGGCTGACAACAAAGGAACATTGGGTAGGGCTCTCATACCTGTAAGCTTGAATCGCTTACCACCAGGCAACTCCCCCTCCATTGCACAATTTCGGCATGCCACTTGAGCGTCCACAGCTGCCAGCCACTGCATTCCCAAAATGATGTCGTACCTCGCGCCATCCCAGACCTCAAAATCTACCTCAGTGGTGATCCCTTGCATTGTGACAGGGATCTCCAAACTTCTGTTGTTGGTAGATCTTGTATCTCCATTGGGCAACAGAATGGTACTGGTGCCAACCTCCTTCAACTGCAGCTTGCACTTGTTTGCAAAATTTTGAGACATGAAGTTATGGCTGCTTCCTGGGTCAATCAAAACAGTCGTGGTTTCTCTTCCCACTTGACCATTTAATCGTATGACTGTGGGATTATGGTCTATCTCTTTACCCATCACAGCCGCTGAGATCCTCAGTTATTTACCCTTGCTCGTCCCAGGTGCATCCACATCCATTTTATCCTCAACCTCTTGCACAATCACAGCTGCAGCTGCGCGTTGTACGCGTTTGGGACACTCAAACGCCCTATGGTTTCTCTCATGATAGATAAAACATTGACCCAAGCGCCGGTGTTCTTCCTGTTCCTTCTCTGATAGGCGTTTGGTCGCTGAAGCTCCAAACTTCTGATTATCTCTAGGCTCAGTCTTTGTTGTCTTCTTATTGAACCTTTTCCAATTCTTTCTCTTCTGACCTCCACCAAAAGAGAATGACTTCGGCTTGAAATCCCTATCAATAGGTGCACTTGCACCCAGATGTGCTCTGTGCTGGCTCTCAAAATTGATAGCTAGTCTATATGCATCAGCCTCTGTCTTCGGCTCATATGCTTGAACAAAAAATCTGATAGCCTTATCTAGTCCAGTCAGGAAGAAATCCACCCTGTCAGACTCCTTCAAGGAATAGAAGTATGAAGCGTGTTCGTCAAATTTTACCTTGTAGTCTGCCACACTCATTCTTCCCTGGCTAAGTTCCATCAAACCCATTTTCATCCTGTGCGCATAGTCCTCTGGCAGGTACTGTTCTTTGAAGACCCGTTTGAACTTAGCCCATGTGGTAATCGGGTCCACTCTCCCTTCCAGACCCGGCTTCTCTTTCATTTTAATCCACCATTCTTTAGATTTGCCTCTCATTTGCAATGAGGCTGTGCGGATCTTATCTGCATTCGTATAGTCCTCGCTGAAGAACTCTTCCAGAGTCTCTAGAAAAGACAGCACCTCTGTGCAAAGGCACATTTGGGCGACCATGGAATTCAGGAAGATGCGTCATCTTCCTAATTTCCTTGTCAACCGTCCTTCTCTTAGAATCCCTTGCCATCATGGAGCGGCTATCCTGTGAGGATGCACCAGAGGCAGATCCACCTCTAGCCTCTTTTCTTTTTGTCCTACTTCTTGTACGCAGATCATTATGGGGAACACTTACTGGTTGGTCTACTGCTTGCTGGTCGGGTGGCACCGCCGGTGGAGTTGGATTTGCTGTAGGTCTCTTGCCAACAGCGGCTATGCCCTCCTTCATCCCACGTGCCACCGCCTCGCAAATGATCTGTGCTAGATCTCCCGCTTTCATAGTGATAAGTTCTTCTGGTACAACAATTTCTTGTGTTTTCTCAACTGCAGCCTGTGTATGGCTTGTCTCCCCTTCCATCGACTCTGGAGATGTACTACATCTACCTTTAAAGATTATATCCCACTGAAGCAACGAGCTTCCAGAGCCGAATGTCAATTGGCTCATAAACCACAAATCCCAAAAGGTCGAAATCTGCTCTGATACCAAGTTCTTACAATCCTCTTGTCTTATTCCACTGAATGGCCAAACACCACCATTTGCTTTATATACAGATCCTTCAAGTCACAATAATTCTTGACTCAACAGGAACTAGCACCCAATCCTAGAATTGTACATGGTACTGGAACACAACCAGTCCTCCCAACCGCCACACCATGCATCATTTTCTGTATTATCTCTCTCTTCCCTGTTCGTAGACACTATTCACCATGGCCGTCTTGTCTTCCACACTTTGTATGGCCAACATCTACGAGCTCTTCTATCTAGGGAACCAAAAACCAGAAGAAGAGAGTCAAGTCCCCCACTCTCCTCCATGTACACTTCTCAACATCATCATTCTTGCTTTTGGTCTTGATCAACGGAATCCTGCCAACACATCGCCGCCACCAGCTGTTCCACGTGACATCCCCATCACCTCACCCAGACAGCCGTCGACGATTGTTGAACTGTTCAACGTCCTGCCAAGCCTGTCGCAGGTTCGAGTTCACAGGGACGTTATAACTCCCGAGGGATTATTTGGGGATTCTGGAGAGGAGGCTGGCTGGCGAGCTTGATAGCACGTTACACAGTGGCCCTCCTGATATGGACTACGATGCTGCAAGTCTGTTGATTGAACTTGCAAATGCAAGTATGTTGATTGATCTTGCAGCTGATATGGACGACGATGCAAGTATTTTTTAACAAACTTGCAGTAAGCTCTCCATTGCTGTTTCTCGACGTTGCAACTATGGATCATCCACCAACAGATGCAGATTCCCCTACTGGACATGAGGAGGGAGTGGAACTCGAGGAGGACAAGAGCACTTAGATGTCTCATCTTGTTGTTCTAATCAGATGTAGCCATGATTAGACTCTCATTGTAGTACGGGGGTAGTATGGTTTTTCTCATAGATGTGTAGACATCCTATGCCTCCATATTCGTGAATGGTGAGGTAGAAAATGTACTGCTTCTTCTCGTTCCCTTCTCGTTGAAGAGTTGGAGTCCATTGTCCAGGTGGTCTGATCTCGGTCTGATTTATCATGTAGGCATATGTCGGTCATTGCACAAATAACTTGGGCAGACATATCCAAGTTCAAAGTGTATCAACTTGGTCAATTGCCTTCCATGCACTAGGGAATCGTGTGCTAGTGTTGTGATGATCATTGAAATCAAGTAAAACTTTACATATGCCGCGTTTGATCAGACCAAGTATCTCTCTCTCTCTCAAGTCTCAAGTTGGTCTCTCTCGCTCTCTCTCTCTCTCTCTCTCTCAAGTTGGTCTGGGTACAGAAGTAATTGCTTGACTAGGCATGTAGGTCAATTGTGTGGAGATTGTTCTCACATAGTGGCAGATGACTGTTTAAAATTTGAACTCCGCCACGTCCATGACCGCACGAAGTTTCAACATTCGTTCCCGTATTTCGACCACATTGCAGATACGTACGTATGTCTTGAAGCGAGCAACAGACTAATTAGTGACTAGTTAGGGATGATTTAGTAAGATAAGTTACTTACTGAAAGTGATCCAGCGTAAATCAGTGTTTAAAGATTAGGGTTTAAATCATAGATTAGGTTTAAATCAGGGTTTATAGAGTAGGGTTTAAATCATAGATTAGGTTTAAATCAGGGTTTATAGATTAGGGTTTAGAGAGGAGAAGAGCGAGAGGCAGAGCAGGGTTGCAAGCGAGAGAGAGGAAGAGAGGCAAATGCGAGGAACAGGACGAGAGACGGAGAGGGAGGGAGAGACGAAGACAATACAGGGGGAGAGCTCCCTTGAGGTGGAAAATGCGGGCCCCAGGGAGAGGGAGAGAAGGAGATGGAGGTACAAAGTGGGGCAAAATGCGATTGCTGGAGCCCTCGCTGGAGCTTTTGTGAGTCTCTGTTTGCATCCCATGGATACTCTGAAGACGGTGCAGAGATCCCTTTCTACAGTGAATTCGGGCTCGCGGGAGAGGGAGACAAGGAAATGGGGGTGCAAAATGGGAGAAAATGCCATTGCTGGAGCACTTGCGGGCACGTTTGTGAGTCTGTGTTTGCATCCCATTGATACTGTCAAAACGGTTGTTCAAGCTCAAACTGGCGGGCACCGCGCCCTTCTACCCATCCTTTCCTCCATCATCTCTGAAAGAGGTAGTGTGTCCATTCCATAATGGGTCCACATGTGCGTCTGTATCGAAATGCGAAAAGAATATGTACTGAGTCAATTTTTCTTGCTGTAGATTCGTGGCCATAAATTATGCGCTCGCTTTGACGGAGCAGGAAACGTGAGGAGAGGAGGGGCGAATGAGTGAGTTTCATCCCAAGTGCTGAAGGTTTGTTCCAATAATGTGTGAAGAAATTGGCTCTGGCCTTCTACAAATCCTTCATAAAACATTTGTGGGGTGAATTATCGTACTGATTGGATGCTAGAATTCACCCCACAAGTAGACCCTAGGAGGGTCCCACTCCCTTATTCTCACACACAAGCTCATGAAGTGGGGGCTTGCAGGCGTTGGAGGACTGTACAGGGGCCTAGGGAGCAATCTGGCGTCCTCTGCTCCAACATCTGCGATATACACTCTTACTTATGAAGCAGTGAAGTCGGCCCTCTTGCCACGCCTTCCTGAGGTAGCTCTATCACTTGCATGTTACTAGAAGTACAATCTCCTTTCAAGCAAAGTACAAAGGGTAATGTTCATGCATGAGGGAGCAGGCAAGAACTGAGGCTCATAAGCGCGATCGCCTGAAGAGGCTGTCACTTTCTAGCCAAGTACAAAAGGTAATGTTCGTGCAAGGAGAGGACAGGCAAGACCAGGTGGAAGTCCTCATAAGCGTGACCGGTCACCAGAAGAGGCTACAACCTATCGCGCTTATGAGAACTTCTGCCTGGTCTTGCCTCGGGTCTTGTCTCCTCCCTCCCTGCATGAACAAATGTTACCCTTTGTACTTGGTTGGGAAGTGACAGCCTCTTCTGTGACCGATCACACCTATGATCTTCGGGTCTTGCCTCCTTCCTCCCTGCATAAACATCACCCTTTGTACTTCGCTGGCACTTCTGCTGCTTGTAAATCTCATGCCAGGTTTGCAGGCTGACCTGCTCTGAGCTCCCAAGTAAATCATCTGGAAGTACAGATTGAAACCCATTAAGTAGGGCACATACACCAGTGGTAGTTTGATGATCTACACTTTTCATTCCCCTGTCCTCATGACTTTTCTGAGTTGTGGATTCTATATGGATGCCCTTAGAGATCATCTCACATTCGTGAACACCAGAATTAACCTGGTTGATGTGGTTATAATTTAAATGGGGTAGGACTTCTCAGGTCTCGCACACTGCACTGCTGGTGGATGCGCTAGCATTGCCACCTCTATTGTCTATACTCCTAGCGAGTGCGTGAAGCAGCAAATGCAAGTGGGTTCTCTGTACCGCAACAGTTGGTAATCCCTCTTCCCCCCTCCCTCTCTTCCCTGGAGTTTTAAGTGATCCCTCAGCATCCAGCTTCAAGCCTGAATGAGGGACTGCAAGCATGATTAGACTTTGCTGGACATCCATCCTCTCTCTTAAATCACCCAATGCTTATGGCCATGCCTTGGATGTACTGGTACACTCACTTATGGATTTGATGAAGGCTTAGTCTAAAGAATCACGTATCACAAGAGGTACTAAAACTCTGGTTTGTGGATTGGTTCAGGCAAGCGCTCATGGGATTGCTGAAAAATGGAGGACTGCCAGTGTTGTACTCCGGATGGGGGGCTGTTCTCTGTCGCAATGTGCCCCAGTCTGTCATCAAGGTGTTTTGAAAACAATGTGACTCGTTCATTAACAGTTTGTTGACATCTAAGTATGGGTCTCTGTGTAGCATCTGAAGATGAGAAAGAAAGAAAGAAAGGAAGGGACATCATAAAGTCCTAGGATGCCCAGTGAACTTATGAAAGAATGAACTCATAAGACGTTGTTTATGAAAAGAATAATCTAGAGAGCAGATCTAAGTCAGTCCTCAAAGACAGAGCAACTAAACTCGGACACACTTCCCGTGATGTTAGGAAGAATAGGTTGGAGATACAGAGGGAAAAGGCCATACTTGTATGTAGAGGGAGGTTGCTATAACACAAACTACTTTGGTCTCCTGATGTACAGTTCTACACGTACGAGGGGTTGAAGCTCTGGGCCCTGCATGGGCAGAAAGGTGGCACTCCTGTAAGCACCATACAGACGGTATGTTCCATTTTGTCTCCCATGCTGCCGCGGAAGCTCTACTCTCCAGATTCCTCAATACTACAAAGTAATTTGTGTTTTCACTTTGCAGCTTGCCATTGGGGGCATTGCGGGGTCCACCGCAGCATTCTTCACGACTCCATTTGATGTCATCAAGACTAGGCTTCAAACTCAGGTTGGTGGGCTTGAGTTTTTGTCTTCAGACAGGGCTGACCTTCGAAGCAGTTGTGATTGTGGATGTCCACTGTGCAGTCTATTATGTTGATGGTAGGGAGGTGCATATTGGCACCACATCCCCCTTTTTCTTTGTCTTTGACTTTACAACACTCCATTTCCCTTACCGGAAGGAACTCTGCTCTCTGCTCTCCTCATCCCTCTCTCACTTCCCTTGCTCGATTTAAACCGGCACAGGCCTGTGGCCTCAATGTGATTGGGGTTGGAGGCTTCACTGTCTGCAGGTACCAGGTTCAATTCATAACTACAATGGAGTACTGCACGCGCTGCAATCTATTGCTGCAAAAGAGGGGTTTACCGGTTTGTATCGGTATGTGCTGCAGGCTTCCTTTCTTTTCCTTTCCGCTCTTCTCCACTCCCCAGTTATTTCAGGGACCTTGGTCAGCTCTTCCAGCTTTGTTTACTTTCATGTTTTTTTATGGGGGGGAGTGGGGGTTTCTTGTCAACGAAGTTTCATGCAATTCTGGAAACTTTGCCAAAGTATGCAACAGTCCAAGAGAGGGAGAGAGGGAGGCTTCACCCTGTTGGTAAAATGTCTGAAGTGAAGATGGTGAAAAGGGTGGGTTTTAGCCAAAGATAAAAGATTTATAACTAACGTCAGTGATGTTACAGCAGATAGATTGACAATGAAACTTATGCACTCTTTCTGGGTGGTTGTGCAGAGGCCTGGTGCCAAGATTAGTGATTTATGTATCACAAGGAGCTCTCTTCTTTGCATCATATGAATTCATCAAGCATGTTTTGGCAGTGGATATCCCGCGCTTGCGCATTCAGAATAGTCAAACAGCAGGTCATGATCGGGCCATGGCAAACATACCAGCTGAGTCTACCTAAAATAGTGTCTAGTTTCAAAGAGTCTCTCATACTCGAGCATGAAAGCTTGTCTCAATTCTGTCGGTCCAGTGTTTAGCTAAATGTACTCCCTATGACATACACTGTGCTGTTGCTAGACGTTTCACAGATTTAATGCTACTTGTCACCAAGCTCACTCCTACCATAGATAAGGCCACTAGCCTCCAGGCTAGGATTTCCCAAGCCAAGCTCAGCACCCAGGATACAAAGACACAGGAGTCAGTCACTAGACACCCCGTTCCTAGCGGAAAAAATGAAGCCTTTAACTCACTTGACAACTCTCTTCTCTTGACTCTATATTGGCTTCTTATAGATGAAGTCACTAATGGGACTGTCACCTCAACATTGTTCCAAACACCCACCACAGTTGTCCATTCAGTGCACAAATCAATATATGGGGGATTGATGAAATGAAAAGATGAAAGTTAAAATATGCTTGTGTTTCAAAAGTCCCGTGTTGCCAATAGCACTTACATATTGATGATAGCAATGACATCTGTCTGTCTAAATAATCCTCTTTGTTTCTTGATGGCAATGTAGTGGTACTGAATGAAAGGAAAAGTGAGGACTTACTTTTGAGCTTGATGTAAATCCCGTTCATCAAAACATTCACTGTCATGTAATGGGATTGCTGTTGGCCATGCAACAAACAGCAGCAGGGTGCTGTCTTGCTGAGCTTCTGTCGAATGGACTAAAAAATATGAACAGTATTGCAAGGGAGCCTGACATCCAAACTTTCAAAGAGAAGGGAAACTAACTAATCTCTCTGATTCCATAGACCCACAATTTGGGCTCCATCACTGAAGTGAATAACATCAGTTTAGTAGTCACGTATCTACAGGTGATTGACACGAGGGAAGCTGTGTCATTGGTGGAATCCGCTTTCTACAAAAGGAGCTTATCGTAAAAGGCAGTCTGGAGTTGCTTAACATGGGCCAGCCATGCAGCTACATTTTGACCATCCACCGTAATCCAATCAACCACTATTGATGCAGGCTGTTCCCACCACTCATCAACCTGCCACTCACGAGTAACCACGGTTAGAGAACACAGTCACAGGGCCACAGTTTAATTTTGTCCAATTGCCACCTTAATTAAGTTACTGAACGGAAGCAGATCCACTTGGTAGAGATATAAACGAGGATTGTGCTTGATACCTCTCTAGATCAACAAAAACCAGGCATGAAATAAGCTCAGTCGTCCTCTGGCTAGGCCCAGACATAGCATTCAAAACCCTTAAACAACCATTACAGTTTCTTGTCAAGTTGGGATTGAATGCAGTTGAACCCAACCCAAATGATACTTGTGAGAACTCTCTTGACTCAGAGTGCTAGATGTTTGACATCGACCCATCTCTGCAAGAATTGGAGAAAAGTGCTTCCAGTAACTCACCAAGCCACGAACTCGCTTGCAATCCTCCAAGCAACGTTGAGCTTCCTGGACAGCAGCCTTGAGCTGCGGTAGCCACTCCTCCAGGGCAATCTTTTCTTGCTCTGCTGATTTTTCCGCACAATAGGTTGCATTCCTGTGAACATGGTTTTTGCTTCAACTTCAGTTCAATAGAAGAGATGTACTAGAGTACCATTACAATGAATCAGGAAAAATGAACGGAAATGGTCAGGAAGTCTTTGCAATTCTAGTACATCATCACTAATTAGAACCCACCTTTCATATTCAGGCCTTGATGAATTGGCAGCAGCCAATAGTGAACGCCCGCTTCCCACTAGATCCCTTAGAGTTTGCACTTGGTTGACTGCTCTAGCAAGGTCCTCCATAAGGTTCACCGAGGAGGCGCCAGGCCGAAGAAAGACTCGCATAGATTCCACCACCGAAGCCAGCCCAGCGTCGCCACCTTCCCCCCCTGCATGCACCGTGCATAGAAGACCCAAAATCCAATTTGAAGAGAGTGAAAAAGGGGGTGACCGAACAGAAGGCGACCAGAGAAGAGAGCAGAATAGCAATCGCTATAATTGCTGGAGGCTCTAATCCTTACTGGGTAAACTCGTAAATACAAGTGAATTGGGCATTCCGGATTTCATCCAGACAGCTCATTGGAGATGACCAATAGGAGAAATAAATAGGACCAAGAGAACTAACACCAGTATTGGGACATAGATTAACATACAATTCAGGTTCCCAGATATCTCCCAGAGAGCTCATGTCCGAATCAAGAGAAGAAGGTAGGAAAGAGAGAGAGAACCACAATCCACAGCACTGCTGTGATGTCATCCTCTTGGACATACCTGGAGAGTACCGCAAGGCAGCTGAGATTCTGCAAATTGAAGGTATTGCAGATGGATCGCCGGCCCCTGCTTTTGCAACTAGCAAATCCACATTCCTGTCAGCAGCGGCCACTGCATCAGACCCTGCAGTTGTGCTCACTCCCATTGCCTCCAGGAGACCCTGCGCACACACCTGTGTTCAATATGTACCCAAAAGAATATAAAATTTGCGTATGCATACCCTCATGTCGTGAGAATGAATCCACCGGCATAAACATTAGTGTGCATGACAGGTAGGGAGGAATAGAGAGAAGAGCAAAGGTATAGAAAGACAGTCTCCTTGAACCTTACCTGAGGCGAGGCAGGCATCATGTAGAGGTGGTTATCAGGGCTCCTTTGAAACGCTGCTACCTCCCTCTCTAGGAGATCACGAGCCGCACTAGCTTTATTCTGCACTGACTCACAGATGGGAACAATGGTGCTAGCTGAATACTCGCGAGATCCCCTGGGGTGCTGCTCCCATGATGCTGCCGCCGTCTGCATAGATATGAACACCAATTTCTGTTACTTTATTATCTATGACTGTTTGGGTCGTTCTCTCATTGTCTCTGTCTCCCCCACCCCGAAACCGACACAAAAAGGGTGATTTAAGTTGGTAAGGGGCATTGTACCATATTTGCCCGAAGCAGAGCTGTATAAATGGATTCTAGCTCCATGCGCCTCCCATCAAACTCCTCTATAGTTTTCCACTTCTGTCGCAAGGCCTCTTCTGCCTCCCTCCGTTCCTCGCACATTTTCTTCAGACGTTGGACTTCTAAGGTGAGTGTGTTCACACTAGCTCTCATCCCTGCCAGTTCCCGCTCCTTGGCCCACACCTCCAGCTGCAATCCAGCACACACATTACAGTGGATCCCTCCCTCCATGTCTTATGGGCCCTCTGAGACTCCTTCGATGTAAAATTCCTCTTTTTTCTCTCCCTCTCTTTGTCTCTCTCTACACAGACATGATAAAAAAATCTTTCCTCTCTCTTTCTGTGTTCGCCAAGGTAGTGGGTCACCCTTTGGCCCACTCTTCTTATTTCCTTACATCCACCCGTGTCAGCTCCACCCACAATGAGTGCCAGGTCCACAGCCACAAGGGTACAACGTGAAGAGAATCTCTCTTCTCCTACACTCAACATTGACTCAAATCTATTGAGATTGTTACGCCAAACATCTCCAGAGCACATGCTTTGTGAGAAAACTGTCTTACCTCAAATTGTCGTAAACTGCCAGCATTCTGAATCCCATCCTTTGGATTCACCGAGGGCGCAGCATCCGCGCCACCCGCAGCACCATGGATTCGCCGTACAAGCTCGTCACTCAGTCTCTTAGCTTCTGCTGCTTGGTTCAAGGCATCCTCAGTGGCCATGAACTGTTGCACATGGGCTCTCTGCCACAATGATAGAACCCATACTCAGGAAAAATCATCTATAAAACATTTACGCATCAATTTGCAGTTACACATCTATCATGAGTATGTAATCTTATTTACGATATGGGAACCACATAGAAGTCCATACCCTAACAATGTTGCTCTAAAGAAGTAGTTTGAGTGTAAAAGTATTGCAATGTATCCGGAAAGAGGGTTAACAATTCCAACCTGTCTTTCTCTAAGCTGTCTGAAGGAGCTTTTACTGGTGTTAATGTTCCCTCTGGTGCTGCGACTGTGCCCAACAAAGGAATCATCCACTTCCGTAGAAATGTCCTCCAGCACTCTGTTGTTCTCAAACCTGTACCTGCATTTACTTGAAGGTTCCTAAATTAGTTTATTCCTTGTTGTGGCCCACCCTCGAAGCCTTGTGGCCATTGACCCCGCGCTCAGTTTGAGCAGGACACAAAGGGACAGAAACTACCTTTGTCAGGGGCTGACACCGGTACTATGACTTACCTTGGAATAGACAATTGATCCAAGTTTTCCAGATATCCTCGAGAAAACCCTTTACACAAGGATCAATCTGCTGTATGTGGTTTGCCCAATAACTAGGCCCCAAAAGGGCCTGGGCTTTTGGCTCAGCCTCGAACTTTCAAAGTTGGTAAACAGAGGTACAGGCACAATTCCCTTGAAGAGGACGTCTCTCTGGACAATGGATCAGAAAGTGAATATTGTCTTCAGGTTGCACACACAACAGGCATTGCAATCACCCTTTCCTCTCTGCTTCTGTTTGCTGTTCAAGGGTAGGCTTCCCACCCTGAGTTTAAATTTCAGTCTAGTGCCAAGGGTGGGTAAACCCTTGAGGTCATCCATGATGGCCTCTCCCATGTCACAGACTGGAAACAAGTTCAGGGAAGTTTTCAAATGTAGAGAGAGAGAGAGAGAGAGAGGGAGAGAAAAGGAGTGGCCTAACCTCAATCGTTCGGCATCAGCTCTAATATCAATCTTCTCTGTCTCCCGTCCAATCATGCCGACAATATGAGCTGTGTAGGAAGCCATAGCCCGCAATAACAGGGGAGGATTCTTCAACAAGCTCATTGCAGTCTCCTTCACTTCTTCTGGGACGAAACCTCCATCCATTTCAAACCCCAGCTTTGCAACCTCTAGCTGGGCATCTGCTGGGCTGGCTCCTCCATCAAATGCCAAGAACGTGCTCTTAATCTTGTCTGTTAAATTTGCTGCAAGCACTTCACAGGCCCGCCGAACCATTCTTTCCTGAGCAGTTTCAATCAATATTTGTTTCTCATCCGCCACTCGGCCCCGTGTGATTGCCGTAGCATACATTGTATCTCCCTCGTTGCGGCTGCGAATGGGTTCAAGAACTCCATCTGGACCTCCAGTCTTCTCTCTTTGTGCTTCCCTTGCATGCTCAACATAGCCATGAAGGCGCCGTCCATACTCAGCAAATATGCGAACAGATTGTTCACATCGCTGATCATACGCTTCCAGCAACACCTGCTTGTGCCTAGTTCATTCCTTTTAGTCAGATAATATGTGTCGATCTCTTTGCCTACATCTATTCCTCATGGTATCCGCTTACTGACTGGCTGGAGGAATCCCCGGGAAAGGTTGGAGTAAGGGGTTGGGGGACACAGTGAAGGAAGGAAGAGATGAGTCACAAATCGCAATATGCCCGAATCCAAATTTTTGTGATCGTTTCTTCTTTGTCGACACTCAGATCGTAATTCACTTTCTCTTCTTCACCCTTGCAGACATCCAATATTCGAAATTAGAGAATTTGTCATCACGAAATGAGACAGAGAGGGACAGCTATGTCATACCTCAAACTAGACCTGTCATCCAGCAGGCGTTGGCGCTCGCCTTCCTCTCTAGAAAGATCCAGCATGCGGCCTTTTATGTCCTTGAGCAATCGTTCCATCGTATGCCTCAGTCTCTCCACCTCACTTGCCGCAGCTTCTCTGTCTCTCAAAGCCTTCTCTTTGGATTCCTCACCTTCCGATACCTTCTCGCTTTCTTTCTCTCTCTCTGCCCCCTCCTTCTGCTTCCCGCCATCACCACCCACCGCAATCCGTCCTTTCCCTTTATAATCCCCTCTCCTCCTCTCTCTTCCTACTGTCTTAGGAACAACCATCTCTCTCTCACTCTTCGGTGTCTTTGGCCGCTCCTTGCCCGTGCCCTCAATGCCATCTCCTTTCTGTTCCAGAGAAGCACCGATTGCGCTCCCATGAACGTGTATGTTCCGTCGGATCTTCTCTACAGTTCTTTCCGACTTCACTGTCTCCAGAAGAAACTTCCACACGGGAATCAAGTTCCCTCTGCATATCTTTCGCAATGCCTCAGCTGACGGAAGCGGTCTGTACCCCATCTCCTGCTGCAGCCATTCCAGTATGGCCTTCTCATGGGGCACATTGTTAGCAGTCTGCATTGCAATCGAGAGCTGCGTGCATCCCAGATATCACACCGAACCTTCCCTCGCCATCGCCATCTCTTCTTCCTCTCTCTTTGTCTCGCACGCTCAAATCTGTCATCCATACGTCTACGTATATGTGCGTCTACGTATATGTGCGTCTACGTACATGTATTGTTTATTTTTATTTTTTTGAGAACAGGGGCTGAGGCCCTGGAGAATTTTATTAAATAAAAACTGAAGACTCAGGAAACAACGAAACAACCGTGAAGGATGAAAAAGGAGTCACTGCCCCCTAACCAGTACTGTGAGAGGCTGTACATGTATTCCTATGTGTATTCAAATTGGTATGACATGCAAAAGCCACAATGGAGGTCATATTCAAAAAATAATAAACAACTACGTGACTTTCTGGAATTTTATTTTTTTTAAAGAAAAGGGGACGGTGGCCTGTGCCGTTGGCCCAAGTGTCCAGTGTCATCTAAGTCCAAGTGCAATCCCCTATGTATCAAAGTGCGTCTCCTATGAGGGTAGCCTTTGCCGTTGGCCCAAGTGTCCAATGTCATCTAAGTAAGTTTTTTTCCATAGAGCCTACGACCAGATTTGAACCAGAGACCTTTCCCTTGATATCTCTCCCCTCGAGGCTCCAACCATTGTCCCTGAATGCCCACTTTGCCGTTTTTGCTATTTTTTGTGAATTTCCAGCGACCAAAAGTACTTGGAATTCCACATCTCCCACACTGCAGGTCCAAAAATCATGAAACCAAGCCCGTGCACCCCTCCTCATCGAGGGCTTTCCAACGGCACCAAGCACCAGGGCTGGGGCCGCGGTTGGGGACATCTCAACGTGACAAAACAAACAAAACAAATTGGCTTTCTTAGTATATTGACTAGGTTTAGGCACAACCATTGGCCCAAGTGTCCAGTGTCATCTAATTAAGCCCAAGTCCAAGTGCATCTCCTATGTCGAGGCCCAAGTTCGACCTCTAGTGTAGCCTATGCCTTTGGCCCATGTGTGAAGAATTGAAATGTAAGACCAAGTGTGATTTCCTATGTATCCCAATGCATCTCCTATGTCAAGGCCCATCTAAGCCCATGTGCAATCTTCTATGTATCCAAGTGCATCTCCCGTGTAGAGGCCCAAGTGTCCATTGTCATCTAAGCCTAAGTGTAATCCAAGTGTATGATATCATAGTTCATCAAGCTGACTTATCTTTCTTCTCATTAAAAAGTCGTTGTTCCGGAATGATCCCTACGGCTATGATCTATCCATTGTCAGGTTGTACTTGAACTGGTACAACCGCTTCTTCTAACATTATCTCTCTTTTTGTGTTTTTCCAGATTCAGGGTTTCTCAGCCAACGGAACATCCATGAGCTCTGCACTTGAAACTTTCTACAAATTAAGACACAAGTGGGAGAGTCCATGTAGAAAGTAATTTGAGCGAGAAAGTTTCACAATCATCAACATTCTGTGCGAAATAGAAAGGCCAGCAAGACGGTATGCATCTCCTGAATATCCACTCTGAGCATAAGCATGAAGAGTTCCACGTGTGACGCAACACACAGAACATATCTACGTACAAGATTCATTCTGGAGCAATTAACCAATCTCAAATAGGAATTGTGTTACTGGTCCGAATTTCGTGTCCAAAAAAGAGACTCTTCAGTGGGTGCCATTGTGCAGTTCTATCAGAAAGACTTCTACAAGTGCAAAGACTTCACAAGCAAAGAGCACTTCATTTTTATCACTAGTTAAGAGGTTGAAGACTGGCTCAGTAGAAAACTTGTTGCAGAGTAGGCTGACTAACAACGTAGTCCTTGATTTTGAGTGCCTCGCGCTTTGCTTCAAGCTCTTGCGAGCTGTGACAGGCTTCTTATGGGCACCTGGAACTGCCTTTGTCTGCTCAGCCCCACTCTGTCCTCTCCCGTGTCTGCAACTATACCCTCATCTTCTAATGTGTCACCAGGAAACAAAGTGTTGATGAACCTACAAATCTCAGGCATGTTATCCGAGTCGGCCAGGACGAGTAGAGTGTAGTTGGAGACATGGGGTCTTTTTAATTCTAGGGGTGGAGCTAGACACTTGAGTTGGCCGCCAACGATGATACCCACTCTTGTTCTGCATGGACAATTTCTATATTGTGAATGTTGATAGGATCTCCAGCATGTTGTTGGATCTGCTAAATACTAGTATGAAATAAGGTACATCTGCATCAGCTTATCCAAGCATTGACGCTTCTTCGAATGATTGTGTGCAGATCAATGTAGTGCAATGGCTAGATTGGGCTGATATGTGCTTCCAGGCTCTTTTCCTCCTTGCAAAATCCATACCTACAGAACAAATGATCAGGCCTACATATCACTTTTCTGCAATGATTAAAGGGTTTATCCTTGAATAACTGTACCTACAGATAATAAGTGGTTGAAGACAACTGGTTAGAAGGTTAGACGGTTAGAAGGGAAGAATACCAGATGACGGTTTATCAAGCATCAACACATGAGGACTTCCTAGCAATGCAACGGCAAGACTTAGCATACGCTGTGTCCCAGCTTTGCAATTTTTGATTCTTATGTCTGCTACATCTGCATCGACAAGTTTTTGTCGTCAAATACCACATTGCTTGCTTACAGAGGATGGATAAAACTTCAGTTTTAGAAGACTATGCTTAGTATAACTTGAATAATACACAGATTGTCAAGCCTTCCAGTCAACTTAATATGTCTATAATGAATTGCAACATTAAAATAAGATGGTGTTGTAAGATACTCTATGCTATCAATTCTAAGCTTCACCTTAACAAGAAAACGGATCAGCATATTTGTTCACGCCAATACCATAGACGATAATGAGATGGAGCGGCAATGATTTAGCTTGTGTGTATGAAATTAGTACCAGAAAATTGCATAGCTTGCAAGGCTGTCTCCACTGCTAAATTTTGTTGTTGAGCTACCCATTTCAATGCAGCATGAAGCTGTAAATGCCAGTGTTGGCCGGGGATGGCATCTGGACATGCATATCCGGCGGTTACTTGCCGGTTATGCACATATGCATAACCGGAAAGTGCAGCCCCCGCAGGAACCGGCTATGGAAGGGAACCGGCAAAAGCGATCCAGCTTCTTAACCAGCTAGAGAATTGATAACCTGATTGAAAGGGTGTTATACCCGGAGCAAGATCCGGAGGGAATGTGGATGGCGTAGAGGCGGTTCTAGATAATACATGTGTAGGGGTTGGTGATGGTAGTTAAGAACATTTCAGATGGACAGATCCTGATTGGAATGGTTATGTCTTACTAGTAACAATACGTTTAGGTCCAAAAATCGTGAGACCAAGCCCGTGCACCCCTCCTCGTCGGGGGCTTTTCAACAGTACCAAGCACCAGGACTCGGGCCTTGCGGTTTGGGACATCTCAACGTGACAAAACAAAACAAAACAAAACAAACGTCTCGCTTCATATATTGATATTAAATATTCTGGAATATTACCTAGGCACAATTTCTAATGTTGTTTTTTCTTTTTAATGAATGTTGCTTTTGGTATCATGGAATCGCCCGAGTACTGTAACTCGTTGAGTGGAGGTGTTGAAAATCAACTCCTTACCAAGTTATTTGTATTCGTAGTTATTATGATGACAAGTCACAGTGCTGACAAATCATAGTTAACAACGGGCCTTGAACAGTTAGCTTAAGTTAACTTCAGTTAACAAGTGACTCAAGTCCGAGTATCCGAATAGTTGTTGAAGATGATGAATGTTGAGCATGCAATTATGCTATGGTTATCTCAGCTAATTATTGCATAGTTGAGTAAAAATAGGGAGAGCTCGGAGGGGGACAATAACTTGTTGTGATTCTATGGTTGGGTGGTGAACTCTGAGTAAATCATTTCATCTTTCACCCTATTCTCGGTCAAAGTCCAACATGAAAATTTCAAATCCAATAGCAAGCACTCTGTGAAGCCTATCAAACACTCTTATCCCTCTATCTCTTAGACACTGTAACTTTGCTCTGATACCATGTTGGAATTTGACAGAGAATATGGATAAGATAAAGATAAAGTTTCTTTAACGTCTAGTGAATTTATAGAGCTTGTTGCTTAACACACAGGCCATTGAGGGCCCAACGGATGGTTTGAAGGCACATGTTGAAGGATTGAACCCAGGATCACCTAGGCTATGTGCATGCAAGGCACAAACACCCAACCACTCGGCTACCTGCTCAAGTTGATGAAAGATGACAGTGATTTACTGCTCTCCACCCAAGTTAATGTTATTCCAGCTTCGAGCTCTCCCTATTTATACTCAACATCTAGCCTGCATTTATTGAGATAACTAAAGCATAACTGCATGCTCAAACTTTTCGTAGGCTCTGTGAAAAAAAAAAATGAAATACGGCTAACACGAATTTCAAGTTCGTTCAGGTCACACTTAGGCCTCTACATAGGAGACGCATTATTGCAATCAACTCCTTACCAAGTTATTTGTATTCATAGTATTGTAACGATAAGTCATAGTTAACAGTAGTGATAATCCTAAAGTAGTTAGCTTCAATTAGCAACGACTCAAGAATAGCAATTGGAGAATTTCCTATTTTTGGGGAATTTCCAGCGACCAAAAGTACTTGAAATTCAACATTTCCCACACCGCATATCCAAAAATCATGAGACCAAGTCGGTGCACCCCTCCTCATCGAGGGCTTTCCAACGGTACCAAGCACCAAGGCTGGGGACCCGCGGTTTGGAACATCTCAAATCTACAAAACAAAACAAACGTCTGGATTCATATATTGGCTAGGGTAGCCTGTGCCGTTGCCCCAAGTGTTATCTAAGCCCAAGTGCAATCTCCTATGTATGCAAGTGCGTCTCATATGTCGAGGCCCAAGTGCGACCTCTAGCCTCTAGGGTAGCCTCTGCCAATGGCCCAAGGGTCCAATGTCATCTAAGTCCAAATGCATTTTTTTTTTCCACAGAGCCTACGACCAGATTTGAACCGGAGCCCTTTCCCTTGATATCTCTCCTCTCGAGGCTCCAACCATTGTCCCAAGAACTCCCACTTTGCTACTTTTCGGGAATTTCCAGTAACCCAAAGTACTTGAAATTCCACATCTCCCACACCGCAGGTCCAAAATCATGAGACCAAGCCCATACACCCTTCCTCGTGAAGGGCTTTCCAATGGTACCAAGCACCAGGGTTGGGGCCTCACGGTTGGGGACATCTCAAATCTACAAAACAAACGTCTCGCTTCATATATTGACTAGGGTAGCATGTGCCGTTGGCCCAAGTGTCCAGGGTCATATCTAAGCTCAAGTGCAATATCCTATGCATTCAAGTGTGTCTCCTATGTCTAGGCCCAAGTGTGGCCTCCATGGTAGCATGTGATGTTCGCCTAAGTGTCCAAGTCCAATCATTTTTTTCCCATAGAGCTTACGACTAGATTTGAACCGGAGACCTTTTCCTTGATATCTCTCCCGTGAGGCTCCAACCATTGTCCCAGGAATGCCCACTTTGCCATTTTTGCTATTTTTTGTGAATTTCCAGAGATCAAAAGCACTTGGAATTCGACATCTCCTACAATGGTTGGGAGGTTAGGTGCACAACATTGAGAATGTCGGCCAAGTAAATAAGAAATTAATTAATTGGGCATTTTGAACCCCAGAATACACGAGTGGCTTACCACTAGGCCACAACCCTTTTGTGTAGTTTTACAAACATACACAGAAATGTTAGAAAAAGTAAAGAAATAAAAATGGATGAATCCCATATCCGGTACCGCATGGGACTGGCATTTTTTAAGATGGCATAATCGGTAGATTGAGAACCGGACAAAAAAAAATTCATATGTTTAATGAGAACCTATAACCGAGATGTTTTTCAAACCTATTGGTATACCCTGCCTTGGCCATCCATTTTTTTCAAAGAGTAGGCCGTAACCGGGACCGGAAGAGGGCTCAAACATGGTACCCGGCCAACACTAGTAAATGCTCCCTCACTGTCATTGACATATACATAGCCTGCAATCCAAGGTTGTTACTGCAGAATACCAGATGAAAGCAGTTGCTCAAGATTCAAATTTCCTCTTCTTATTTTACCATAGATAAAGAAGGCTACACAATTCTAGGATAATATCTACTTTGCAAGGAGTGAGTAAATAATATTAACTATCAAACGGTCCCTTGGTATCCTGCTACTGAATCATCAAGAACAGATATGACTGAATTGCACTAAAGATACCTCGTATTGAGGACAAAACCCAATCCGACTTTGCTTATGCAGATAACCATATCGAACACTTGATCCACATATAAGAGCATATCCAAAGCTCACAGATTCAATTCCAGCCAGACAATGCAACATTGTGCTTTTACCAGCTTTGTGGCCCCCTACCAGCACAACAATCTGCCAACATCCAGAACAAGGACGTGAGTGGTTCAAGCCTGGTTCAAACAAATTTAGATTCGGCAGTTTTGTACAAATTTATCAAAACAAGATAGCAACAACAGTAATTTATACCTCTCTAGTTCCCACTGCCAGCCACAGATCTTGAAGCACACAGGTACCTCGTGTTGCCCCAACTCCACGAATGCCCTCCGATGAACCATAGCTCTGCAAAGAAGGCACAATTAGCAACTCTGAACTCAAATTGTTTCAACCTAGCTAGAGCTTGAATACAAAGAGCCGCCTCCAGCGCACCTTTCCAAGGCTATAGCAGAGGATTGAATCCCCTCCGGTTCATCATGAGCAATCCTCATGCCCTCCCAACGAGAAGCGCTTGACTAAACCCTCTCTTTCTCTTGGTCAATATCACTGCTGCTACTTAAACCTTCTCGAGTAATGATTTCCTGCTCCATCTGCCCCAGTTTTTGTTTTGGGATCCAAGGATTGGGTCTCAAGTTGCCACAGGCAGACGACATATATGATAGAAAACAACCTCACCGAACATGCGAAATTCTCTACGAGGCTCACAAAGCAGTTAGTAAGTTTCTTGATAAATGGTGGGTGTCCAAATGCCAAACCTATGCCCAAGACAAGAAAAACTACACCAAAAAACAACACGAGATCATATAGCAAAGTAGCCAGCCAAAACGCTGGACTTTGCATACCGCTCACACGAAGCAGACTCAGAATGCCATTCTGCTTGTCAAGCACCACCTAGTGCACATACACCATTAATAGATGTTTACTACCCAGAAGAAAAAAATGTAGAAAATATATCAATCAAACTAACACTTAAAGAATGAACAAATATGCACTTCTAAACATTTGACACTAGGATAAACGACTTCAAGGCAACTGTCACCAACTGCTACTCTAAAACAACCCGTTGGAAGTAAGGAATGCACCTACGAGCAGAAGATAGAAGGGATGAACATGGGGCCATGGCTGCTGTTGGCTTTATATGATAATGGAATATGGCTGCTTGTATGCAGAGATGAAGGCGCATGGAGTGTGTTTGAATTGTAAGAAATCGAGAATATGCTAACAATTATTCTAGCCTTTGCAACCTGAAATTCTGGCTCAACATTTCTCATAAGTCCAAACTCACACACATAACAAAAAATGAGGATACACATTGGCCATTGCAAATGTGAGCAAGAACTGAAAAAAAAAAATCTTTGTGGGAAGTAATTTTGAGCAACAGAATCCCTATCAATGCAGCGTTTTGCAGTTTAACATGCCAGCCACTGATATTAACAAAGTTAGAAAACTCAATCCAAACCTCACTGTAGGCTCGAATGAGTTTTAGTGTGAAGTTTGTGCTTTCAAGACTTTTAAAAACTCTCAAAAGTTGAGATCCTTCTACTGGACTGCATGAAGGTACCGCCCATCAAAGGCCACTGCAGAGCGTTCATGAACCAAGTGTATTAACTCTAAGTCATGACGCACTCACAAGGAATGTGTTAACGGGGAAGTCAATAGGTTCGGAGCTAAACAAACGAGCAGGCAAAATTGTTAAAGTTGTATCAACATGAAAAAATTGTACAAAAGTGATCGATAGATCTACAGAAATGTATAGTGAAACTTGTGACACATTCGACTAGGCATTTAGAAAAATCAGGAACTAATGATCACTGACATCGCAACTTGCAGAGTATTTGCAAGATTTGCTGTCTCAGTTTTTGCGTAATATGGCATGCAGTTTCTGCAGTGACCTCCCTCCGTGATTTTACCATATTTGTCCAACAACTCAATATTTAATCTAAATTTATGTGGTGTGGGATTTCTAACTACAATAGGTATGTGTACCAATTGTTAGATTGCAAAAACAATCATGTACCAAAGAGCCATGGACTTTTAAAGTTGATTACTATGGAGTGCAGATGTTATACATAAAATCTAATGGACTGAAAAAACATCATGTACACTCATACAATGGCACAAAGGAAAACACACTAGGGGTGCCATTTTTAAATCCAACCCAAATCCATTTTTATATGGACTAGTTATCTTAGAGATTGAGAGCTATGGACTATTTTGCACCTAAAAACAGGTTGATTTGCTCTAGTCCATAACATCTTATGTTTTGGGTTTTTGAGGTATCGTCTTTTACTAAAAAGACATACAAACATGGACAAGTGATTGTAAACTCTAGATTTTGACGTCTAAATGTTTTTTCATATTAACGATTAAAATATATAGTAAAAAATATTATCAATATTTGAGGAGGGACTCTTTACTAAAAAACTTATGTCTACTACTACCTATTTTTTTAAGAATAAACTGAAAGCAATAGACTCAAAAATAAATAAAATCCATGGACTTCCAATGGACTCAACATGTGCCGCTTTTGATCCACCCAATCTTGCAACTGCTTTGCATATCTTGGCAAACCAACCCTTCTTCTAGCACTCTTGCGAGCAAGAATCCTCGCCACAATCCTTGCGGCGTAGAATGGTTCTCTTAAGAGCCAGCACTACTGGCACCTGCATCATTCACGTCCGGGAAGTGTTGCCATAACAGTCATACCCAAGTCGTGTTGAAGCGGAAAGGAAAGGGGCTCTGACAGAGGATGAGAAGCGGGAGAAACTTGAATACATTCAGCACAAATAATAAAACTACTCTACTCTAAGCAGATTTCTCAAATGCTTATAAGCTAATGCTATTAAGGGTCTTACCCCAATAGTAGTTGGTGCTAATGGGCCGCCTGAAGCATTGGGTCCACTAGCTCTGCAACGCAACACTCCACAAAATATCCAATGATATCTAACCGTGGAAGTCTATCGATGCGTGTCCTTCTCACTAATTCCAGCTGTGTTGCTCTATAATCTTCTCATGCTGCTGCAGCCACTATCTCACTCAGTCGAAGCCCCAAAGTTGGGATCTATCGGATCATCTTGACCTTTGACGCCCGATTTCATTGCTTGGACGAAGGACCGGACCGAATATCTACTAACATCTTCGGGAAAAATGGATCCCCCTTCTCCATAGGGGTCTGGAATAACACCTCCATCAAAATCGTCACCATCCCCTCCACCTCTATCAAGCCCCCCACCGCCAGGTTGAGGTTGAGGCATGCCGTCTCTGGTGTACCTCAGACCTGACCAATATCCCGGATGTAATGTAACAAGTTTAACCACTTTGTCGTTGCTGATAGTAATTGGCATATTGACCGTCATAGGAAACCTCGCAAAGAAAGCTTGTGCAGGATTGGTGTCGTGATCAACCTCATATCGACTAACAACCCTGACGCGCACTGCATGAGTGTAGTTTAAAAACCCCGGGTTCTGGTTCATCGCTCCGTCAGGCGTCGATATGAGGAAAGAATAAGGCTGAAAATCCAACCGTTGCGTTCCTAGCCAGGGTATGAATCGATGCGGGATCTAAGGTGACGAAGTGCCAATTAGGATAAGCACTTCACGGGATGCATGGTAATATTGCAATACTACCCCAATGTGCTTTCGAAAATCTCGTACCGGAATAGTTAAGTCTGCTGGGTACACCTTCCATGTAAGACTTGTACAAAAAGGCGTTGTGGACCTTGTCGACACTCCCGGTGGGGACGGCGTGTTGATTACGTCTGGGTACTCCATAGCTACCCAGTATACTCCGCCCACCCTAATATGTGTGCTACCGATGAGCGGAGCTGCCCCAAACCTCGAAGCCATGGCAATAAACCTCACCCCCTTCGACTTAAAGCCCAAACACCCCCCCCCCCCCCCCCCCCCCCCACACACACAAACCCTAATAAATGTTCTCCCGGTCGAGTCCAGGTAGCCGAAATTACCAGCTACCAGAAGAACACTGTTGGTAACAACAAAGAGAACCACCGCCACCGAACTACTTCTAGCAGTGCACAATCAACACTGCAAGACAACAGACAACATTCGATTCAAAACCACCAAAATGCAATCCTAAAAGGACTACCACAAAGTGCTGCCTAAAGTTCTACATCCACCCCATTCAATCGCAACAACAGACGTAGACTACCTAACCATAAAAAACACAACAATTCCTGCGAGCTCTCCCTATTTATACTCAAGGTCCATGCTAGAATTAGCCAAGATAACTATAGTGTGACCAACAATCAGTAGCTCAGTTGGTAAAGTGCACTGAGTGCCATCCGGATGACCCTAGGGTCAAATCCTGCTACTTGACGGGTGTGGTACGCTCTGCTCCCCCTTCCCTGCGCGGTGTCGCATCTGAAAGCCTTACGGCGAGGTTATTGAGAGGTTATTTTCTCCTCTCTCTATCAAGGGGCCTGATTTGTGAGCTGTCGCTCCCAGGCAACCATTCTTTTAGTGGCGAATAATCGCTAGATTTTGACCTCGCGCGGGTCTTGACGATATGGGTAAAGGGAAATGAGGCTGGAAATTATCACTTTTCGCCAAAAACTGATCTGATGGGCCCATCATTCGCTAGAGGGGCCGCCACAGGGAGGCACATGGCGTCATATTGAGTGAAGACAGTTTACAGCAGAGGAGCCAGATCCCAGACCACGTGCAGGACATCGCTGCATTCTAAGTGCGCGGGAGGACGTGGAGCCAGCTATGTTGCCCATATGGGTAAGTATAGTGTAATCTGTATAGATAGACTTTGTAGTGATATGTTTATAACATGTGTATGGGTAGCTTAGTGGTAGACATCTCCCACCCAAGCCAATTGACTTGGCATCCAATTCCTAACACCTTAACGTTTTTTTGATAGTAACCTGGTTTGGATGATAAAGTTCCTAAATATGAGAAGGTGGCCGCTGAGGAGGGCAAAAGGGTGAGAGGAGGCTGATAATCAAAAGGGTGGCAGAGGGTTACAAAAACGGAATGAGAATGTCATTTATTCATTGTTTTTGGGATGAAAGGACACATGTCAGCAAATTTAGGACCTAAAAAAAAAAAAAAACTAAAACACACATCTTCTTCCTTCTTTCATTTTTTTCCTCCCATAAAACACAAAACTAAACATAGTGACATATAATCTTCATTACTGTTCACAAGCTTTGTGAGCCAAGTTACTTGGTAATTTTATTTGTATTTCCAAGAGCCTTGCAAACATTGATACTTCTTATCTATGTGCCATGTAGCATTAGGTAGGGTCTTTTTGGGCCAGGGTTCAAATATGCCACTTAGTGTAGATTGACTGAAATGCAATATAAGCCAATTTAAGGTTTTCTACTTATGAATGGTGGTTTAAATTTTTTTGGTGGTGTTTGGCATAATTTCTGCCTAGTCTCCAATGATGCCTAAACCCTCCAATTTGCTATGTTAATTCTGGGTTATTCGCCTCAACAAGTCTACTAGGTTTTAGGTTCACTCGCCCAACACCCATTCAAAATCTCATATTATCGCCAGCCATTTCCACTACACATTTTGTACAAGCGCCAGACGTGCTCCCCTAAGGTTCTAATGGATGCCACTTGTGCTACAGTGTAAATACCTTAAGAGAAACGCTGCTCCCAGGCGTTCCCCTTTTTATAAATTTAAAAAAAAAAAAAAAAAAAAAAAAAACTATAGTGTAACTGCATACTTTAGTTATCTAGTCCAATTGTATTGTAGCAGCTATTATTGCACTTTGACTTATGATCCGAGTAACTGTGAGTAGAAATAACTTGTTCTCCCCATATTGTGGTCCCCCCCAAAGGAGCGTTGCAGAGATGATGTTTGAAGCCAATGGGAATGCACTTTTGTTGGGGAAGGGTTGAGAATTGAGAAAAAAAGTGCTGTATCTGTTGGTATTAAATTGCTGAAACTTTTCTGGAGCTGCTATATTTAGGTATTGTATTCGATTTCTGACAAAATGCAGTTGAAATTTGATGTCTTACAGAGAAGATTTTAATCTTTAGTGCAGATTGTTCGTGAGCCACACTATACATTCATGGACTAATGTACCTGCTTTGAAGGAACTGGAATGATTGACAGGAAAGCCAAGACAACCATCGTAGCAGAGCGATTATAGACTTTTTTGAATATCTGCAGACTGCATAGAACAGTGGTGAATGGTTTCTGGAATATCATGATGTTGATATGAGGTGATCTGCAGGGGCTTCTTTTTGTGTGTGGGAGTAATAGCGGGAATGCTGACCAGGGATTCACGTGTTGTGGAGAGGAAAAAACCTGGTAAAGCAAAGGCGCGCAAAAGCTTCCAATGGATCAAGAGATAGTTTTATCAATTTTTGGTCTTTCTACATCAAACTACGAAGTTCTGGTACTCCTTTTTCCCATACTTTCCTGTGGGATTGGAACTGGATTTCTCGACCCTTGCATTAATTGTTGGATTCATTGTGTTTGGGAGAGCTATTTTGGGGTCTTCGCGCATGAGCCACATCTATGTGAGTCAGATCTGTGCATAGACTCCGTACACCAGGGTCCAGTTCCCGATACACTGGAGTACACTGCATACAGAATTGCTTGGCATCACGAGCTGAATACCAGAAGAAGACCTCCGAGGGTGGACATGTCCTAAATGCAAGAAGCTGAAATTTTGATCCTAATTTGTCATCTGCACTTTTCAAAGATGTAATGGATAGAGTTCGTTGCTGCAAACCTGAGTATACCTCGTTTGACCAATGCTCTGATTTGCTCAAAGTTCCTCTTAAAATGGCTTTGAATGTATGATTCCATTTCCTCGTCTGCCAAGTGTGACAGTATGTAATTTTCAGTTCATTAAGAATGCGAAACAACCATTTTTCCAGCTCTGTAGACTTTGCCTACAGTATCTTGTGGCTGACTACTGCTTCCCTGTCCTATGAACCAGTACTAAATTCTAGGTTGATAAAACAACCTATATTATTCATCATAAGGTACCTTTGTGATATTGATTCATTCTTGATACTCGACTTTTGCGAACCCATTTCTACTTGTGTCCACTCATCCCAGGTGTATTGTGGTCGCCAATGCACATCACATCAGGTTAGCCGGAAATTGCCACGGCAGTTCAGATTTGTCACTTTGTTCAGGGTGTCCATGACAATGTGAGAAAAGCAACCTCCACTAATTCAACAGCACTTGCAGAGCAAATGCTTTCTTAAAAGTGAGACAGTCTAAGCATCAAGTAGAGAGTTTAGTACAGTCAGAAGCGTGGGGATTGGTAACCGTCATGTATGCGCACGACAATCAGATGGGTTTATGTGTGGTTGCAGAATTAGGAGTGCAACCCTCCAGCAAAGTGGCAAGGGACGGTGTGATAATACCCCACAGAGTGCAGTGACCCCGCGCTCAGTTTGAGCAGAACACAAACGGACAGAAACGACCTTTGTCAGGGGCTGATGCCGGTAGTATGATGTTGAGCTTTTATGAGTGGAAGTTTTAGCACTCACTTGTGCGACAATCAAGTGGAATAGACAGATTTGCATGTGCCAAGTAAGAGATCATGCCATTGCTGATGGAGTTGTTATGCAGATGCACGAGATCGACTCTCATTTTGAGATTTGCACTAGTCATTTGTTCCATAATGTTTCCTCCAGTTCCACAGAGTCAGACATGAGTTCAAACTGTGAACCCCACATTCATTCCAGGGACTAAACAGCACTGCGTGGAAGCACTGCCTTCACAATACTTACAATCACCAGCAATTATCCAGGCTTTGAGCTCCACTCGCACATGCGCACGTTATTTCAAGTTGGTGGAGCCTCTAAGCTACACAGTAATTTCCATGTACCCGTGACCAGTGATATCACGAGATGTCTCGCACTTGAAATGCTTGTGAGGCGCAAGTAATATAGTAATAAGTCCGCACAGCGGAAACTCCATCCAACGGATTTGTCTCGTACCCAAGTGGGGATTTGAATCTCTGTACTGAGCTGATCAGTTTAGCGTGGACGTTGATGCAGGTGGCCTCATTGATATATGCATGCCAACTTCAGTTGGGAACCTGCTCTAGTCAGGACTCCATGCCCGCTAGAAATGAGAGACAGATGGTTGTTTGAGCCATGTGATTCGACATAGGGTGTTTCTGTGTCTGACTTCCATGCTGCGTGCTGTCTGGTTGTTGTAATTTTTATATGCAGAAAGGTGCAGAAAGGTGCAGAAAGGACTCAACTAGCCTCCAAGATTGTTCGGGTAGGATGTCTGAACTAGCTGAGTAAGCCATGGCCCCACAGTCAATCTGATGAGATGAGTAAGGTGGTA
The DNA here is from genome assembly GCA_030704615.1 of Takakia lepidozioides. NCBI lineage: Eukaryota > Viridiplantae > Streptophyta > Takakiopsida > Takakiales > Takakiaceae > Takakia > Takakia lepidozioides. Next base: position 41,336,926 of record CM060731.1, read on the forward strand.
TTTACAAGTAATGAGGTGACTTTTTGTGGCACCCACACTGACCACGGGCATCCAATCCCAGCTATATCTATGGCCTATCACCTACCAAACTCAAACTGACCTGGCAAGTATCAATAAAACCTCTGAAAGCTGCTTCGCTACACCTCGTACAATTAGGTCGTTTGCCACAATATATGGGTTCTTGGGCCCATTGAGACATGGAACCTCAGTTGGGGGTGGAACAAGCCTGAGGGAATATACACTACCTCCGGCCCATCTAACAGGAAGGAAGAAATTTTATAACATGCACAGGAAGCTTAAAAAGAACTTATGGGACAACGAAAAGTAAACTAAGCTTGTGAGTCTCGGAAAGACAAAAGCCTTACAAGAACTGTGTCAACTTCTGCAGAGACAGCGCTTTCATTCGGTTACTACCAGCATGGAAGGGACATCAACACCAGAATAAGCCTATACTCTGAAAATCTGTACCAAAACATCAGCATCAACTACATCATCATATAGACAACAAAGCATGTGGGCTCTTGATCAGCGTCTCTGCTCACTCCAGAGACGAAGAAAAACCGGCGCAGAGAAGCACAGAGCTGGAGGGCCTGCCAAGCCGACCAGCCTTGGTCTCACACGTTCCGGGAGGCCCCCCCTAGGGACACGGGGCCTCTTATATATTGTACATATATTACATTGTTTGCCCAATAGCGCCGCTGTGGCAAACCTCCGAGGGTGCTGCAGGCGCCGCCTACACACCCACCGGGATTCGAACCTAAACCAATGTGGGTCTCGACTGTGCGAGCTGGCCAGTACGCCATCCACAGTGAGCTAGAAGATAATGTTCATATCAAATAATTTAACCACTTATACTTACAATTCCATACTCTTCAATACCTGATACGTTACATTGACTATGCCTAAGGCTATACCGATTATTGCTGGTCTATCTCTTCTCGGGTGATGCAGGGATATGTGGGTCATTCAGCTCAAACTTGGATGAGACTTTGTCGCTTTGTCTTGCTCTGCTCTTATATGGCTGTTGTTTAGGTGTCACCTGGGGGTTCCTCTTCGTAAATGTCCTATACCACCTGCGAACATGGGGTATTTAAAAAGTTTCTATATAATGTAACTTTTGTGAATTTAAAAAGTTTCTATATGTATGTATTGTCTTAAAATTTAAATCGCCTAAGTATGTAATATTGTAAAAAGTAGGTTGTTAGAATACCCCCTTATGTAGATCATCCCTTCTATAGTTCACACCATGATACAAAGAAAATAATGTTAGTTTTAAGTCTTACAGTGGGGTAAAATAAAACCAGACATGTGACTGTCATACACATACCCCTTCTGTAAGTTATAATTCACTAAAAAACTAACCCCCTTCAGTATTTATATTTATGTAACTAAATATATTGAAAAGTTCTTTTTCAGTACAAACATTTGTTTGCACGTTTGCACGTGACGTGTTACATGTCTCAGGTACCATCGAGTTTGCAGCGATGTGAAGGACAGCCAAAGCCTGATATAATATTTAGCAACTGCTCCAGCCCCATCTGCAAACGAAGACTTTATTGTAAGTAGCATTCAAAACAATTTTGTTGAGCTACTCCCCATCATATTAAAGTTTTGTCGTTATCATAATCTTTGAAGTTTCGGATGTCTGAGTGGGCTTGCAGCCTTGAGATAGACCGATAGTACAGATAGCACTGGAATGATCGGATTGGAATTGAAAGAGCTGCAATATTGCTTCAAGGGTCTTTGATGTCAGCCCAAAATTCACCACCTAGGAACATCCCACAATGTTCATTCAACTGAAAGCTTGTGGACCGGCCCCTTGCCATATTGACAAACTAGATGGTCATAAGTCCCGGCCCAAGACATGAAGGTGGACTCCACAGAAACAGTGGAGTTGGCCCCAGCATCATGTTATATCTTGCCATGACATCCTGCCAACTTATTTTCCTGTACATAGCTTTCGCGCGCCCTACTATCCCAGGTGGCTGGAATGAGCCATAGTTCATAGTTCATAGTTGATTCATAGTTAGCCGGACTTTGAGAAATATCATGAGTGTATAAGTCAAGTTTGGTCGAAGTTTGGAACCATACAGATAGTGTTGGAATGATTCTTTTAAAGTAAAACTGCATTACTTGAGGTGCACAGCATGAGACGTATAGGAAGTAGTCATCACCTACAAGCACCCACACACAGCACAGGTGAACAAAAGCATGCTTGTCAGACATAGCTGTTAGTGAAGCGGGTAATCATCTACGCAAAAGCAGAGTTGAATGTTTTCAGTATATTGGGCAATGGGCAATGTTGGGTCAGCTGACCAGACCAGGTAGCAGCCCATTTTTGGTCTGCAACATCAGCCTAGGCCACTGTAGGAAGCGTCTACCGACCTTGAGTCAAACTGGAAGAAGCTTGAGAGACTAAGTCAAGCCCTCCCACTGGTCCCCCTACGACATACCCTAAAGGGCAGGGTCCTGCCGTCCTGACTGATATATTACTACTGAAGCCAGTCAGGGCTGGAATTACCTACACCACAACGAGCGTTGATCTAGTACCCTGGATTCGTTAAACAATCTGTCATTCAAGCACCCTGCGAGGTGTCGATGAATGAAATCGATATAGGCTTAGGCATAGTCAATGTAACGTATCAGATATTGAGGAGTATGGTTTGTAGACAGAAATTCTAGAGAAGACCGAAGGTCGGAAGCTAGTTTAGCGTAGAGCAGGAATAGGGTGCCATAGTGCCACGTCATCGTAGCCAGGTCATCGTCGTCGTCAATTTCTTTGGAATCTGCCCGGACGGCCCGCGAGAAATAGGCCAATAGAAATTGCCGCGCCAACGTTTTTGGAACTGCCCGCAATGCCCGGATCTTGATCTTCTTGAACTGCAGGAGCTCTGCAGGAGCTCTGTGTTTTCCGCCATCGTTCACCTTGCAAGCACAAGCATGGATAGCTGAAAGAGCAGGGATCGAGCAAATGAAATATGTCGTGAATCAAAGCGACAAACCATCAATGCTGAGGATGTGCTCAAATTATGTCTTAAGCTATCCATCGGAAGTTCCAGAAAGTAGTTGAAAAGCGATTACTTCTGTTCATGTTAGGGCAATTCAATTTTAAGCTTAGTATCGTAACCTCTCTCTTTGCCAAGCTACTTGTTTTGAAGTGTTCTTTGGGTACATTTGCAGGTTCTTTCCTGTCCAAAAAAATTGAGCACTATGGAAAGCAGAAAACGAGATCACAAAGGGTCTCAAAGAGATCATCCAAGCCCGGCGTGACTCTGTGATTCTTGGAAAAAGTGCCGAATTTGGAAATAATCTGCTAGGTATAATGTTGTTTGTAAGTGAGGACAACCCCCGAGACAACCACAAGGCCAATCCTACACAACCCCGACTCACAAACCAGCAGGTGGTAGATGAGTGCAAGACCTGCTTCTTTGCTGGCCATGAAACCAGCACGGTTTCTCTGACATGTACTTTGATGTTGCTGTCGGTATATCCTGAGTGGCAGGATCGACTGCGTAGAGAAGTGCAGGAGGTTTGCAAAGGCGCGTCTCCTGATAGCCAGAAACTCGGCAAACTGAAACTTGTGAGTTCTGAGCCTCAAATATCAAACCATCTTGAGCAAGTGTCTAGATTCTCTTTTGCCTATCAAGCCATCAGGGTTTCCTCTCTCTATGTTGCCCTCTACATTGTATTCAAGACTAGGGGCTGATTTGTTGTTTTGGTGTACACTGTTTCACAAATGTCGTCAGTGCATTCAATTGGTAATCTGAAACTTGATTAGCAACAGTATTGCACTCGACTGTTCGTTGGCATCCTCGTGAAGGCTTGAGTTCTGGAGTCTTGTTATTTAATTGACATGAGCATGACTCTGTTGTCTACAGGTTGGAATGGTGTTGAATGAATGTATGCGGCTTTACCCTCCTGTTCCACATCTGTCTCGGCAGGCTGCAAAAGACCTTGGTTGGGCAATCTGCTCATCCCAAAAGGACTTACTATTATCACCAACCAAGTCCAAATGCATCACGATCCACAGCTGTGGGATGAGGATGCCCTTGAATTCAACCCTGAGTGATTTGTTGGAGGAATCTCCAATGTGGGGTTTGTAGTTGCCACATTCTGTGTGCTGGAGTGTACTAGGGGAGAGTGGGCCTAAGAAGAGAGTCACCGGCCTCCAAAAGGACAAGAGAACTCTCTTTGGTTGTGTTTTTTGGAAGGACTGAATGGACCTGTACGTAGGCATATATAGATGATAACTGGGGCAAGGAAGTTGGTGACAATCAAGTTTCAACACCATCTAGCAGCTACTGTTGTTGTTTCCTTCATGCATTTCTGCTTAGCACCTCACCTAAGGTCCAATTTGCTAACATTATGGTTTGCTGTGCATGGCTTCAGGATGAAAAGGCAAGCAGAGCGATGGGAGGCGGAGCTATTTACAGAAGATGTTGAGTTTGTTGATGTTATGAATCGACCCTTCACAGTCAGAACTAGTGAACGTGAGGTACGTATGCATCTGAGCTTGTATACGTGGTTGCATGAATTTTGGAGTAGGGGCCTCAGTGTGTGCTATCTGTGATGGAGCATCCCCTATTTAAAAAGGGCAGGAACTTGCAGTGGTGGGAGGGGGTGATACTGCAACGGAGGAAACAATCTATCTTACAAAATATGCTTGCCATGTCCATCTTCTGGTGTGAAGAGATAAACTCTAGGCCTCCAAGGCTATGCAAGATAAGTATGCATTGAAGGCCATGGCTGCTGTTCGTTGTCATTGGTACAATTGGGCTAGGTTACATGCCATTGAGGCATGTAAGATCAAGACGGACTGGCACATTTAAACCATGTTACTCTAGGTCTCAGAATGTTTGTGAAGTGTCATCGATAAATTCTTTGTGGTTGCACTAGTTGCAAATGTAGTGCTAAGATTCTTGATGGGCTTTGTAATAGGCGTCAGGAATGGAGATTGCACAAACATTATGCAGACAGATTTGTCACGCACACTGGTTGAATCAAAGCGACAAACCATCAATGTTGAGGATGTGCTCAAAGCTGTTGAGGAGCTAGACCTCACCAAATTTTGTGAGCCCTTGAGAGCTTCTTTGGACCTGTGGAAGTTTCATAGGGGAATTGATTTCTTTGACAATGGCAATGGTGTCTGTTCATTCTGAAGTCATGAAGTCATCTCTTGAGCATTATTCAGCTTGTGGTGTAGTTAACAATTCAACACAAATTGGACAACATTGTTTGGACCCACGGTGGTTTCATTAGGGAATGCCCTCTTTCAAAACGACATGTTGTCCATCCCTGCATCTTCATTGTATATAAGGTCTTCTTGTACATCATCCAGTTTATGAGGGTGAGGTTGACAAAGTTAGACCAAGTTTGGACTTCCGACATTATTTTGAACAATTCTTAAGATCAACATGCTCTAGAAAGTTGTATGTACTCAAGGCAGTTGTGTGGGCAGCACTGCTGAGGCATGTGATTGATGCTAGCACTTATCTGGTATGGCTGTGTGTATGGTGGGGTCTGTTTAGGTGTCAGTGGGACTATAGTATTATATGTTTGCTTTTGCATTTACGGGGTCAGATGAATTAGAGAGGAGAGGAGACATAGTCACATCAATGAATAGCCTCAACAACACCAAAAAGCAATAGGTGACGCAAAAGTAAACTATGGATTTACAGACTGTTGCAAGGTATCCAGGTATAAAATAGTGGTCTTACCTCCGAATCGCCCCCGGAAGTTGGTGGTTTAGGCTTTTATTATCTTCATCCCTACAATTTGACCAACCTACGACAGAATTGATGACAGTTCTTAAAACCACCTGAGAGCGACAGCTCACAAATCAAGCCTCTTAATAGTGATAGGAGAAAATAACCTCTTCCACAACAACCTCACCACAAAGGCATCTAAATAGCAGGATTTGACCCCAGAACCATCAAATGGCACTCAGTGTTCTTGATTTTCTTGAACTTCTTGAACTGCAGGAGAGAAGGAGTGAGAGACATTGCAAGGAAAGCCTTTTTTGAGCGGAACAGGAGAGAAGGAGAGAGAGACATTACAAGCAAAGCCTTGTTTGCGAGGAACAGGAGAGAAGGAAAGAGAGACGTTGTTTGCTTGCCATAGCCTTGTTTGAGCGGAACAGGAGAGAAGGAGAGAGAGACATTACAAGCAAAGCCTTGTTTGCGAGGAACAGGAAAGAAGGAAAGAGAGACGTTGTTTGCTTGCCATAGCCTTGTTTGAGCGGAACAGGAGAGAAGGAGAGAAATACGTTGTGTACCTACTATAATTCTATTTGGGAGGATCAGGCGTGAATAGCTCTGTGCCCAGGTTACAACAATACTGTAATGACAGAGGAGGAATGAGAATAGCACATAAGAGCCTTAGTGAACATAGGAATGACAGTGAAAAGAATTATGTAGTCTCAATTGAGATCTAGACAGGTTATACTGTACATGGTTCAATTGTTTTTCTAGAGACAGACAGACACACCTTTCTTGCCTAATTTCCAGTAGCTCCCTCCCCAATACTTCCTTGTGCTTGGCCACAAAGCGAAGATGGAAGCTTTGAACCTATAGGAAGGTTTCTCTTTATCGTGACACGACGTGTTTGTTGAAATAGTTTTATTGTTAGTAGTCCTTAGCACTTGTACTTGCTGACAATTTTCGTTTCGTCTTGTACAGACGTTGAAGGACCATCAAGAATCTATTGTCATTACTTACGTATACACACGGACATTGTAAGAATTAACTTGTAGAGGTATTCCCTGATGGTCCTGACCACTCTCGTTAGTTTTTGCATTTTTTGAATTCTTTAATGGCCAGACTTGTATTGCACATAGTCATATTAGACACATGCGAATATCTTTGTAGAGCTCAATACAATGTTACAAGCATTTCTGAAACTCAATTGAACACAACATAACTCACCATAACTTAAGCTTAACAACAAACAATATTCAGCTATACAAATTATCCTTCCTTAATCAGATTTTTTTGGTGTTTTAATGTCAAAGGTTTGAAAGCTTAAGTAACCTTAGCGCTGCCACCCTCGACAAAGGCCCCAGCTATGAACAGCAAGTCCTGGTATACTTGGATAGTATAGGCTTCTTCGATTGCATCAACTTTAACCCTCCATATATTGTCATTATCGCACCTGTCACTACATTTATTTCCTGTCACAGTAAATTGATGAAGGCTTTTGAGTGCAAGAACACATTGGATCAACACTCAATCGGAAATTGCCCAGTGTTTGTGAGCAGGGGGATAACAGCCCTACAGCTGGTATCTTAGGGTGTCTAGTATTAGACATGTGATCATAGAACATGCTTAAGAAAATACATTAGGACTTGATCAGAGGTCAAGTCTGTTGTCAGGGCCCAGGCCTGCGCAAACAAGTCACAACTTAGTCCGTAGCAATTTATTTATGAATCTATGCATTCAACAATGCATTCTTTTATCTTTCTCCATCATCCCCGAGAAAGGTGCAAGAAACTCTCTTTCGCATTCGAAACCACGCTGAATCCACCATGCCCAAGGGCACATAGTACCCAACAATCACAATGATAGTGGCGTGTAAGAGGGTAGTCACGCTACCGTGTGGGAATGGTGGCGAAGTTTTACGAGTGTCGGAAACGCCCAACCCCGTGGGAGGGCAAATAAACCTTATGTCAGCAAGGGAGTGGGCCGTGGAGGAGTCACATGAGCCCCCAGTTTTTGCTTTATGTAAGACAAGTGAAGGGAGAAGGCGATGGGGAGCCGAGCCCAGATTGGATCAAGGGGATTTTGGAGATATACCAGGATGTGATGCCGGAGGATTTACCAAGCGGCTTGCCACCGCGAAGAGGAGTTGACCACAAGATTGAGGTGATACCGGGATCGGAGCCGCCTGCCAAGGCGTCCTACCGGTTGAGCCACAGAGAGTTGGTTGAGCTGAAGACTCAGCTCAAGGATCTAATGTCAAAGGGGTACATCCGGCCGAGTAAGTCACCTTACGGAGCCCCGGTGCTATTCGCAGACAAGAAGGATATGACGCTGCGGATGTGTGTCGATTACAGGGCTCTACATAAGGTGACTATCAAAAACCGGTACCATTTGCCAAGGATCGACGACCTCTTTGATCGGTTGGCAGGAGCGAAGTATTTCAGTCGGATCGATTTGCGCTCCGGCTACCATCAAATTCGAGTGGCGGAAGGAGACGAAGACAAGACCACGTGCAGGACAAGGTATGGTTCATATGAGTTTTTGGTGATGCCTTTTGGGCTCACCAACGCACCCGCGACCTTTAGCACGCTAATGAACAGCCTTTTCCAAAAGTGGTTGGATGACTTTGTGATCGTGTACATCGACGATATCTTGGTGTACTCGAAAACAAAGGAAGAGCACCTGCAGTACCTAAAAAGGGTGTTCCAGAAATTGCGGAAAGGGAAGCTGTATGCCAAAGCTTCAAAGTGCGAATTCAGGGTCACGAAAGTGGAGTTCTTGGGGCATGTGATTACACAGGATGGGATCAAAATGGATGACAGAAAGGTGAGGGCGATTTTGGACTGGGAGCCTCCGACTTCGGTCCCGGGAGTGCGATCCTTCCTAGGACTCGCCTCCTATTACCGGAAGTATGTGAGAAATTTCGCCAAGATCGCGGGGCCGCTGTCAGACCTCCTGTGTAAATCCAAAGTTTGGGTATGGAACACCTTTTGTGGCCAAGCTTTTGTCGAGTTGAAGCAGCGGATGGCGGAAGCTCCAGTCCTCAAAATTTCGGAGTTCGACCGTCCATTTGAGATCCATACAGATGCGTCGGACTTCGCAATTGGGGGTGTACTCATGCAGGATGAACGTCCAGTGGCTTACAAAAGTAAGAAACTGAATGAAGTGGAGCGACGGTGGCCTACGCATGAGAAAGAAATGAAGGCGATGGTGCATTGCCTTGGGCTTTGGCGCCACTATATTAGTTCCAACCCGGTGAAGGTGCTCACGGACAATGTCACGGTGAAGTATTTTGCCACGCAGCCTAAGTTGTCCCCAAAACAAATTAGGTGGCAAGACACTTTGGCACTGTTTGAAGTGGATATCCAGTACAAACCGGGACGAGACAATGTGGTGACCGATGCTTTAAGTAGAAAGCAGCAGTTCATGATGGTGTACAGGGGCGAAACGACGCTCCAAAGGAAGATCCGGAAGGCTTACCAGAAGGATGAGATGGCGAAGTCCGTGATGCGGGACTTGAGGATGGGGGTTCAATCGCAGTTCCACTTGCAAAATGGACTGCTCCGGTACAAGCAAAAGCGTCTCTACGTGCCGAAGGGAGGGATCAGAGATAGTCTCTTAAGAGAATGCCATGATGGTCCGCTTGCGGGCCACGGCGGAGCCAAGCGCACCGCGGCACTCTTGAAGAAAGAGTATTTCTAGCCCAAACTGAGGGAGGAGGCCGAGGAGTATGTCAAGACATGCTCCACATGCCAACAAAACCGGAGCGAGTACAAAAAGCAAGCGGGGCTGTTACAACCCTTGCCGATTCCAGAAGGGTCTTGGGAAAGTGTCTCGATGGATTTCATAACTGCTATGCCGCTGTCAAAAGAATTTGATGCAATCATGGTGGTGGTGGATAGGTTCAATAAAATGGGCCATTTCATCCCCACCAAGGAGACGGCAACGGCACAGGAGACGGGGCGACTTTACTTCGCCCACGTCTTCAAGCATCATGGACTCCCGAAGGATATTGTCTCGGACCGCGATCCAAAGTTTACGAGTAAATTTTGGAGGGCACTTTGGAAGAAGATGGGGACGAGGCTCAAGATGAGCACCGCCTTCCGACCTACGACGGACGGCCAAACGGAAAGGGTGAATTCTGTGGTGAAGCAGATCCAGAGACCTTCTTGTACAAGCTCAGGGGTGAAGCCACTAGTCTAAGTGTAAGAGTATGATGGTGGCTTCTATGGTTGTAAGGAGAGCTTTAGTTTTAGCTTTAGTCTAAGACTTTAGTTCTTGTTCATGTTCTTGCTCAATTTTAACATGGTATCAGAGCCATTATTCTCTAGGTAAGAGTTGGTAGTTGAGATTGAGAGAACTTGATTATGGCTGGAGCATCGTCTTCTAGCAATTCTCCTTCTATATCTATGACGAGTGCATTGAATTAGATATGAGAGTGGAAGATCGATTCAATGGAGCTAACTATCAAACCTGGAAGTTTAGGATGGAGATGGTCCTTCTAGACAAAGATCTATGGGGAGTGGTTGATGGATTAGTCCCAAGACCTGACACTATTGTTGGCCAAGCCATATGGGATATGAAAGATCACGGAGGGAGATGTTTGTCCATGTTTGTGCATGCGATTCTCTTAACTCTATTGGGACACATGCGACCCTCAAGGCGCGTTTCACCCATTGGAACATTGCAGATTTAGCCTGCGGTTGCCCATTTTTTTTTTGTGGATGGGTGACCGCCAGCTAAACCTGATGGTCCCAGTTTACTATTAACAACTATATCGAAACTTTATTACTGAAATCAGATAATTGTGATGTGAGCTAAGCATGCATAAAAAGGAAAAAAATACCCGGATTTAAAAAAAAAATCTTTCAAGGTTTTTTTTCTAAAAGCAAGTGAGCTAATGATACGGGACATGTATGAAGGGAGTGTTCGACAGTATGGCTGAACCAGATGTGGTGTCGTGGAGTGCGATGATTGCAGGATATGCACAGCAAGGGTGCGGGATGGAGGCTTTGGAGACCTATAAGCAAATGTTGCGCGAAGGGGGTGAAGCCCAACCACATCACGTTTGTTTGCATTTGCAATGCGTGTGCAAGCCTGGCAGCCCTGGAAAAGTAAAAAGATGTCCATGGTGACATTATCTTTTCTCTATCTTACTCCACCCCTAGCCCCCTGTGCATCTATATTACGGACTTATATAGTGAACTGTGTATTACGGAGTTATATAATGAACTGCCTTGTGTTCTGACCGTAGCACAAAAATAGGGTTGGGTCATACCACTCAAACGCACTTACATAACCAGTAGATTCAGATGACTGTTATTTCCCAGGTTTGTAAGTTAACTGTGGGCTTGATGTTTGATTGTCAAGTTCCCCTGCGTAATCATTGTAGCATCTCCAGTACCACAAGTAATAAGACCAGAATTTTTAGCTCTACAGTGAATTTCAATCGTTCCTTATGACCCCAACCTTCCTGTGCAGGTATTTGGAAAGACTGGAGGGAAACGATGTCATTGTCAATAGCAATGAAACTCTTCAAGAATTTCTCGATGCTCATGGCTACTCCAAGAAGTTCTGCGAGTGCTACCTGGTAACAATTGGGCCCATGTCATTGAATATTGCTTCCATATAGTATGCAGTGTTACAGACCAGTTTCACATTTACCAGGATGTATTACGACTCACTTGTCAGGTTTCCAAGCAAGGACTCTTGGGAGGAGTTGTGCTTTTGTTTTGAATGAGTTTCTCTTACTGTCAATATGTGGGGGAAGACAGGTGCCTGTGTGTGCCTCAATATGGTCATGCCCATCAGAGACTGTAATGGGGTTTTCAGCTGCCAACATTCTCACATTCTGCCGTAATCACCACCTACTACAGGTATGGCCTGTATGATTTTGGCTCAGCTTTGGGATGCTATGTTACAGTTGAATGATCTACAAGTTTTTTTTTTTGTTTTCTAATTCTGTCTCGTCGCCCTTGATTCCGTCTTTAACCATCCTCTCTTGTTTTTCCTTCGTGTGTTCAAATAAAGTTCTCTTTTCCTGGGGTGTTTGGAGTTTTTAGGCCTAAACTCACAATGAGGAGAGTCCTTTGATACCGTCAGGAGCCAGGGGAGTACCACAGACACATGGATGGAAAGTGGGGTGGCACAGAGGTACAAAGGGGAAAGAGAGCCTAGGTGGCAGTACTTCATGTGATGCGCCCCACAAAAATTGGATGTAAATTGGACCGTGGTGAGTCCCAAGACTCCCCACGACTCCCACCACTAGGTCTCCGCCCCATGGTGAGTCCTATGCCACCCCTCACTAAGTCCCACTAAGCTACCACCACCCCTTGTGGAGCCACCCCCACCGCAACCCGGTGTGCGGGGCTCCACCTAGTGAGCGCCTCCGCTTCATTGAGTGCCTTGGGCACTCAAGGGTGCTTCAGCCCCCCGTACCTATTGCTGCCACCGCCCCCACCACATGGGCAGCCCCTCTGCGTCCCGACCCCCTGCCCTCAAGGCAAATGGTCGCGATACACACCCCTACCAACAGGGAGTCAATGTCCTCATCGACTTGTCTATTTTGTAGGAACGAACATCCAAGTTGTGGCGTCCCACATCAAGGAGTGTGTTTTCGCACCATGGCGTCCCATGACAAAGAACCAAACCCCACACTTGACTCTACTCTCCACTAGCTAGTTCGGCCGACTTCCTCCAAGTCCCGGCCGAGGGTGGAGCCTCTCAAGCTCCTCCCAGTGCACTCTTCTTGGCCCACTTCAAGGCCAAGGAACGATCCTCCCCGAGGATCGAATCGCCTTACTGCAACAACATTTTCTTGCGACTGCTCGTGATGCCACTTTTTTTGGCATTACCTTGAGCAAGGGTTTACCTTGAACCCTTTTTTACTAGGAAGATAACCTTGAACCAACCATACGCCCCAATCACTACAATTGGGTCCGCCTTGGAATGCTGGCCTGAGGTACAGGAACACTCCGAAGCCGCACTACAACTTCGTCCCGAGGCTACACGATTATAGTACGTGAACGGAAGCACGTAGCTTCCGCGTTAGCCCGCACTACAAGACAACCCCCTCGGTAGCGCAGTTATAGTACGCGCACGCGCCATGTGCGCACTAGCACGTGAACTCCCAAAGAAGGCGCAAGTTTTCTTGCCCCTTGGGTGGGAGTCACCCGATTTCGGCACTGCGCAAACACACGATTAACCCAATTTACCTCTCCTGCTTTTGTAAGCTAGCATGCATTCTACACACTAGCCAACCATATCATGCATCACCATTCCAAACAAAATAGGACGCACAACATTTGGAAACCATTTCATTTATAACAAAATTTGTACAATACAAGTTTTTGCAATCGGATTCCTGAGCTAGCTAAGCCGGGCTAAGCATGCATTTCCTCCCCCACGCTCCTAGGTTGATGTCTCCATCAACGCTTCTTCCACTTTTGAGGTCGCCCTTCGAAAGCTGCAACCGCCTCGGATGCGTTCCCCATTTCTGAGGCACGTACCCAAAATGCCTCCACATGATAATAGCCCTTCCATTTCACGAGATACTCCGTTTCTCGATTCTTGAACCTCCTCGATTTAAGCACTGCCTCCACCTTGTACTCAGGTTCATTTTCATGATCCAACAGCACAGGTGGCGGATGCAACACTTGATGCCGATTCGGACGCGCTTCATTTTTGAAGTAAGGCTTCAAAATGGAGACGTGGAATACCGGATGCACCTTGCTGTTTGCCGGCAGCTCCAATTCATACACATCCTCATTCATAACTTTCCGGATGCGAAAGGGTCCCGCATACGAAGGTACGAACTTCGAACTCACTTCCGGAGGTAGTCAAAAATTCTTGATGTTCAACCAGATCTCCGTGCCTGCCTCAAATTTAACCTCCCTCCGCTTTCGATTCGCCTGCCGTTCATACCGTTTCCTAGCTTTGGCAATGTTGTACTTTGCGAGCTTCAACAAACGCTCGCGTTCTTCCAGCACTGCCGCTGCTACCGGTTCCTCAACGTCTTGGGCGGCCTAACTTGTCGACACCAGAGGTGCTTTTCCATAAACCAATACGAAGAGGGAAACTCCCGTTGCGGAATGTTTTGTGTTATTATAACAGAGATCTGCCGCATCCAAGTGCTCCACCCAGTACAATTGGTCTGCCGACACGTAATTCCACAAAAAACGAAAGCTTTTAGTGATCATGTCTCTTTGGGGCGCATTAGGTTCATTTCAACACTCATCGATCAAAGAAGTTCAAAAATACTTCAAAATCCTCATCTGCCTCATACTCTGGGAAGGCTGCTTGTGATTCTGTTTGGTGGACTCGGTCTTAAACCTTGGGGTGCTTCTGGCTGATGTCGACTTAGAAACAGTTGCATGAGGACCGGACAATTGGATAGTGCATTCATTGCCTCACACAGGCCTTGCACATTGATTGCCTCGGCGTTGCTTATAGGAGCTTCGGTCAAATCTGGCTCTTCCTGTGATGGCTTACCTTCCATCACGGATGTCGTATCCCGAGACAATGACTCACACATAGATTTAGGTACCTCTTGTTCACTCCTTACTGTGGGCTCTGATTCATTCTCAACATCTTCTAAGATTTTCAATGAATCTAGGTCCAGGCGAGACCACGTATTGATGGGCATTAATGCTCGCAGACTGACTCTCTCTAGGATAGATTTACCTTCCCACGACAGATTATAGCTGCAAATCCCAATTCGCAACACAGTAGTAGGAGCTGATGTAGCACTGCTTGTGTATAAGATACACAGCTTCGCCCAAAAAGTGCCACAAGTTGGCATCCACTTTGAGCCAAAACACAACACACACCACTGATCGTACCAATTTCTCCTTTGCGATCAAGGTATGCTCGGTAATCCACAAAGCGATCTCCTAACCCTCTCCGCTCTAAAGTTGGAACCCGGAAATACACCCTCTGAGTGTTTTAACTTACCGACTGCCAGCCCTGCCAGCTCTTCCCAACTTGAATCAGCATTGTGTTGTGGCGGCTTCCATTTTGGACAGAGATTTGCTCAACCAAGGAGCTATCACCCTTGAGAAACCACCTGCGCCGTGTGTCGGGTTTGCCAGAAAACTTAAAACCACCTAGTTCAGTAGCGATTTCACCCACAATGGTGAATAGTGGTACACCCAACTCGGCCCAACTCAGCCTCTCGCCTCTCAACAACCTCTCCTTCGCCTCACACAAAGACAACTTGCTAGCAATCTCCGAGGACTTTATTCAACCCTCCATCTACACCAATATTCCTGTTCCTATGGTAGATACCACTCCTCTGCAGGTATTGTAACGTATATGGGGGTAGCTCGTAGATTTAGTGCTTAGCCAGCAATACGGAATCTATCGCCGAGGCCCAGGATCTTCAATCGTAATAACACTTGAGATCATTCGTTCATCCATAATCCATTTGCAATCATCACAAGGACTCTGAACACCAAGGTACACAATTAAGCACACATACAACAATTGCGGCTACTGATGCCTTACACTACTCTGCTTGCGAAGAGATTTTAGATGGGATGTTCAACTTGAGTTCATTCACATATGCGTTTAAATTCCTGTTGGAGGATCCTCCATCAGCAAAGGCTGTCCATGCCGCGTCTCCCATAGCTTGCATCCTGCTTCTGATGACCAGTCCTTCATCCTCTCTCATCAGAACCCTCACTGCCCTCTCAATTTCTGCCTTCTCATACAATCCACTCTCTCCCTGTTGCATCTCCATTCCCAGTTTTGCTGTATCCACAAGAAATCTGTAGCACATGAAAGTGTATCATCAAACCAGTCAAAAAGTACTTCAATGCAACACTGGGTTTCATAATTGACAAACGTCTACTCTCTTCACACCGTTAATTCTCCCCTCTGGGAAATAGGAATGTGCATTTATTCTGATGACATGAGTAGTTGCTAAAAGTTTGTTAAATAGCAAACACTCCAGCCAAAGGTTCCTTCCCCAATCATGTCACAACACATCCCACCTACTTAGCCCAGCAGCAAGTGAGCATGACTCAAACCCCCCTTATTTCCCATAGAGAAGAAGACAACCTCTCGAGTAAATCTGGTGCTGATTTCTGCTCACCCAAATTTGAGTTCAAAATAAGCTATCAATAACACTACAGTTTGCTAGTAGGAATATGCTAGTACATAACAAAGGCCAAGATAACCAACCATGCTTTCCATTCGGACCATGTCAACAAAAGGGACACCAACAATTTCAAACCCTTGCCTTCCTTGGGTTGACCAAAATCTTAGGGAGGTCAAGTTTTGCCCCCTTCCTCTTGATCCACACAATGTCGGGGAATTCTGGATTACCTGTTTTCAACATTGAAGGCTACAAGTGGTAGGGGAAGCATTACAACAAACTTTTCTTTCTTTCTTCCATTTTGTCCCATAAGCTCTATGAGCTTTCCGCAGACGTTATAAAGCACCATTTCATTTCATTCATTTTTTTTTTTCCCACTACAAGTTCCCCATCCACAGTTGACCTAATGTGCTATACCCAGCCACCTCTCTCCACTCTCTCTCGGAGGCGTTCAGCCATAGGATCCAAATGTTCTACTTTATCCCACAGGCCCTCTGGCTGTCCCTTGGATGCACTAGATTTCTCTTACTTTCTCTGTCTAGTCAGAGTGGAAGGTGATGTGCATACCTCAGTGTAGGTTACGGAAACAAACCAGAAGATTTGAAGCTTTGGCCAAGAGGCACGTGAATCTAACCTGGCATTCATATGCTGCTCTGCCGCCAGTGGCCACGTGAGCAGTGGGACACCTGCACAGATACTTTCCAGTGTAGAATTCCAGCCACAGTGTGTAAGGAAGCCACCAACGGCTGGGTGGCTAAGAATTTGCTGCTGGGGTGCCCAACCAGAGTAAATTAAACCATGGTCCTTCACACGCTCCTCAAAACCTGGAGTGGAGGCCACTCACTCATGAGCTAACCCATGCCCTACTAAGAAACACTGCTACTGGCCACACAAATCCTGGCTAACTAACTGCCATGCACCAGAATATATGGTACAGTAGACTTTTTAAGTATTATATCCATCGAACCAACGATTTCGCTTCATGGTTGATAGTCGCCCTGTGTCGATGCAGACTAAACTAGTCACCACTGGCATCCTCAAAAGCAGCAGGAACAATTGTCATCCTTCCCCAAGAGGAGCACAGTCAATGTGTATACAATGACCAAGGGATTGTCCCACTCAGTACATCAATGGGAGCATTCCTTCAAATATAACTGGTACTAACATGTGAATGTTCTGTCCCTGTTTGTGACTTATAAGTTTGTCAGATGTAAAATCGTAAGTCGTTGTCCAGGATTACGGCCCATTCTGACCTGGAGGGAGCAATTCAGAGACCGATGGCGGCAACTCTGAAGCCGAGGGGGGAGCTGCATTGGGGGGCCGTAGGATCCACAAGAAAGGTTGCTCGCTAGCCTCAAGCCCCTGTGCCAGCTCAAGGATTTGTGGTCCTGTCAATCCTCCTGGCTCACTTCCAAATGAAATGTACACAACTGAAGAAGGAACCTGTGTGTTTAACCATAGCAAACATGGGTCACTCCGAGTTTCTTCTCCTTGTACAATGTCCAGATCGCACTTTTTGTGGCTTTGGAAGGCTTGCCGTTCTGTCAGAAGCAACGGACCAATGGGCAAAACAGATCGAGCCTGCACATAGCACCTGCAACTCAGAACTAATAAACAAAGCAGCCTGTCCCCCATGCTGGAGCATCCAACATGAGAAGAGCGTGAACCTTTTGTTCCACATGTACCAAGCAATGTGACCACCGAACATTATGACATGTTTTTGTTCTTAACCAACACAATATGGTGTTGCTCTCGAACTTCTTGGAAGTGGTGATTTTCAGTCATCTCTAGGCAGTCCTAACAATGTCAACTCAAGATTACTGAGAGGGTATCAAATTATTCCTGGCAATCTCTTTTTGAGAGACACCCCTGCATCTGAGAGCCTGCTGCCCGGCAGATCGACACCTTCACTAGTAGTTGGTCTAGTGTATCCAGGGAGTTTGGGAATACTTGATGCCTCTGAAACAGGCCACCAAGCACCTCAACCATAAATCAATCCAGCTCGCAAGGGCGGCTTCAAATGCACTCATGATCAGCATTTGTGATTAAGGGGAGGGTTATATCAGTGCCCTCATTTTAACAGTTTTTTTTTTTTTTAAAGAGATGATCTTGGGACCAAAATGTAATTTTTGTAGGTGATGCCACGGCGCATTGCAGCTAAACCTGATTGGCCAATGTGGCAATGTTTGGCCACCCAAAAACTAGTTTTCTCAGGATGAACCCACGATCCAATTCTCCCCCCATATCCACAGGTGAACAAAATTATTTTGTGAATGCAATCACAATCATGTGCATGCAACAAACTTGACAAGCCAAAAACTACACCAAAAGTCAAAAACTACAACCAAGGAAAGTGTCTGACCTTCACACTCGGTGTGCCAATGACTTGGGTCTGCAGGGCATCAAACACCCTACCTTGGAGCTCATGAAAAGTGTTGATTAGCAACACTGAAACCTGTGTGAGAGGTAAGAAATGGCGAAGAAAATAGATGAACAAGGGGTCATCCTTCCCTGCATCCAAACCCCTCGGAACATCCGATGGGCTCAGTGGTGGCAGGCCAGGAATGCAAATGGGCGTGGACTGATTGCTGGGAGGCAATAGGCCTTCATCTACGAGCCTTCTGAGCTGCCATCACATTCGCACTTATGTCATTTATTGAAAAGGAAAACGCTATATTCTGCATGATAAACATCAATATATACTCATACACTGCCCCTGACAAGCCTGTCTAAAGAGTTCCTTATAGCTACGGATGATGCCATGTTTACAATACTATGGCATGCCGACAGTACTCGGCAGAATTCCTCCCTCTCTCAAGATCTCTCTCTTTGCACCGTAAGCTGTTTGCTCTACCCGGGGACAATACGAGAGCTTTGTTGGTCTGTTTCTTCTCTCTCCCTCCTCGTTAGCAATTCCCTTCGCAAGAAAATGTCAAGTTTCTAGAAATTTGACTAGGATTTGCCCCTGTCCCGCTAAGTTTCGTTCTCCATTTCGAATTTCAGGTTGCTAGTATCCGGTCATACTCAGAACAGTGTGAAAACATGGTAAGACCTGTTTCAGTGCCCGCGTTGCTATGGACGAGTAAAGCACCATTACTTCATCATGTTAAGGTTTCATTCCTTTTGGCACCACGTCTGTCAAGTTTTCGTTCAGCTCTCGAGAGCAGATGTCTACTCCCCCTTTGGAAAATCTAGATCGAGATTGTTAGATTTTAAGAGAGCTAGAGGCGAATGCACACCTGGAACGCAAAGGATAGAAATGCGGCTCCCGTGGTAAATAGGACATGACTTTCGATGTCGAGCTTTTCCGCTACCTTTGAAGTCCAACCCAAAACGAACATATCTGACAGAATGCAGCAAGGCTTGCCACCTGGTGGTACTGATCGCTGATTTATCTTGCAGCTCGCTGTGGTGGTTTCCATCATATTCACTAACAGAGCCTCCAGGAGCCTTGCCAGTGTTGCTTCCTCCACCTTCTTTTCTTCCAAAGAATTCCAAGCGGCGGCCCTTGTTATGCCGTCTTGCAGGCTCACAAATCGCAGGTCTGGGCCGTCATATGTGGAGTCTGCAGTTCCATGGTTTTCCTGAATCAGTTTTGCAATATGACTGTCAGTGCTCACGAAGGTGGTGGTAATTCCGGATTTGCACAGCAGCTTGGCATACTGTACGCAGGGAATAGAGTGTCCAGAGGTGGGGCTAGGGACTATGACTACATGTGGGCGGGACTTGTCATACGGAGCCGACGTATTGGCCATTAGTGTTAGTGTGAGGATTCAGGGTGTGCGTCCTCAAACAGTACGCCTTCTAAGCAAATTCAATATAGAAACAGTGACTGCTGACTATCATTCGGGGCCTAATTTTGAGGGGCGGAGCCCAGGTAGAGAGAGAAGACGATGTTAACAACGTCCAATGACATGAGGAGACGATAGACTCAACCTCACACTCAGACTCCAGGCTTCGAACCTCCAGCCTGCTTTTTGACAAAATTGAACCAAGACTTTGCGAAAAGGCGACAAGCTAGTTTGAAGTCGTAAGTATGTTGAAAGAAGTTCAGCTTGAAGCTTGGTGTCGCTTGAAGACAAGTAGTAATTTCACGGAACTTTTAAGAAGGGCTTGATGCAAAACCAAGTGTGTTGTGACCCGTATTCCTTAAATCACAAGTCAGAACTGACATCGGCCTGTTTCTATCACAGAATTAAGACTCGAAAGAGTGAAGCCCACACCAACCCTTCTTCATCTTACATATCAGCGGCAGTCACAAAGTCGTTTCTTTCTTTCTTATGAAAATTCCCAATCAGAATTGACGAGCCCGTATAGTGAAAGGCACCATTTTGCGTTCTGCTCTCTTGAGGAATGGGACTTCCCCTCCCAATGGTCGTGCCATGTATGCTAACTGCAGGTAATAGAGCTGACTACCTTTGTGGATTGCAATCAAGTCTCCGTGGAGATTTCCGTAATGTCGCGAAAGTAGGTTGTAGATCATATGGTTCAATGACTTTTCTGGTTTATCTCAAGCACACAGGAAAGAGGTATAATCAGACTGCAAACACTCACTTAGGTCACATTTTGGAAGGTGTTTTAATACTGGTGGGTGGGTCTGCACCATACTGTAACCAGGCACCATTAACCGTCGCATTACCGTACAGGGCATTTTGTTCCAAAAGAATTGAACTGCGTCTTTCAGGGTTTTGAAATTTTATCCACCGGGATCTCAAATTTTCACGGAACAACCAACAGACGATGACGAGACAGAGTCAAGGAGTGTTATTTGAGGAATGATACTGCTCGTGCAGCCATTTATTTCAGGCAGTTGTCTGTGGCAGTGACACTGTAGTGAAAGGAGAGAGATTTATGACATGAGTCTTGATGGGCTGGATGTAGAGGGCTGGGGACTTGTGGAACATGTGCAGTGCAGGTAATAGGCAAGATGGTGCCTGATCAATGGGGTCCTCTAGAAAAAGTGCTATTGAATTTTCCCCCTCATAAAGCACCTGGAAATGAGCGCCTCCGCCTTGCCTGCCAGGTGATTGTGACAACACTTTCTGATCTGTCCATGTTTGAACTTGTTCTATGCATCCCAAATTGTTTTGTAAATTCCACATCTCTTGATATCAGGTGGGGTGAATGTCATACCCATGGATGCTAGAATCTCCACATCTGGCCTCCACTGATCATATGTTGAGAATTGATTTGTAGTGTGTCTCGCAGTTTGGGTATTATCAGCTGAATACCGATGGGCTGCTGCATACTGTCTGTTACTGGCGTTTTCTTCAGACTCATGTTTTATAAGCAAGAGTCTTGCAAATGAGACTTCGTTGTGAGAGACCTCTGGCAGTTCCATACTCAGATTGTTACTCTACCAGGAGGAGGAGGAGGAGGTTCGTTGGCTGGTACAGCTATGCCGTCTGTCAAATGGGAAAGCATTGACTTGTCCATACGTATTTTAAAGAAGTCGGAGCAATTGATTCTGTTGGGTGGGGGTGGGTGTAGGTGCGGGTGGATGGCGATTTGACAGTGGTGAAGTACAACAAAATGTGGGGTCAGGTATTGATATCTTGTAAAATCTCTGTTTCTTAGGTTCATAGACCTGCCTGAGACTTATGGTTCTGCTGTAAAGGGAGTTCCCTCCCAAGTATGGGATCATCCATACAGTTCAGAGTCCTTAACATACGGCATCTTCTGCCAGTGTACTGCTTGTGAGATTGGAGTCCAGAGTACCCTGCACTGTGATTTTCAAAAGCGATAAAGGTAAGGTGAGATAGTGTGCTGGTTGGGTCAAATGTTAAAAACAAGGTAAAGCTTGTTGGTCCTGTACCCTAGAAGCAAGAATAGTTGTCAAAAGTGCCAGCCATGGGGTTCTACATCTCAAGATCAGAAAAATTAGAGAGCTCAAGTGGAGGAGAGTCAGGTCAAAATTGATGTCCAGAGAGCAAGTGTGTGTCAAAGTGAAGGCTGAATTCCAGCTCAAGTCTTTCTGAGCTGCTTCATAGGCTTTGGTGGACAAGTTGCACCGAGGGAGGGCCCTCTCTACTACGCACTGGGCAGAAGAGTATGTCACCTCCGTCTGGACGATAAGTTAACCCAGCTGTGAAAAGGGGGATCCACACCTGAGAGCCACAAGTGAATACATGTTGAGGGCTGCAGTGATCGTGCTGGCAGAACAATGCCAACTCCAGCCATTATATTGGACCCCTGAGTTTAGTCATTTGCTGCAAACACTATGACACGGTCAGACTGTCAAAACCAGAATGTACTATGGGTGTGCCACAAGGCAATGGAGCGCAGTGTCATGAGTACATCACCTCTCTATGCTAGGTCTAGTGTACATTATCGCTCCTCCTATGTCTCTGCCAGGACAACTCTAATTCAATTCATAAACTCTATGTCCAAATTTTGAATATGAATGTAGACAAGTACTTTGTAAAATCCTTCATTTGCATGTGCATCTTATGTGCAGGGTGATGTGCCTCTGGGACCAGCCTCTGAAGATGAATTCAAGTTGCCATTGGGAAATCTTGAGTATGTGTTTGATCCAATTAAGGATCTAAAACAGAGCAGCACCAAGGTTGACCCACATACGTGAGTGGCAGGCGAATAACACTAGGAATAGTGTATTGCAGGCACGTGCAAAGTGACTCTGATTAATTGTTAATTGATAATAATACTATTGACTATTATTACTTCTGTGACCGGATTTATTCGCACTGAAGAATATGCCAATAAATGAACATATCCATTTATTCATCAAATTTTTCCTGAACCCTGAAACTGAAGATCCGCTACAACAGTCTGGTACAAGGCTTGTGATGAATTTGTGGGTGTGGATTTCAAACCAGCAGAGCAGAGAGGGATCAAATGTAGCAGATTGGGTGAAGTGTAGTGGATTTTCATAGAGTAGATGGGGTGGCTTCAAGCATCGGATGGGGAGGATCAACCTGGCGTATGTGGTGGTGCTGCTAGTGTTCCTCTGTCTGCTCTTTCCGATGGGTGGGTTATTTCCTGGATTTGTTGGTCCGTTACAGTGTCTATTGTGTCGGCTATTTTTGACGTTGACATGGTTGTTTGTATGTATGGTGCAGAGAGAGAGAGAGAGAGAGAGAGAGGGGGGGCAGATGAAAGTATATATCGGTGGGTTTTTTAGGAGAATTAAACCCTAAGAGTGCGACTTTAAAATTAATCAAACTAATCTATAGAACTGTGGCTTTCTCTCTCAGACCGAGGTTGATGCTACACCACTTTGCTGGGAGGTTAAGTGCAAAGTGCGATATAATAATATGTTATATTCCTCTGCTTCACCTCTACCTGGAAGGGACCCCCTCACAATCGGTTATTTTTTTAGCAGCAACACCTAGTGAAGACGAAATGCCTAGTCCATTGATGTTTGATTCAGGTGCAGCTATGCTGATTGAGGAATTCCAATAGGAGATGGCCTTTCACTTCCTGCTCACAATTGTTTTGTTCCTGTCATAAAACCAGAGAACCTCACATCAGAACGTATAGGCTTACAAATACATACAGATCCATCTCCACTTTTTCAGTGCTCAAAGACTGGCACAGGCATCAGAATACACATGAGGTTCATCTACCAGGCGTCACCCATTCACAATCTCCAAAGCCTCCCTGCCACACCCAGTACATAAACAGAGTACATATAAGTTCCTTGCTTTGCATCCTCAATGCACCCACATTGGGCATACATGTCCACTAGGGCAGAGTTCAGAATGATATTTGGTACAATTCCAGCTTTGACAATGTCACCATAGACCTCTTTTGACCTTTTCCAAGGCTGCGAGGCTTGCACAAACATTGCAGTCACACAAAAACATGATGTGGTTGGGCTTCACCCCTTCCCCCATAATTTGATCAAAGGTCTCCAAATCCACCATCCCACGTCCCTGCTGTGCATACCCTGCGATGCTTGTGAGTGTGCACCTGCTTTCCAGCTTCCAGACCTTTCTTGGCGTGAATCCACATCAGAGTTTGTTGGCACTAGGAAAGGGTTGAGACTGAGCTGCTCAACTACTCCCTGGTCTTACTGGGTTTACACATTGTGCCAAGCACAACATCTGGTGCCAAGGCCTCCATCCAGTGCCCCTGCTGTGCAAGCATCGAGTCCCACGACACCACATCTCGTTCAGCCATACTGTTCCCTTCATACATGTCCACGAGGGTATTGTTCAGAATGACATGTGTGGACCTCTTTGCCCTTCTCCAGAGCTGCCAGGCTTGCACACGCATTGCAAACTATCAAAGGTTCACTCAACCAGTAACTTGCAGAAATCAACATGAAAATTTAAGGATGATTTCGATAAGAGAGGAAAACATGGTGAAATGTTTTGAAGGCACTTCATCTGCCCATACAATCTTCTCAGCTCAGCATGGATATCCTTAATGCTGGGATGCAACCTGTCATCTACAGCGAAGGTGTGCACCCTGTTGCAAATCTCAATGCAGCAGCGACTTGGCTCCTTTCTAACCCCTCTGACCTTCATCATTCTTCTCACCAACTCCTGCTTTTGCGATGCAACCATGCACCCCTTCGCTCATTTCCAAGGTTGCCAGGCTTGCAAACACACAGACGTGATGTGGTCGGGCTTCACCCCTTCTCCCATTATTTGCTCATAGGTCTCCAAACCCCTGCTGTGCATAACCTGCAAGCATCGCGTTCCACGACACCACAATTCAACACTGCCTTCGCATCCTCGATGCTCCCACATTTGGCATACATGTCCACGAGGGCATTGTTCAGAATAACATTGGGTACAATTCCAGCTTTGACAATGTCACCATGGACCTCTTTCCCCTTTTCCAAGGCTCCCAAGCTTGCACACGCATTGCAAACACAAACAAAGGTGATGTGGTTGGGCTTCACCCTTCGCAGAGTACACATAAGTTCCTTGCTTTGCATCCTCAATGCACCCACATTTGGCATACATGTCCACCAAGGCA
This sequence comes from Takakia lepidozioides, assembly GCA_030704615.1. Lineage (NCBI taxonomy): Eukaryota > Viridiplantae > Streptophyta > Takakiopsida > Takakiales > Takakiaceae > Takakia > Takakia lepidozioides. Next base: position 41,361,667 of record CM060731.1, read on the forward strand.
GAGTTCAGAATTCAGAATGACATCTGGTACACACCATGGACCTCTTTACCCTTTTCCAGGGTTGTCAGGCTTTGCACAAGCATTGCATTCACAAACAAACGTGATGTGGTTGGGCTTCACCCCTTCCCCCATCAATTGATCATAGGTTTCCAAAGCCACCAACCCACGTCCCTGCTGTGCATACCTTTTATACAAAAATTGTCGATAAATTTGAATTGTTAAATAATCCATATGAATTATTTAGAGATTTTTTATCAAACAAATTAAAATAAAAGATATATTCAAATGTGATTCAGACCAGTTTGTGAAAGTCTTCTTGGGGCTGGAACCCAAAGAGTGCATGGAGAAGGGTAATATAACAAAGACTAAAATATTCCCTCGGAAATTTTGGGGGCTCTTGTGCTGAATGTACAGTTTTGCAATACTTATAGTTGGTTTTAAAATGTCTGTTGACTCCAATTGGTCCCAAGCTATTCCACAAAGGACAGAAGTCAGCTCATTAATCCATGGTAGAGCTTCAAATTCACAAAGGCCTTGCACACAGTTCAACGTCAAAGAAACCCACAGCAATACAGCACTGGACCACTGGGATAGAAGGGGCCGTAATCCAATGTTCAGCCCGCAAGGCAAACAATGTGAAAAGCAAGTCAACTCACTCTATACATGTAGAATTGATACTACATGACGCCTATCAATCTTATCATATTGTATAGAATCCAATTCAACTGAGAAACTTAATTGAGTATATCTTACAGTTTGGCTGCATCAGAAGCAAGGGAATCAAAGTGCAAGATGGAATGCCTGAGCAATTCATCGGCTGTGGGCTTCATTTTGGACATGGGGTGCATCAGCCCCTGCAACAATGAGTTGAACGAATCAATGACTTCAACTCACCCCTGAGAAGATTCTGAAACGACAAAGAGAAACTAGGGAGGAGTGTCAATTTTCCATGCCTGGAAGTACTTGGGCCCCAAAGATGGCAGCGGCGAGTCCCCCACCACTTCATACATGGAAGCCCTCAGTGCGAACATGTCCACCTTTTGAAGCTGCCTGTGGTGGTCATTCAAAATCTCCAAGGGCATATAGCCTCCTCAATGCCTAAACTCCCATCAACGTGTGTGGCACGGCCAAAGTCACCCAACTTGTATACACAATTGAGACCATACATGTTGTCTGGCTTTAGGTCCAGGTGCACTAGGCCCTTTGAATGGATGAGAGTAAGAACCTGCAATATCTGGCAATGTTTAAACCCAAGTTAAACACATCAAATGAAGGGCTCACTCTTTGTCATCCAAACCAATTGACATCTTTAAATACGCAGGACTTACCTTCAATGCAGCTCGGTCATACTTTTCAAGGGAGCCTACTCTTCCTCAAAGTACCCTACACATGAACTGCCCGCCAGGCCACCTAAGAATTAGTATTGGATCCACATGTGATGATTGAGGATGAGAAGATAACTTGATGCCGATCACAGGAAGCTCAGAAATGTGCCTCAAACAGGTCTGCAGAGGGAGTCGATGTACTACTAGCCCATTCACTGCAAAGACTTGGCCACTGCTGGAGCATCAACCTCCACCTCAAACTATCCTCAAATTGTCCAGAAGGATACCTTGTCTCTCCCTCTCTCTCTGGATGCTATAATGTTACTTTCTTTCTCTCGAGCAGCACGGCTAGTAGGGCAACCACGGCTGGAAGAAGACATCATTGGTCAGATCCTAGGCTAGCCTGTGCATTCCAATATCCAGTGTTTTTTGTGTTTCTCCTCTATACAGCTGTCGTGTCCTTTGAAGAAGTGGCTACGCTCAGTTATGAAAGACCAACATTTGGCCATGGAGGAATAGCATCTGCTGCATATTCCTTTGTAGCTTGTACTAACATTTTTTGGATGGAGAATAGAATAAAGTAGATACTAAACATTCAGGGTTTGTTTTGTTGCATTGCAAGGTAAGAACTTGTAACTGTTAATGTTTGAACAACTGAACTCGTTGATAGACGTTTTCAATCATGTTTACAAGCTCTCTTTCTGTCTGTCAATGTTCAATGAAGTTCAAGTCTTAATTCTGCCTTGATCTAAGGCTTCTAACTAAGATTGTTGAAAAACAAGGCATGGATCACATATTGTACAGGAGGCCCAGACACTGCTTGCCATAGTTGAGACAAATGAAATAGGTGGAAGTGACAATGTCCACATTGTAAAAGAGCAGAAAGGGATGGAATTCAGAATGGCCATGGGGCTCCCCTGTTTGTGAGAGATCATCTGCAACTAAGAGAGTGTTGCAGAGATGACCTTGTGGTAGGAGGTGGAGCTGAAGGGGATGGAACTGTAGCTGGGAGCTACAGCAAACAGGAGACGAGAAGGATGAACTGGCAGGCCTCCCTACTGGTGAACAACAGATCACACATAGCAAATTGATGCTTGTGTGAAGAGCTAACTGGAAAGCCTGGACAAATTGTTTATATCAAGTAAGTCCCACTACCGGAGTGAGCCCCTCACAAAGGTATTGTTTGTTCCCTTTTGTTCCGTCCAAACTGAGCGCGGGGTCTATGGCCAGAAGGCTAAGGGCAAATGTCTTACGAGTACATTCTTAATGACTGGAAAGTGGATGCAAGACTTTCGTTTCAGGACTTCAGCATTCATAGGTTGATTGTCTGAGTTCAAGTTTAGGACTGTCTGTCTCGTTCTCTTTTATTCCCTCACCATCTGAATGGAGAAGCTTTATTGATTCATGTTGTCTACATACATACTCACAAGAGTATTGTCCTCTGAATATTGTCGTATGTGCTGAGCCATATAGTTGTGTGGCTGCAGCGCGCTTCTCAATTCATGACTACATACTTTCCAGATTTTGTGGACCGTAGTCTACGATTGCAAAGATACTGGGCACGTCTGCAAACCCAGTTACAGAAGGATATTGTGGCTGCTCGTGGGATCTGGGAAAACTTGATCAAGACACAGTAGTAAGTAGTTTAATCCAGCAGCTTTGAACTTATCCTTTATGAAAGTATAAACCTACTACTGCAATATATCAATATTCTTGGCTGAAATGACGTGTATATGCCCGGGACTGAAGTCTACTAGTTGATGCACGTACACTTGGAATCGCCTGAGAGCTGTGAGCTTGGAACCGATAAATAACCAATCTCCTTACTTTATTTATCAATCCACAAGCCATTAGCCTTGCCAAGTATATCATTGGTTATCTCAATCCATGTGGTCAATCTAAGCACCACCCACATGGGATGAAGTACTTATAAATCAACCACCATCCATCTTTAGCACCGCTAAATTAATATCATGGTCAGCTATATCCAACATGCGAAGATTGAGGTACCTAATAAAGGCTCTCATTGTTTGACTTGAATGCAGGCACGTGTGGTTGTGGCGGGGCCCGCGGGTGGCACAGGGTCACGCAGGGTCTGGTGACCCCTACCCGGCGGGGTCAGTATGCTCGGGCGAGCCGCCCCCGGCCCGCACAGGGGAAGCGAGTCTGGTGACCCCTACCCGGCGGGGTCAGTATGCTCGGGTGAGCCGCCCCCGGCCCGCACAGGGGAAGCGAGAACGGGAGTGAGTTTGTTGGGCCCACAAACACCTGAATATATGTAGATATATAATTAATTATTTCAAGGGTTTGCAGATAGCAGCGGCTAGTGTGATGGTAAGGAGCATCTTGTGATGAATGTGAGGATAACTGTTCAAATCTTGGCAGGTAATGTGTATTAATAATAAATATATATTTTGTTTGAGGAGGGTCCGAAGGTTGGAGTTAGGCGCCAGTTGGAATCTGTCGCTAGTCAGTCCGCTCGTCAATCGCCAGTCTGCTGGTGAGTCCGCTCTCCAGTCTGCCAGACAGAGTCAGTCCGCTCGCCAATCGCCAGTCCGCCAGTCAGTCCACTCGCCACTCACCAGTCCGCTCACCACTCGCCACTCGCCAGGCAGTCTGCTCGCCAATCCACTGGTCTGTCCGCTCGCTAGTTGAAGTCAGTCTGTTGGGGGTTCATCCAGTCCGCTAGAAGGTCCGCCGCCGTTAAAGAACTAGGACTTAGAAAAAATTCAGAATCTAGACCCGGTGAAAGGGGGGTGGGTTCATGAGCTCACCCCTGGCCGTACTGGCGGGGCCCATAGTTGCATTCAAGACCCAATTATTAAAAAATGAGAGCCCCTAATAAATTGTTGAATGTAAGAGAAAGTTGACAACTTTAGTTCTTGTACTAAGTTGTGTTGTTATCATCTATCATCTACGGTTTCAAACCGTTTGTACAGGAGATCAACTCGTGAACTTGGTTGAACTCAAGAGTTGCACTAAGCTCCGTGAACAATGGTTCTTTGTTTTCTCTTTAGTGTGCTTGTAGGTCCTGTTGCGATCAAGAGAGTTATAGTGGACTAGGTGAATAGAGGCTCTTCCTTTTCTCTCCGTGTGCTTGTCGTTCGTGTTGCAATCCAGATGGCGTTATATCAATCTCCCTCCAAGAAGGCCAAAATAAATTTGATTCTGTCTATCGATGAGATTTCTACTATGAGGGCGACCGGTGGTTGCTTCGAGGGATTTGTAATGTCTCGTTATGGGACTTACGATTCCGGAAGTGCCATTGTGAATTATTTGCACTGTGATCTAGGTTTACTGGTTGCCACTGCTATTATAAAGAAGTTAAGAATTTCCTCAATATTTGATGTGGAAGTTTCAATCTTGATGACATGAGGTGAGTCTCCTCTTTTGAACTTTGATTTCTTGCCAAACAGAAAATTGGAAATCTTTGACATACTTTCCAAGACAAGGAATTTTTGAGTGCAAAGAGGCAACTTGCGCATGCTCTTTGCACGTCACCATGATTGTGTTGAAACCTGCGTTATCCGTGAGATCACAGTGCAAATAATTCACAGCGGCACTTCTGGAATCGTAAGTCCCGTAACAAGACATTATAAATCCCTCGAAGCAACCACCAGTCGCCCTCGCAGTAGAAATCTCATCGATAGACGGAATCAAATTTACTTTGGCCTTTTTGGAGGGAGATTGACATAACGTCATCTTGATCGCAACAGGAACGACAAATGTCACACGAAGAGAAAACGAAGAGCCTCTATTCACCTAGTCCACTGCAATTCTCTTGATCGCAATAGGAACTATAAGCACGCTAAAGAGAAAACAAAGAACATCTGTTCACCAAGCTCACTACAACTCTTGAGCTCACCGAGTTCAACCAAGTTCAGGAGTTCATCTCCACAGACGGTTTGAAAGCGTAGATGATAGATGATAACAGCACTACTTGGTAGAAGAACTAAGAAGTTGTCAACTTTCTTTCATATGTCCTCTATCTTCACATGTTGGATATGATGGACCATGATATTAATTTAGCAGTGCTAAAGATGGATGGTGGTTGATTTATAAGTACTTCATCCGAGGTCGGTGGTGCTTAGATTGACCATGGATTGAGATAACCAATGATATGGCAAGGCTAATGATGGCTTGTGGATTGATAAATCCAGTTAATTGGTAAAACACTGTTTAAAGTAACCAAGATGATATATTCAACAAGGATACAGTATTGGTATCAATATATGAAAGAAGCCGGTTCGTTTGTTTTGTTTTGTAGCGTTGAGATGTCCCAAACCGTTGGAGGGGGTGCACGGGTTTGGTATCAGGATTTTTGGACCTGCGAGATTGGAATTCCAAGTACTTTTGGTCGCTGGAAATTCCCCAAAAATAGCAAAAATGGCAAAATGGGCATTCCAGGACAATGGTTGGAGCCTCGACGGAGAGATAGTAAGGAAAAGGTCTCCGGTTCAAATCTGGCTGTAGGCAGGTGAGAGAGGTGATGGAGCTGGAGGCAAGACAGAAGGAGGAGGCGATAGAGGTGGAGGCAAGAGAGAAAGTAGGTGAGAGAAACAATGAGATATGGTTAAAGCAAATTTCAAGTACTTTTGGTCGCTGCACAATGATTGGAATCTCCAAAGGAGAGATATCAAGGGAAAGGTCTCCGGTTCAAATGTGGTCGTATGCTCAGTGGAAAAAAAAATGATTAGATATGGCTTGCTTCATATATTGATGCACTTGGACTTTAGATATATCTCTCCTTCCATCAATATCAACTAGGGTAGCCTGTGCCGTTGGCCCAAGTGTCCAATGTCATTAACCCTCTTTAACCCTTTGATATCTGTGGGTGGATATTTATGGGCCACGATGTATAAAGCGGAGATTTGAACCCCCAACCTCCGAAACTCTAAAATGAACGACCTATTTCAAATCCAAAAACATTTTAGCTTGGATTGAACCCACAACCTCCTGAACTCTAAAATGAACTACCTATTTCAAATCCAAAAACATTTTAGCTTTGGATGGAACCCTCAACCTCATGAACAATAAAATGAACTACCTATTTCAAATCCAAAAAACATTTTAGCTTTGGATGGAACCCACAACCTCTTATCTTAAGGTCCAAGCTAGTTTCAGCCTTAAGGTACTTGTAGACCCAAGTGAATCCAAAAGACCTTGCCTTAAGAGTATCTCCACGGTGCCACGGCACTTGCACCCACTGCAATCTACCGGTGTAGGGGCCCAAAAAAGTGCTCCACCCATGCCTCGCCTCGGGCTGGCAGAGTTGCTGCCTGCCCGCCTTAATCCTGCCTAGTGCCCGACACTTTTTCCATTTATACCTGGACCCCGCCAACCACGCTACATTAAACTTGTGAGTTATTTGGGAGTTAATGCGATATGATGTCCTCGATCATCGCGCCCAAATTATGATGGAGCGGCGGGCCTGCCCAGGGGCTATGTCTGCCGTGTCTGGTACCGTCCCAACCGTGGAGTGTCAGCCAACCAATCCTTGTATAAATTACCGTCGCCCCTGTAACCAGGGGCATATAGCGTTTGATGTACCGTGCTCACCGTGGAGATGCTCTAAAGTATGGCCCAATAAAGTGTCGTATATCAAAAGTATCACTCTAGTCCATACCTACGGTTACAAGATACGAGACAGATGCTACGCTGAGGTCTCCACACTCTTGTTCACTCCTTGTTTTGTTTTGTTGATCAGAGGAGGCTACAATTCCGAGCCAAGCAGAAGCAGAAGCAAGGCATGGCCCAAGTCAAGGGGCCAGTGCGGGTGCCTATGGCACTACATGCTGCGAATCGGGAGAAACTGCGAGGCAAATTGAGTGCACAGTTGAAAGCTACGGGACGGCCTGTAGCCGGCATTGTCGTGTTGCAGGTTTCTCTCACTTTAGCTGAGCCTGTCTTCTCCATGGTATCTTTAGGGTTCCATGCCTGTGATTCTCATATTCACACCAGTGTGTGAAGGACATGTCTCAATTTGCATTGAAACAAGTGTTGAACTACATGAATGTGGGGCTACTCACAGTAAGATGTAGTAAGCACTCTGGTAATTACAAGACCTATATGAATTCCGCCAAATGTCTTAAGTTGAGGCGAAATTGAAAACTGAGGCATTTGTTGGTTCGTAGAATGTGTCCGAGTCGCCGCAAAAAATGAGCAAATTGAGTGCCAGCCTCCAATCTATACTGAATTCCGTGATGCAGCTGAGTCGGATGCCCTTGCAGCCGATTGGGGTCTCCTGCTGTTTCCGAAACGGGTGGTTGGATCTGATTTGCAACTAATATGCACAGATTCTAGAGAAGTTTAACAAGGTCACCCGAATTCAAGCCTCCAGATATAGAGTAGCTGTGAATTTTTTTTGGGCACAGCAGATGTTGGAGTAATTTGTCTTTGAGAGGGACTACAGCACGAATGCGCGTCTGGGGTAGATGTCAGGATGCAAATTCGTTTCAAGATGTCGAGACCCACCTTTAAATGGGGTCTTTCTATTGGAGGGGGTTGGCTTTTTAATGTCAATTCAGGTTTCAATCAAGCAGGTTTAGCAGCTTTGTCAAAGGAGCACTGTAACCTACAGCAGTCCGCAACCAGATAGGTAGACAGAACTAGCTGCAAGCAAAGTTGTGGAAGCCTCTCACTACAAGTTACATTCAAGTGTGCTGAAAGACCAGTTAAAAGCCTGAAGTAGTTTGTGAGACATTCTACTTTGCAGCAGCATCTTCGCTCACATGATGAAGGTGTGCAAGGTTTACGTTGATGTTGGACTGGTGAAGTGTTCCTTGAGGGTTGCACACTGACCAGTTGAGATGCAGCCAACTCCCCACTGGTATTAGGCATTGCCTAGGCTTCACAGGAGCAGCTGTATTACTGGGAGGGATGGTATTACACCATCTGAGTATTGATGGGGAGCTCAAGCTACTTCCATAATGGAGAGCCATTGTGTCTCCTCCCGAATGTCCAGGTAGTGTCAAGATCATGTTCACAAGTATCTCTCTTGCATGCAGGGAGGTGAGGAACAACCACGATACTGTACGGATCATGTTCCTCTTTTCAGGTCTGGCACTCCATCTTTTCACAGTTGAGAAGACGTGCTGCACTTAAGTAGTACAATGCCATAATTCCAGTTATCATTTTGGTTCAAGGAAAGGGGATGTTTGTCTAAGAGGTCGCTCGTGTGTATTAAAATTGGTGATGGGGTTTGATAAGCTTGGCCAGGTAGCTGGCTATCACTAAGGACCACTAGTGATGAATCAGAACAGTTCTGATCTTGTGAAATTGACCCCCTTGCCATGCACCCCCACGTCAATTTTCTGGACCAGAATGTGAAAATTTGAAATTCCAGTTTCTAGTGAGAAACGGTACAAATACGAGAACCAAGTTGCCAATTTTTAAAGTTGCATAGGACCCAACCATTAAGAGGCTTGGCACCTGCTGATGTGTCTAAGCTGCAGGTATGTCTTCACAAGGGGACCCAGCTCGGAGCCACAGGTAGAAGAGTGTAACTAAAAGATCAAAGAACTGTATGTGTCTAAACAAATGCTACATGGGCCATGCTTCAAAGTTTGAGTTACCACCTCTATGCAAAACTCTTTTAGAAGGCCAGAGCTAAGTTGATTATAAGGTATTATGTTTTCATATTGGAGAATGAATGACCTAGTTGTGCGGGCTTGCTAGGCAGGAGAGCTATTTTGCATACTTGTTCGGCGTGAAGGAGCCAGGATTCTATGGTGCTCTGGTATGCGACCACACTCTTTGTTAAAATTAGAGCTATATTTGCAGGGTTTTTGGGTTGGGGCAGTGTGTGATTCACCGTTCTCTATATTGCCAGGATCCCAGTCACACAAAATTCACCCATTTTGTGGCAGCAGTTCGATAGTAGTGCATCGATGTACCATCCATCAAACACCAACAGTGGCTCTGTGTAAACAGTGTGCTGCTTATGAAGGAACATACGGGCTTTTTTCTGGTGTCATATTTCCATCCATCAAGATTCTAATATGGGTGTAGTCTTACCAATTTTACGATAACCTAACAACAAAATTTACGGCACGTTCATGAGTACTGGCATGTTATCGTTGACAGTTGGGTAGAAGGTAGGTATGCCTGAAATCTGACTTTGTGACTTGGTGATGATTCACTGACAAGGATGTATCTACCGGGAGGGCATTTCTGTTCATCCCACGGCTTAATCCGGAGTATGCAGTGTGGTTGGGTAAAATAGAGCCACCTTCCTATTTTCAGGTAAGATAACATCCTATGAGAGACTCCAGGAGTGAGATCTGGGATGTGGAAGGACTTTTGTGGAGTTTCCGAAGGCCTTTACTTTGTTTTGGTTGTCTTAAGTACCAATACATTCTGTGCTTTTAGTTGTGTCAGGGGTTGCATTTGAGTTGAAAGAGAATCCTAGCGCTAGTCTGTCACTTGTAGACACGTGAATTCCCCCCAGCCAGACCCCAAACATCGATGCTGTGGCACAGTTTATGTATTAAGTTTTCCAGTTAACCGCACAATGTCCCAGTGATTTCCACAGAGAATGGTACATAGAAAAGAATCACTTCTATTTGCCAATGTCTCCTAAGAGACCAAGTACAAATAGTCATGATTGGATGCCTTTGTGGTATATGTGTCTCTGACCACCTACTTACATTGGGTAATGGGCCATTGCAGAAAATGTATGAAGTTGATTCCGTGCACTATGTGGATGAGCTAGTTGATGTCTTGAAAGGAGTGAAGCAAGGAGAAGGAGATTTGACGCTATATCTCCTTTATGGTGTCAACACAGACAGTGGCAACTACTGCAAACCTGCCTCTTTCAAGGCTAGCCCTAAATAACTTACTCTCTGGATCTTTCAAAAAGGCTTATGACACAGTGTGGAGAGATGGCCTATGGTTCCGCCTCTGGTCTTGTGGGATCAAGGGAAAGATGTGGAGAGTTGTCCACAACTTGTATGCTCACACCAAAAGCTGTGTCACTGTTAACGGACAGAAGTCCAACTTCTTTGACATAGACCAAGGTGTATCTCAAGGATGTACTCTCCCCTCTGCTCTTCAATGTTTTCATCAATCAACTCCTCGAGGATGTGGAGAGTGAGGAATTTGGGTTAAGGGTGGGTGATACCACCATACCAGCCCTTATGTTTGCGGATGACTTCGCAGGCATAGGGGAGACTCCAACCAATCTCCACGAGTTGATTGATTGCGCGAAGAGATACTTTGATCTTTGGGGGCTAGAGGCTAATGTCAGCAAATGTGCAGTGGTAGCATTCAACGACAGAGGAGAGGGAGGAAGTGATCTTAAGTGGCAGTGGGGTAGCCAAGAGATCCCGGTCCTCCCTTCCTACACTTACCTGGGCGTTGAGTTTTCCTCCAATTGTAATTGGGATGCACATATCCGGAAAGTTGTTCAAACTGGCAAGGGCAAAGCTCTGGGGCTCACTAAATTTTTCCACTGCAGAGGGGTCAACTCTGAGGTTAAGAAAACCATGCTTTGTCGCGTTATTAGACCTGCCTTGGAGTACGGATCTGCAATATGGGTTGATAACTCCAACCAGGCTAAGTCTCTAGAATCCATTCAAGTGGGGGTGCTTAAGGAGTGTATGTCAGCATGCTCCAAAACAGCCAATGTGGCTGTTCGGGGTGAGTTTGGCATTCCGTCCTTAAGCTCCCGACGAGATGAATTCAAGGTCAGATGGTGGGGTCAGCTGCAACATATGCCCAACACCAGATATCCTAAGTTAATTGACTCTATATCTTGGAAACAGGACCGCCCTGTCAAACAGGCTAAGTCCTGGCAGAAGAGAGTAGAAGAGATTCTCAAGGACCTGGACCTGGATCCGCAAGTCTTGACCCTGCTGGATAAATCTGACTTAGAGGCTGTAGTGTCCAAAGCCATGTCTGTTGCCATGAGATTGTCTGATGAAAATGAAGTTAGGCAGAAAACTTCCCTGAACTTGTTTCCAGTCAGTGACATGGGGGAGGACATCTTGGATGACCTCAAGGGTCTACCCACTCTCGGCACTAGACTGAAATTTAAACTCAGGGCAGGAAGCCTACCTTTGAACAGCAAACAGAAGCAGAGAGGAAAGGGAGAGTGCAATTGCCCGTTGTGTGGGCAATCTGAAGACAGTATTCATTTTCTGATACACTGTCCGGGGTTCTCTCACCAAAGAGACACTCTCTTCAAATCTATCAAGGGAATTGTGCCTGTACCCCTGTTTACCAACTTTGAAAGGCTCAAGGCTGAGCCAAAAGCCCAGGCCCTCCTGAGGCCTAGTTTTTGGGCAAATCACACAGCAGATTGATGCTTGTGTGAAGGGATTTCTAGAGGATATCTGGAAAACCCGGATTAATTCTATATATGAAGGTAAGTCTTACTACCAACGTCAGCCCCTGACAGAGGTAGGTTCTGTCCCTTTTGTTCCCGCTCAAACTGGGTGCGGGGTCAATGGCCACAAGGCTACAGCAAACAACGTCTTATGAGTACAATCTCTGGATCTTTCCTATATCTTCTCTATGTTTTTTTTTTTTTTCCTATGGATCTTTCCAGTTCTCACTCACGCTAGATCACTCCTCAACCTCCTCCACTGACTTCCAGCTCAAAATTATGTCCTAGTGAATTATCCTTCTAGTTAAGGATGCAACTTTTCAGACACAGATCAAGCTTCGATGTAGGTGAAGTAGAAGCATTTAGTTCTTTTAGAGAGGGTGAGTCTGTCAAATCTCTGAAACTTGAGAATATCGTGCTTTTCCAAACTGTCTCACGGAAGCTGGAAGAAATGGTGGACACCTTAATGCATGGGGACAAACAAATAGAAACCATTTTGCAAGTTAGATTTTCAGGCTTGGGGATTCTGGGAAAAGTCTATGCTAGGAATGGGTCAGGCCAGGCTCCTGGGCACTGTGGGCTTCACTTAATTGTTACATCCAGGAGACAGCACTTGTCTCATGACAACTGAACTCCATTGTGTTTACAATTGTATGATTTGTTTGCTTATTAATGGTTTATTGATGTTGTGGATGCAGGGCATAGAGATGTTCAAGAGTGACATGGAACTTCTGCATCCAGTACTGAGTGAGTGCCGTGTGCATAAGTTGAAGTTGGAGCTGGATCTTATGCGCTATGTCAACAACGTCAGCTCTGCAGCCCATGTTGAGGTCTACTCTTGAGCTTTTGCATAGTTTGACTGTTTATCCGAGGAAGGTTCTACTCCTTCCAAGTTTATCCAACAAATGTTCAGATTTTCTACCAATGTAATCATCTCTTACCAACGCAGTCCCATTACTGACAAGCTGGCCGGATCACAAGAAACTGGAAAAGAACTGCACAATTCAGCTGGATAGGAATCAATCTTACCCCTGTTTTAGATCACAATGTAGATATCCATGCAATCTTTCTGTTCAACTTTTTTGAGCACCACGGACTCTCCGTTGCTTCCCTACTGCCACAAAAGAGTAGAAATTTTGTCCAGCGGGACCGCAACAGATGCATCAGATGAGAACTTATGGAATTTCACGTTAAGCGACCATGGAAACCAGCCAATCCTACAACAAAACTGCAGTTCTATTGGGAGACATTCTTGGTCCTCAGTGACGAAGAATCTTGCGGCCCAATTACCTGTCTGCAGCTCTCTCTAGGGCATTGGGGAGGTTTAGGGTGGGCTCCCACAGTCTGCGGATAGAGACTGGTAGGTGGGACAATCTGCAACGTGAGGACTGCCTGTGTCCCACTTGCGCTGGAAACAACAGGGAAATCAATCGGGAAGAACATTTCTTCTTTCGCTGTCCTCTCTACTGCGAGATCTGTGGGAGATTCTTTATCTATTCTGAGATACCCACTATCTCACAGAGGTCTTCCATTACGAGGTTCAGAAATGCTTAGCAGCATATCTGCATGAGTCTCTGCCTCTAAGACGGCTGGCTGGTCCACAGCATCCCCAGTCATGAGCAATATTGCGCTTGGCATTTGTGGACGTGATATAGATTGTACTCATAAGACATTGTTTGTCGTAGCCTTGTGGCCATTGACGTGGACGTGATATAGAATTGGCTGGAAAGGGGGGTGTTACATTGAACATTGAAGTGAGTAACTTACAAGGAGGAGACATGGTACAGGTTATGAGGACAGCAACGGTGGGCATGAAGGAGTACCAACTGGAGAGTACATTTTTGCACCATGTCTATATGCATGGAGGTTGCCGCCACTGCTCATATACCTGCATCTGCGCGACTGGTGCAAACAGGTGGCCTTCCTCCTTATGTTTTCAATCCTAAGAATGTACTCATAAGACGTTGTTTGCCGTAGCCGTGTTTTCAATCTTTAGAGTTATAATATTGCACATTCATCTTACACAAATCCCCATGTCCAAGGGCTGTTATATCACAAAAGTGGGCAGTTGTGGGATATTTGCCTGCCTTGTGAGGATATCAAACCGTTGCAATTTGGTCTCCAGTTGTGTTTAACACTAGTCTTTTATACGTGTTGATCCTGGTCCAAGATATTTCATACCTGCTGTGTTGATGGCATGTGAAGACTGATAATAATTAAAATTGCACAGAGTGTGAAATGGAAGGATCCTCTCCAAACCTGGATATGTTAATGGATGGGGGCATGAAGGTTATAATGAGGGGGACGACAGTGGGCGTCAATGTAGTGTGTAATGCTGGGGTGGGTTGGTGGCAGTTCCATCTTGCATTATGGGCATGCTTCTGCTCCAAATGATCGGGTGTGAACCATCTTCTTCCCTGTGATTTGTGTCTGCACCACACCTTTCCCACTGGCAGGGAATGAATGAATTGTTTTGGCCCAACGATATCTAAAGTGATGCCAGAATGCCAAAGAATCACTGCTTTGCCAAAATGTGAGCTCTGCATGAGTTTCGTATTTTGAGATTTTTGTGTTGCTTGGCAAAAGGGTGGAGCAAAATCTCATGCTCAAATTTGTTATGCACTCTGACTGGTTGAGTTTTTCTGTGATTGTGTGGTTATTTGATTGAAGGTGTTGCTGGATGGTGATATGGCGCTTCTTGACATGGGAGCTGAGTATCATTTCTATGGCTCAGACATCACTTGCTCCTTTCCTGTGAGTAGAATATATTGCATAACATACTCATTATGAAGACAGCGGTGCTTTGGGTGGTTCCTGTTCGCAATCATTCAAAGGAGTATGAAGTGCACAAGCTCTTTATGACTGGAGTAGGGATCACTGAATTGCAGGAGATATAATGATCATGAAGCATTCATAGTTGGGCACTGTGGGATAGTTTGTTGTTCCACTAGGGCCCTGACTCGTTGTCAATTTGTCATGTCTGTTTTCCTTGGGAAATGTTACCCAGGTCAATGGGAAATTTACAGATGACCAGCGCGCTGTATATGGGGTGAGTCCACTTTCCGCGCTGTTGCACCATCCATTTTGTTCCTCACTGGCTCATCCTGTGAGCAATCATTGTTCATGAATGTGATCTTAGCAGCTACAATGACCACAAGTTGAGTTGACTGTTTCCAGCTGTAAATCGTATTACACAAAAGCATAAAATTTCAACTGTTCCACCATCTACTGAGGACTATTAGGAAATAGTTCAGCAGCGTTGCTTTGTTGCTAACGTGCAGGCAGTGCTAGAGGCACAGAAGGCTGTGATAGCAACAATGAGACCTGGCGTGAGTTGGGTTGATATGCACAAGTACGCAGATCCTCCTGGACATGTGAATCTTTATTTTCCTTGATTTTCTTATCAGGAACTGGCTTGCAGTACTGCTTTTCAAGCTGGGGGCTTGTAGGGCTTCCTGGGAATTGGGGGAAATACATAATCAAATTTACTGCTGGTAGTCTGTTGCTCTTAGATGTTATGGGAGCTGCTGGGCTTTGATAATGGATCTCTAATCCAAGATTGGTCTAGAAACTCTTACTTTACGTGGATGACAGACAATCCGAAGCAATATTCTGCTTGCTGTCAAATATCAACACATCTCTTTGCTTGGTAGGTTGGCAGAATGGCACGTACTTGCTGGGCTCAAGCATGCTAGGTTTCTACAAGGGTAAGGTTGAGCAATCGTCACCATTCGCAGCGATGAGCATTTGCAACTTTCCTTTTTTATGGATCCGATTCAATACAAGACAAGGAGATCTTATTACCAAGCAATGAGACTTTGACAATGTTCAGGGATCTGGAGGAGATGATGAAGAACAGGATAGGAGCGGTATTCATGCCACATGGCCTTGGCCACTTTTTGGGGTTGGATACGCATGATACAGGCGGCTATCCAAAAGCAAGTCTCCTCATATGTGATGTGCAAAGTCTTGGCCTTATTATTTGCCAGTGAGCTTGAGAGTACAAGTTATGATCCTTCATTTCTGCTGATATTACAAAAGTGAATTCTCAGTATGTCAATGTATACTAGATCTTGGAGTCTCAGTCACATCAGTGTTGACACATCCTATGTGAGGAGATAACTTAATTCCTCGGTCAATGAGCAGGGCACGGACAGGATCTGTGAGCCTGGTCTGAAGTCCCTGAGGACAGTACGCACGTTGGAGGAGGGAATGGTAAGGGTACTTGGTCTATGTGTTTCTTACTTTGGAGTATTCCCGTAATTGGGTATGCTGCTGAGATTTGTTGTGTAGACCTATCCAGCTGCCTACGTGCAAGTCTTCCCCCGGTCCCTGCAGCTATCTTTCTTCTTTTGTGTCTCCCTGGTTGGATTCACCTTGGCCACCATAGGAACAAGATTCTCTGCTTGCCTGTCTGCAATCCCATGGTGCTTATCTTCTCGTCTATTGAACAATTTTCATAGGTAGTCGTACAATTGCAGTCTGTAAGGGCATTGTGGATGCTGCAGGTCGTGACAGTGGAGCCAGGATGTTATTTCATAGAAGCATTACTGGCACCTGCACTCGAAGACCCTGCAATGTCTCAGTTCTTCGTGAAGCAGGCCCTACAAAGGTTGCGTAGCAGTGGGGGTGTGAGGCTTGAGGATGACCTGGTGAGAGAGGTTCACATAAATCTATACCTCATGTGGTCCAGTGAAAGAGAGAGTTCTGTTTGTACAAGATGTACAAGCAGTCTTCCAGCTTTGATATGAGGCACTGGTCTGATGTCCTTGGTTGTTTTCTTTGGTTACAATGGGATTCACACACTCTTCTATGTTATTTCGTACAGGCTATGAACAAGAGATGATGGAGACTGCCCTCACAGTTCCCTTACTTTTGCAGGTAGTGACAGCAGATGGTTGTGAGAACCTAACGAAGTGTCCACGCGAGATTTGGGAAATTGAGGCGGTCATGGCTGGAGGCTTATGGCCACTTCCTTCTAAGTAAGATTATCCACCTTCCATTACTGGAGATCTTATGTTTATAGGATTCTAGGGAGGAATGGAAAACGCTGCAAGTGTTTGGTGTGATGGAGCAAGGAGAGGCCCGTAATGGCTGCTGCGCAATGCGCTACCTAGTACATACAGGCCTACTTGTTTTGCAATGTGGGATCTCAGTGCATATGAAGTGGTGGAAAAGGACCTACCTGACTAGAGCAAGAGACCTGTCATTCTGCTTATAGTACACGAGTCACGAGTCCCTGAATATTTTTCTCTCTGGTTATGAGTCTCTCAAAACCTTCCCCAAGGGTTTGGAAAGCCATTATGCAGTTTGGCAGGCACTACTCAGTTCACGCAGTGACAAAATTTGACATAAACATGATACACATTCTCACATGTGGTGAGAAAGAGTTATTTTTCCAAACATAGGACATTCTATAAACATGCTGCAAGGTGGTGCAATTATTCACATTGAAGGTGGAAGGAAAAAGGGTCTTAATGGAGACTAACATGGTATGGAAACCCAAGAAACCTTTGAGGGGAATGTGTCCAGAAATGTTGCAGATGATCATAAGAAACCATGTGCACAATATTCTTGAGACAGATAATCTAATAAAACATTTAACCTGAGACATAACTATCACCCTGATACATCCAACCTGTGGAGAAGAGAGAGAATGTAGTCATAAGATGTTGTTTGCCGTAGCCTTGTGGCCATTGACCCAGTGCCCAGTTTGAGCGGAACACAAAGAGACAGAACTTACCTCTGTGAGGGGCTGAGGTCAGTAGTAAGACTTGAGGAGAGCGTCTCTCGGGTGAGAGAACCCCGGACAGTGATCAGAAAATGAATATTGTCTTCAGGTTGCCCACACAACGGAGAATTGCACTCTCCCTTTCCTCTCTGCTTCTGTCTGCTGTTTAAAGGTAAGGTTCCTGCCCCGAGTTTAAATTTCAGTCTAGTGCCGAGAGTGGGTAGACCCTTGAGGTCATCCTTGATGTCCTCCCCCATGTCACAGACTGGAAACAAGTTCGGGGCCTAACTTCATTTTCATCATTTCCTGGCAACAGACATAGCTTTGGACACTTCAACCTCTAAGTCAGATTTATCCAGCAGGGTCAAGACTTGCGGATTCAGATTCAGATCCTCGAGAATCTCTTCTACTCTCTTCTGCCAGGACTTAGCCTGTTTGACAGAGCGGTCCTGTTTCCAAGATATAGAGTAGATTAACTTAGGATATCTGGTGTTGGACATATGTTGCAGCTGACCCCACCATCTGACCTTGAATTCATCTCGTTGGGAGCTTAAGGAAGGGATGCCAAACTCACTCCGAACAGCCACATTGGCTGTTTTGGAGCATGCTAACATGCACTCCTTAAGCACCCCCACTTGAATGGATTCTAGGGACTTAGCCCATATTGCAGATGCATACTCCAAGGCAGGTCTAAGAATGTGACAGAGCATGGTTTTCTTGACCTCAGAATTGATCCCTCTACAGTGGAAAAGAGAGAAGAGAGAGAGAGAGAGAGAGAGAGGGAAAGAATGCACGTCACAAGGAAGCCTCTGGGCCCAGGGGACACAGGACAGAAACAGAATCAAAGAAAGGCATTGCATATGCCCCAATATACTTTCAGTCCTCATAGCTAAAGCATCCACCAATGGAAAATCTCTCTAGAGACACCACTCTGTGCCCTGCACAAGAAGAAATGATCCTCTGCATCCATTTCACCTATGGTTCAACCAGGGCAGATCCTATCTGAAGGGGGGTGTCACCCCCCTGTCCTGCGACAGACAGACAGGATCCTTTGGCTCATGTAGATTAATGGCAAGCTGGATTGTCATGACACTGTTGAAAAACTCGTATTCATGTGGTTTTACATGTTTGAGTCCCTGTGCAGATGCCTCACCTGTGCACAGAACTCATGGTTTTGTTAAGAGATCATAAACACCTCACACCCAGGAGGGTACTGAAAATAATTACAGATTATAACATGTCTGCCCCAACATTGAACCAGCTAACTTCATTTCATGCGTATTGCATGTTTCACCAGTAATCCCCACAAGAACAAACCCCGTCTTGGAAGTGGTGGAAGCGGTTGGCATCCCGAACAACAACTGCTCGTCCGACAACCTTCGAGATAAACTTGGTGGCAGTGTGGCAGTCACCACATACACGGAGGTTCTTTATAATGCGGATAGGGGTCTCAGGAGGCATGCTGATGAGCCCGAAAGCAATCGCCAGCTTCTCACTGTGGTAGCTAAGAGTAAACTCCTTTTGCACCTCCTCCACATCATATAATACAAAGCGCGTGTCAGGCACATATCCGACCTCCTTCATCCTTCCAAGCAATCTCTTCAGCTCAGTGTGGATTTCTTCAAGTTGTGGATGGGATTTGTCATCTACAAAAAATGTATGCACCTGGTTGCCAACCTCAATACAGCTGTGCCCTGGCTCCTTTCTGACACCTCTGTCTTCCATCATTTTCCGTACCTTTGCACTATCATCCCACCTGCCCGCTGCAGCATAGATGTTGGATAGCAGCACATAAACTCCAGAATACTGGGGATCACACTGGAGAACACATTTTGCAGCACGTTCTGCTACCTCCACATCACCATAAACTCTGCAGGCACCGAGCAAGGCCATCCACACCCCAGTATCTGGTTGAATTGGCATTCTGTTAATTAAGTACTCTGCCTCATGCAATTGTCCTGCACGACCAAGAAGGTCCACCATGCAGCCAAAATGCTCAACTGTGGGAGTGAGACCATGATCTCGACTCATGGAATCAAAGTAGTGACAACCTTCATCCACCAGGCCCGCATGGCTACATGCAAAGAGAACAGATGTAAAGGTGATACTGCTTGGCTTCAAGCCTTCCCATAGCATTTGTTGAAATAGTCGCAAGGCCTCCCTACCACACCCATGCTGAGCATATCCTGCGATCATCGCACTCCATGAGACCACATCTCTTTCAGCCATATTGTAGAACACTTGACGTGCATCTTTCATACTCCCACATTTGGCATACATGTCAGCCAGGGACGTCTCCAGGTTTATACATGACTCAATTCCAGCCCTAAGGATGTCAGAATGGACATCTTTGCCTTTTTCTAGGGCTCCTAAACTAGCACACGCATTGAGAATGCAAATGAACGTGACCCTGTTGGGTGTCTCTCCTCCCCACTGCATTTGGTCGTAGATCTCACAAGCTTCCCTACCACGACCATGCTGAGTATACCCTGCAATCATCACACTCCAGGAGACCACATCTCGTTTGGTCATATTGTTAAACACTTGACATGCCTCCTTTAACCTCCCGCATTTGCCATACATGTCGACAAGGGTATTCTCCAACTTTAGGTACGAAACAATCCCCGCTTTAATAATCTGGGCATGGACCTCTTTACCCATTTCCAGGGCTCCGAAGTCAGCACACACATTGAGCACACAAATGAACGTGACCCTATCGGGCAGTACCCCTTCTCGTTGCATTTCCTCATAGAGAGAGAAAGCCTCCCTACCACACCCATGCTGAGCATATCCTGCCATCATGGCATTCCATGAGACCACATCTCGTTCAGCCATATTATCAAACACTTTACGCGCATCTGTCATGCTCCCACATTTCGCATACATGTCAACAAGGGTATTCTCTAAATTAATATATGAAACAATTCCAACTTTGATGATGTCAGTGTGGACCTTTTTGCCTT
Source organism: Takakia lepidozioides (assembly GCA_030704615.1). Lineage (NCBI taxonomy): Eukaryota > Viridiplantae > Streptophyta > Takakiopsida > Takakiales > Takakiaceae > Takakia > Takakia lepidozioides. The sequence continues at coordinate 41,382,013 of CM060731.1, forward strand.
TGTCCAGAGCTCCTAGGCTGGCACACGCATTGAGAATGCAAATAAATGTTACCTCGTCAGGTCTCACCCCTTCCCGTTGCATTTGCTCATAGATTTCGAGAGCCTCCTTACCACACCCATGCAGAGCATATCCTGCAATCATTGCATTCCATGAGATTACATTTCTTTGAGCCATATTGTCAAATACTTCCCGCGCATCCTTTATGCTCCCACATTTAGCATACATGTCAGTGAGGGCAGTCTCGAGAACAAAACATGATGCAACTCCTGCTTTGATGATGTCAGCATGGACCTGTTTGCCCCTTTCCAGGGCTCTTGGGATGGCACAGGCACTGAGAACGGAAATGAATGTGACCCTGTCGGGCATCACCCCTGCTCCTTGCATTTTCTCATAGCTCTCAAAAGCCTCTCGACCACACCCATGCTGAGCATATCCTGCGATCACAGTGTTCCAGGAGACCACATCCCGTTGCACCATACTGTTGAACATGTGACATGCATCCTGTATGCTCCCACATTTGGCATACATGTCGATAAGGCTATTCTCCAAATTTAGATATGACCCAATTCCAGCTTTAATGATGTCAGCATGGACTTTTTTACCCTGTTTTAGGGTACCTAGGCTGGCACACGCCTTGAGAATGCAAATGAATGTAACCCTGTTGGGCATCACCCCTTCCCGTTGCATTTGCTCGTAGATCATAAAAGCCTCTCTTTCCCAACCTCGCTTGGCATATGCTGTTATCATTATATTCCACGTAAATATAGATCGTTCAGGCATTTTGTCAAACACTTGACGTGCAGTCACCACGCTTCCACACTTGGCATACATATTCACGAGGGTGTTCAGTAGAGAGGTTTGTGGCTTGAATCCGGTTTTCATAATGTGGGCATGCACCTTCCTTCCCTCTGCTAGGTCTTTCTTATTGATGCACTCCTGTAAGAGACAAACATAAATCTTGGAGTCTGCTCGAATGCAGTGTTCTTGATTCAAAATATTCAGGGCCTCTTTCAGCTGCCCTGCCTTACATAGGGTCCTGACATCCTCACAAGGGCCAGCAGATTCTTTCTTGATTTCCTCTCTTGGTCCTCTTTCTAAGGCAGTGGCGATGATGGATGTACTACTGACATGAGTCTGCCATCCAACAGACAACCGTGCTGGACTCAAACCTGCCACTCTGCTCACCCAAAACACTTTGTTAACAAGCATTTGCACTCAATGCACATATCTTTGTGAAAACTCATAGATACTTCAAAGAAGAACCCTCCATGAGGACATTCTTCTTTGCTCACAATCCATGGTCACAAAACTACGGCAATCATTTGCTTAAAAAATAAACAGCACCAATCTGTCATTTTGAGCCTTGGATCATCATGAAAACAATACCTGGTGTGTGGAGCTCCATGGTGTATAGTATGTCCACCAGACTTTACTTGGCCTCGTATCATTGTAGCTACCTCTGCTTGCATATGTGGAGGGTTTGAACAATTCTCAATCAGAGGACCTCTTTTGTTAGCCTATGGCTGAAATCCGGTGCTCTTGGGCTTTTCTATGAAAACCACAAATGTGCAGCTAAGCAGCCAAAGCATTTCACAAGCCACAGCCTCCCACAGACCAGGAAATAGCACCATAGCTCCATCAGCATCGCTTCACACACAAGGCAAAGAGTTTGGACGGAGGACGTCAATGCAAATATTTCGTCAATGGATAAATCCAACAATAAGAACCATGGCTGCAGGTGTGGAAGAAAACAATTTGAATTGTCATTTCTCAAAGGAGCTAAAATCATTGCCCAGTCTACAGCAAATACTTCATCAAAAGAGCTTCACTCAGAAAAACATTGAAATGCCCCAGGTTGTGAGACCATGGGTGAGAGATGCATAAAGGAAATTGGAAAAGATAACAGACTTGTCCAGTATATTTGAGGAACCCAAATGCTTCGGTGACAATGGAGATAGCCTCACCTTATCAGACCACCACTCCCAAGGATATGAGAAGAAGGCATGCCCAAGCTGGACTATGCTTGTTTCCTGGCCTGCATCCACACATCCCTAAAATAGCTCAAATATTGTATGAGCCTTCTCGAGGAATGATAGTGTAAGTTTCCTATCGAACTCTCTTTCTCTATCGCTGAATTACTCTGACATAGTTCTTGGTTTATTCTCCCTTGTTCCATGGGCTCTATGGATGTTATACGTTTATCTATTTCTCTCTCTCTCAAGCGGCATGACTGGCAGTTAAATGACAGCCACCATTGTGGATATGTCTCCAATAGGCCGGTAGAGCAGAAGTAGCAGAGCTGCTTCACCATCATGATTAGCCTGATGTCTACCCCAGTGGGACCATAGCAATGTAAGTCAAATCTGTCGGAACCGTAACTTTGAAGAGAGCTCAAAAACTGCTGGGTCTTTTCCGGGGACCAAGCGCAATTCGTGACAAAACTATCACCCTGCGGAGAAAACCTGGTGGGCCATCCTAAAAGCTGGGATCGCATACTGCATTACTGATACAGGCAAGACATGCATATACGCCAAGAGGTGCATCTCCATACCTTCCTTCTGCTTTTCTGGGGGCTGGGGAGCCGTCACAGCCATGGATGGCACTGGCAAGAGTCTCGAGCCGAGAATTGCAAAGCGGGATGCAGCCCACTTCAGCTCCACAGCCTGGCCTTTTAATATGCTCCCTGGAATGCCTCCCTCGCAATCCCCCTCCCAGGCTTCATCGCAAGGCGAAGAGACGGCAGTGAGTATGGCATCTTGTTGGGCGCAGGGCAGAGCGCAGGAGCAAGCTGCCATCGCTCTGCCTGCAAAAACATAACAAGGCCCAACCGAGCTGCACCCAAGAGTGATACTTTTGATATACTTTCGATGGAGTCCTTTTTGGACTTTTTAACAATTTTGCGTACCCACATACAGAGAAGGGGATTCTGATGAGACAGAACCGTCTTTTTGCACGCCTCTCATTTTTGAATAAGTGGGAGTTATGTCGCGCGTGTGGGACAGGGCGCGCACGCCCGCACAGACGCGGGGTCGCCCACCCCCAGCTGCCAGCCGCACAGCGCGGTCGGCAGCCCCGCAGCCGCCCGCGGCCCCCGCCCGCCCGCTCTCGCCGCTGGGTCCGCCCGCCATCGGGTCTGCCCTTGCTGGGGTCGGCCCAAGCTCGGTCTGCGCATGTCGTCCGGCAGACCACCCCAGACCGGCACCACAGACCCAGACCTATGTGGCGCGCATCTGCCCGTCCAGATCCGGTTTTATCCAGACCGTCCGGATTTAGGGCATGCCATGGCACTCGTCGATCTCCTCAGACCCCTTTTGTTTTTTTTTTTTTTCTCGTGTTGCTTGTTGTTGTTTGTTGTTTGTTGTTTGACTGTTTAGAACCAACAGACTGGGCGGTTGTGAAGAATCCCTTTGCATGACTCCATGGATCTCTGGCAACGTCGGAATCCATCGTTTCAAGCCACAGCCTCTTTTGTTCATATGCTTCTACTATTTTTGCTTTGTTGTTCGCCTATTCGTGGGACTGTTTGAGCGCGGGGAAGTGAGTTACATTGAGTTTACAGTGCAGACTTGAATGGAAGTATTTAGGTCTTTGCTAACAAGTACGACTCATTTAGCGGACAGCAATTGAGAATCGGCCTTTCCCTTATCACATTGTCTTGTTTGAGGCTTGTCCTTCATATAGCATGTGTGGAATGGCATTGCAAAAATAGTGGAAGCATATGTGCATGGCTGGCTGTATAAAATTCTGATTTCCTCCCGAGTTCCGTCTCTTGGATGTTGTTTGTAGGTGGACCCATCGATGCAGGACGAAATGGGCATGTGTGGTGGAATTTTTTGTGCAACGAACCAGTGGACCTTCCAAGTGTTACCATGACAGTGCGGGGATGCAGAGACCCAGCCAGGGGACCATTGAAATGGTGAAACGGGTGGGAATTCATTGCAGACAGAGGGCAAACCAGATGGGCAGAGCAGGAGAAGAGAAGAGTGCACCATGCCAGTCCAGACAAGAAGACCGAACCAACAGACCAGCCTGGAGAACTCTGGTCAGACCCCGACGGCAGACCGAGTGTAGACAATCTTTGCCTCACGAATGCGACAGACCAGTGCCACAGACCCTTTTGGCCGACCCTTTTGGTGGAGACTTAGGGCAGACCATGGAAGTCCTTGGCGGCGGCCATTATTGTGCCTCCGGGACGTTTGATGTTTCGACGGCAGTCCAATGGCCGACGTGCATGGCCTCGGCGGTCGCACGCGTGCTCCTGTCACGCTTAGCAGTGAGCCGTTACGTTGGGGTCCTCGCATCTTCCTCCTCTTGCGTCTTTCGCGTCTCTCCACTTTGCGACTGCACGGTATGTTGCGCTTTGCGGTTCCTGCCTCTTCGACTCGATGATTCGTTTGTAGCGCCCGCCCGCTCTTCAAAGGCCGCATGCCCGTCGTTGCCGAAATGCAAAGGTATCAACTTCACCAGACTTCTTCACCGCCAGACCTTCATTTCCTTTTTTTGTTTGCTCTTCTTCATTTGCATTTAGCAGACTGTCTCTAACACAATTCCTCCTTAGGTTGCAGCCATGGAAGAAGCTTGCCCAGAGGGCGGAGCCGATTTGGTGGAATATGTGCATGCCCCTCGCCACAAAGCCAAGAGAAGGTACCGGTATGAGCCAAGTGAGTATGATGCTAAAATAGTAGAAGCATTTTTGGATTTGCGCGTAGCGGAGGAGAAAGAGAATTGGCCAAAGGATCAGTTTCAGTGCCCCTTTTGCCCCGATATTGTCAAGGACAAAGAGACTCTAAACCGCCATGCCCTTGATGGAGGATGCAAAGGTATGGTCCCTGAGAACTTCAAGCCTTGGCCCAAGCCAAGTTCGTCTAAGGCCGCAAAAGAAATCACTGCAAAGTGTAGGGGTGCGCATGTCGTCGCTCGGTCTGCTGAGGAAGTGCGGCAGCGTTATTACACTGAAGCCGGCCTGCTAAGCCCCGGCCTCGTTGTGACAGTGAAGAAAAGGAAGCTCAGTGATAAAGCTAAAAAAAAATGTAGACCGCAAAAGTCACAGATCTGGCAGTACCAGTACTGGTAGACCACGGGATATGAGAGTGAGTAGCAAAGAATTGCAACTAGGTCAGTCCCAGCAGACCAACACCAGCAGACCACAGGCTGCCGTTTCAACTTTATCGTCCAGTGGGGATGACTCAAGTAAGGAAGACTCTCATGAAGATGAGGATCATGTTCAGAACATGTCGACAGAGCGGCCGAGACTACTTGTGAGACCGTACTTGGTGAACGACCCCATTGGGTACGCCCCGCTGGTACATGACATAACCCTTAACTCGAACATCCCCATAGAGGAATCACACCCTCAAACAGACCCACGACGCCCACCACATATCAGACCCAACAAGCAGACCAAGAAACAGCAGACCCTGACTGAGGTTCATGGAGATGTAACGAGCACCCCTGTCCGCCCTGGCACATTGTACCTGCTTCCCCACGGTCTTCTGCCAAACCAGTACCCAGATGAATCAGATCCGGACTTTTTCCCTTTTTTGTATGCTTATGTGAGATCAGGGCAGATACAGCAGACCATTGACACAGCCGAGAAGAAGTGGGTGGAGGCACGATCACACCCAAGGGATGAAGACTATAACGGCCTCCAGGTACTTCAACCACTCTTTCTGTCGTCCTACCGTATTTGAGTCTTTCGATTTGCTATGCTGGGTGTTGTATGTATGGCCCGCTGCTGTCGGTCTACTGTTCTGGGTCTCCTATTCTGTACATGGTACTGCATTACTTGTTCTGGTTGTGGTCTGCTCTATAGGTCCAGAACCGTGCGACTACTTTCCCCTGTTGCAAATCATAGTGTTTTATTATTATTATTATATATGTGGTCTGTTGCGAACCGTCTACCGTTTTGGGTCTGCTTTGCGCAACATGGTACTGCAGTTGCTTTGAAAGACGCACTACTGTCGTGGCTGTGGTCTGCTGCATGGGTCCACGGCTATGGTCTACTAATATGCTCTACTGGTCTACTGTAATGGTCTACTGGTGTATGGTCTACTGGTCTGCTGTCAGGCCAAATCTACTAGTCTATGGTCTACTGCTCTATGGTCTACTGGTCTAATGTGAAGGCCAATATTGCTGTTTGTTTTCAGGAGGCGAATGCGCAAGACAACCGAGTGTATAGGGCTTTGCAAATCTGGAAGTACAGGTTGAACGGTCCTCCCTTGGAAAATACACCTGTCCGGAATGAGGTCCGTGACATTCGTGACTACATCCTGAGTCTGTATCCACAGTCGGCTGATGCCATTGCATCAATTCAGGATGGTACCACTGGTCTGCTGTAAAGGCTTTTGACAGCGCCGGTCAAACTAGCAGACCCGGCTTAGTGGACCTTTCTTCCGTGACCCGTCCTCCAGTGGACCTTCGTACCTCTTCAGCAGACCCTCAGCAGACCACATTGCGTGGTCGAACTGTTTTCCCATTTGGCAGACCATGGCGTCCTCCACCTGCAACTAATGAGGATAACCCCACTCTTCCGAAGTTTTGTTGTGGGGAAAGCAATCGGCATCTGGACTGGTACAATGAGCTTCACCGCATCGTCGTCTCCCGGTGGACCTTTGCTCCGCAGCACTCCTCAATGGAGTTCACGGCGGAGGAGGCGACTCGTGTTTTGCACAAAGCCCGTGAGTATGGAGTGGCGCTTCTGGCAGAGGAGACCGAGCCACCGCTTATTGCGCAGCTCTTTCTCATGCACGACCCACGCCCACTAGAGATAAGGCACATGGCCATCGCCCACCCAATATTTGGTGTTCGTCCGAAGCACTTAGCGAGCTTGACAAAGACTACTTTTGAAGAGATGGCACATTGTTTCCTCCGCCGTCAATGGATGCAATTTGGCAATTTCAGGTCTTACACCAAATTAAAAAAAGACCTTCACAACTTGCGGATGGACCTGCTGCACGGAAGCGAAGAGGCTCGGGAAAGTATCATCCAAGACGCCATGATGTGGTTTGCGACTGTGCAGGAGCGTGCGGTTTTCGACATTGCATTCAACAAACGACATGCTTTCCAAGTGCTCTGGAGCGGGTTTCTAGCAGAGGACCGTGTTGCAGCTCTGGGAGAGCTTGACGAGGCCTTCATGGATCGGCTTATGAAAGATATTGGGTTGTGGACCACAGTCCTAGATCATGGTATGTCATCAGACCTAACAGACCTTGTTAACAGACCTTTTACACCGACCTTTTAAACAAACCTTTTACACAGACCTTTGGAATAGACCTTTGGAACAGACTTTTTAAACAGACCTTGACGTTGACCACGAAGGAAGACCTTCTAGCAGACTTTATGAACCATGACAACCAACAGAGCCCCATGTGAATCAAACCCCAATGTATTCTTCCGTTTGTTAGCAGACCAGGGATGAGTGCTTTGTTTTTGACGTGTTTGTGACATGTTGCAGAGTATGATCCAGAGGACGAGCTTGTTCGGAATGCTCTTGACCAATACGCCAATGGCGCAAGACAGCTTCTACGAGCCCTCTGTGGCCATACTGGAGTCGAGTCACCCGTTAAGTGTAGGCTCATTGGAGTTCGTACAACAACAGACACACAGAACCCAACTCCCATGGAGACCCAGGAGACCCGCAGCGAGCAGACTGTGGAGCGAGCAGACCCTTCCCAGCCAAATCCCAAGTACTGACATGCCAACCAGCAGACCCCCGACTAGATTGCCAGTGATCCCAAGCCAGAGAATGTAGGTGACAAAAACTTTTCGTTGCCAAAACAGACTTTCGTGGAGGCATTGCACACCTTACCCGAAATTATCGGGGAGACCTTGGTTATGCAGACCTTTGCAGATAACAACTTCTAGATCGGACATGGGCAGACCTTTCCAGATCAGCGGGCACCCATCACCTTGGCAAAGCAGACCGCTGCAGTGGAAATCAGACCTGAGCAGACCAGTGCAGGCCAGAGCACACCACAGCAGACCCGACAAGACCAGACACGACCAGACCACACCAAATCAGACTAGACCACCCCACACCAGACAAGACAAGACCAGACCACAGAAGACCAGACCACAGCAGACCAGACCACAGCGCAGGACTCCAGACGATCCGAGTGCACAACAGACCATACCCCAAAAGACCAGAGGATACCAGACCACACCAGACCACACCAGACCGTCTCAGAGCAGACATTTCCCGACCAGTGCAGACCTGATCAGACCTTGCTGGAGCAGAGGAGAGAAGATCAGACCTTGCCGGAGGACACCCTGGCTGGTACATTGCTTGACAAATGCACCGCAGAAGTGCATCGCGACGCAGGTATGGACGCCGACACCTCACCATTCTAACATCAGCAGACCTTGCCAGTGCAGGACATCAGACGCCCATCCTCCCTGGCACATACGAGTTGCCGAAAATGAGAGGATCAATTCTTTTCCCCCCCACTGCGACATCTGTTGAGAAGCAGAGAATGGTAGTGGACCTTACCCTTGTCACTAGACCTTCTGACACAGCACTGCCTGAACAGAACCGGGAAGGCGTCAGTGCTCATTTATCCATAGTACAGACCAATTCTGCAATTGCAACAATGGACTATGACTGTGACAGTTTGGTCGGTGACCTTCCCCATCTGTTAGAGGTAAGGTCAATTGCAGATGAGGATGAATCTTTGGCCATTTTGTCGCTTACTTTTGTGGACCCCGACTCGTCTGTAGACCCACTACTGGCAATAGACCAATCCGTTGATAGGGTGCTCCGCATGTTCGACCCCATAGCAGACCAGTTATCAGACCTTGTCAAAACACATGTACATGTTTCTGTCCCTTCTCATTCTGTGGAACCAGTCACTGTAGTCAAAGATGTACCTGCCACATGAGAGGTGCAATTGCAGACACCCACAGCGCTCACAAAGGTCTGATTTCATTGCATTTCTGCAGTCCATTTTTTTTTCCCAGTGCATTTGGGTGGTCATTGCTGATGTTTTGTTGTCTGATATTTGTGTGAAGGTTGTGGCGTCTGAGGTCTCAGCTCGTGGTCCGTCGCAGGTGCTCAACATGCGGTCAAGCACAAAGGGTGTACCAGTAGTGATAACCCCCACCGTAGGGGCCAGTTCGACCCATGGAGTGCAGGAAGCGTCTAGAACGGGACCACAAAGTGTTAACAAACCCCAGGACAAAATTTTGTTGCGAAGCCGAGCTAGCCAGCTCCGGGAGGGTATGAAGGAGGCGGCTGTTGCATTGGAAAAGAAGTTGGAGGAACCTGCTTCACCAAATAGAGCTGGGAAGAAGCGCATACCAGATGGCGTGGCAGACCCGAGGCTAAAAACAATTTCCCTCCAAAAAGGTGTTGCAAAAAAACCGAAGTCCGGAGTATACATGAGTGCTGACCGGAAGGTCTGCTTGGAAGTGGAGAGCGAAGTTGCGGAGCTGCGTAACAAACAAAAGTAAGTGTCGTTGGTCTGCTTGCGATGCTCTGAACACACCAAGTCTATGGGTCTGCAGCAAAAAGGTTGTATGGGTCTGCTTCATGGGTCTGTTGGGTTAGATGTGGTTGCCGTTCGTCCGCTCCATTGGCCTGCTCCGTTGGTCTGGTCCTTGGGTTTGGAACCGTATCCGTTGTAGGTCTGGTCCTTTTGGGTCCGCCAGCCCGGTTCTTAAAGGGTTTTTCCGAGTTTGTGCAGGTTCATTGCCCGATTTGGCTCCACTTTCAACGCACATATCTCTGAGGGAAAAGCAATGCTGTACTTTTTTGAAAACGACCCGCAGTTTGAGTGCAGTATTTCCACCAAGGACCTCAAATCGCCAGAGAAACAGGAATCTGAGGTTACAGACCGATTGCTTGAGTTGTGGTGTAGGTTTTATCAGAAGGATCTGGATGTCAAGACATATAATGATGTTGTTATTTTGCCGACGTGGGTTTGGAGTGTAGTGAAGATTCACTGGAGTGCAGGTCAGGAACGGGTTTGCTCGCAGGTGGAGCACGGATTGACAGTGCATCGTATGGGGAAGGACCTGAAGACCTGCAAGTACATACTGGTACCAATAGTTGATGGGTAAGTGCTCTGCGTTCGTGCGTACCACTGTTTCTCTGCCCTTTATCATTGGTTCACCATCACTGGTCTGCAACATTGGTCTGCCCAGGTCTACCAGTCTGCTCAATGGGTCTGCCATTTTGATTTTAGCTGTTCCCTTGTGCTGATGCGCCCTGTGTTGTGGCAGGTATCATTGGAGTTTGGTGATTATTGACCGGGTGCTCCGCGTGTTCACTCATCTAAACTCAATCAAGGAGATGCACAAACCCGTGGAGATATTGCCATGGGTTCGAAATGTGTATGGAGCATGTCTCGGCTTGGAGCCGCACACTACGTTGTGGGACGAGGCCACTGGATTCAATTTTTATGTCCCTGAAGTGCCACAACAACCCTTCTCTTGGGAATGTGGCTTTTACGTCATGTCCTTTATCGAGGGGTTCTACGACTGGTTGAAGGGCGATCGTGGCAAAGGACTTAGAGAGAGAGGAAAGCCGTTTTACCTCAAAGTGGTTTACATTCCGCTATGCTTGCAGGCAACGCCTAAAGTGTGTTGAGTACATTTTGAAAGCACTCAGGACTATGGAGAATGTAGTTGTAGAAATACAGTTGTCATCTAGGAAGATTTCGGACGTGTCAGACTCTTCCGAAGTCCGGGTTATTTCATCTAGGCCTGGCAATAAATGAAAATTCACTCATGTGGTCTGTGGTGCAGGTCTGTTCATTTTTATATATGATGTACACTTTTGTGGAACATTTCATTAGTCTGCTGTCGTGGTCTACTGCTAAACATTTATGCTCGATATTTTGTATTGAGTAGTGCTCCACGTGGTCTGCTTGTGAACCGATGTATGCTATACTCCTGGCCGTGGTCTGCTTCTGAAGTGATTGGTCTGCTATCTCCACGGAGTGGACTTAGTTTGGACCACGGTTGTTGGTCTCCTCCATGAAATAGTGGTATACCAAATTCGGTGGCATAGGTCAGTCCCATCGTTACTCGAGTGTACTGTCTTGGGCTACCCCTGTACTGTATTGGTCTGCTTCATATGGTCTGTGGAACATTTCATGAGTCTGTTATCGTGGTCTATTGCTACTACTTCTGATCGACGTTTTGTATTGAGTAGTGATCCACGTGGTGTGTTGGTCCGATGTTATTGATCTGTCGATGTATGCAGTACTCCTCGACGTGGTCTGCTACTGAATTAATGTTATTGGTCTGCTACCTGCACGGAGTGGACTGAGTTTGGACCACAGTTGTTGGTCTGCCTCGTGACATAGTGGTATACTAAATTCGGCGGTCGGCTAAATGTGGGGCACAAGTCAATCTCATCGTTAGTCGAGTGTATTGTCTTTGGTCTGCTCCATTGAACTATGCTTGCTTCATTACTCTACTACATTCGTTTACTGGTTCACTTTGGCTCATTTTTTGATTTCATGGTCTTCTTCATCAAACCTTTACAAAGCACATTAAGGGAGTCGCAGATGTTCTGCCACATTGGTCTATTACAAGTCAGTGCTGGTCTACTGTAGGTGGTGTGCAATCATGGTCTGCCGAAATGGTCTACTTCAGGTGGTCTGCGATGGTCTACTGTAGGTGGTGTGCAATCATGGTCTGCCGAAATGGTCTACTTCAGGTGGTCTGCGATAATGGTCTGCCGATCTGGTCTACTGCAGGTGAGAATTGATCTACCGCATTGGACAACTGCAGGTCCTTTCCTTAGTTAGATTGATCCATCTTTCTCAGTTCTGGATGATGAGACACCCGCCTCAGAGCCGAGTAAATATGGCTAACAGGGGGAAGGGCAGACACACGTTTCCCCCCATTTAGTTTCATTTTCCGCCGAGCTTGAAAATGTTCCACAAAATCCTTTTTCCTCTTCAATGACATGTTGTTGTTGTATTTTACACAATTGAACGCTCGTGTTGCAGCCGGGTGTAACATGTCGGAAGCTTTTTTGACGAGGATGTCCTGCATCTGCCCTCGGCAAACACGCACTGCAGACAAGCAATGGTGTATAAGGTATGCGTCGTTGTGTACAAGGTCAAGCAGGTCGGTTATCTCCCATTTCAAAATAGCTTCCAACAGGTCTGCTGTGAGCAATGACTCTGCCGTGGTCGGGGTTGCGCTTGCATGCACGTTACCGCTTTCGAGGTCGCATGCTGCCATGTCGTCCGTGTTCGTCCAAATTCTCCAGCCCACCGTGAACAGTACCGAAGTGGGAACCACATGTCCGGACAATGAGACCGTCTTGCAGGTCTGGTTTTAGCAACTTTATGACCCGAACCTGGTGCTTGCACAGATTGCCTTTCAGCGCCCACGGGCAGGTGCAGCAGGCCCACTGCGACTCTGGATTGAACACGGTGTACGTTGTATTCGGATCGGAGGAGCTCATGACGTAAGCAGGCTGCCCAGGCGCTGCAGGCAAAGTCACACGTGAAAGAGGTATGTCAGGGGCTGCACATATTGCACTGGAAATGTGCTTTTCCTGTTTATCGTTGCGAATAAACCCATGCGTCTTCAGATGAATGCCGTACCAGTAGTGGACCAGTACACGCCCAGTCAACTCCCATATCAGCCAATCGGCTCTTCGACCGGTCATTTTGCCTTTGCCCATATTAAGTCTCGCCTTTAAGTTTCCATGGTATGCCTCGATGCTCGCATTAGTATCTTGGCTTGCATGTGGAATGATGCGGGCAGCAGTACACCACATAGCGATTTTGGGAACCCAGTACACATTAATGTAGTGGAGGAACAACTGAACAGACGGATATTTCTTTTTCATTGCCTTCAATTTTTTCTTAACCCATTTCACAGCTTCGCGGTCCACCTCTGTAGTACATAAGGTCGCCCATATCTGCCAACAGTTTGAGGATGTTCCCGGATCACTGATTTTCTGGCATGATTGCTTGACCTAGGCCTTCCGTACATGCCAAAGGCAAAGAAAAACTGCATACTCCTGTGAAAACAGACCTGCATGCGGCCACAAAATCAGAAGTGCCTGAACCGGGCATTCGTATTCAGCACTACCACAATCATGAGATTAAACAGGGCAGACCATATAGGGCAGCAGACCCTGAAGCGGACCATAGGGCAGACCATAGGGCAGAATGAGATGTGGCATACCAAACAAGACATGGCAGACCTTGCAGCGGACCATACAGCAGACCATAGGGCAGATTGGGATGTGGCATACTGGATTGCATTGATTTCTGCTTCAGCGTCGTCGACAATGACGGCATTTGGCCGCCAGTTGGGCTTTTCCTGAAGGAGGGCATCACGCAATGCTAGCATCCACGGGATAAGGTCTGATGTTCGATTGCGTGCTGACAAAATGTATGCAACCGGAATTCCATTCAACCATTGGTCGAACACCATCAACGTGTACAAGGGGAACTGCATGAAATATTTGTAATTAGCAGACCAATGTCGTACCGACAGGCACAGGGTCGACTGCAATATGGTGAAAACGCACATGGTGTATTGCAACTTGGTGAACACGCACAGGGTGTACTGCAACTTGGTGAACAGGCACAGGGTCTACTGTAACAGGGTGAACACGCAAAAGGGTCTGCCCTAAAACAGAGTGCAGTGGAAGGTCTGCTGGAACAGGGTGTACTGGGACAGGGTCTACAACAGTTAGGTCTATCGGGATTGAGGACAAATAAGCAATGCACCACAAGAGTGGGAGAACATTGTAGTATGCTATCATGCTAGTAGAAGCCCGTGGAGAGGGTCCATGGCAGACCTTGTGATGGTTAGTTCCAAATGTAGCGTCGCAAGCTACGATGCGTGCATGGCCCAAGTCCAACATCTTCTGCCGCTGCCAAGGAGTCTGAATCCCAATGGTGAAGGTCAAATCTCCATCAAAATGTTGAAATGTGGGTGCCAATGATTCCTCTTGGTAGAAGAAGACCGAATCCGGGTTTTGATCTTTCCACATACGCACGGATTGTGCGTCATCAGCGTGTTTTTTGAAGGTCTGCCAGGCTCGTTTTTCAGCGAGATTTCGGACATCTTGCTCGAGGAGAAAGTCGTCGCGTGTCCATGCGTCTCCCAAGCCACTGTTTTGCATGACGTGCTCCTTGTGTTCAATCATGACTTGGGCAACACTCAAGCCTCGAGACAAGCATTCCATGATCCACTTTTTGAGCTCCTCGCTAATATGTGGAGCATAAGCATATCGGCTGAACTAGAACTCAGCATATCCGCCATGAGAGGGTTTTCCGGACACATCCAGGTGTTGCATGTTGTTATAATATGTGATGACCCCAATGTCTGGAGCAAGATAACATTGCGAGACTTTGAAACAACAGAGACACCCACGCTTGTAAGACTCGCCGTATTGGCTTTTCTTTCGTCTTAGACCTTTGTGAGGATTACTGCTTCCAGCCCCAACGTCCGGACCTCCTCGCTTGACTTTAGGATCCGTGACAATCAAATTGTTGGTGCGCTTGTCCTCTGGTCCATAGCAACACTGATACCTAGATAGGGTCGTATGTCATCGACACCGGAGTATGTCATCGATACCCATGGAGTTCTGCAAGCATGTAAGACAGCCTAAACCCTATATATCATGCATGTACATGTCCGGCAAGCACAAGCACAGGGCATGAACAAAGAGGCAGTGCGGGAATATGGTGCAGACATGACAGAGGTTAGATATGTGTTAGCTCTTGGAGCTCTTCGCGGTCCGGGCTTCGCGTTAATATGCACATTTATGTAAAATTGGGTGGAACACCCGTCTCTACTCTCCTCTCCAAGTACAAAGTCGGGCACTCTCTGCCAGGGAATACAGGTCGTGCGGACCCGCACTTGAGAGCCCATGTATCTAGAGCGACTCTCGTTCTTCCAGTAAAGGTCTTTGCAGGAAAATGGCCTATCTTTTGGTGTTTGAAGATTGTCGCAGTGGACGTATAAGAAAGCTTTTTGGTTGGGCATCGACGGCCGCTGCCATATACACTGCAGTACCCCTTCGCGCACTCGAAAGCACCTGCAATACGACCTGGAAAAGTGGAAGCGAAGGACAACAACATGCACATTCTTGGCGGGACGGAAGCGCGTTGGCAGGAACAGACCAATGGAGGAAAAGATCGATGAAACAGTCTTCACCCACGATTGGCAGCGGCTGCCATGCCCTAAATCCGGGCGGCTACGATAGCAGCGCGACACATCACGGTGAGATGGGCGGCACATCATATGGGGTGCGTTTGGGTTTGCCGATCGGGCTGCTTGGCGGCAGACTGCGCAGACCGAGCAAGGGCAGACCCCAGCAAGGGCAGACCCACTGGGGACCGATGGCGGGCGGACCCAGCGGCGAGGGCGGGCGGGGGCCGCGGTCCGGGGGGCGGGCAGGGCTACGGGCAGCTGCGGGGCTGCCGACCGCGCTGCGCGGCTGGCAGCTGGGGGTGGGCGGGGCAGGGGAGGGCGACCCCGCGCTCCGTGCGCGCCCTGTCTCACACGCGTGACATAAACTCCCAATTATTCAAAAATGAGAGGCCTTTTTGCACTGCCCCTGCTTGATATCTTGACATAAATCAATGGGTCACCCTTGTTAGTGAAGGGCCCCCCACCCCTTTGGAGGGTGAAATGTAAAGGTGTATGAACAGTTTTCTCAGTACTTTTTCAAGGCCAGAGGCCCAAGAGGGCTGGCCAGAATGAGGCGCTGCATTTAGGGTTTTCTTCTTGGTCATGGTTGACTGTTGAGGCCGTATGGCACCCTTTGAGATTTAACTCTTCTTCCCCTTCAATATTCAACTATTAACAATAGTTATTTGGCTAAAAATAATGTGATTTTTTGGCTAAAATATATTAGGTTTAGCCAGAACTTGCAGTGTGGTGGTTTAACAGGCCATGCAATTGATTCAACACACTGAAGGACTAGTCTACTGTCCCAAGAGAAGGATAGAATGCTCACCCAGTTTTCCAGAAACGGAGAGGCTAAAGAAACCACAATTGAGTAGCAGTGTAACATGCAGGGACAACATATAATTACAAACCTGCAGAGATATACCGAGAGACTCAAACTGAGCAGGGATCTATGCAAAGGAGATCACTGCAAACATACAGGGAGAGATGTACCAAAGAATCAATGAGATACAGCTTTGGGTAGTTTATATTACAGATGACAGTAACTGTGGTTTCTCACAACTTCCATAGCTAGTGCCTTTGAGCCACCGGTCCATCCCTTCCGGGTTTCTCACCGAATATAAAGAACGGCCTATGCACGGAGCCCAACCACATCCTCCATGTACATGAGGTTCAGTCCCTCAACGTCTCTCCCTGAAAAGTCTACTGTACAGTAATATTGGCGTTACAGAGCGGGAACAACATACACATGCTCAAGAGCTGCTAAATGTACACGTACAGTTCTGCTGTTGCTTTGAAAGAACGAGCTCGCAAACTTGCTGAGTTCAGTTACTGCTGTTCTTTCAAAGAACGAGTTCTTGAAGAAATCAATTACGGACCCTACAGTGGTGCTCCCAGGGAGCCGGTCAAAACTCTGGAATTCCCGAGCTTAAGCATGGCATCGCTCGAAAGCTAAATTCAAAAATCTCCTTTCCTAACCCTAATGGGTTGAGGCCTGCATAAGTGCTCACAAATCCAGCATTTTGGGGGGTGGGCGATCTCTTGATCGATTTGCATAATGCCCTTGCCCTGCAGTAACTGAAGGTAGTAGCTCGTGTCGAAGGTGTTTCCCGTAGGTCCTAGGTCGAGCGACGCCGCTGCATCAGTGGCTGTGGTCCACAATGGGCACACTCTGCGGAGCGATGCTGCGAGCTGGGGATTCATGGCGGGATCTGGCCGACCGGTACCCTTGAAGTTGTAGAGCCTGTGGACGAAAGAGGAGCAGTGGGCCACCCCAACTGTGAGCACCTGCGGACAAAACATCAAACGTACATCAGTTTTGCAATTCTCATACGAATTTCATAATCCCGTGGAAGACCAGACCAAATTGACTTCTAACACAACATGAGTTCAACGAGTATCCAAGTTGCAGATCTCGTGACTGAGCGAACAGCAATGCACTGTCTAACATGGTTACGATACTTGCTCCAAGGAAACCAAAGCTTGCGGGATCCATATTTTCTGGTACATTACATACCGATCAGAGTCACCCATTCTTCCAGAGAAATCCCAATAGAGGAACATTTCTCAGTAACCTCTTCCACGGTGTCATCTGAGGCCGGAAGGTTGACGAGACTGGCTAGTGATGTACGCCCATCTCTGCATCCTGTTGGCATATGCCATTTGCCAAGCATGAAAATTCACATGCTAGATCTAGTGGAGCAGTATTCCCCTTTAGTGCCGAATCTTGGTCTCTACTTGACATACTTCCATGTATGTACCCAATTTTAACGCGGTTCCATGATCCTGCCTTAAATCTCGTCACTGGAATGGCAATTGGAAATAATATTGTCATTGTTCAAGGACAATGTCTGGATTCAGAATATCCGTCTGAAATTTGGCACAACGTCAGCAACGTCATTGAAAAACTCTTGAAACAAAGATACGGAGGACTATCAATCAAAGGCCTGTATCTTAAAACTAAGCCAGTGCATACCTGGGAAACGGCTTCTAGAGTGGCAAGTGCGATGATATCGGCACAGGAAACAACTCCGGGGCACACCCTCTCAACAGCTGCATTGGCCTCGTCCATTACATGGTAGCCCTCACAGTCTGGTTTGGAATAGCGTCTTTTTCAATCATGTCTCCGTGCTTCTGAAACTTCCCAGTACAACCCCAGCCCAATCTTTTGAGCACTACAACCTTGTACAAGTCTCGCCACTCCTGTCTGAGAATTGCACGAATTCCTAGCGACTATTGTGAAACTTGACAAAGAGCCATAACCACAAGACGCCCACAGACTGGAGCAAACCAAGAAAGCCTCCGATCTTCACAGAAACCAGAACTCGGCAGAGACGAGATCAAACAAACAACAAACTCTACAAACTCTTATACGTACCACTCACCTGCCTCTCTGCACCTTCACGCCAACAGCTACTCCTTATCCGCCGTCGATCTCCTCGGATGGTTATTCCGCCGCCGTCGATCTTAAATTTGAATTCAAATGGTCCCGCCTCGCATTTTAGTTTCCATGTGTGCTGGAAGTTGGAACGTTCCGACGAGCAGTGACCGTTATTAAATTCCTTTCGTAGACTAAAACTAAACTAGAAGATGTGGGATTCAGGCTTCGATCCCAGGGTCTCATTCGAGGGCTCATGCTGTGTTGGTCCTGGGTTCAAATCGTGGGTCGACAATGTTGTGAGAGCATTGATCCTTGCATTAGCTCTGTGCAACATTAATGGGCTTGAGGCCCCATTTTAGTCTTTGTATCACAACCCAACCCTGTTTCTGTTTCTTCCCAGCTCTTGTATACTAATTGCCTCTGATATTGGCTTCCGATAAACTTCTTTGCAAGATTGCTCTGAGAGAAAAGAGAACGCAAACAAAAAGCTTAAGCAAAAACTTGCAAAGCTGAAAGAGTAATGTTGAGCCTGAACTTGGTTTAAAATGTGTCACGAACCCTCCTTACTGAGGTTCAGGACACTATACTGTCTAGCCAACAAATTCGGCACGAAAAAAACCCATTATTCCACAACTGGTACCCACCACCAGCATCTCCCATGATAAAAAAAACCCCAAGAGTACCAGGGTGTGTAGCAACAGTTAAGAAATCCCTTGAGAACCCTTACAAGAGTATTGATTTTGGATTGTACTACTTTGTGTAGCCGTGCAATACACCAATCCCATTTTGAAGTCAGAAATGATCATCACTGTTGATAGATTCACTTCATAATCCCCCTCCTTGCTTCTTCATCTGATACTGAACAGCCCAGATAGGTACCATTGTCCCAATTGCCAAAGCACCGAAAGTACCCACAAACATTTTCAGCTTGCGGTGCTTCATCCCGGGGATGTTATACATGTGGTCTGCATGAATATAGTCATCACTGTAGCGCTTTGGTCCTGTCACATGGAACTGGCGTGTTCCTGCAATAACAAGTTCTTGTTTGGTTTTCATGAATATAAGCCAAAACTATCAGGACTGTTAACACTTGACAGAACTTGAGCAACCACTAGCACATTGTCTCTTATACAAGGGTTGGGTGTTCTCAAGAGCAAGTTCTGCATGTCAGTCCTGCATTCACACTTTTAGTTAAAGAGCCCGGGTTTGCCTCGTGACAGTTAGTACAGGAACCTACAATAATATTTGGATGTCCGTGACAAGATCAGATTTGGAGACTGTTCTGACTCTGAGCTTTGGAGTCTTCACCTTTTCTTTGTTTCTGCACATGTCTACCTTACAGGCTTTCCGTCCATCGCATTATGGGCTTTAATTCATTACTGAAATGGGAGAAAAAAAGTACCTGGGAAAACTCTTCCAACCACTCCAGCTGTACAAAAGCTACCCAACCACCTAACTAAACCAAACTTCTTGAATAAAGATCATTGACACTTTCCTGGAAATTCGGTACAGAATTCAGTACAGAATTAAACAACACATAAGTTACAGTGATACCGACTGTCAGTAGGTTAGAAGTCGGATACCACACTGGTTCAATGTTCTGGTCAAAGGAATCTACCTATCCAGCCTACAAAAATTTGAAGAGCAGGTCATATTCCTGACCAGAGATTCTCTGCGATCATTAGCTGAGCGGCAAGGAGAAGCACCAACAGGTAGATTTTCTTATGATAACCAGGGTTCCGTCGAACACAGGGGTCCAAAGAACCTTCTTGTGTACTAACGGGAATTGCTCCCAAGTTAAGCAGACCACTAACCAGATAGCTGACCCTCTCAATGTGAAGAAATCCAGGTGATGTAAGTGATCTAGGTCCAAGGCCAATCCTCACTAGTGTTTAGAAGTCCCAGCGACTTGAAGATACATCGTAACTCTATACATGGAAAGAAACAGCTGTTCACTTTGTCAGCTGGAACTTCATCCAGATTTCCACACTAGTGGAGTATTAAATTTAACCTAGGGGAATCTGTCTTAAATTAAGAATTTGATCATCAGTATACATCATCAATGTTCCCGTTTAGATCCCAATCCCGACAACGTAATCATCCTCAGTAGAAAGTAACTTCCAAAGCTGATCAAACGATTTACAAATCTACACTTGAGCCATGAATGCAGAACTACATACCCAAGCACCACACAAGCATTCAATATTCAGCTCATATCCATGCAACTTTAGTCACCCTCAATAAACTTTTCCTTCAGTCCATTCGTAAGGCTTCCCTGCCAATTCCATTTGCTAAAAGCCTAATAGAATCACCATGATAGCTTTCAAGAGGAGATCAAACAGCAATGGATATAGTATCTAGGCAGAACAATGATCCATGATGAGGGTGAGTGATATAATTTGGAATTTTCCACTTGGCCTGGAACAAAAAAGTAATTGTGTTCATCATGTGACAACTAATTCAGCATGTGGCAAACTACCACGTCAGCATATGTGCTGCTGTCTTTCAGTTCAAAGAATGTTTGAGAACAGCAAATGTTCTACAATTGCATTTTGTTAGACTACTGACCATTACATTGGCAGTCAATGAATTACCTGGATTCATCAACAGAATAGTGGTAAAAACTGTGATCTAGTTGACAGAACCAATGTACCAGACGCATAAGAAAGACAGTAACAAACTTCCCAGCACGAAGTCAGAACTGTCCTTTCATTGGGTGTTGCCACAGTGTATCCCATATTGAAAAGCCATGACTGAGCGCAATAGCTTCTGCCATTACCCATATAGTGATAATTGATCATAACCATACTCATATACAATATAGATAGTGTGGATGTTGGAGACACTTATTGGCAGCTGCCTGGGGAAGTTCACTGTAAATTTCTATGAAGACTGGTCAATGACAAAGTAAACAGCAGTCAAGTAATGCTAGACAATGGTTTGCCATACGTGGATGGAACAAAAACAGATAAACCATGGCTGGAGCATTTCACGAAGGTGGCAGAGTAACAGATCTTGTCTTTCAAGTTGAGAACTTTGCAACCCCATGGAACAAGTTTGAAGGGATCAAGAGAACCTGCTAATTGTGGGCAGGTGTGGGGCTCCTGTTGAGCAACAAATCAGCTTCCACTAGAGGATCCTACAGTTGAGGGCTTAAGGGTTAACTGCCCCACTTCCAGCTTGACAGATATGCTGAGATGCCACAAGTGAATGCTCATGTCATGTACTGGCCAGTTCTCATCATCGAACAGCACTTCAGGTTCCAAATGGATTGGAGCACCCCAGTCTGTCTCCCAGATAGGTGAAGGATGGAGTGTGTCCGTACTACACTAATTTGCATAGCACCCTGCAGTCTAGTTTTAGAAGTAGAGGCATTGGATTACCACACAATCGGCTCACCAGGCTGAGGCTGGCGCAGTCGTCTGAGGTTGGTGAGCAGAGGCATGTCCTCGCCAGAAAACCTTTTCATTTCCTCGCAATCCCCCCGGTACGAAAGTTTTGTGATACGTCTGGTACCAGGACCAGTCTTGTATGTCCTAAACCTGATACCAGAACAACACTAGTGTTGGTCTGGTATATAGTGAAGGACTGGTATAAAGTACTGGTATTAAATACCAGACCAGTCTACAAAGTGGAGGGCCTTTTCTCTCTAAGCTGAGTTTAAGAGCTCCCCACCCTGGGTCGACTAAGGCGACAAGCCAAGGGCATGCAAAGGATACTGCATCCATGTATGATGAGCG
The DNA here is from genome assembly GCA_030704615.1 of Takakia lepidozioides. NCBI lineage: Eukaryota > Viridiplantae > Streptophyta > Takakiopsida > Takakiales > Takakiaceae > Takakia > Takakia lepidozioides. The sequence continues at coordinate 41,403,749 of CM060731.1, forward strand.
CATCATCTATCTCTTCCCGTGCGTACAGAATGAGAACTTAGAGTAATCTAGATTAGTTCTAAACTAACGAAGACTCGTCTTGCACGGAATAATTTGTTGCAACAGACGACCTCCCGACCGTCTAAGGACCTTTCACTACCTCGATCAAGTGGGAATGACACAGCTATGTTTCTTAAGTCAGATCTGGATGATAGGGTAGAAACCTGCGGAGATTCCATTTGCAAGAGATGATATCTCGCAGCAATGGGAACTTTATATCCCTACAACGGATCAGCGATTAACTATATTCAAAGAAAGAAACATCTATGTCTCTTATCTCAGAATGAATATGCCCTACCACGAATCCGTCTCTGCTACTCATCCGACAGCCAATTGACCCAAAACGCTGGATAGTTCCATTACCAGCACCAATCTGGCTAGGCGAGCTCCGAAGACAAGATAGAAGAAGACGGGAAGCGGATCGGGCAGCCTCGCCCACCATCGCCATCGTCCTGCACCACCTCACGCACTCACGCTCTGTTGTCCTGATAGTATGGAGGGGAGCATTTTCAGCACTTTGCCACCTTTCTTATTTTAAGAAAAGATTGGTTTTGTTGTTTGAGAATCGAAATGGTCCCAATGTTTTCAATCAAGTCAAGAAGGTCCTCACATATTTTTGATTGATTCCATCCATGTAATCCCCTTCAGATGGGTTTTCACCGACCCATTGTTTTCTAACAACAATGATACAATGGGCCACCCCATTCCATGCAAGAAACCCCAATCCACTTTACCCTTCTCATGCTCATCTCTCTCACCTGCCACACCGTTTGCATCGGAGTAGATATCTCTGGTAGAGCAGCTCTTCATGCAGATGCTGCATATAGCAGCTTTGGATGCGGTTGAGTATCCATTGAGAACTTTGTGTTGAAGTGAAACCATGAGGCCATTGGATGGCCTCTTAGGTGTTTAGGGGTTAATATGGAAAGGGTGCAACATGCCAGAAGACAAGGGCCACTCCTAAGATCACTACAAAGGAGGTACCCCAAAGAACTTGCCCAAAAACAATCTGAAAGCATAGGTGTATGTGCACATCCTGAGAATGACTCCAGACAGAATTACAGTTTTCTTAGTATGAAATCGTGTGTGAAGTCTACTTTCACATGCAGGCATCCAGTTTTGGACTGCTATGAAAACTTTTGGAACAGTTGAAAGAGAACCATCCCATTGACTCCAACTCTTAAAGCTGCAGGATATGCAACACAACAAAGCAAAGACTACAAATCACTTGTGGAAGGTGATAAATGTAAATAACAGAGGTCCACCAGGCAGTTCACTAGTCAAGCTCCAAAAACCCCCACGAAAAAGTCATCAGACAAAGCAGCCCAAGCAGCCCAAAGCACATTAAACATTGAGAAAATGTCATTGGCACCTTAGTACCAATCCTGAATAAATTACATTATGGTGCACATACTGCACCTCTGCAAGTACTCAGCACTCAGTATTGCCAATCAACCTGGAAGTTTTCTGGATCAGAGGGGAAGTGAAACATTTGGACTGTGGTCATTGGTCAAGTGCACACCAAAGGTAAACATAATTTACTGCAAGAAAGTCTAGATACTTTCCCCCTCCTATGGTGTTCTTTTCACTCTATTGTCCTTATCCTGACATCGACTACGAGTAATTCCCCTCCAGACTCGTTTCCTTTCCTAGAAACATTTCTCTGTATACCAACGGGCTTATACGGATATCATCATCTTCTCCACACATCTCACAAAGCACGATTCCAGCCACCTTCCAAGCAAAGCAAAGGCTTGGGGGAACCATCCTCTTGACATAGGATCTGTCTTTCACGTATTTTGTAGTTATAATGGCTATACACCACGCTATGAATGGCCGTAGCCCTCTGAAAGATTGTCTCAGTCAATAATTGCCGGCCCTTCATCTTGAGTGCTCCGGCATAGAGCAACTTCACAACCCACATGGAATCTCATTATGTTTAGTCTGGACCAAACACCTTCCAAAACATCTTAATGGCTCCGTTTTAGAGGATAGAAATCAGATTCACTTCAGGTCTGTCCAAGATTGGATGAACCGCAAAAACCGTGTAGCATGACAAACAAGAACAGCAACAGAAAGCTAATTCCATGCACATAGCGAAGCATGATATTGATCTAGACTGGTATGTTGGGAAGAATGGTTATGAAACGCAAGATTGTACAAGGAGCAACAACTCGTGAAGGTGGAGTGGGAAAACAAATAATGCTGGTAGTGCTGGTTGGGTGCCACCCAGAACCATACCAGAGAGCCAAGATGGTCTACACTCCAGATTTTCGCGTTGAACATTAGCATTTGTGAGATCAAGGTGTGGAGTTCTCTGGGCAATTTATAATTCTGCTAACTGTGGGCATATGCTAAGTCATTGAGAAACACCATCATCATTTGCAGGTTGACTGTAACATGCTGTAAGAGCTTTGAAGTACCTGTCGGTACTTTGTATACATTGACTCGGACTGGGTATTTCTTCTCTCTTTGTCCAAAGATGTATCATTGATATTCGCTGCCATCCACATCCTGTACTCCTTGAAATGCTGCTCCCATTCGTGCAGTACTGCCCAAATCCGGGACACATAACTTCATTTCCAGTATTATCTCCCCTGCTAACACACACATAACATGCCATATTAATTATCTAGCCATCCTCTATAATTATCTAGCCTTCCACTGACATTGGTTCATCCACTAGCGTCCGCAGTGAGTAGTAGCTGATCTAGTAAAAGGCGTCATGCTGACAAGTTATACAGCTGTAAAGCAACAGACATTTAGTGAAGTAGAGAAGTTAGTCCAATGCTACTACTGTGGATCAATAAAACGATACCTTATAACGACCGGTGGAGGAGAAATGAAATGAAATGGTATTTTATAGCATCCACAGGAAGCTCAAAGAGCTTATGGGACAAGAGGAAGAAATGACATGAAATGGTGCTTTATAACGTCCGCGAAAAGCTCATGGAGCTCATGGGACAAAATGGAAGAAACATGTGAGAGGAAACCAAAAAGAGAGGGGGGCCACAAACAACTCAAGAGCAACTGAAGCTCAAGGGATTGTTTAAGAGTCAATGCTTCATGCAGGTAAGCTGCAAAGCATTTCTGATCCTCGTGATGGAAGACCTCTGCGAGGGACTGGGTATCCCCGAGTAGACAGTGGAATCTCCCACGGATCTCATGGTACAAAGGCCAGTGAAAGAGGACATGTTCTTCACTTCAATTTCCCTGTATTTCCCCACACAAGCAGGGCATAGTCGGTCTTCATGTTGCAGGTCTTCCCACCTGCCAGTCTCTATCCTCAGACTGGGAGCCCACCCTCAACCTGCCAATGCCTTAGGGAGATTGAGGGAAGGAGCTTGAAACAAGAGAAGAGATACATTTCATTTCTCCTCCACAATAACACTAGCAAAATTGCAAGCTGAAGGATTGGGATGAAGGTAGGTTAGGCAATCATCCAATGGTCTTTGCGAGAATAATCCTCTTTCTCTCCCTCCTCTCAAAACCACAGGAAGTGTGACAAGCTGAAGGATTGGGATGAAGGTAGGTTAGACAATCATCCCCAATGGTCTTTGTGACAATAATCCTCTTTCTCTCCCTCCTCTCAAACACCACAGGAATTGGAGTGAAGGTAGGTGATGACTAACATCCCCCACATTGTGTCCAGAAGAAAACTTTTCAGACTTGAAGACGACCAGAAGGTTACATGGCTTATAGTCAGCTGGAGACTGGATGGTCTTAACGAGAATGAAGAGCTCAGGCCTGCCCAGTCTCTCTGGTCACTGCGTCAACCTTTATCATCCAGAGGGCTAAATCCTGCCTTTTGAGCTCTGGGAGGATAAGTATTACTCTAAACCTGCACTATGAAGGATATCTCATCAATCGTCTGTCTCCCTGCCCCTCTCCTGTGTGTCTTAGTGCTTGTTCAGAAACTCTGCAAAACCAGAATCAAGAACATTTAAAGGTGGAGGCTTACTTATGGGGCCAGCCTTCCATGACACTAGTGATGCCATTATGCTCGCTTCTTTTCCCATTCACCTCCTTGTTTTCCAGCTGTGTGCAAATGGGTGTTGGGAGTATGCCCAGATGAGTACAGTAACGAACTTTCAGTAAGTGTTAATTTCTCTTTCTCCAGACATTGGCAAAAAAGACGAGGCAAATTTACAGCAGAAGTTTATTAAATTCCTTTATGCATGTTCAAAGAAGGAAAGGAGATTTAACGAGTAGGAGGATTGAGGTTGCTGTCTTCTGCCTTCACTAGGTCATAAATCCTTCCAAGAATTGAGGTGGAAGTATAAACTTCGTAAGTAGCAACAAGAAGTCCCATTCCGCCCTTGCCCCTCACCATTTTGGGGCCTTCTCTGGGCTCTCCATGGATGTACTCACATCCTCTATTCTCTCTCATGTCAAACACAAGATGCATAACCAAACTAGTTAAGAATTTGCAGGATGCTAGGCTCACCTCCACGCCCGACTTTTTACTATCAAGCGACATGTAATATGGATGGACATGCTGTGGAATTTTCCGCTTCAGTTTTGCCTCCTCCTCTTCGGTCACATCCTTGCAGTTCAATCTATCCATTTGGGCAAGCCAGCTGTTTGCTATCTGACCCGTTGCATAGCTGGTTAAGCAAAAGCATCAAGAATGTTGGATCAATATGATGTCTTGTGTATGCAATCTCCCCTCTCACATATCTTGCAGAAATTTTTTCACAACACTCTTGCAGCTGATCAGCTCAGGGGCAAAACCTGCTGACTCTTTTGACTCCCGAGCTGGACCCTGAGGCCCACCTGAGACCCGCGGCATCTGTGGTGGGGCATGGGGCAGAGGCAAGTAGGTCCCGGGCCGGCCCAGAGGCCACAAAATCAAATGCCCCGAATTGAAGAGAGGGAGAGATATTTGTATGAACAATCACGTTGGGGAAAAATTTCGTGATCCGGATCACATCAACTATGTGCCTGTACATCTCTTGTTTGGCACTGTAGCAAAGATAGCTCTGCAGTCATAATTGTCAACCACACAAAACTGCATAAAATCTTATAGACCACATGAAAGGAAAATGGAGTGAGTGCAGATCCCGCACCTGGGTTTAAATCGATCTCGCAAGAATTGCTCAAAATGGTTCCTCTGCTCCTCATCATCAGTAGATTTTTTTTTCTGCCTTTGGCGTGTGGTCCATCGACGGCTCCCATGGATCACTTACAGTAAATGGATCCACCAACTGAAAAAAATGCCCAACAATCAAAGGTTCCCTACCTTCAGAGGCCATACATGCACATCTGCAGGAGGCGCAAATGGCAAAGCAGAACAACCAATGAAAGGACGATTGGCCGAAGTTACATTTCTGTTTTCCATTCTTTCTACCAACATCATAGGGTTTTCAGTATTATAAGCTTCTTCTCTGTTATGAATGTTATTTCCTTCTTTGTTTCTGGACCTACACTTAGAGACAGGAGACTCATGACAAAGCCAGCAGCCTTTCCTACACGTTAAGATTGGCAGGGTCAAATCTGTGACCAATCGGTTCTAACATCATCTCTTTCAAGACAATCGCTAGAACATTAGTTCTTATCCTTGGGTCCTGGTTTTGTTCCTCTCTCATGTTTTCTTCCATTTTGTCCCATAAGCTCTATGAGCTTTCCGCGGACGTTATAAAGCACCATTTCATTTCATTTCATTTCAAGTACAGAATAAAAACTCCACGCAGACATTAAAAGGTAACACAAAGTAGATGCTGGATCATTTCAAGTTAAAGCTAAATTAACACAACATAGAGTGTAGTCTTAACATTGTGCTGTCAATCATGAAGCCTATGACCATCAACTTCGTCATGTGTGGCAGTCACAAGCGGCCACCACTCTCCACTGAGATCATCAGCTCCCAACACAGAACCCTAAGCTCAAATCATGGGGATACCATGCTACAAATCTTTGAACTCAGTTTCTGCCCTTTCTGAAAGAACCAGAGAAGTCAGGCAATCATGTTGTTAGCTCACTAACACTTATGAAGTAGCAACGAAATTTCACATTAGCTTGTCCTAAGAAAGCAAACATTGAGCAAAACTGCTCAAAGGGGATTGCTGAAAGGGTAGCTGCAGTGGCTTCCTGCACCTGGAACATCCCCTTCTAGTACAAGCTGGTCACTACTATTAATAAATGTGTCAGGAAAAAATCATCTGCATAAGTACAGAGTAACAGGTCCATGCAGACATTAAGGTGACGCCAACAGAAATTGCACCAGCCCAACTTAAGACCTGAACTGGTGCAACATAGAGACGCAGTCTTAATATTGTGCTGATGTTACCAAGTCTCAGACCATCATGTGTACATCCAACATTATCCGTATAGCATCCTGCACATCGAACACTCAATTCCATGCCATCAATCATGGTAGCTTTGCATGGGTACTAAAGGCATTTGGGTGCACTTTAGGACTGGCAGAATCAGTTTCAAGCCAGCACAAATGTTACTTACTCCATTACTCCCACAATTGCAGGAGTGTTCAGTGATGCTAGTGCAGTCATTCCGCCTGCTTATTATCTGTCCCCCATCGACAATTTTTGCTCAGTCCGAACTGGGCACAAGCCCATGCCCCTGAGACCGCTTCCATGCGCTCCTGTGATCAAGTTCCCTACTTTCGGAGGAGACTTTGCAGCAAGTGCTCGCTGCCCGAGACAAAGACTTGGAGGAGCAGACAGTATCAAGTTGCAATCTTCTTTCCTTGCTAAAATCAGATTTTCTCCTCGTTCTTTTTGGTCCCTCCTTAAACCTCATAGAGACCCTCCCCAATCACTGACATTCACGTCTGGCATGAGTATGCCCAGTCTTTGTACCATTCCCCAACCCAAACTCATTCTCCCATAACCTCTAAACCCCTTCACTTCTCTCTCTTTACTACGGCCAATGTCAGCAAGGCAATCAAGAAGCTGCAAAATGGCAGGGCAGCCGACATTTCAGGACTTCAGAGTGAATTCATCAAGCATGCTGCACCTACTTTAGCCCCTTTTATAGCTCACCTCTTCAATGAGGTAGTGCAACGGGGCTTTCCAACAGAGTGGACAAAGAGCATCATCCACCCACTCTTCAAGAGCGGTGATAGGCTCGCACCGACCAACTATCATACTATTATGGTGTCCTCGTTACTTGCTAAACTGTTTGGGGCAGTAGTGGCCATGGAACTGGATGATTGGGCTGAGTCCTCTCGCATTCGTGCTGAGGGACAGGCTGGTTTCCTTCCGGCTTACAATCTTTCTCCATAGATTACAGGCCCTTCCACCCAAGGGGCTCGTGGCAAGGGCCCTCGCAACATCTATGAGGCTCAAAGATGCAGGTTTCAGGAACTCCTGGTATGCTCGAGTGGACAGTTTATTTCAACGCAACGGACTCTCCTATTACCAATGAATCCAGATGAGGTGGACATCACATCCAGACATGACTGCAACAGACTCATTAGGAGAGAGCTTATGGAATTACATGTCAAGAGAACTTGGAAGCTACCCAATCTCACGACAAAGCTCCACTTCTATCGAGAGACATTCTTGGTGCTCCGAGATGATAGAATCTTGAGACCAAATTACCTTTCAGCATCCTTATCTCCTTCCCTCCTGAGGGCATTGGGGCGGTTCAGGGTGGGTATAGAGACTGGCAGATGGGAAAACCTGCAACGGGGAGGACCACCTATGTCCAGCTTGCATAGGGCGCATCCGGGTTTGCCAGATATCCTCTAGAAATCCCTTCACACAAGCATCAACCTGCTGTGTGGCCTAGTTTTTCAGAAAGAAAGAGGATGAAACGAAGACATCCACAGAGAAAGGCAGTTCAAGCCTAGTGTTCAACATGGGAATAAAAAACAAACAGGATGAGAGGGAGAACAGGATGACCAAAGGGTCTGTGTGGCTATAATTATAACTTCAACTCACAGAATGATGGCGACCTGGTTTCTCTCCAAAAGGCCGCTTGGATCAGCACAGCCCATGAGATATTTGCATTGGGGCACAGGCACCCGTGCCTTGCTAAACTCTTGGAGGCGTCCTTTGAGTATATCCCATAGTATTTTCCGTAGATAATGTTCATCCAATAGCAGTCCAGCAGACAGCATTCGTAAAGCCAGGTCAGCAGTATCATGGTCCTCCGGGCAGCTCTCCAAAGCTACAAGACAGATACCAAATGTTGTATACAATCTGAAAGCAGAATCTAGAAACAATGTAAGGCGGGAGACTGAATGACTTATAAATGGCAATCAACATAAATTAGAAACATAACCTACATAACCTTCCTTGGTTTGTGAAAAATACACCACAACAGATGCTTATTGGCTGGCCATCTTCCATGCACAAAGCAGGGGTCGCAAAACGGCAAGCACAATATGCCCCACAACAACAGGACAACCAACAAGGCATGAAGATACAATCAGAAAAGAGAACATGTGGTATCAGAATGTCACAAGTCTGAGTTTCAAGCATGGCACAAGTTCAGGATGTCAAGGAGAACTAATTGGCTATTGCTTATCAACAACAGTAGAAGACACATCAACTACAATGAATACATACTTATTGAGCTGAGGACCAAGAGTGTACAATGATAATGTAGCAGGTTTGTCAGGAAGCCAAGCCGAGGGACAGTATCCTACCATAGGCTAAAAATACAGACCACAAGGACTGAGAATTTCCCAGCACAGTTTGAGTCAAACTGGATAGGGCCTGATGTGGTTCGCAAATTGTCTGAGGCAACCCATTCAAAATTGAAGGAATTTGGACACAGAAACACTCAGAAACAAGGAGCCACACTTCCCAAAACTGACCTCAACTGCAATAACCTCAAGACCAGCTTGTTCACCAAAGTATGGCTAACGAACCTCTCCTTGCTGCATAACGACTGCGAAAATATGTCTTGACCTCCTCAATCCCATTTGCGACAAATTGAATAAGAACTTCCTCTGAAACTCCTCCAATTTTCAGCAACAGCACAAGATGCTGAAACAACTTCGCATTTGGTGGCTTGCGACTACCCATTCAAGCCGAGCACACAAACAGTCACAAAATAACATGGATGTATGAGCTTCTTTCCAAACTAATACACCATCCCAAGCACTTCATCAACACACAGGGCACCCTGCCCTACCTGACTGTCCGAGTGGCTTTTGACTTCTAATTGCCCTTCCAAGATGTCTCTGTGCAATGGATGGCTAAACTTGACTATTAATTCGAGTGACCTATCAACTAGTTTTGTTGGAAGCAAGTAAAAGAATTCAAAAGTGACAATTACATAAAACAAGAATCAGTCAGGCAGGCTTTGGTAGAATCTGAGGTCAGTAAATGTGCCTATTTAGTCAAGAGACAAGCTTACAACACTGCCAGACTGATGGAATGTGGTATAGACAGAAATTTTCAGCAAGTTACAGGAGTACCTGCAGTTCCCAAAAGATCATTTCTCCAATCATGGAGCTTAGAATGTAAGTACGAAGTTCACAAGCACCAAATTTTTAAACAAGATTCTTCACCAAGATGACAAACCTGGTGTTGCACAACTCCAGAGAATTGAACGTAGGGGACTTGAGTTTTTCATCCCTTTTCACCTTACGCATTGACGGGCGCACTTGGATTGTGTCATCAGGGAGCTGCTTGTCTCAGTGTACACCACAGAAATCACCAACCAAGGTCAGAAACTTGAAAAAGAACTCCGATTTTACTCTTAAATATTCATATGCATGGTACTGAGGTGAAGGGGCTGTAGGTAGAATTCCCTTCAAGGCCTAAGTTAATAAATAAGATATGGTCAGACATTCAGGTGACAAGCTCATACATAGGAGATGTTGTAAACAGAGATGGGAAAGGATATTACAAGTGCAACCACTGCAAAAAAGGCATAAGAAAATCACTCAAGTGTGAATATTGCTCTGAAACTGTTAGCCAAATTGGAAAAAAACATTCATTGTTGAAGTATGTGCAAATATTTGCTCCGGTAATGGGAGCGTAGAACTCTATGTAAGTGAACCAATGGACAGGCACAAGTCAGTTGATAACTAAGCTTTCAGACAAGTTGTTTGAACCGGCTTGTATACAAGGCACAACCATGAAAGCATCAAATAGCCAAATCTCAGCCACCTAAGGACACAGGATACCCTTCATCCCTGAAGTAGGACTGCATGTTTTGTCAACCTAATGAAAGTGCAATATTTCTAATTTTCTCATGTCATACCCACGCATGATGTGATAGGAGAGTAGATTGCGTCAAGTCATGCACAGGTTATAACAGCTCGGAATCATTCCATCATTGAGAGCCAGTTAGACAACTTTGTAGCAGTTTGTTCCTTTTTATTCAAGTTCTTGTCTCAGAAACTATTTGAGCTTCTTGTGGACATTATAGAGTTTGTTTATAGTGTATAGACTCTACAGTGCAACTGTCTGTGCAATCAGAGCCACAGATGAGACATCAAATCAGCTACAGTGTTAGTACTCAATCCCATGTAACTGCAGCATGATTGAAAGTACATATATTCAGGCTGGTAAGTTTATATGTCCATCATCAACTCCAGGAGGTCTATCAAAGCTCAAGGGTACACATCAGCGAACTCTGCAGGAGTTCAAGTCCTCTCTATACTATAAATGAGAGCAGACAGTGACTAGTATAGAATCATACCTTGCAGTTGACAAGGAGAACCCCTTTCCAAACATTTCCTTTCTCAAACAGGCGTACTTGCATCATGAGTGGATATTCCTTTTTTGATAGTGGTCATGCACCAGACACAAGATTAGCTGCCATTAGTCTTCCATCTGGCGAAATTATTAGCATTCAGCAGGTTCACTACTTCACAAGTTACACCCACATTCCAGTTAACCACTTCATAGTTTTGGTGTCCACCTCTTCTGCTTTCTTAGGATGAGATTGCCTCTGCTTGCACCCCTTGAAGATCCTTTTAGGGCAGAGGATGGCCAAATTTCGTGAGATATAACCGCAACCATCTGTGTGAATCTTATTACCATCTTTGACAGCTTCCCCACTCTCATCCTGCAAAGAACATACTCACCTTAGAAGCTTGCTCACTCATACATCCAGAAACAACAACAGCACTTGTCCTCAGATTGCTCTGGGACCTTCAGCGACCTTCCAAAGTGGCTAGTCTACACCTTTGTCCAAGATGAAAGCAAGAATGCCTCAGGAGAAGGCTGCAAGGGGAACAGGGGCAGGGGATGCTTTGCAGCCAAGTTTAGTGGAGAGGGTTGGAGATGTACCGTAGTGATGTGCATATCCAGACTTCAATGCGGGGGGCAATAACTGAATCAATTCTGTACACTCTCAAGATGCAAATGCAAAGGGTCACTATACCTCCCCACCCCCTGGGTTCCAAAGCACTGCCAGTGTTAAGCCGCTGTACCCGGCATATCTCGTCATCTATAATCTCCACCTTAATCTTGGAAAAGTCCAACGGTATCTGTACTGTTTGAGACAAAGCCAACTGAAGCCTGCACACCTCGACCAGTTCAAAGCTTGTAAGCTTTGTACGTGGACAACAAGAAAAGAGACAAACAGGCTTCAACTCTAGGAGGGGAATGCCCTGGAGTCTTCAGGAAAGAACGAACCAATGAAAATGAAATGAAATGGTACTCTATAACATCCGCAGAAAGCTCAAAGAGCTTCCGGGACAGAAGGAAGCAAGAAACAAGGAAGAGATCATACGACGTTGTTGCCGTAGCCTTGTGGCGGTTGTCCCCATGCTCAGTTTGAGCGGGACACAAAGGGACAGAAACTACCTTTGTCAGGGGCTGACACCGGTAGTATGACTTACCTTGGAACAGACAAGGAACAAGAAACAAGGAAGAGAGAGGGGCCACAAGCAGCCCAAAGCAACTATTGCTCAAAGGATTGTCTAAGAGTCGACACTTCATGGAGGTAAGATGCCAAGAATTTCTGATCCTCGTAATGGAAGATCTCCATGAGAGATTGGGTGTCTTCGAATATACAGTTGAATCTACCGCGGATCCCATAGTAGAAAGGGCAGTGAAAGAAGAAATGTTCTGCACTTTCATTTCCCAGTTGTTCGCAACGCAAGCAGGGCATAGGGGGTCCTCCAGTTACAGATTTTTTCCCACCTATCAGTGTATCTGCAGGCAAGGGAACCGACCCTGAATCTCCCAAATGCCCTCAGAAGAATGGGAGATAGAGCTTCAGACGGGAAATTGGGCCGCAAGATTCTATCTTAATGGAAAACCAAGAATGTCACCCAGTACAGTTTATGTGGAGTTCCATAAGTTCACTTCTGATGCATTGTTGGACGCAGCTTGAAACTTGCGGTTCCGAACCTGATAGATGTTGTGAGGGCCCGGGCTGTCAGACCTTTGGGTGGAAGGGCTTGTAACCTTGCTGCAAGATGGCCTCGGTACATATGCAAATTCCGCACATGAATTTGTGATGGTGTTGTATCTCTAGCTCCAAGCATTCCTTGGAAGAAAGACCGTTGCAATGGTTCCAGAAATTTCTTCCCACCAGGAAACTGGAACACCAGGTGCCCAGAACTCACAGCCATGAGTGGCAGCAGGGTGACAACCGATTCGAAGCCACTTTTTGGGAATGCATTTGTTTGCATTTATCCTGAAGGTGTATGGCGGCAGCGTTACCCTTCGTCAATCTGTCCATAGCAGACGATGCAAACTGATTTTGGGTAAGTGGATGACCAGACCCAGGTATGGGTATGATTTCATGTCCTCTCTCTTGCTGGTTGAAGAGGAATCTCCGATCCACATGGCCATTGAAAACCATGATCTTGGTTTTGCTAAGATTGACCTGCAACCTGTAGTCTTCGGAGAAGTCTTCCAGGATGCCAAGGTGCCATTGTAGGAAGACAGGAGATTAATAGAACAACATCATCAGCATAGAGAAGTACTAATTGTGTTAGTCCTCCATTGAGAACTTTTGTGTTGAAGTGAAACCATGAGGCCATTGGATGGCCTCTTAGGTATTTAGGGGTTAAGGGTGACAACATGCCACCAGGGCCACCGCTACGATCACTACAAAGGAGGTACCCCAAAGAACTTGCCCAAAAACAATCTGAAATCATAGGTGTAAGTGCACATCCTGAGAATGACTCCAGACAGAATTACAGTTTGCTTAGTATGAAATCGTGTGTGAAGTCTACTTTCACATGCAGGCATCCAGTTTTGGACTGCTATGAAAACTTCTGGAATAGTTGAAAGAGAACCATTCCAGTGACGCCAGCTCTTAAAGCAACAAAGCAAAGACTGTAGATCACTTGTGGAAGGTGATAAGCATAAGTAACAGAGGTCCACCAGGCAGTTCACTGGGGTAGCCACTAGTCAAGCTCCAAAAACTCCAGGAAGAAGTCATCAGACAAAGCAGCCCAAGCAGCCAAAGCACATTAAACGTGTCCTTGGCACCTTAGCAAGGTCAAGTGCACACCAAAGGTAAACATTAATCTACAGCAAGAAAGTCTAGATACCTCCCCCCTCCTATGTGGTGCTCTTTTCACTCTGTCCATGTCCTTCTCCTGACATCGACTACGAGTGATTCTCCTCCATACTCGTTTCTTTTCCTAAAAACATTTCTCTGTATACCAACGGGCTCATACGGATATCGTCATCTTCTCCACATATCTCACAAAGCACGACTCCAGCCACCTTCCAAGCAAAGCGAAGGCTTGGGGGAATCCATCCTGTTGGCATTCACGTATTCTGTAGTTATAAAGGCTATACACCACGTAATGAATGGCCGTTGCCCTCTGACAGATCGTCTCCGTCAATAATCGCCGGCCCTTCATCTCGATTGCTACGGCACAGAGCATCTTCACAACCCACATGGAATCTCATTATGTTTCGTCTGAACCAAACACCATCCAAAAACATCTTAATGGCTCCATTTTAGAGGATAGACATCAGATTCACTTCAGATCTGTCAAAGATTGGATGACCCGCAAAAACCATGTAGCATGACAAATGAGAACAGCAACAGAAGGCTAATTCCATACCACCCTCAGATGCGAAGCATGATATTGATCAAGACGGGTATGTTGGGAAGAATGGTTATGAATAACGAGGGAGACTGTTGAAACGCAAGACAGTACAAGGAGCAACCACTCGAGAAGATGGAGTGGGGGAAAACAAATAATGCGGGTAGTGCTGGTTGGGCTGGGCGCCACCCAGAACCATACCAGAGAGCCGAGATGGTCTACACTCCAGATTTCGCGACTTACATTACCATTTGTGTCAAGGTGTGGAGTTCTCTGGGCCATTTTAAATTCTGCTAACTGTGGGTAAATGCCAATGAGAAACACCATCAACATTTGCAGGTTGACTGTAACATGTTGTAAGAGCTTTGAAGTACCTGTCGGTACTTTGTATACATTTACTCGGTCAGGGTATATCTTCTCTCTTTGTCCAAAGATGTATCATTGGTATTGGCTGCCATCCACATCCTGTACTCCTTGAAATGCCGGTCCCATTCGTTGTAGTATTGATCAGATCCGGGACACTTGAACTTCATTTGCAGTATCACCTCCCCTGCTAACCACACATAACATGATGGAAAACCAGAATCAAGAACATTTAAAGGTGGAGGCTTACTTATGGGGCCAGCCTTCCATGACTCTAGTGATGCCATTCTGCTCACTTCTTTTCCCATTCACCTCCTTGTTTTCCAGCTGTGTGCAAATGGGTGTTGGGAGTATGATGTTCGATGTCTGCCCAAAGATTGGAGCTGCCTCTGCAAGGCTGTGAGAGATAGTGCAAGCATTTCATTGGTCCAGTTCATCAGGGTTAGGGTTGAATGCCCCTGCACCTCTTCTGTCTTCAATAGATTCAACCATATTAAAATCGCCTGCGATTATCCAACTATCTATAGATGGTTGATCCCACATTCTGGAATTAAGTACAGCCCAGAATTGAGTTCTCTCTGTCGCAGAGTTTGGAGCTTTGGCATTCTGCTATGCTCTATCAAGGCTGTCTTGATGTCTTTCAACTACCAATAGTTACTTTGTAAGGTGCTCAAGAGTTCTCACCCACAGCAAATAGCCTTGCAGCACAAGGGAGATAAGATCCAAGCATTTTCTGTTCACTGTGGCAACCTAACCTACAGCAGAACTTTGGCGGAGGAGGGTGAACGCTTTGCTGAATCTTACCTGAGCATCAAAGGCTTTCCTGAGATTGGTGCTGGTTTTTTATGGGGACAGGTTGACATGATCCAGCTAGATACAAGTGATTATCTTCACCAATTAGGGATCAGGTTGAGTAATTTTTAATCTATCATCAACTAGTGTGTGATCCCTAATTGCAGAGACATTATGGAAGCTCTCAACAGAGTTGGAGATGTTGTCAAAGCAATGGAGTTTATTGGGCAGAGCTTTGGTAACTAAGGATTGTTTGCAATTCTCAACTGTTTAGGGCAATGGTCAACATGTAAACCTTTGATTATTTCTTTTTGTGAATTCCACCAATATTTTTAATCTTCCTTCGTCCGATAAACTCTCTTAGCTTCCCATTGATAGTGTAGAATTTCTTTTTTTCTTTGTTTCATGGTGCAGTGAACATTTTGAAACAAACTGATGATTTTCTATTGTGCAGGAAATCAGAACAGCCTCAAAAATCTCACTTCTGAAGTGAGCATTGGGGGATGGTTGGGCCCCACCTTTCTTCTTGTCCCGCCTTCCACTTTTTCCAGCTCTGTTGTGCAGACATGACATTCTACCGTCTATTTTTTTTCCACCTCTTTGAAAGTTGTTTGATGGATTCAAGTTGTAGCCCAATGGTAATGGACACACACCTCCTCGGAAGTGGTTGTGGATTCAATCCACCCATTTGTGTCACAAAGGTGTCCACCTTCGTGGCGGAAGGCAGTAACCCTTTAGGGTGAAAGAGACACCATAATTTATGCTTCCTTCGAGAGGCGTCAAATGTAAATATATATACAATTCGATGGATTCATGTACACAGCAACAAGAGATTCAGTGCATTGAGTCAATTGAGCAGTAGTGCACTATCAGAGTACTTTGGACATAGAAAAAGACCAGGAGAGCATGTTCAGATACCCACGATTGTGGATATGTAATTTTTGTGAGGAGAGCTGGGGCGACTTGATTGCACCACTCTAGGCTCCTGGTGTGGGGCATTCCTCGATTTTCGGGCACCACCCTTGTGTGGGACCTTCCCTTGCATAAAGCATATGAAAGATTTCTTTCCACCTTCCGAATCTTTTCGACCATGCGCTTCTTTTCATTCTCTACTCACTGCTAGCTTTTTCTGTGTGTCCTTCCAGCTTTTGTTGAAAAGAAGAAAGTCTGTCAGCGCCCCCAAGCGAGCCAATCTACTCTTGGGGAGCAGATAATAACAAAGATAAAGATAAAGATAAAGTTTCTTTAACGTCTAGTGAATTTACTGAGCCTAACTGCTCAACAGACAGGCCATCGAGGGCCCAATGGACGGTCTGAAGGCACATGTTGAAGGATTGAACCCAGTATCACACAGGTTATGCATAGGCAAGGCACAAACACCCAACCACTGGGCAAGTGCTTTATGTTTAACGGGAAGGTCAATGAACATCCATGAGCGGATTGTTCATCCATATTTCTGGATGAACACTGGGAAGAGAGAGGGAGCGAGGCAGTCATGTTGGGTCCTTCTCCTCAATGCGATCCTGTGTCCTCGGTGCTACTTGCTTCTTCTTGCGTGCTCGCTGCCATGGACGCCCTGCATCGTCTCCTCACTATGCCGCACAACGCCATTCCAATGGCTGGGGATGCTTGTACATGCGGTATGAGGTCTTTCCCACATGTATTGATGTCTGTTGGGATTTAATATTCTGAAAGAGGTAGTGGGTTCTTGAGAGTGTGAAGTCATGGCATGGCATGCAGCTTGTGGTGGATGAAGGGTGGTGCTGCATCGGAAGCCGATCGAGGGTGAACATGAATTGGAGCGTACAGTGGAAGAGTCAAAATGTAGGATGGGCTACCTGGGCGGCGCTTGCGATTGTTGGTGTGTGCTATGTTCGCTGTGCCGTGCAGTGGCTGCCTCCTCTCTGGTCGAAATCCAGTGCTGCATCTGCTCAAAGGTCCACGCGTGCTTCCAGCTCTCAGGGTCTACATGAACGGGCTACCGAGGATGACTGACTCAGTGGATATCAGCGCTGCATTTGCTCAAAGGTCCACGCTTGCTTCCAGCTCTCAGGATCCACATGAACGGGCTGCCGAGGATGACTCAGTGGATATCAGCTCTGCATCTGCTCAAAGGTCCACGCTTGCTTCCAGCTCTCAGGATCCACATGAATGGGCTGCCGAGGATGACTCAGTGGATATCAACCGCGGCAACCGAACCCCCAGAGGTAACGCTGTCAGCTTTCTTTCCTCCATTGAGAGAGCTACTCCGCTGGCCTCCTTGGGTGGGATTGACAATTAGTAGGGGTTATCAGACGATAGCCCACCGCCGCGAGCTTCTTTTGTGAAAATTCCGCACCTCCCAGAAGTGGTGGAAATTTGGCGGGACTTGATGAGCATAAGTCCTTCTCACCTTGCGCCAACTTGTTTGAAGTATGGGGAGTAGTTCGCACCAGACCCGATCTGAATGAAGAAGCACTGTTCTGGTGTTAAGTTTAGGAACTATCCATGGTAAACATGATGACATGATTAAACTGACCCTTTTGCAAGTCAACCTCATCCTCTTAGGCATTCACTTTGTGCAGGAGAAGGTTCTGTTCTTCTATGTGCAGGTCCCGTGGAGAGGTATGATGTGTTTATCAGTCATAGAGGGCCGGACGTAAAGAAGACTTTCGTGGGCCACTTGGATGAGGCGCTGCGCACTGCTGGGTTTAAACCGTTCCTTGACAACAAAGATATTGGTTTGGGAGAGAGTACATGGGAGTCCATCGATCATGCTATCCGCAGTGCTCGAATCTGCATACCGGTGTTCAGTAAGGGTTATACGGAGTCCAAGTGGTGCCTGGATGAGCTATGCCTCATGTTGAAAAGCCGTGACGATGTCATCATTTTGCCCATCTTCTATGATGTGACACCCAGCGATGTACGGAGGCCAGATAATGGTTGTCTAAGGGCTGGGCTTGAGAAACTAAGACAGCGGCACACTGATGAAGAAGTGACAAAGTGGAAGGTGGCACTCACTGAAGCATCACATCTCATGGGAGTGGAACTTGCAGATGGGTAGGGTGTGCAAAGTTTGCTTGCTTACTCCTGAGAACTCTTGGACTTTTATAAGCATTCATTACCCAATTGCTCCTACCTTGCTGTCTTCCTTTTATGACTCTACCCTTGAAGTTGTGGAGGCCTTTGGCAACAACGAGGGGCTGCATGGGGATATCGTTTTCTTTTCTTGTCGGTTTTAAGGATTTGTCATGCGTTCTTGTACCATCAGGTCATTGCACTTACTTTCTCTTGGAGAGAAAATGATGGTGGCCTGATACTTCCATACGTCTTCATATGTTGCTTGGTCCATGGATGTGTGAGAGGCAGTCACCAAGTCTATATACTACAATTCTTAGTTCAGGGTTCATATGAATCCATGTTCATTGTTTTGTTATGGTAGCGACTTTTATACATGCTTCTTTTTTTCTTTTTCTTTTTCTTTTTCTATTACTTTTTTGTTGCTGTTTCTCTAATTGTTTTTTGTTTGCTCATCTGAAAATTCCTCTATAATAACCTTAGATCAGATCTGCTCAACGCTTCTTATTTGGCTACCTTCAACTGTAAGTATGGATATATCTCCATATTCGTAAAGATATTACAGCCCACTCTCTATTCCCTCATTCTTTTTATCTCCTAGGAAAGAATCGTGCATGCAAATGTAGAAGTGGGACTTTAATTATATGATTTAGGATATTTCATATAAATTTCATGATAGTTGTAATTGTTTGTTTTCTGACGAGATCTTTTAGTGGATCAACATCACTTTTAATGGCAAAGCCCCTTGGCACTATGAGCTTTGCATAAAAAGTTGTTTGTTGCACTCTTAGATCACAAAGTGTGGTGCTGATTGTGGTGTAGATGTTGGAGCTCCTTGGAAGCTTGCTTTTGACTTTGGATAACTGATTGAAAATTACTGATTCTTAGAAGCAATTCTTGATGAGATGCTTATGGGGCACTGCCTTATGTAGCCTTATCAATACCCTTGATGTGCAGGTCTGAAGTGAGTGTGGTGAAGAAAGCCGTGAAGAAAGTTGAAGAAGTTTTGAACATATTACCATTTGGAACTGCCAAACACCCTGTCGGGCTTAAGGAAAGAGCAAAAATTGTAATCCAAAGTCTGCAGCTTGGTCCAGGAGTTATGACATTTGGCATATGGGGCACAGGTGGAGTGGGCAAGACGACATTAGCAAAAGAAATATACAATAGTATTTTTACGGGTTTTGAGGCGGCTAGTTTTGTGGCGGACATCAAGGAGAGAGCTAAGCAGCCTGATGGGGTCACCAACATGCACAAGCAATTGCACGATGACATATGCAAAAATACAGATTTAAGGATGAATTGCGTATCTCGAGGAAAAGAAATATTGAAGGCGCGTCTACGGGGGAAGAAAGTTTTGATTGTGTTGGATGACGTTGATGATCAGTCTCAAATGGATGCTCTATTGTTCGATGCAGAGATGTTTGGAGAACTAGGAGATGGTAGTTGTTGTGTGATGACATCACGTGACAAGCGATTGATGTTAAAACTTGGTGGTATTTACAATGTCGAGGTTCTTTGTGAGGAAGATTCGAAGAAGTTGTTCAATTTGCATGCCTTTTCGAATTCGAACCCAAAAGAACATTTTGAAAAGCTTGCAAATGATGTTGTGAAAGCTTGTGGTGGGCTTCCGTTAATTTTGGAGATAATTGGTGCATCATTGAGTGGAGAGGAGAACAGAGGTATTTGGGAAGAAGTCCTTGAGAAGTTGAAGGAACGATCTTATCTCCCAGAGAACAAAAAACTATATGAGATCTTGCGAATAAGCTTTGATGCTCTCGAGGAAGATCATAAAAAAATGTTCCTTGACATTGCTTGTGTGCTCCTTGGGGAATCAAGTGAGACAGCTAAACGAGCCTGGAAAGGATCTAGGTGGTCTGCAGAGATTGGACTTCGAAACCTCATTGATAAGGCATTGGTGAAGTTGGACTATGAACGTAGATTCTTGATGCATGATCATCTACGAGACATGGGTCGACACATTGTGATGACAGAGCATGGTTTGCTTGAGAAGTGGAGTGGCTTTTGGGTACCCCAAGACGAAGCAACAGACCTGACTGAAAATGAGGTGATTTCATAAAAATCGAACTGTCTATTCCATTGTTGTTAAAGTTTGTTCGAAGCAAGTAAAGACTCAAATATTTGATTGATGGGTGAAGAGGGAGCGAACTGATTGTTCCAAGTGTTAACACATTTTGAGAGCTGCACTACTTCAAGGCTTGACTGTAAATCAACAACTTGATGGACATTCATTGTACAAGAGAAACACAAAATGTAATGCACGTTCAATTCTTTTCATAGATGCCATATGATTGGAATTTCTATTTGAAGATGTCAAGAATGTATGTTGTGGTGTTGTCCAGATCAAATCCAAGGTCCAAGTGCTTTCACTAAATTTGGAGAATGTGGACAGAGATTCCAAAAGATTGGCTATGGAGAGCTTTCATACCATGAAAAAGCTAAGAATACTTTTCTTACATGATTTCACATGGGAATCTTCCATTACTTTTCCAAAGAGTTTGACATGGTTTCGCATGTGTGATTTGCGATCCGACTACTTGCCGCACGGGCTTTCTTTTGTGAATAATTTGCGCGTGCTTCATGTGCGAGACAGTACCATCCAAAAGTTGTGGGAGGAAGATCATAATAATCAGGTACATGTTACTTAAATTGAATATCATATATTGCATTCAATGTAGACTTTAGATTGTATGCTTCTTTGAAATGTTGTGTTGTAAAAATTGAGTTGGGATCAATATCTATTATTTTGAGTAAAACTCGGTGCGGATAGTAATAAATTTTGGTGATATTGTCTTGAAGGGTCCAACACACACTTTGGCTCATATGAAAAAAGTGGAGGAGATAGAACTATCTAGGTGTTCGAGACTTGAAATGCTTCCACATTCGATTGGAGAGCTAACGATGCTTCAAAAGATGATTGTCAAGCATTGTACAACACTCAAAGGCGTGCCAACTTCCATTGTTAAGCTTACAATGTTAAAAGTCCTCAACTTCGAGGGTTGTTTCAATATACAAGCCCTCCCTGATTGTTTGGGGTTGTTGAAAGAGCTCGAAGAGTTGGACCTCTCATCATGCACCCGCTTGGAGTACTTGCCTGAGTTCAGCGAAGGAGTGGTTCATCTCCAAAAACTGCTTCTCATGAATTGTACAGCACTCAAAGGCCTGCCAGACTCCATTGGTAATCTTGCAATGTTAAAATACCTCATCCTTGAGGGTTGTTCTAACATACAAGTCGTGCCTGATTGTTTGGGGCAGTTAAAAGAGCTCTTACTGTTGGACCTTTCTTCTTGTACGAGCTTGGAGAGGTTGCCTGATTCCATCGGAGCATTGATTCATCTCCAAAAATTGATCCTCAAGAATTGTACAACACTCAAAGGCCTCCCAGACTCCATTGGTAATCTTGCAAAGTTAAAAATCCTCTACCTTCGGGGTTGTTCCAACATACAAGTCGTGCCTGATTGTTTGGGGCAGTTGAAAGAGCTCGAAGAGTTGGACCTCTCTTCTTGTACGAGCTTGGAGAGGTTGCCTGATTCCATCGGAGCATTGATTCATCTCCAAAAATTGTGGCTCATCAATTGTACAGCACTCAAAGGCCTGCCAGACTCCATTGGTAATCTTGCAAAGTTAAAATTCCTCTACCTTCGGGGTTGTTCCAACATACAAGTCGTGCCTGATTGTTTGGGGCAGTTGAAAGAGCTCGAAGAGTTGGACCTCTCTTCTTGTACGAGCTTGGAGAGGTTGCCTGATTCCATCGGAGCATTGATTCATCTCCAAAAATTGTGGCTCAAGAATTGTACAGCACTCAAAAACCTACCAGACTCCATTGGTAATCTTGCAAAGTTAAAAATCCTCAACCTTGAGGGTTGTTCCTGCAACATACAAGCCGTGCTTGATTGTTTGGGGCTGTTGAAAGAGCTCGAAGAGTTGGACCTCTCTTCTCGTACGAGCTTGGAGAGGTTGCCTGATTCCATCGGAGCATTGATTCATCTCCAAAAATTGTGGCTCATCAATTGTACAGCACTCAAAGGCCTGCCAGACTCCATTGGTAATCTTGCAAAGTTAAAATTCCTCTACCTTCGGGGTTGTTCCAACATACAAGTCGTGCCTGATTGTTTGGGGCAGTTGAAAGAGCTCGAACTGTTGGACCTTTCTTCTTGTACGAGCTTGGAGAGGTTGCCTGATTCCATCGGAGCATTGATTCATCTCCAAAAATTGATCCTCAGCAATTGTACAGCACTCAAAGGCCTGCCAGACTCCATTGATAATCTTGCAATGTTAAAATACCTCAACCTTGTGGGTTGTTCTAACATACAAGTCGTGCCTGATTGTTTGGGGCAGTTGAAAGAGCTCGAAGAGTTGGACCTCTCTTCTTGTACGAGCTTGGAGAGGTTGCCTGATTCCATCGGAGCATTGATTCATCTCCAAAAATTGTGGCTCATCAATTGTACAGCACTCAAAGGCCTGCCAGACTCCATTGGTAATCTTGCAAAGTTAAAATTCCTCTACCTTCAGGGTTGTTCCAACATACAAGTCGTGCCTGATTGTTTGGGGCAGTTGAAAGAGCTCGAAGAGTTGGACCTCTCTTCTTGTACGAGCTTGGAGAGGTTGCCTGATTCCATCGGAGCATTGATTCATCTCCAAAAATTGTGGCTCATCAATTGTACAGCACTCAAAGGCCTGCCAGACTCCATTGGTAATCTTGCAAAGTTAAAATTCCTCTACCTTCGGGGTTGTTCCAACATACAAGTCGTGCCTGATTGTTTGGGGCAGTTGAAAGAGCTCGAAGAGTTGGTCCTCTCTTCTTGTACGAGCTTGGAGAGGTTGCCTGATTCCATCGGAGCATTGATTCATCTCCAAAAATTGTGGCTCATCAATTGTACAGCACTCAAAGGCCTGCCAGACTCCATTGGTAATCTTGCAAAGTTAAAATTCCTCTACCTTCGGGGTTGTTCCAACATACAAGTCGTGCCTGATTGTTTGGGGCAGTTGAAAGAGCTCGAAGAGTTGGACCTCTCTTCTTGTACGAGCTTGGAGAGGTTGCCTGATTCCATCGGAGCATTGATTCATCTCCAAAAATTGTGGCTCAATAATTGTACAGCACTCAAAGGCCTGCCAGACTCCATTGGTAATCTTGCAAAGTTAAAAATCCTCTACCTTGAGGGTTGTTCCTGCAACATACAAGCCGTGCTTGATTGTTTGGGGCAGTTGAAAGAGCTCGAAAAGTTGGGCCTCTCTTCTTGTACGAGCTTGGAGAGGTTGCCTGATTCCATCGGAGCATTGATTCATCTCCAAAATTTGTGGCTCAAGAATTGTACAGCACTCAAAGGCCTGCCAGACTCCATTGGTAATCTTGCAATGTTAAAATACCTCATCCTTCAGGGTTGTTCTAACATACAAGTCGTGCCTAATTGTTTGGGGCTGTTGAAAGATCTCGAAGTGTTGGACATCTCTTCTTGTACGAGCTTGGAGAGGTTGCCCGATTCCATCGGAGCATTGATTCATCTCCAAAAATTGTGCCTCAAGAATTGTACAGCACTCAAAGGCCTGCCAGACTCCATTGATAATCTTGCAATGTTAAAATACCTCAACCTTGAGGGTTGTTCTAACATACAAGTCGTGCCTGATTGTTTGGGGCAGTTGAAAGAGCTCGAGCTGTTGGACCTTTCTTCTTGTACGAGCTTGGAGAGGTTGCCTGATTCCATCGGAGCATTGATTCATCTCCAAAAATTGTGGCTCATCAATTGTACAGCACTCAAAGGCCTGCCAGACTCCATTGGTAATCTTGCAAAGTTAAAAATCCTCAGCCTCGAGGGTTGTCCCAACATACAAGTCGTGCCTAATTGTTTGGGGCTGTTGAAAGATCTCGAAGTGTTGGACATCTCTTCTTGTACGAGCTTGGAGAGGTTGCCTGATTCCATCGGAGCATTGATTCATCTCCAAAAATTGTGGCTCAAGAATTGTACAGCACTCAAAGGCCTGCCAGACTCCATTGGTAAACTTGCAAAGTTAAAAATACTCAACCTTGAGGGTTGTTCCTGCAACATACAAGCCGTGCTTGATTGTTTGGGGCAGTTGAAAGAGCTCGAAGAGTTGGTCCTCTCTTCTTGTACGAGCTTGGAGAGGTTGCCTGATTCCATCGGAGCATTGATTCATCTCCAAAAATTGTGGCTCATCAATTGTACAGCACTCAAAGGCCTGCCAGACTCCATTGGTAATCTTGCAAAGTTAAAATTCCTCTACCTTCGGGGTTGTTCCAACATACAAGTCGTGCCTGATTGTTTGGGGCAGTTGAAAGAGCTCGAAGAGTTGGACCTCTCTTCTTGTACGAGCTTGGAGAGGTTGCCTGATTCCATCGGAGCATTGATTCATCTCCAAAAATTGTGGCTCATCAATTGTACAGCATTCAAAGGCCTGCCAGACTCCATTGGTAATCTTGCAAAGTTAAAATTCCTCTACCTTCCGGGTTGTTCCAACATACAAGTCGTGCCTAATTGTTTGGGGCAGTTGAAAGAGCTCGAACTGTTGGACATCTCTTCTTGTACGAGCTTGGAGAGGTTGCCTGATTCCATCGGAGCATTGATTCATCTCCAAAATTTGTGGGTCAATAATTGTACAGCACTCAAAGGTCTGCCAGACTCCATTAGTAATCTTGCAAAATTAAAAGTCCTCCACCTGCAGGGTTGTTCCAACATACAAGTCCTGCCTCATTGTTTGGGGCTGTTGAAAGAGCTTGAAGAGTTGGACCTCTCTTCTTGTACGAGCTTGGAGAGCTTGCCTGATTCCATCGCAGCATTGATTCATCTCCAAAATTTGTGGCTCAATAATTGTACAGCACTCAAAGGCCTGCCAGACTCCATTGATAATCTTGCAAAGTTAAAAATCCTCAGCCTCGAGGGTTGTCCCAACATACAAGTCGTGCCTGATTGTTTGGGGCTATTGAAAGAGCTCTGGAAGAGTTGGACTTCTCTTCTTGTACGAGCTTGGAGAGATTGAATGATTCCGTCGGAGCATTGATTCATCTCCAAAAATTGTGGCTCAATAATTGTACAACACTCAAAGGCCTCCCAGACTCCATTGGTAATCTTGCAAATTAAAAGTCCTCAACCTTGAGGGTTGTTCCAACATACAAGTCATACCTCATTGTTTGGGGCTACTGAAATAGCTTGAAATGTTGGACCTTTCTTCTTGTACGAGCTTGGAGATGTTGCCTGATTCCATCGGAACATTGATTCATCTCCAAAATTTGTGGCCCAAGAATTGTACAGCACTCAAAGGCCTGCCAAACTCCATTGACAATCTTGCAAAGTTAAAAGGCCTCAGCCTTGAGGGTTGTTCCTGCAACATACAAGCCGTGCTTCATTGTTTGGGGCTGTGGAAAGAGCTCGAAGAGTTAGATCTCTCTTCTTGCACGAGCTTGGAGAGCTTGCCTGAATCCATCGGAACATTGATTCATCTTCAACGACTGCGGCTCATGAATTGTACAACACTCAAAGGCATGCCAGATTCCATTTGTAATCTTGTAAAGTTAAAAGTCCTCATTCTTGAGGGTTGTTCCAACATACAAGTCGTGCCTCATTGTTTGGGGCTGTTGAAATAACTCGAAGTGTTGGACCTCTCTTCTTGTACGAGCTTGGAGAGGTTGCCTGATTCCATCGGAGCATTGATTCATCTCCAAAAATTGTGCCTCAATAATTGTACAGCACTCAAAGGCCTGCCAAACTCCATTGGTAATCTTGCAAAGTTAAAAGTCCTTAGCCTTGAGGTTGTTCCTGCAACATACAAACCGTGCTCGATTGTTTGGGGCTATTGAAAGAGCTCGAAGAGTTGGACTTAGAGACTTTACGAGCTTGGATAGGTTCCGTGATTCCATTGGAGCATTGATTTATCTCCAAAAATTGTGGCTCAAGAATTGTAGAGCACTCAAAAACCTACCAGACTCCATTGGTATTCTTGCAAAGTTAAAAGTCCTCAACCTTGAGGGTTGTTCCAACATACAAGTAGTGCCTCATTGTTTGGGGCTGTGGAAAGAGTTCGAAGAGTTGGACCTCTCTTCTTGTACGAGCTTGGAGAGCTTGCCCGATTCCATCGGAGCCTTGAATCATCTCCAAAAATTGTGGCTCAAGAATTGTACAGCACTCAAAGGCATGCCCGACTCCATTGGTAATCTTGCAAAGTTTAAAAGTCCTCAACCTTGAGGGTTGTTCCTGCAACGTACAAGCAGTGCTTGATTATTTGGGGTTGTTGAAAGAGCTCGAAGTGTGGGATCTCTCTTCTTGCACCAGCTTGGAGTTGCCTGAATCCATCGGAACATTGATTCATCTCGAACAATTGTGGCTCATTTATTGTACAACACTCAAAGGCTCCTTGACACAAATGGTAATGTAAGTCGCGAAATCTGGAGTGTAGACCATCTCGGCTCTCTGGTATGGTTCTGGGTGGCGCCCAGCCCAACCAGCACTACCCGCATTATTTGTTTTCCCCCACTCCATCTTCTCGAGTGGTTGCTCCTTGTACTGTCTTGCGTTTCAACAGTCTCCCTCGTTATTCATAACCATTCTTCCCAACATACCCGTCTTGATCAATATCATGCTTCGCATCTGAGGGTGGTATGGAATTAGCCTTCTGTTGCTGTTCTCATTTGTCATGCTACATGGTTTTTGCGGGTCATCCAATCTTTGACAGATCTGAAGTGAATCTGATGTCTATCCTCTAAAATGGAGCCATTAAGATGTTTTTGGATGGTGTTTGGTTCAGACGAAACATAATGAGATTCCATGTGGGTTGTGAAGATGCTCTGTGCCGTAGCAATCGAGATGAAGGGCCGGCGATTATTGACGGAGACGATCTGTCAGAGGCAACGGCCATTCATTACGTGGTGTATAGCCTTTATAACTACAGAATACGTGAATGCCAACAGGATGGATTCCCCCAAGCCTTCGCTTTGCTTGGAAGGTGGCTGGAGTCGTGCTTTGTGAGATATGTGGAGAAGATGACGATATCCGTATGAGCCCGTTGGTATACAGAGAAATGTTTTTAGGAAAAGAACGAGTATGGAGGAGAATCACTCGTAGTCGATGTCAGGAGAAGGACATGGACAGAGTGAAAAGAGCACCACATAGGAGGGGGGAGGTATCTAGACTTTCTTGCTGTAGATTAATGTTTACCTTTGGTGTGCACTTGACCTTGCTAAGGTGCCAAGGACACGTTTAATGTGCTTTGGCTGCTTGGGCTGCTTTGTCTGATGACTTCTTCCTGGAGTTTTTGGAGCTTGACTAGTGGCTACCCCAGTGAACTGCCTGGTGGACCTCTGTTACTTATGCTTATCACCTTCCACAAGTGATCTGCAGTCTTTGCTTTGTTGCTTTAAGAGCTGGCGTCACTGGAATGGTTCTCTTTCAACTATTCCAGAAGCTTTCATAGCAGTCCAAAACTGGATGCCTGCATGTGAAAGTAGACTTCACACACGATTTCATACTAAGCAAACTGTAATTCTGTCTGGAGTCATTCTCAGGATGTGCACTTACACCTATGATTTCAGATTGTTTTTGGGCAAGTTCTTTGGGGTACCTCCTTTGTAGTGATCGTAGCGGTGGCCCTTGTTCTGGCATGTTGTCACCCTTTCCATATTAACCCCTAAATACCTAAGAGGCCATCCAATGGCCTCATGGTTTCACTTCAACACAAAAGTTCTCAATGGAGGACTAACACAATTAGTACTTCTCTATGCTGATGATGTTGTTCTATTAATCTCCTGTCTTCCTACAATGGCACCTTGGCATCCTGGAAGACTTCTCCGAAGACTACAGGTTGCAGGTCAATCTTAGCAAAACCAAGATCATGGTTTTCAATGGCCATGTGGATCGGAGATTCCTCTTCAACCAGCAAGAGAGAGGACATGAAATCATACCCATACCTGGGTCTGGTCATCCACTTACCCAAAATCAGTTTGCATCGTCTGCTATGGACAGATTGACGAAGGGTAACGCTGCCACCATACACCTTCAGGATAAATGCAAACAAATGCATTCCCAAAAAGTGGCTTCGAATCGGTTGTCACCCTGCTGCCACTCATGGCTGTGAGTTCTGGGCACCTGGTGTTCCAGTTTCCTGGTGGGAAGAAATTTCTGGAACCATTGCAACGGTCTTTCTTCCAAGGAATGCTTGGAGCTAGAGATACAACACCATCACAAATTCATGTGCGGAATTTGCATATGTACCGAGGCCATCTTGCAGCAAGGTTACAAGCCCTTCCACCCAAAGGTCTGACAGCCCGGGCCTCACAACATCTATCAGGTTCGGAACCGCAAGTTTCAAGCTGCGTCCAACAATGCATCAGAAGTGAACTTATGGAACTCCACATAAACTGTACTGGGTGACATTCTTGGTTTTCCATTAAGATAGAATCTTGCGGCCCAATTTCCCGTCTGAAGCTCTATCTCCCATTCTTCTGAGGGCATTTGGGAGATTCAGGGTCGGTTCCCTTGCCTGCAGATACACTGATAGGTGGGAAAATCTGTAACTGGAGGACCCCCTATGCCCTGCTTGCGTTGCGAACAACTGGGAAATGAAAGTGCAGAACATTTCTTCTTTCACTGCCCTTTCTACTATGGGATCCGCGGTAGATTCAACTGTATATTCGAAGACACCCAATCTCTCATGGAGATCTTCCATTACGAGGATCAGAAATTCTTGGCATCTTACCTCCATGAAGTGTCGACTCTTAGACAATCCTTTGAGCAATAGTTGCTTTGGGCTGCTTGTGGCCCCTCTCTCTTCCTTGTTTCTTGTTCCTTGTCTGTTCCAAGGTAAGTCATACTACCGGTGTCAGCCCCTGACAAAGGTAGTTTCTGTCCCTTTGTGTCCCGCTCAAACTGAGCATGGGGACAACCGCCACAAGGCTACGGCAACAACGTCGTATGATCTCTTCCTTGTTTCTTGCTTCCTTCTGTCCCGGAAGCTCTTTGAGCTTTCTGCGGATGTTATAGAGTACCATTTCATTTCATTTTTCATTGGTTCGTTCTTTCCTGAAGACTCCAGGGCATTCCCCTCCTAGAGTTGAAGCCTGTTTGTCTCTTTTCTTGTTGTCCACGTACAAAGCTTACAAGCTTTGAACTGGTCGAGGTGTGCAGGCTTCAGTTGGCTTTGTCTCAAACAGTACAGATACCGTTGGACTTTCCAAGATTAAAGGTGGAGATTATAGATGACGAGATATGCGGGTACAGCGGCTTAACACTGGCAGTGCTTTGGAACCCAGGGGGTGGGGAGGTATAGTGACCCTTTGCATTTGCATCTTGAGAGTGTACAGAATTGATTCAGTTATCGCCCCCGCATTGAAGTCTGGATATGCACATCACTACGGTACATCTCCAACCCTCTCCACTAAACTTGGCTGCAAAGCATCCCCTGCCCCTGTTCCCCTTGCAGCCTTCTCCTGAGGCATTCTTGCTTTCATCTTGGACAAAGGTGTAGACTAGCCACTTTGGAAGGTCGCTGAAGGTCCCAGAGCAATCTGAGGACAAGTGCTGTTGTTGTTGTTTCTGGATGTATGAGTGAGCAAGCTTCTAAGGTGAGTATGTTCTTTGCAGGATGAGAGTGGGGAAGCTGTCAAAGATGGTAATAAGATTCACACAGATGGTTGCGGTTATATCTCACGAAATTTGGCCATCCTCTGCCCTAAAAGGATCTTCAAGGGGTGCAAGCAGAGGCAATCTCATCCTAAGAAAGCAGAAGAGGTGGACACCAAAACTATGAAGTGGTTAACTGGAATGTGGGTGTAACTTGTGAAGTAGTGAACCTGCTGAATGCTAATAATTTCGCCAGATGGAAGACTAATGGCAGCTA
This sequence comes from Takakia lepidozioides, assembly GCA_030704615.1. Classification (NCBI taxonomy): domain Eukaryota; kingdom Viridiplantae; phylum Streptophyta; class Takakiopsida; order Takakiales; family Takakiaceae; genus Takakia; species Takakia lepidozioides. Next base: position 41,433,807 of record CM060731.1, read on the forward strand.
ATCTTGTGTCTGGTGCATGACCACTATCAAAAAAGGAATATCCACTCATGATGCAAGTACGCCTGTTTGAGAAAGGAAATGTTTGGAAAGGGGTTCTCCTTGTCAACTGCAAGGTATGATTCTATACTAGTCACTGTCTGCTCTCATTTATAGTATAGAGAGGACTTGAACTCCTGCAGAGTTCGCTGATGTGTACCCTTGAGCTTTGATAGACCTCCTGGAGTTGATGATGGACATATAAACTTACCAGCCTGAATATATGTACTTTCAATCATGCTGCAGTTACATGGGATTGAGTACTAACACTGTAGCTGATTTGATGTCTCATCTGTGGCTCTGATTGCACAGACAGTTGCACTGTAGAGTCTATACACTATAAACAAACTCTATAATGTCCACAGGAAGCTCAAATAGTTTCTGAGACAAGAACTTGAATAAAGGAACAAACTGCTACAAAGTTGTCTAACTGGCTCTCAATGATGGAATGATTCCGAGCTGTTATAACCTGTGCATGACTTGACGCAATCTACTCTCCTATCACATCATGCGTGGGTATGACATGAGAAAATTAGAAATATTGCACTTTCATTAGGTTGACAAAACATGCAGTCCTACTTCAGGGATGAAGGGTATCCTGTGTCCTTAGGTGGCTGAGATTTGGCTATTTGATGCTTTCATGGTTGTGCCTTGTATACAAGCCGGTTCAAACAACTTGTCTGAAAGCTTAGTTATCAACTGACTTGTGCCTGTCCATTGGTTCACTTACATAGAGTTCTACGCTCCCATTACCGGAGCAAATATTTGCACATACTTCAACAATGAATGTTTTTTTCCAATTTGGCTAACAGTTTCAGAGCAATATTCACACTTGAGTGATTTTCTTATGCCTTTTTTGCAGTGGTTGCACTTGTAATATCCTTTCCCATCTCTGTTTACAACATCTCCTATGTATGAGCTTGTCACCTGAATGTCTGACCATATCTTATTTATTAACTTAGGCCTTGAAGGGAATTCTACCTACAGCCCCTTCACCTCAGTACCATGCATATGAATATTTAAGAGTAAAATCGGAGTTCTTTTTCAAGTTTCTGACCTTGGTTGGTGATTTCTGTGGTGTACACTGAGACAAGCAGCTCCCTGATGACACAATCCAAGTGCGCCCGTCAATGCGTAAGGTGAAAAGGGATGAAAAACTCAAGTCCCCTACGTTCAATTCTCTGGAGTTGTGCAACACCAGGTTTGTCATCTTGGTGAAGAATCTTGTTTAAAAATTTGGTGCTTGTGAACTTCGTACTTACATTCTAAGCTCCATGATTGGAGAAATGATCTTTTGGGAACTGCAGGTACTCCTGTAACTTGCTGAAAATTTCTGTCTATACCACATTCCATCAGTCTGGCAGTGTTGTAAGCTTGTCTCTTGACTAAATAGGCACATTTACTGACCTCAGATTCTACCAAAGCCTGCCTGACTGATTCTTGTTTTATGTAATTGTCACTTTTGAATTCTTTTACTTGCTTCCAACAAAACTAGTTGATAGGTCACTCGAATTAATAGTCAAGTTTAGCCATCCATTGCACAGAGACATCTTGGAAGGGCAATTAGAAGTCAAAAGCCACTCGGACAGTCAGGTAGGGCAGGGTGCCCTGTGTGTTGATGAAGTGCTTGGGATGGTGTATTAGTTTGGAAAGAAGCTCATACATCCATGTTATTTTGTGACTGTTTGTGTGCTCGGCTTGAATGGGTAGTCGCAAGCCACCAAATGCGAAGTTGTTTCAGCATCTTGTGCTGTTGCTGAAAATTGGAGGAGTTTCAGAGGAAGTTCTTATTCAATTTGTCGCAAATGGGATTGAGGAGGTCAAGACATATTTTCGCAGTCGTTATGCAGCAAGGAGAGGTTCGTTAGCCATACTTTGGTGAACAAGCTGGTCTTGAGGTTATTGCAGTTGAGGTCAGTTTTGGGAAGTGTGGCTCCTTGTTTCTGAGTGTTTCTGTGTCCAAATTCCTTCAATTTTGAATGGGTTGCCTCAGACAATTTGCGAACCACATCAGGCCCTATCCAGTTTGACTCAAACTGTGCTGGGAAATTCTCAGTCCTTGTGGTCTGTATTTTTAGCCTATGGTAGGATACTGTCCCTCGGCTTGGCTTCCTGACAAACCTGCTACATTATCATTGTACACTCTTGGTCCTCAGCTCAATAAGTATGTATTCATTGTAGTTGATGTGTCTTCTACTGTTGTTGATAAGCAATAGCCAATTAGTTCTCCTTGACATCCTGAACTTGTGCCATGCTTGAAACTCAGACTTGTGACATTCTGATACCACATGTTCTCTTTTCTGATTGTATCTTCATGCCTTGTTGGTTGTCCTGTTGTTGTGGGGCATATTGTGCTTGCCGTTTTGCGACCCCTGCTTTGTGCATGGAAGATGGCCAGCCAATAAGCATCTGTTGTGGTGTATTTTTCACAAACCAAGGAAGGTTATGTAGGTTATGTTTCTAATTTATGTTGATCGCCATTTATAAGTCATTCAGTCTCCCGCCTTACATTGTTTCTAGATTCTGCTTTCAGATTGTATACAACATTTGGTATCTGTCTTGTAGCTTTGGAGAGCTGCCCGGAGGACCATGATACTGCTGACCTGGCTTTACGAATGCTGTCTGCTGGACTGCTATTGGATGAACATTATCTACGGAAAATACTATGGGATATACTCAAAGGACGCCTCCAAGAGTTTAGCAAGGCACGGGTGCCTGTGCCCCAATGCAAATATCTCATGGGCTGTGCTGATCCAAGCGGCCTTTTGGAGAGAAACCAGGTCGCCATCATTCTGTGAGTTGAAGTTATAATTATAGCCACACAGACCCTTTGGTCATCCTGTTCTCCCTCTCATCCTGTTTGTTTTTTATTCCCATGTTGAACACTAGGCTTGAACTGCCTTTCTCTGTGGATGTCTTCGTTTCATCCTCTTTCTTTCTGAAAAACTAGGCCACACAGCAGGTTGATGCTTGTGTGAAGGGATTTCTAGAGGATATCTGGCAAACCCGGATCAATGTTCTATATCAAGGTAAGTCCTACTACTGACGTCAGCCCCTGACAGAGGTAGGTTCTGTCCCTTGGTGTTCTGCTCAAACTGGGTGCGGGGTCAATGGCCACAAGGCTACAGCAAACAACGTCTTATGAGTACATTCTGAAAAACTAGGGCCCTTCCCTAGTGATCATAAATCTGGTGAGTCCTGTACTAGGTTATATGGATTTCGGAACCCAGAGGTGCAGATCCAAATTTATGGTGAAGATGGAATGAAGTGTCATAAACTGTCTGTGCTATATGTATGCCATCCTCACCATTATTCCTTTGGGTGTTAGATTCCCTTTTCACTGATGGCAAAGTGCGTAATGGGTTTTCTTTGGAATGAGAGGCCTTCTTTGACAGCATATTCTAGACTTGACCTCCAACCGTCTATTGGTCCTGGTACCATGAATTCACCTGCATGTAGTTGTCTTCATGATGAAAAATTATTTTGGATCAAACTTGGAATGCAAGAATAAGTGTTCACCAGGTTGAGAATTGTGATCCCCATTCTCCTCTGCTTTCATCACCTTGCCCTTGTAAGCCCTTTCTCTGTTCCATTCAAATGATGCACAGAATATGGCTACACTATGCTTCTGGCATGCAGCCTCGGATGATGTGCTGATTGAAAATCCAATCCTGTAGCATTTGTCAATGGAATGATACTTGCATACGAAAGGATACTTGCATTCGAGGATCTTCTCTAATGTAATCAATCAATAATCAATTGATTTGGGGTTGCGGAGAGGATGGACCATTATATAAACAGAAGGTGCTGGTGTACAACCTGGAATTCATCCTGGTGACATCCACATCTTTGAAGCAACTTGGAAGAAGGAGATCGAGGATGTTATTGGCAATGGAAAATATGGCATTTTCTTTTCTACAAAGGGCTCTAGGTCAATCACTGATGAAATGGAAAACAGCGACCTCGATGGAGATCTGTATTGGATATGCTGGAATCATGAGGTTTGTTGCTGAAGACCTTCCTGTCCTTTCGATGTGGGCAACAGTGAGATGAAGGCAAATATGTGGAGGACACGATAAATATTTTGGAAATGTGAAGGAGTGTAACCTATGTGGTAGACCTTTCTGGTATCTCGTAGGTATGGGTTCACGCACAGTCTCTGGTGGATAGAGCAAAAACAAAGTAAAAATGTTCGTATTATTCACAAAGGGAAAAACTCATCCTCAATTGAAATGAAATGGTGCTTTATAACGTCCGCGGATAGCTCATAAAGCTTATGGGACAAAATGGAAGAAAACATGAGAGAGAAACAAATCCAGAACCCAAGAATAAAAACTAATGTTCTAACGATTGTCTAAGGGTGAAGGCCTTGTGCAGGTAGGCTGCCAAGCATTTTTGATCCTCATAGTGGAAGACATCAGTGAGAGTTTGGGTTCCACTGAATAAACAGTGGAATCTCCCACGGATCTCGTAGTATAGAGGGCAGTAGAAGAAGAAGTGTTCTTCAGTTTCAATTTCCTGGCTGCGCCCTATGCAAGCTGGACATAGGTGGTCGTCCCCGTTGCAGGTTTTCCCATCTGCCAGTCTCTATACCCACCCTGAACCGCCCCAATGCCCTCAGGAGGGAAGGAGATAAGGATGCTGAAAGGTAATTTGGTCTCAAGATTCTATCATCTCGGAGCACCAAGAATGTCTCTCGATAGAAGTGGAGCTTTGTCGTGAGATTGGGTAGCTTCCAAGTTCTCTTGACATGTAATTCCATAAGCTCTCTCCTAATGAGTCTGTTGCAGTCATGTCTGGATGTGATGTCCACCTCATCTGGATTCATTGGTAATAGGAGAGTCCGTTGCGTTGAAATAAACTGTCCACTCGAGCATACCAGGAGTTCCTGAAACCTGCATCTTTGAGCCTCATAGATGTTGCGAGGGCCCTTGCCACGAGCCCCTTGGGTGGAAGGGCCTGTAATCTATGGAGAAAGATTGTAAGCCGGAAGGAAACCAGCCTGTCCCTCAGCACGAATGCGAGAGGACTCAGCCCAATCATCCAGTTCCATGGCCACTACTGCCCCAAACAGTTTAGCAAGTAACGAGGACACCATAATAGTATGATAGTTGGTCGGTGCGAGCCTGTCACCGCTCTTGAAGAGTGGGTGGATGATGCTCTTTGTCCACTCTGTTGGAAAGCCCCGTTGCACTACCTCATTGAAGAGGTGAGCTATAAAAGGGGCTAAAGTAGGTGCAGCATGCTTGATGAATTCACTCTGAAGTCCTGAAATGTCGGCTGCCCTGCCATTTTGCAGCTTCTTGATTGCCTTGCTGACATTGGCCGTAGTAAAGAGAGAGAAGTGAAGGGGTTTAGAGGTTATGGGAGAATGAGTTTGGGTTGGGGAATGGTACAAAGACTGGGCATACTCATGCCAGACGTGAATGTCAGTGATTGGGGGAGGGTCTCTATGAGGTTTAAGGAGGGACCAAAAAGAACGAGGAGAAAATCTGATTTTAGCAAGGAAAGAAGATTGCAACTTGATACTGTCTGCTCCTCCAAGTCTTTGTCTCGGGCAGCGAGCACTTGCTGCAAAGTCTCCTCCGAAAGTAGGGAACTTGATCACAGGAGCGCATGGAAGCGGTCTCAGGGGCATGGGCTTGTGCCCAGTTCGGACTGAGCAAAAATTGTCGATGGGGGACAGATAATAAGCAGGCGGAATGACTGCACTAGCATCACTGAACACTCCTGCAATTGTGGGAGTAATGGAGTAAGTAACATTTGTGCTGGCTTGAAACTGATTCTGCCAGTCCTAAAGTGCACCCAAATGCCTTTAGTACCCATGCAAAGCTACCATGATTGATGGCATGGAATTGAGTGTTCGATGTGCAGGATGCTATACCGATAATGTTGGATGTACACATGATGGTCTGAGACTTGGTAACATCAGCACAATATTAAGACTGCGTCTCTATGTTGCACCAGTTCAGGTCTTAAGTTGGGCTGGTGCAATTTCTGTTGGCGTCACCTTAATGTCTGCATGGACCTGTTACTCTGTACTTATGCAGATGATTTTTTCCTGACACATTTATTAATAGTAGTGACCAGCTTGTACTAGAAGGGGATGTTCCAGGTGCAGGAAGCCACTGCAGCTACCCTTTCAGCAATCCCCTTTGAGCAGTTTTGCTCAATGTTTGCTTTCTTAGGACAAGCTAATGTGAAATTTCGTTGCTACTTCATAAGTGTTAGTGAGCTAACAACATGATTGCCTGACTTCTCTGGTTCTTTCAGAAAGGGCAGAAACTGAGTTCAAAGATTTGTAGCATGGTATCCCCATGATTTGAGCTTAGGGTTCTGTGTTGGGAGCTGATGATCTCAGTGGAGAGTGGTGGCCGCTTGTGACTGCCACACATGACGAAGTTGATGGTCATAGGCTTCATGATTGACAGCACAATGTTAAGACTACACTCTATGTTGTGTTAATTTAGCTTTTAACTTGAAATGATCCAGCATCTACTTTGTGTTACCTTTTAATGTCTGCGTGGAGTTTTTATTCTGTACTTGAAATGAAATGAAATGAAATGGTGCTTTATAACGTCCGCGGAAAGCTCATAGAGCTTATGGGACAAAATGGAAGAAAACATGAGAGAGGAACAAAACCAGGACCCAAGGATAAGAACTAATGTTCTAGCGATTGTCTTGAAAGAGATGATGTTAGAACCGATTTGGTCACAGATTTGACCCTGCCAATCTTAACGTGTAGGAAAGGCTGCTGGCTTTGTCATGAGTCTCCTGTCTCTAAGTGTAGGTCCAGAAACAAAGAAGGAAATAACATTCATAACAGAGAAGAAGCTTATAATACTGAAAACCCTATGATGTTGGTAGAAAGAATGGAAAACAGAAATGTAACTTCGGCCAATCGTCCTTTCATTGGTTGTTCTGCTTTGCCATTTGCGCCTCCTGCAGATGTGCATGTATGGCCTCTGAAGGTAGGGAACCTTTGATTGTTGGGCATTTTTTCAGTTGGTGGATCCATTTACTGTAAGTGATCCATGGGAGCCGTCGATGGACCACACGCCAAAGGCAGAAAAAAAAATCTACTGATGATGAGGAGCAGAGGAACCATTTTGAGCAATTCTTGCGAGATCGATTTAAACCCAGGTGCGGGATCTGCACTCACTCCATTTTCCTTTCATGTGGTCTATAAGATTTTATGCAGTTTTGTGTGGTTGACAATTATGACTGCAGAGCTATCTTTGCTACAGTGCCAAACAAGAGATGTACAGGCACATAGTTGATGTGATCCGGATCACGAAATTTTTCCCCAACGTGATTGTTCATACAAATATCTCTCCCTCTCTTCAATTCGGGGCATTTGATTTTGTGGCCTCTGGGCCGGCCCGGGACCTACTTGCCTCTGCCCCCATGCCCCACCACAGATGCCGCGGGTCTCAGGTGGGCCTCAGGGTCCAGCTCGGGAGTCAAAAGAGTCAGCAGGTTTTGCCCCTGAGCTGATCAGCTGCAAGAGTGTTGTGAAAAAATTTCTGCAAGATATGTGAGAGGGGAGATTGCATACACAAGACATCATATTGATCCAACATTCTTGATGCTTTTGCTTAACCAGCTATGCAACGGGTCAGATAGCAAACAGCTGGCTTGCCCAAATGGATAGATTGAACTGCAAGGATGTGACCGAAGAGGAGGAGGCAAAACTGAAGCGGAAAATTCCACAGCATGTCCATCCATATTACATGTCGCTTGATAGTAAAAAGTCGGGCGTGGAGGTGAGCCTAGCATCCTGCAAATTCTTAACTAGTTTGGTTATGCATCTTGTGTTTGACATGAGAGAGAATAGAGGATGTGAGTACATCCATGGAGAGCCCAGAGAAGGCCCCAAAATGGTGAGGGGCAAGGGCGGAATGGGACTTCTTGTTGCTACTTACGAAGTTTATACTTCCACCTCAATTCTTGGAAGGATTTATGACCTAGTGAAGGCAGAAGACAGCAACCTCAATCCTCCTACTCGTTAAATCTCCTTTCCTTCTTTGAACATGCATAAAGGAATTTAATAAACTTCTGCTGTAAATTTGCCTCGTCTTTTTTGCCAATGTCTGGAGAAAGAGAAATTAACACTTACTGAAAGTTCGTTACTGTACTCATCTGGGCATACTCCCAACACCCATTTGCACACAGCTGGAAAACAAGGAGGTGAATGGGAAAAGAAGCGAGCATAATGGCATCACTAGTGTCATGGAAGGCTGGCCCCATAAGTAAGCCTCCACCTTTAAATGTTCTTGATTCTGGTTTTGCAGAGTTTCTGAACAAGCACTAAGACACACAGGAGAGGGGCAGGGAGACAGACGATTGATGAGATATCCTTCATAGTGCAGGTTTAGAGTAATACTTATCCTCCCAGAGCTCAAAAGGCAGGATTTAGCCCTCTGGATGATAAAGGTTGACGCAGTGACCAGAGAGACTGGGCAGGCCTGAGCTCTTCATTCTCGTTAAGACCATCCAGTCTCCAGCTGACTATAAGCCATGTAACCTTCTGGTCGTCTTCAAGTCTGAAAAGTTTTCTTCTGGACACAATGTGGGGATGTTAGTCATCACCTACCTTCACTCCAATTCCTGTGGTGTTTGAGAGGAGGGAGAGAAAGAGGATTATTGTCACAAAGACCATTGGGGATGATTGTCTAACCTACCTTCATCCCAATCCTTCAGCTTGTCACACTTCCTGTGGTGTTTGAGAGGAGGGAGAGAAAGAGGATTATTCTCGCAAAGACCATTGGGATGATTGCCTAACCTACCTTCATCCCAATCCTTCAGCTTGCAATTTTGCTAGTGTTATTGTGGAGGAGAAATGAAATGTATCTCTTCTCTTGTTTCAAGCTCCTTCCCTCAATCTCCCTAAGGCATTGGCAGGTTGAGGGTGGGCTCCCAGTCTGAGGATAGAGACTGGCAGGTGGGAAGACCTGCAACATGAAGACCGACTATGCCCTGCTTGTGTGGGGAAATACAGGGAAATTGAAGTGAAGAACATGTCCTCTTTCACTGGCCTTTGTACCATGAGATCCGTGGGAGATTCCACTGTCTACTCGGGGATACCCAGTCCCTCGCAGAGGTCTTCCATCACGAGGATCAGAAATGCTTTGCAGCTTACCTGCATGAAGCATTGACTCTTAAACAATCCCTTGAGCTTCAGTTGCTCTTGAGTTGTTTGTGGCCCCCCTCTCTTTTTTGGTTTCCTCTCACATGTTTCTTCCATTTTGTCCCATGAGCTCCATGAGCTTTTCGCGGACGTTATAAAGCACCATTTCATGTCATTTCTTCCTCTTGTCCCATAAGCTCTTTGAGCTTCCTGTGGATGCTATAAAATACCATTTCATTTCATTTCTCCTCCACCGGTCGTTATAAGGTATCGTTTTATTGATCCACAGTAGTAGCATTGGACTAACTTCTCTACTTCACTAAATGTCTGTTGCTTTACAGCTGTATAACTTGTCAGCATGACGCCTTTTACTAGATCAGCTACTACTCACTGCGGACGCTAGTGGATGAACCAATGTTCAGTGGAAGGCTAGATAATTATAGAGGATGGCTAGATAATTAATATGGCATGTTATGTGTGTGTTAGCAGGGGAGATAATACTGGAAATGAAGTTTATGTGTCCCGGATTTGGGCAGTACTGCAACGAATGGGAGCAGCATTTCAAGGAGTACAGGATGTGGATGGCAGCGAATATCAATGATACATCTTTGGACAAAGAGAGAAGAAATACCCAGTCCGAGTCAATGTATACAAAGTACCGACAGGTACTTCAAAGCTCTTACAGCATGTTACAGTCAACCTGCAAATGATGATGGTGTTTCTCAATGACTTAGCATATGCCCACAGTTAGCAGAATTATAAATTGCCCAGAGAACTCCACACCTTGATCTCACAAATGCTAATGTTCAACGCGAAAATCTGGAGTGTAGACCATCTTGGCTCTCTGGTATGGTTCTGGGTGGCACCCAACCAGCACTACCAGCATTATTTGTTTTCCCACTCCACCTTCACGAGTTGTTGCTCCTTGTACAATCTTGCGTTTCATAACCATTCTTCCCAACATACCAGTCTAGATCAATATCATGCTTCGCTATGTGCATGGAATTAGCTTTCTGTTGCTGTTCTTGTTTGTCATGCTACACGGTTTTTGCGGTTCATCCAATCTTGGACAGACCTGAAGTGAATCTGATTTCTATCCTCTAAAACGGAGCCATTAAGATGTTTTTGGAAGGTGTTTGGTCCAGACTAAACATAATGAGATTCCATGTGGGTTGTGAAGTTGCTCTATGCCGGAGCACTCAAGATGAAGGGCCGGCAATTATTGACTGAGACAATCTTTCAGAGGGCTACGGCCATTCATAGCGTGGTGTATAGCCATTATAACTACAAAATACGTGAAAGACCAGATCCTATGTCAAGAGGATGGTTCCCCCCAAGCCTTTGCTTTGCTTGGAAGGTGGCTGGAATCGTGCTTTGTGAGATGTGTGGAGAAGATGATGATATCCGTATAAGCCCGTTGGTATACAGAGAAATGTTTCTAGGAAAGGAAACGAGTCTGGAGGGGAATTACTCGTAGTCGATGTCAGGATAAGGACAATAGAGTGAAAAGAACACCATAGGAGGGGGAAAGTATCTAGACTTTCTTGCAGTAAATTATGTTTACCTTTGGTGTGCACTTGACCAATGACCACAGTCCAAATGTTTCACTTCCCCTCTGATCCAGAAAACTTCCAGGTTGATTGGCAATACTGAGTGCTGAGTACTTGCAGAGGTGCAGTATGTGCACCATAATGTAATTTATTCAGGATTGGTACTAAGGTGCCAATGACATTTTCTCAATGTTTAATGTGCTTTGGGCTGCTTGGGCTGCTTTGTCTGATGACTTTTTCGTGGGGTTTTTGGAGCTTGACTAGTGAACTGCCTGGTGGACCTCTGTTATTTACATTTATCACCTTCCACAAGTGATTTGTAGTCTTTGCTTTGTTGTGTGTTGCATATCCTGCAGCTTTAAGAGTTGGAGTCAATGGGATGGTTCTCTTTCAACTGTTCCAAAAGTTTTCATAGCAGTCCAAAACTGGATGCCTGCATGTGAAAGTAGACTTCACACACGATTTCATACTAAGAAAACTGTAATTCTGTCTGGAGTCATTCTCAGGATGTGCACATACACCTATGCTTTCAGATTGTTTTTGGGCAAGTTCTTTGGGGTACCTCCTTTGTAGTGATCTTAGGAGTGGCCCTTGTCTTCTGGCATGTTGCACCCTTTCCATATTAACCCCTAAACACCTAAGAGGCCATCCAATGGCCTCATGGTTTCACTTCAACACAAAGTTCTCAATGGATACTCAACCGCATCCAAAGCTGCTATATGCAGCATCTGCATGAAGAGCTGCTCTACCAGAGATATCTACTCCGATGCAAACGGTGTGGCAGGTGAGAGAGATGAGCATGAGAAGGGTAAAGTGGATTGGGGTTTCTTGCATGGAATGGGGTGGCCCATTGTATCATTGTTGTTAGAAAACAATGGGTCGGTGAAAACCCCATCTGAAGGGGATTACATGGATGGAATCAATCAAAAATATGTGAGGACCTTCTTGACTTGATTGAAAACATTGGGACCATTTCGATTCTCAAACAACAAAACCAATCTTTTCTTAAAATAAGAAAGGTGGCAAAGTGCTGAAAATGCTCCCCTCCATACTATCAGGACAACAGAGCGTGAGTGCGTGAGGTGGTGCAGGACGATGGCGATGGTGGGCGAGGCTGCCCGATCCGCTTCCCGTCTTCTTCTATCTTGTCTTCGGAGCTCGCCTAGCCAGATTGGTGCTGGTAATGGAACTATCCAGCGTTTTGGGTCAATTGGCTGTCGGATGAGTAGCAGAGACGGATTCGTGGTAGGGCATATTCATTCTGAGATAAGAGACATAGATGTTTCCTTTCCTTTGAATATAGTTAATCGCTGATCCGTTGTAGGGATATAAAGTTCCCATTTGCTGCGAGATATCATCTCTTGCAAATGGAATCTCCGCAGGTTTCTACCCTATCATCCAGATCTGACTTAAGAAACATAGCTGTGTCATTCCCACTTGATCGAGGTAGTGAAAGGTCCTTAGACGGTCGGGAGGTCGTCTGTTGCAACAAATTATTCCGTGCAAGACGAGTCTTCGTTAGTTTAGAACTAATCTAGATTACTCTAAGTTCTCATTCTGTACGCACGGGAAGAGATAGATGATGCGCTCATCATACATGGATGCAGTATCCTTTGCATGCCCTTGGCTTGTCGCCTTAGTCGACCCAGGGTGGGGAGCTCTTAAACTCAGCTTAGAGAGAAAAGGCCCTCCACTTTGTAGACTGGTCTGGTATTTAATACCAGTACTTTATACCAGTCCTTCACTATATACCAGACCAACACTAGTGTTGTTCTGGTATCAGGTTTAGGACATACAAGACTGGTCCTGGTACCAGACGTATCACAAAACTTTCGTACCGGGGGGATTGCGAGGAAATGAAAAGGTTTTCTGGCGAGGACATGCCTCTGCTCACCAACCTCAGACGACTGCGCCAGCCTCAGCCTGGTGAGCCGATTGTGTGGTAATCCAATGCCTCTACTTCTAAAACTAGACTGCAGGGTGCTATGCAAATTAGTGTAGTACGGACACACTCCATCCTTCACCTATCTGGGAGACAGACTGGGGTGCTCCAATCCATTTGGAACCTGAAGTGCTGTTCGATGATGAGAACTGGCCAGTACATGACATGAGCATTCACTTGTGGCATCTCAGCATATCTGTCAAGCTGGAAGTGGGGCAGTTAACCCTTAAGCCCTCAACTGTAGGATCCTCTAGTGGAAGCTGATTTGGTGCTCAACAGGAGCCCCACACCTGCCCACAATTAGCAGGTTCTCTTGATCCCTTCAAACTTGTTCCATGGGGTTGCAAAGTTCTCAACTTGAAAGACAAGATCTGTTACTCTGCCACCTTCGTGAAATGCTCCAGCCATGGTTTATCTGTTTTTGTTCCATCCACGTATGGCAAACCATTGTCTAGCATTACTTGACTGCTGTTTACTTTGTCATTGACCAGTCTTCATAGAAATTACAGTGAACTTCCCCAGGCAGCTGCCAATAAGTGTCTCCAACATCCACACTATCTATATTGTATATGAGTATGGTTATGATCAATTATCACTATATGGGTAATGTCAGAAGCTATTGCGCTCAGTCATGGCTTTTCAATATGGGATACACTGTGGCAACACCCAATGAAAGGACAGTTCTGACTTCGTGCTGGGAAGTTTGTTACTGTCTTTCTTATGCGTCTGGTACATTGGTTCTGTCAACTAGATCACAGTTTTTACCATCTATTCTGTTGATGAATCCAGGTAATTCATTGACTGCCAATGTAATGGTCAGTAGTCTAACAAAATGCAATTGTAGAACATCTGCTGTTCTCAAACATTCTTTGAACTGAAAGACAGCAGCACATATGCTGACGTGGTAGTTTGCCACATGCTGAATTAGTTGTCACATGATCAGGAAAACAGTTTTTGTTTTCAATCAAAATCCATTCACTCGACCCTCATCATGGATCATCTGCCTAGATACTATATCCATTGCTGTTTGATCTCCTCTTGAAAGCTATCATGGTGATTCTATTAGGCTTTTAGCAAATGGAATTGGCAGGGAAGCCTTACGAATGGACTGAAGGAAAAGTTTATTGAGGGTGACTAAAGTTGCATGGATATGAGCTGAATATTGAATGCTTGTGTGGTGCTTGGGTATGTAGTTCTGCATTCATGGCTCAAGTGTAGATTTGTAAATTTGATCAGCTTTGGAAGTTACTTTCTACTGAGGATGATTACGTTGTCGGGATTGGGATCTAAACGGGAACATTGATGATGTATACTGATGATCAAATTCTTAATTTAAGACAGATTCCCCTAGGTTAAATTTAATACTCCACTAGTGTGGAAATCTGGATGAAGTTCCAGCTGACAAAGTGAACAGCTGTTTCTTTCCATGTATAGAGTTACGATGTATCTTCAAGTCGCTGGGACTTCTAAACACTAGTGAGGATTGGCCTTGGACCTAGATCACTTACATCACCTGGATTTCTTCACATTGAGAGGGTCAGCTATCTGGTTAGTGGTCTGCTTAACTTGGGAGCAATTCCCGTTAGTACACAAGAAGGTTCTTTGGACCCCTGTGTTCGACGGAACCCTGGTTATCATAAGAAAATCTACCTGTTGGTGCTTCTCCTTGCCGCTCAGCTAATGATCGCAGAGAATCTCTGGTCAGGAATATGACCTGCTCTTCAAATTTTTGTAGGCTGGATAGGTAGATTCCTTTGACCAGAACATTGAACCAGTGTGGTATCCGACTTCTAACCTACTGACAGTCGGTATCACTGTAACTTATGTGTTGTTTAATTCTGTAAATTCTGTACCGAATTTCCAGGAAAGTGTCAATGATCTTTATTCAAGAAGTTTGGTTTAGTTAGGTGGTTGGGTAGCTTTGTACAGCTGGAGTGGTTGGAAGAGTTTTCCCAGGTACTTTTTTCTCCCATTTCAGTAATGAATTAAAGCCCATAATGCGATGGACGGAAAGCCTGTAAGGTAGACATGTGCAGAACAAAAAAAGGTGAAGACTCCAAAGCTCAGAGTCAGAACAGTCTCCAAATCTGATTTGTCACGGACATCCAAATATTATTGTAGGTTCCTGTACTAACTGTCACGAGGCAAACCCGGGCTCTTAACTAAAAGTGTGAATGCAGGACTGACATGCAGAACTTGCTCTTGAGAACACCCAACCCTTGTATAAGAGACAATGTGCTAGTGGTTGCTCAAGTTCTGTCAAGTGTTAACAGTCCTGATAGTTTTGGCTTATATTCATGAAAACCAAACAAGAACTTGTTATTGCAGGAACACGCCAGTTCCATGTGACAGGACCAAAGCGCTACAGTGATGACTATATTCATGCAGACCACATGTATAACATCCCCGGGATGAAGCACCGCAAGCTGAAAATGTTTGTGGGTACTTTCGGTGCTTTGGCAATTGGGACAATGGTACCTATCTGGGCTGTTCAGTATCAGATGAAGAAGCAAGGAGGGGGATTATGAAGTGAATCTATCAACAGTGATGATCATTTCTGACTTCAAAATGGGATTGGTGTGTATTGCACGGCTACACAAAGTAGTACAATCCAAAATCAATACTCTTGTAAGGGTTCTCAAGGGATTTCTTAACTGTTGCTACACACCCTGGTACTCTTGGGGTTTTTTTTATCATGGGAGATGCTGGTGGTGGGTACCAGTTGTGGAATAATGGGTTTTTTTCGTGCCGAATTTGTTGGCTAGACAGTATAGTGTCCTGAACCTCAGTAAGGAGGGTTCGTGACACATTTTTAAACCAAGTTCAGGCTCAACATTACTCTTTCAGCTTTTGCAAGTTTTTGCTTAAGCTTTTGTTTGCGTTCTCTTTTCTCTCAGAGCAATCTTGCAAAGAAGTTTATCGGAAGCCAATATCAGAGGCAATTAGTATACAAGAGCTGGGAAGAAACAGAAACAGGGTTGGGTTGTGATACAAAGACTAAAATGGGGCCTCAAGCCCATTAATGTTGCACAGAGCTAATGCAAGGATCAATGCTCTCTCACAACATTGTCGACCCACGATTTGAACCCAGGACCAACACAGCATGAGCCCTCGAATGAGACCCTGGGATCGAAGCCTGAATCCCACATCTTCTAGTTTAGTTTTAGTCTACGAAAGGAATTTAATAACGGTCACTGCTCGTCGGAACGTTCCAACTTCCAGCACACATGGAAACTAAAATGCGAGGCGGGACCATTTGAATTCAAATTTAAGATCGACGGCGGCGGAATAACCATCGAGGAGATCGACGGCGGATAAGGAGTAGCTGTTGGCGTGAAGGTGCAGAGAGGCAGGTGAGTGGTACGTATAAGAGTTTGTAGAGTTTGTTGTTTGTTTGATCTCGTCTCTGCCGAGTTCTGGTTTCTGTGAAGATCGGAGGCTTTCTTGGTTGCTCCAGTCTGTGGGCGTCTTGTGGTTATGGCTCTTTGTCAAGTTTCACAATAGTCGCTAGGAATTCGTGCAATTCTCAGACAGGAGTGGCGAGAGACTTGTACAAGGTTGTAGTGCTCAAAAGATTGGGCTGGGGTTGTACTGGGAAGTTTCAGAAGCACGGAGACATGATTGAAAAAGACGCTATTCCAAACCAGACTGTGAGGGCTACCATGTAATGGACGAGGCCAATGCAGCTGTTGAGAGGGTGTGCCCGGAGTTGTTTCCTGTGCCGATATCATCGCACTTGCCACTCTAGAAGCCGTTTCCCAGGTATGCACTGGCTTAGTTTTAAGATACAGGCCTTTGATTGATAGTCCTCCGTATCTTTGTTTCAAGAGTTTTTCAATGACGTTGCTGACGTTGTGCCAAATTTCAGACGGATATTCTGAATCCAGACATTGTCCTTGAACAATGACAATATTATTTCCAATTGCCATTCCAGTGACGAGATTTAAGCAGGATCATGGAACCGCGTTAAAATTGGGTACATACATGGAAGTATGTGGAGGTTAGACTGAAAGGGGGGAATAACTAGATCTAGCATGTGAATTTCATGCTGGCATATGCCAACAGAGATGGGCGTACATCACTAGCCAGTCTCGTCAACCTTCCGGCCTCAGATGACACCGTGGAAGAGGTTACTGAAATTTTCCTCTATTGGGATTTCTCTGGAAGAATGGGTGACTCTGATCGGTATGTAATGTACCAGAAAATATGGATCCCGCAAGCTTTGGTTTCCTTGGAGCAAGTATCGTAACCATGTTAGACAGTGCATTGCTGTTCGCTCAGTCACGAGATCTGCAACTTGGATACTCGTTGAACTCATGTGCTGTGTTAGAAGTCAATTTGGTCTGGTCTTCCACGGGATTATGAAATTCGTATGAGAATTGCAAAACTGATGTACGTTTGATGTTTTGTCCGCAGGTGCTCACAGTTGGGGTGGCCCACTGCTCCTCTTTCGTCCACAGGCTCTACAACTTCAAGGGTACCGGTCGGCCAGATCCCGCCATGAATCCCCAGCTCGCAGCATCGCTCCGCAGAGTGTGCCCATTGTGGACCACAGCCACTGATGCAGCGGCGTCGCTCGACCTAGGACCTACGGGAAACACCTTCGACACGAGCTACTACCTTCAGTTACTGCAGGGCAAGGGCATTATGCAAATCGATCAAGAGATCGCCCACCCCCCAAAATGCTGGATTTGTGAGCACTTATGCAGGCCTCAACCCATTAGGGTTAGGAAAGGAGATTTTTGAATTTAGCTTTCGAGCGATGCCATGCTTAAGCTCGGGAATTCCAGAGTTTTGACCGGCTCCCTGGGAGCACCACTGTAGGGTCCGTAATTGATTTCTTCAAGAACTCGTTCTTTGAAAGAACAGCAGTAACTGAACTCAGCAAGTTTGCGAGCTCGTTCTTTCAAAGCAACAGCAGAACTGTACGTGTACATTTAGCAGCTCTTGAGCATGTGTATATATGTTCCCGCTCTGTAACGCCAATATTACTGTACAGTAGACTTTTCAGGGAGAGACGTTGAGGGACTGAACCTCATGTACATGGAGGATGTGGTTGGGCTCCGTGCATAGGCCGTTCTTTATATTCGGTGAGAAACCCGGAAGGGATGGACCGGTGGCTCAAAGGCACTAGCTATGGAAGTTGTGAGAAACCACAGTTACTGTCATCTGTAATATAAACTACCCAAAGCTGTATCTCATTGATTCTTTGGTACATCTCTCCCTGTATGTTTGCAGTGATCTCCTTTGCATAGATCCCTGCTCAGTTTGAGTCTCTCGGTATATCTCTGCAGGTTTGTAATTATATGTTGTCCCTGCATGTTACACTGCTACTCAATTGTGGTTTCTTTAGCCTCTCCGTTTCTGGAAAACTGGGTGAGCATTCTATCCTTCTCTTGGGACAGTAGACTAGTCCTTCAGTGTGTTGAATCAATTGCATGGCCTGTTAAACCACCACACTGCAAGTTCTGGCTAAACCTAATATATTTTAGCCAAAAAATCACATTATTTTTAGCCTGAAGGGGAAGAAGAGTTAAATCTCAAAGGGTGCCATACGGCCTCAACAGTCAACCATGACCAAGAAGAAAAACCCTAAATGCAGCGCCCTCATTCTGGCCAGCCCTCTTGGGCCTCTGGCCTTGAAAAAGTACTGAGAAAACTGTTCATACACCTTTACATTTCACCCTCCAAAGGGTGGGGGGCCCTTCACTAACAAGGGTGACCCATTGATTTATGTCAAGATATCAAGCAGGGGCAGTGCAAAAAGGCCTCTCATTTTTGAATAATTGGGAGTTTATGTCACGCGTGTGAGACAGGGCGCGCACGGACGCGGGGTCGCCCTCCCCTGCCCCGCCCACCCCCAGCTGCCAGCCGCGCAGCGCGGTCGGCAGCCCCGCAGCTGCCCGTAGCCCTGCCCGCCCCCGGACCGCGGCCCCCGCCCGCCCTCGCCGCTGGGTCCGCCCGCCATCGGTCCCCAGTGGGTCTGCCCTTGCTGGGGTCTGCCCTTGCGGTCTGCGCAGTCTGCCGCCAAGCAGCCCGATCCGGCAAACCCAAACGCACCCCATATGATGTGCCGCCCATCTCACCGTGATGTCGCGCTGCTATCGTAGCCGCCCGGATTTAGGGCATGGCAGCCTGCCAATCGTGGGGTGAAGACTGTTTCATCGATCTTTTCCTCCATTTGGTCTGTTCCTGCCAACGCGCTTCCGTCCCGCCAAGAATGTGCATGTTGTTGTCCTTCGCTTCCACTTTTCCAGGTCGTATTGCAGGTGCTTTCGAGTGCGCGAAGGGGTACTGCAGTGTATATGGCAGCGGCCGTCGATGCCCAACCAAAAAGCTTTCTTATACGTCCACTGCGACACAATCTTCAAACACCAAAAGATAGGCCATTTTCCTGCAAAGACCTTTACTGGAAGAACGAGAGTCGCTCTAGATACATGGGCTCTCAAGTGCGGGTCCGCACGACCTGTATTCCCTGGCAGAGAGTGCCCGACTTTGTACTTGGAGAGGAGAGTAGAGACGGGTGTTCCACCCAATTTTACATAAATGTGCATATTAACGCGAAGCCCGGACCGCGAAGAGCTCCAAGAGCTAACACATATCTAACCTCTGTCATGTCTGCACCATATTCCCGCACTGCCTCTTTGTTCATGCCCTGTGCTTGTGCTTGCCGGACATGTACATGCATGATATATAGGGTTTAGGCTGTCTTACATGCTTGCAGAACTCCATGGGTATCGATGACATACTCCGGTGTCGATGACATACGACCCTGTCTAGGTATCAGTGTTGCTATGGACCAGAGGACAAGCGCACCAACAATTTGTGTCACGGATCCTAAAGTCAAGCGAGGAGGTCCGGACGTTGGGGCTGGAAGCAGTAATCCTCACAAAGGTCCAAGACGAAAGAAAAGCCAATACGGCGAGTCTTACAAGCGTGGGTGTCTCTGTTGTTTCAAAGTCTCGCAATGTTATCTTGCTCCAGACATTGGGGTCATCACATATTATAACAACATGCAACACCTGGATGTGTCCGGAAAACCCTCTCATGGCGGATATGCTGAGTTCTAGTTCAGCCGATATGCTTATGCTCCACATATTAGCGAGGAGCTCAAAAAGTGGATCATGGAATGCTTGTCTCGAGGCTTGAGTGTTGCCCAAGTCATGATTGAACACAAGGAGCACGTCATGCAAAACAGTGGCTTGGGAGACGCATGGACACGCGACGACTTTCTCCTCGAGCAAGATGTCCGAAATCTCGCTGAAAAACGAGCCTGGCAGACCTTCAAAAAACACGCTGATGACGCACAATCCGTGCGTATGTGGAAAGATCAAAACCCGGACTCGGTTCTTCTACCAAGAGGAAATCATTGGCACCCACATTTCAACATTTTGATGGAGATTTGACCTTCACCATTGGGATTCAGACTCCTTGGCAGCGGCAGAAGATGTTGGACTTGGGCCATGCACGCATCGTAGCTTGCGACGCTACATTTGGAACTAACCATCACAAGGTCTGCCATGGACCCTCTCCACGGGCTTCTACTAGCATGATAGCATACTACAATGTTCTCCCACTCTTGTGGGCATTGCTTATTTGTCCTCAATCCCGATAGACCTAACTGTTGTAGACCCTGTCCCAGTACACCCTGTTCCAGCAGACCTTCCACTGCACTCTGTTTTAGGGCAGACCCTTTTGCGTGTTCACCCTGTTACAGTAGACCCTGTGCCTGTTCACCAAGTTGCAGTACACCCTGTGCGTGTTCACCAAGTTGCAATACACCATGTGCGTTTTCACCTATTGCAGTCGACCCTGTGCCTGTCGGTACGACATTGGTCTGCTAATTACAAATATTTCATGCAGTTCCCCTTGTACACGTTGATGGTGTTCGACCAATGGTTGAATGGAATTCCGGTTGCATACATTTTGTCAGCACGCAATCGAACATCAGACCTTATCCCGTGGATGCTAGCATTGCGTGATGCCCTCCTTCAGAAAAGCCCAACTGGCGGCCAAATGCCGTCATTGTCGACGACGCTGAAGCAGAAATCAATGCAATCCAGTATGCCACATCCCAATCTGCCCTATGGTCTGCTGTATGGTCCGCTGCAAGGTCTGCCATGTCTTGTTTGGTATGCCACATCTCATCTGCCCTATGGTCTGCCCTATGGTCCGCTTCAGGGTCTGCTGCCCTATATGGTCTGCCCTGTTAATCTCATGATTGTGGCAGTGCTGAATACGAATGCCCGGTTCAGGCACTTCTGATTTTGTGGCCGCATGCAGGTCTGTTTTCACAGGAGTATGCATTTTCTTTGCCTTTGGCATGTACGGAAGGCCTAGGTCAAGCAATCATGCCAGAAAATCAGTGATCCGGGAACATCCTCAAAACTGTTGGCAGATATGGGCGACCTTATGTACTACAGAGGTGGACCGCGAAGCTGTGAAATGGGTTAAGAAAAAATTGAAGGCAATGAAAAAGAAATATCCGTCTGTTCAGTTGTTCCTCCACTACATTCATGTGTACTGGGTTCCCAAAATCGCTATGTGGTGTACTGCTGCCCGCATCATTCCACATGCAAGCCAAGATACTAATGTGAGCATCGAGGCATACCATGGAAACTTAAAGGCGAGACTTAATATGGGCAAAGGCAAAATGACCGGTCGAAGAGCCGATTGGCTGATATGGGAGTTGACTGGGCGTGTACTGGTCCACTACTGGTACGGCATTCATCTGAAGACGCATGGGTTTATTCGCAACGATAAACAGGAAAAGCACATTTCCAGTGCAATATGTGCAGCCCTGACATACTCTTTCACGTGTGACTTTGCCTGCAGCGCCTGGGCAGCCTGCTTACGTCATGAGCTCCTCCGATCCGAATACAACGTACACCGTGTTCAATCCAGAGTCGCAGTGGGCCTGCTGCACCTGCCCGTGGGCGCTGAAAGGCAATCTGTGCAAGCACCAGGTTCGGGTCATAAAGTTGCTAAAACCAGACCTGCAAGACGGTCTCATTGTCCGGACATGTGGTTCCCACTTCGGTACTGTTCACGGTGGGCTGGAGAATTTGGACGAACACGGCGACATGGCAGCATGCGACCTCGAAAGCGGTAACGTGCGTGCAAGCGCAACCCCGACCACGGCAGAGTCATTGCTCACAGCAGACCTGTTGGAAGCTATTTTGAAATGGGAGATAACCGACCTGCTTGACCTTGTACACAACGACGCATACCTTATACACCATTGCTTGTCTGCAGTGCGTGTTTGCCGAGGGCAGATGCAGGACATCCTCGTCAAAAAAGCTTCCGACATGTTACACCCGGCTGCAACACGAGCGTTCAATTGTGTAAAATACAACAACAACATGTCATTGAAGAGGAAAAAGGATTTTGTGGAACATTTTCAAGCTCGGCGGAAAATGAAACTAAATGGGGGGAAACGTGTGTCTGCCCTTCCCCCTGTTAGCCATATTTACTCGGCTCTGAGGCGGGTGTCTCATCGTCCAGAACTGAGAAAGATGGATCAATCTAACTAAGGAAAGGACCTGCAGTTGTCCAATGCGGTAGTATCAATTCTCACCTGCAGTAGACCAGATCGGCAGACCATTATCGCAGACCACCTGAAGTAGACCATTTCGGCAGACCATGATTGCACACCACCTACAGTAGACCAGCACTGACTTGTAATAGACCAATGCGGCAGAACATCTGCGACTCCCTTAATGTGCTTTGTAAAGGTTTGATGAAGAAGACCATGAAATCAAAAAATGAGCCAAAGTGAACCAGTAAACGAATGTAGTAGAGTAATGAAGCAAGCATAGTTCAATGGAGCAGACCAAAGACAATACACTCGACTAACGATGAGATTGACTTGTGCCCCACATTTAGCCGACCACCGAATTTAGTATACCACTATGTCACGAGGCAGACCAACAACGTGGTCCAAACTCAGTCCACTCCGTGGTAGCAGACCAATAACATTAATTCAGTAGCAGACCACGTCGAGGAGTACTGCATACATCGACAGATCAATAACATCGGACCAACACACCACGTGGATCACTACTCAATACAAAACGTCGATCAGAAGTAGTAGCAATAGACCACGATAACAGACTCATGAAATGTTCCACAGACCATATGAAGCAGACCAATACAGTACAGGGGTAGCCCAAGACAGTACACTCGAGTAACGATGGGACTGACCTATGCCACCGAATTTGGTATACCACTATTTCATGGAGGAGACCAACAACCGTGGTCCAAACTAAGTCCACTCCGTGGAGATAGCAGACCAATCACTTCAGAAGCAGACCACGGCCACATACATCGGTTCACAAGCAGACCACGTGGAGCACTACTCAATACAAAATATCGAGCATAAATGTTTAGCAGTAGACCACGACAGCAGACTAATGAAATGTTCCACAAAAGTGTACATCATATATAAAAATGAACAGACCTGCACCACAGACCACATGAGTGAATTTTCATTTATTGCCAGGCCTAGATGAATAACCCGGACTTCGGAAGAGTCTGACACGTCCGAAATCTTCCTAGATGACAACTGTATTTCTACAACTACATTCTCCATAGTCCTGAGTGCTTTCAAAATGTACTCAACACACTTTAGGCGTTGCCTGCAAGCATAGCGGAATGTAAACCACTTTGAGGTAAAACGGCTTTCCTCTCTCTCTAAGTCCTTTGCCACGATCGCCCTTCAACCAGTCGTAGAACCCCTCGATAAAGGACATGACGTAAAAGCCACATTCCCAAGAGAAGGGTTGTTGTGGCACTTCAGGGACATAAAAATTGAATCCAGTGGCCTCGTCCCACAACGTAGTGTGCGGCTCCAAGCCGAGACATGCTCCATACACATTTCGAACCCATGGCAATATCTCCACGGGTTTGTGCATCTCCTTGATTGAGTTTAGATGAGTGAACACGCGGAGCACCCGGTCAATAATCACCAAACTCCAATGATACCTGCCACAACACAGGGCGCATCAGCACAAGGGAACAGCTAAAATCAAAATGGCAGACCCATTGAGCAGACTGGTAGACCTGGGCAGACCAATGTTGCAGACCAGTGATGGTGAACCAATGATAAAGGGCAGAGAAACAGTGGTACGCACGAACGCAGAGCACTTACCCATCAACTATTGGTACCAGTATGTACTTGCAGGTCTTCAGGTCCTTCCCCATACGATGCACTGTCAATCCGTGCTCCACCTGCGAGCAAACCCGTTCCTGACCTGCACTCCAGTGAATCTTCACTACACTCCAAACCCACGTCGGCAAAATAAAACATCATTATATGTCTTGACATCCAGATCCTTCTGATAAAACCTACACCACAACTCAAGCAATCGGTCTGTAACCTCAGATTCCTGTTTCTCTGGCGATTTGAGGTCCTTGGTGGAAATACTGCACTCAAACTGCGGGTCGTTTTCAAAAAAGTACAGCATTGCTTTTCCCTCAGAGATATGTGCGTTGAAAGTGGAGCCAAATCGGGCATGAACCTGCACAAACTCGGAAAAACCCTTTAAGAACCGGGCTGGCGGACCCAAAAGGACCAGACCTACAACGGATACGGTTCCAAACCCAAGGACCAGACCAACGGAGCAGGCCAATGGAGCGGGACGAACGGCAACCACATCTAACCCAACAGACCCATGAAGCAGACCCATACAACCTTTTTGCTGCAGACCCATAGACTTGGTGTGTTCAGAGCATCGCAAGCAGACCAACGACACTTACTTTTGTTTGTTACGCAGCTCCGCAACTTCGCTCTCCACTTCCAAGCAGACCTTCCGGTCAGCACTCATGTATACTCCGGACTTCGGTTTTTTTGCAACACCTTTTTGGAGGGAAATTTTTTTAGCCTCGGGTCTGCCACGCCATCTGGTATGCGCTTCTTCCCAGCTCTATTTGGTGAAGCAGGTTCCTCCAACTTCTTTTCCAATGCAACAGCCGCCTCCTTCATACCCTCCCGGAGCTGGCTAGCTCGGCTTCGCAACAAAATTTTGTCCTGGGGTTTGTTAACACTTTGTGGTCCCGTTCTAGACGCTTCCTGCACTCCATGGGTCGAACTGGCCCCTACGGGGGTTATCACTACTGGTACACCCTTTGTGCTTGACCGCATGTTGAGCACCTGCGACGGACCACGAGCTGAGACCTCAGACGCCACAACCTTCACACGAATATCAGACAAACAAAACATCAGCAATGACCACCCAAATGCACTGGGGAAAAAAAAATGGACTGCAGAAATGCAATGAATCAGACCTTTGTGGCGCTGTGGGTGTCTGCAATTGCACCTCTCATGTGGCAGGTACATCTTTGACTACAGTGACTGGTTCCACAGAATGAGAAGGGACAGAAACATGTGCATGTGTTTTTGACAAGGTCTGATAACTGGTCTGCTATGGGGTCGAACATGCGGAGCACCCTATCAACGGATTGGTCTATTGCCAGTAGTGGGTCTACAGACGAGTCGGGGTCCACAAAAGTAAGCGCAAAATGGCCAAAGATTCATCCTCATCTGCAAGACCTACCTCTAACAGATGGGGAAGGTCACCGACCAAACTGTCACAGTCATAGTCCATTGTTGCAATTGCAGAATTGGTCTGTACTATGGATAAATGAGCACTGACGCCTTCCCGGTTCTGTTCAGGCAGTGCTGTGTCAGAAGGTCTAGTGGCAAGGGTAAGGTCCACTACCATTCTCTGCTTCTCAGCAGATGTCGCAGTGGGGGGGAAAAGAATTGATCCTCTCATTTTCGGCAACTCGTATGTGCCAGGGAGGATGGGGCGTCTGATGTCCTGCACTGGCAAGGTCTGCTGATGTTTGGAATGGTGAGGTGTCGGCGTCCATACCTGCGTCGCGATGCACTTCTGCGGTGCATTTGTCAAGCAATGTACCAGCCAGGGTGTCCTCCGGCAAGGTCTGATCTTCTCTCCTCTGCTCCAGCAAGGTCTGATCAGGTCTGCACTGGTCGGGAAATGTCTGCTCTGAGACGGTCTGGTGTGGTTGGTGTGGTCTGGTATCCTCTGGTCTTTTGGGGTATGGTCTGTTGTGCACTCGGATCGTCTGGAGTCCTGCGCTGTGGTCTGGTCTGCTGTGGTCTGGTCTTCTGTGGTCTGTCTTGTCTTGTCTGGTGTGGGGTGGTCTAGTCTGTGGTGTGGTCTGGTCGTGTCTGGTTGTCGGGTCTGCTGTGGTGTGCTCTGGCCTGCACTGGTCTGCTCAGGTCTGATTTCCACTGCAGCGGTCTGCTTTGCCAAGGTGATGGGTGCCCGCTGATCTGGAAAGGTCTGCCCATGTCCGATCTAGAAGTTGTTATCTGCAAAGGTCTGCATAACCAAGGTCTCCCGATAATTTCGGGTAAGGTGTGCAATGCCTCCACGAAAGTCTGTTTTGGCAACGAAAAGTTTTTGTCACCACATTCTCTGGCTTGGGATCACTGGCAATCTAGTCGGGGGTCTGCTGGTTGGCATGTCAGTACTTGGGATTTGGCTGGAAGGGTCTGCTCGCTCCACAGTCTGCTCGCTGCGGGTCTCCTGGGTCCATGGGTTGGGTTCTGTGTGTCTGTTGTTGTACGAACTCCAATGAGCCTACACTTAACGGGTGACTCGACTCCAGTATGGCCACGGAGGGCTCGTAGAAGCTGTCTTGCGCCATTGGCGTACTGGTCAAGAGCATTCCGAACAAGCTCGTCCTCTGGATCATACTTGCAACATGTCACAAACACGTCAAAAACAAAGCACTCATCCCTGGTCTGCTAACAAACGGAAGAATACATTGGGGTTTGATTCACATGGGGCTCTGTTGGTTGTCATGGTTCATAAAGTCTGCTAGAAGGTCTTCGTTCGTGGTCAACGTCAAGGTTGTTTAAAAAGTCTGTTCCAAAGGTCTATTCCAAAGGTCTGTGTAAAAGGTTTGTTTAAAAGGTCGGTGTAAAAGGTCTGTTAACAAGGTCTGTTAGGTCTGATGACATACCATGATCTAGGACTGTGGTCCACAACCCAATATCTTTCATAAGCCGATCCATGAAGGCCTCGTCAAGCTCTCCCAGAGCTGCAACACGGTCCTCTGCTAGAAACCCGCTCCAGAGCACTTGGAAAGCATGTCGTTTGTTGAATGCAATGTCGAAAACCGCACGCTCCTGCACAGTCGCAAACCACATCATGGCGTCTTGGATGATACTTTCCCGAGCCTCTTCGCTTCCGTGCAGCAGGTCCATCCGCAAGTTGTGAAGGTCTTTTTTTAATTTGGTGTAAGACCTGAAATTGCCAAATTGCATCCATTGACGGCGGAGGAAACAAATGCCATCTCTTCAAAAGTAGTCTTTGTCAAGCTCGCTAAGTGCTTCGGACGAACACCAAATATTGGGTGGGCGATGGCCATGTGCCTTATCTTAGTGGGCGTGGGTGTGCATGAGAAAGAGCTGCGCAATAAGCGGTGGCTCGGTCTCCTCTGCCAGAAGCGCCACTCCATACTCACGGGCTTTGTGCAAAACACGAGTCGCCTCCTCGCCGTGAACTCCATTGAGGAGTGCTGCGGAGCAAAGGTCCACCGGGAGACGACGATGCGGTGAAGCTCATTGTACCAGTCCAGATGCCGATTGCTTTCCCCACAACAAAACTTCGGAAGAGTGGGGGTATCCTCATTAGTTGCAGGAGACGCCATGGTCTGCCAAATGGGAAAACAGTTCGACCACGCAATGTGGTCTGCTGAGGGTCTGCTGCTGAAGAGGTACGAAGGTCCACTGGAGGACGGGTCACGGAAGAAAGGTCCACTAAGCCGGGTCTGCTAGTTTGACCGGCGCTGTCAAAAGCCTTTACAGCAGACCAGTGGTACCATCCTGAATTGATGCAATGGCATCAGCCGACTGTGGATACAGACTCAGGATGTAGTCACGAATGTCACGGACCTCATTCCGGACAGGTGTATTTTCCAAGGGAGGACCGTTCAACCTGTACTTCCAGATTTGCAAAGCCCTATACACTCGGTTGTCTTGCGCATTCGCCTCCTGAAAACAAACAGCAATATTGGCCTTCACATTAGACCAGTAGACCATAGAGCAGTAGACCATAGACTAGTAGATTTGGCCTGACAGCAGACCAGTAGACCATACACCAGTAGACCATTACAGTAGACCAGTAGAGCATATTAGTAGACCATAGCCGTGGACCCATGCAGCAGACCACAGCCACGACAGTAGTGCGTTTCAAAGCAACTGCAGTACCATGTTGCGCAAAGCAGACCCAAAACGGTAGACGGTTCGCAACAGACCACAATATATATAATAATAATAAAACACTATGATTTGCAACAGGGGAAAGTAGTCGCACGGTTCTGGACCTATAGAGCAGACCACAACCAGAACAAGTAATGCAGTACCATGTACAGAATAGGAGACCCAGAACAGTAGACCGACAGCAGCGGGCCACACATACAACACCCAGCATAGCAAATCGAAAGACTCAAATACGGTAGGACGACAGAAAGAGTGGTTGAAGTACCTGGAGGCCGTTATAGTCTTCATCCCTTGGGTGTGATCGTGCCTCCACCCACTTCTTCTCGGCTGTGTCAATGGTCTGCTGTATCTGCCCTGATCTCACATAAGCATACAAAAAAAGGGAAAAAGTCCGGATCTGATTCATCTGGGTACTGGTTTGGCAGAAGACCGTGGGGAAGCAGGTACAATGTGCCAGGGCGGACAGGGGTGCCCGTTACATCTCCATGAACCTCAGTCAGGGTCTGCTGTTTCTTGG
The DNA here is from genome assembly GCA_030704615.1 of Takakia lepidozioides. Lineage (NCBI taxonomy): Eukaryota > Viridiplantae > Streptophyta > Takakiopsida > Takakiales > Takakiaceae > Takakia > Takakia lepidozioides. Next base: position 41,462,238 of record CM060731.1, read on the forward strand.
TCTGCTTGTTGGGTCTGATATGTGGTGGGCGTCGTGGGTGTTTGAGGGTGTGATTCCTCTATGGGGATGTTCGAGTTAAGGGTTATGTCATGTACCAGCGGGGCGTACCCAATGGGGTCGTTCACCAAGTACGGTCTCACAAGTAGTCTCGGCCGCTCTGTCGACATGTTCTGAACATGATCCTCTCTTCATGAGAGTCTTCCTTACTTGAGTCATCCCCACTGGACGATAAAGTTGAAACGGCAGCCTGTGGTCTGCTGGTGTTGGTCTGCTGGGGACTGACCTAGTTGCAATTCTTTGCTACTCACTCTCATATCCGTGGTCTACCAGTACTGGTACTGCCAGATCTGTGACTTTTGCGGTCTACATTTTTTTTAGCTTATCACTGAGCTTCCTTTTCTTCACTGGCACAACGAGGCCGGGGCTCAGCAGGCCGGCTTCAGTGTAATAACGCTGCCGCACTTCCTCAGCAGACGAGCGACGACATGCGCACCCCTACACTTTGCAGTGATTTCTTTTGCGGCCTTAGACGAACTTGGCTTGGGCCAAGGCTTGAAGTTCTCAGGGACCATACCTTTGCATCCTCCATCAAGGGCATGGCGGTTTAGAGTCTCTTTGTCCTTGACAATATCGGGGCAAAAGGGGCACTGAAACTGATCCTTTGGCCAATTCTCTTTCTCCTCCGCTACGCGCAAATCCAAAAATGCTTCTACTATTTTAGCATCGTACTCACTTGGCTCATACCGGTACCTTCTCTTGGCTTTGTGGCGAGGGGCATGCACATATTCCACCAAATCGGCTCCGCCCTTGGGCAAGCTTCTTCCATGGCTGCAACCTAAGGAGGAATTGTGTTAGAGACAGTCTGCTAAATGCAAATGAAGAAGAGCAAACAAAAAAGGAAATGAAGGTCTGGCGGTGGTGAAGAAGTCTGGTGAAGTTGATACCTTTGCATTTCGGCAACGACGGGCATGCGGCCTTTGAAGAGCGGGCGGGCGCTACAAACGAATATCGAGTCGAAGAGGCAGGAACCGCAAAGCGCAACATACCGTGCAGTCGCAAAGTGGAGAGACGCGAAAGACGCAAGAGGAGGAAGAGGCGAGGACCCCAACGTAACGGCTCACTGCTAAGCGTGACAGGAGCACGCGTGCGACCGCCGAGGCCATGCACGTCGGCCATTGGACTGCCGTCGAAACATCAAACGTCCGGAGGCACAATAATGGCCGCCGCCAAGGACTTCCATGGTCTGCCCTAAGTCTCCACCAAAAGGGTCGGCCAAAAGGGTCTGTGGCACTGGTCTGTCGCATTCGTGAGGCAAAGATTGTCTACACTCGGTCTGCCGTCGGGGTCTGACCAGAGTTCTCCAGGCTGGTCTGTTGGTTCGGTCTTCTTGTCTGGACTGGCATGGTGCACTCTTCTCTTCTCCTGCTCTGCCCATCTGGTGCCCTCTGTCTGCAATGAATTCCCACCCGTTTCACCATTTCAATGGTCCCCTGGCTGGGTCTCTGCATCCCCGCACTGTCATGGTAACACTTGGAAGGTCCACTGGTTCGTTGCACAAAAAATTCCACCACACATGCCCATTTCGTCCTGCATCGATGGGTCCACCTACAAACAACATCCAAGAGACGGAACTCGGGAGGAAATCAGAATTTTATACAGCCAGCCATGCACATGCTTCCACTATTTTTGCAATGCCATTCCACACATGCTATATGAAGGACAAGCCTCAAACAAGACAATGTGATAAGGGAAAGGCCGATTCTCAATTGCTGTCCGCTAAATGAGTCGTACTTGTTAGCAAAGACCTAAATACTTCCATTCAAGTCTGCACTGTAAACTCAATGTAACTCACTTCCCGCGCTCAAACAGTCCCACGAATAGGCGAACAACAAAGCAAAAATAGTAGAAGCATATGAACAAAAGAGGCTGTGGCTTGAAACGATGGATTCCGACGTTGCCAGAGATCCATGGAGTCATGCAAAGGGATTCTTCACAACCGCCCAGTCTGTTGGTTCTAAAACAGTCAAACAACAAACAACAAAAAAAAAGCAACACGAGAAAAAAAAAAAAAAAAAAAAGGGGTCTGAGGAGATCGACGAGTGCCATGGCATGCCCTAAATCCGGACGGTCTGGATAAAACCGGATCTGGACGGGCAGATGCGCGCCACATAGGTATGGGTCTGTGGTGCCGGTCTGGGGTGTCTGCCGGACGACATGCGCAGACCGAGCTTGGGCCGACCCCAGCAAGGCAGACCCGATGGCGGGCGGACCCAGGGCGGGAGGGGAGAGGGGGCGGGCGGGCCGCGGGGCCTGCGGGGCTGCCGACCGCGCTGTGCGGCTGGCAGCTGGGGGTGGGCGACCCCCGCGTCTGTGCGGGCGTGCGCGCCCTGTCCCACACGCGCGACATAAACTCCCACTTATTCAAAAAATGAGAGGGCGTGCAAAAAGACGGTTCTGTCTCATCAGAATCCCCTTCTCTGTATGTGGGTACGCAAAATTGTTAAAAAGTCCAAAAGGACTCCATCGAAAGTATATCAAAAGTATCACTCTGGGTGCAGCTCGGTTGGGCCTTGTTATGTTTTTGCAGGCAGAGCGATGGCAGCTTGCTCCTGCGCTCTGCCCTGCGCCAACAAGATGCCATACTCACTGCCGTCTCTTCGCCTTGCGATGAAGCCTGGGAGGGGGATTGCGAGGGAGGCATTCCAGGGAGCATTTAAAAGGCCAGGCTGTGGAGCTGAAGTGGGCTGATCCCGCTTTGCAATTCTCGGCTCGAGACTCTTGCCAGTGCCATCCATGGCTGTGACGGCTCCCAGCCCCCAGAAAAGCAGAAGGAAGGTATGGAGATGCACCTCTTGGCGTATATGCATGTCTTGCCTGTATCAGTAATGCAGTATGCGATCCCAGCTTTAGGATGGCCCACCAGGTTTTCTCCGCAGGGTGATAGTTTTGTCACGAATTGCGCTTGGTCCCGGAAAAGACCCAGCAGTTTTTGAGCTCTCTTCAAAGTTACGGTTCCGACAGATTTGACTTACATGCTATGGTCCCACTGGGGTAGACATCAGGCTAATCATGATGGTGAAGCAGCTCTGCTACTTCTGCTCTACCGGCCTATTGGAGACATATCCACAATGGTGGCTGTCATTTAACTGCCAGTCAGCCGCTTGAGAGAGAGAGAAATAGATAAACGTATAACATCCATAGAGCCCATGGAACAAGGGAGAATAAACCAAGAACTATGTCAGAGTAATTCAGCGATAGAGAAAGAGAGTTCGATAGGAAACTTACACTATCAATTCCTCGAGAAGGCTCATACAATATTTGAGCTTCTATTTTAGGGATGTGTGGATGCAGGCCAGGAAACAAGCATAGTCCAGCTTGGGCATGCCTTCTTCTCATATCCTTGGGAGTGGTGGTCTGATAAGGTGAGGCTATCTCCATTGTCACCGAAGCATTTGGGTTCCTCAAATATACTGGACAAGTCTGTTATCTTTTCCAATTTCCTTTATGCATCTCTCACCCATGGTCTCACACCTGGGGCATTTCAATGTTTTTCTGAGTGAAGCTCTTTTGATGAAGTATTTGCTGTAGACTGGGCAATGATTTAGCTCCTTTGAGAAATGACAATTCAAATTGTTTTCTTCCACACCTGCAGCCATGGTTCTTATTGTTGGATTTATCCATTGACGAAATATTTGCATTGACGTCCTCCGTCCAAACTCTTGCCTTGTGTGTGAAGCGATGCTGATGGAGCTATGGTGCTATTTCCTGGTCTGTGGGAGGCTGTGGCTTGTGAAATGCTTTGGCTGCTTAGCTGCACATTTGTGGTTTTCATAGAAAAGCCCAGAGCACCGGATTTCAGCCATAGGCTAACAAAGAGGTCCTCTGATTGAGAATTGTTCAAACCCTCCACATATGCAAGCAGAGGTAGCTACAATGATACGAGGCCAAGTAAAGTCTGGTGGACATACTATACACCATGGAGCTCCACACACCAGGTATTGTTTTCATGATGATCCAAGGCTCAAAATGACAGATTGGTGCTGTTTATTTTTTAAGCAAATGATTGCCGTAGTTTTGTGACCATGGATTGTGAGCAAAGAAGAATGTCCTCATGGAGGGTTCTTCTTTGAAGTATCTATGAGTTTTCACAAAGATATGTGCATTGAGTGCAAATGCTTGTTAACAAGTGTTTTGGGTGAGCAGAGTGGCAGGTTTGAGTCCAGCACGGTTGTCTGTTGGATGGCAGACTCATGTCAGTAGTACATCCATCATCGCCACTGCCTTAGAAAGAGGACCAAGAGAGGAAATCAAAGAAGAATCTGCTGGCCCTTGTGAGGATGTCAGGACCCTATGTAAGGCAGGGCAGCTGAAAGAGGCCCTGAATATTTTGAATCAAGAACACTGCATTCGAGCAGACTCCAAGATTTATGTTTGTCTCTTACAGGAGTGCATCAATAAGAAAAGACCTAGCAGAGGGGAAGGGTGCATGCCCACATTATGAAAACCGGATTCAAGCACAAACCTCTCTACTGAACACCCTCGTGAATATGTATGCAAGTGTGGAAGCGTGGTGACTGCACGTCAAGTGTTTGACAAAATGCCTGAACGATCTATATTTACGTGGAATATAATGATAACAGCATATGCCAAGCGAGGTTGGGAAAGAGAGGCTTTTATGATCTACGAGCAATGCAACGGGAAGGGGTGATGCCCAACAGGGTTACATTCATTTGCATTCTCAAGCGTGTGCCAGCCTAGGTACCCTAAAACAGGGTAAAAAAGTCCATGCTGACATCATTAAAGCTGGAATTGGGTCATATCTAAATTTGGAGAATAGCCTTATCGACATGTATGCCAAATGTGGGAGCATACAGGATGCATGTCACATGTTCAACAGTATGGTGCAACGGGATGTGGTCTCCTGGAACACTGTGATCGCAGGATATGCTCAGCATGGTGTGGTCGAGAGGCTTTTGAGAGCTATGAGAAAATGCAAGGAGCAGGGGTGATGCCCGACAGGGTCACATTCATTTCCGTTCTCAGTGCCTGTGCCATCCCAAGAGCCCTGGAAAGGGGCAAACAGGTCCATGCTGACATCATCAAAGCAGGAGTTGCATCATGTTTGTTCTCGAGACTGCCCTCACTGACATGTATGCTAAATGTGGGAGCATAAAGGATGCGCGGGAAGTATTTGACAATATGGCTCAAAGAAATGTAATCTCATGGAATGCAATGATTGCAGGATATGCTGCATGGGTGTGGTAAGGAGGCTCTCGAAATCTATGAGCAAATGCAACGGGAAGGGGTGAGACCTGACGAGGTAACATTTTTTGCATTCTCAATGCGTGTGCCAGCCTAGGAGCTCTGGACAAAGGCAAAAAGGTCCACACTGACATCATCAAAGTTGGAATTGTTTCATATATTAATTTAGAGAATACCCTTGTTGACATGTATGCGAAATGTGGGAGCATGACAGATGCGTGTAAAGTGTTTGATAATATGGCTGAACGAGATGTGGTCTCATGGAATGCCATGATGGCAGGATATGCTCAGCATGTGGTGTGGTAGGGAGGCTTTCTCTCTCTATGAGGAAATGCAACGAGAAGGGTACTGCCCGATAGGGTCACGTTCATTTGTGTGCTCAATGTGTGTGCTGACTTCGGAGCCCTGGAAATGGGTAAAGAGGTCCATGCCCAGATTATTAAGCGGGGATTGTTTCGTACCTAAAGTTGGAGAATACCCTTGTCGACATGTATGGCAAATGCGGGAGGTTAAAGGAGGCATGTCAAGTGTTTAACAATATGACCAAACGAGATGTGGTCTCCTGGAGTGTGATGATTGCAGGGTATACTCAGCATGGTCGTGGTAGGGAAGCGTGAGATCTACGTCGACCAAATGCAGTGGGGAGGAGAGACACCCAACAGGGTCACGTTCATTTGCATTCTCAATGCGTGTGCTAGTTTAGGAGCCCTAGAAAAAGGCAAAGATGTCCATTCTGACATCCTTAGGGCTGGAATTGAGTCATGTATAAACCTGGAGACGTCCCTGGCTGACATGTATGCCAAATGTGGGAGTATGAAAGATGCACGTCAAGTGTTCTACAATATGGCTGAAAGAGATGTGGTCTCATGGAGTGCGATGATCGCAGGATATGCTCAGCATGGGTGTGGTAGGGAGGCCTTGCGACTATTTCAACAAATGCTATGGGAAGGCTTGAAGCCAAGCAGTATCACCTTTACATCTGTTCTCTTTGCATGTAGCCATGCGGGCCTGGTGGATGAAGGTTGTCACTACTTTGATTCCATGAGTCGAGATCATGGTCTCACTCCCACAGTTGAGCATTTTGGCTGCATGGTGGACCTTCTTGGTCGTGCAGGACAATTGCATGAGGCAGAGTACTTAATTAACAGAATGCCAATTCAACCAGATACTGGGGTGTGGATGGCCTTGCTCGGTGCCTGCAGAGTTTATGGTGATGTGGAGGTAGCAGAACGTGCTGCAAAATGTGTTCTCCAGTGTGATCCCCAGTATTCTGGAGTTTATGTGCTGCTATCCAACATCTATGCTGCAGCGGGCAGGTGGGATGATAGTGCAAAGGTACGGAAAATGATGGAAGACAGGTGTCAGAAAGGAGCCAGGGCACAGCTGTATTGAGGTTGGCAACCAGGTGCATACATTTTTTGTAGATGACAAATCCCATCCACAACTTGAAGAAATCCACACTGAGCTGAAGAGATTGCTTGGAAGGATGAAGGAGTCGGATATGTGCCTGACACGCGCTTTGTATTATATGATGTGGAGGAGGTGCAAAAGGAGTTTACTCTTAGCTACCACAGTGAGAAGCTGGCGATTGCTTTCGGGCTCATCAGCATGCCTCCTGAGACCCCTATCCGCATTATAAAGAACCTCCGTGTATGTGGTGACTGCCACACTGCCACCAAGTTTATCTCGAAGGTTGTCGGACGAGCAGTTGTTGTTCGGGATGCCAACCGCTTCCACCACTTCCAAGACGGGGTTTGTTCTTGTGGGGATTACTGGTGAAACATGCAATACGCATGAAATGAAGTTAGCTGGTTCAATGTTGGGGCAGACATGTTATAATCTGTAATTATTTTCAGTACCCTCCTGGGTGTGAGGTGTTTATGATCTCTTAACAAAACCATGAGTTCTGTGCACAGGTGAGGCATCTGCACAGGGACTCAAACATGTAAAACCACATGAATACGAGTTTTTCAACAGTGTCATGACAATCCAGCTTGCCATTAATCTACATGAGCCCAAAGGATCCTGTCTGTCTGTCGCAGGACAGGGGGGTGACACCCCCCTTCAGATAGGATCTGCCCTGGTTGAACCATAGGTGAAATGGATGCAGAGGATCATTTCTTCCAGGGCACAGAGTGGTGTCTCTAGAGAGATTTTCCATTGGTGGATGCTTTAGCTATGAGGACTGAAAGTATATTGGGGCATATGCAATGCCTTTCTTTGATTCTGTGTCTGTCCTGTGTCCCCTGGGCCCAGAGGCTTCCTTGTGACGTGCATTCTTTCCCTCTCTCTCTCTCTCTCTTCTCTCTTTTCCACTGTAGAGGGATCAATTCTGAGGTCAAGAAAACCATTCTCTGTCACGTTATTAGACCTGCCTTGGAGTATGCATCTGCAATATGGGCTAAGTCCCTAGAATCCATTCAAGTGGGGTGCTTAAGGAGTGCATGTTAGCATGCTCCAAAACAGCCAATGTGGCGTTCGGAGTTTTGGCATCCCTTCCTTAAGCTCCCCGACGAGATGAATTCAAGGTCAGATGGTGGGGTCAGCTGCAACATATGTCCAACACCAGATATCCTAAGTTAATCTACTCTATATCTTGGAAACAGGACCGCTCTGTCAAACAGGCTAAGTCCTGGCAGAAGAGAGTAGAAGAGATTCTCGAGGATCTGAATCTGAATCCGCAAGTCTTGACCCTGCTGGATAAATCTGACTTAGAGGCTGAAGTGTCCAAAGCTATGTCTGTTGCCAGGAAATTGTCTGATGAAAATGAAGTTAGGCCCCAAACTTGTTTCCAGTCTGTGACATGGGGGAGGACATCAGGATGACCTCAAGGGTCTCCCACTCTCGGCACTAGACTGAAATTTAAACTCAGGGCAGGAACCTTACCTTTAAACAGCAGACAGAAGCAGAGAGAAAGGGAGAGTGCAATTCTCCGTTGTGTGGGCAACCTGAAGACAATATTCATTTTCTGATCACTGTCCGGGGTTCTCTCACCCGAGAGACGCTCTCCTCAAGTCTTACTACCGACCTCAGCCCCTCACAGTCTTACTACCGAACTCAGCCCCTCACAGAGGTAGGTTCTGTCCCTTTGTGTTCCGCTCAAACTGGGCACTGGGTCAATGGCCACAAGGCTACGGCAAACAACATCTTATGACTACATTCTCTCTCTTCTCTACAGGTTGGATGTATCAGGGTGATAGTTATGTCTCAGGTTAAATGTTTTATTAGATTATCTGTCTCAAGAATATTGTGCACATGGTTTCTTATGATCATCTGCAACATTTCTGGACACATTCCCCTCAAAGGTTTCTTGGGTTTCCATACCATGTTAGTCTCCATTAAGACCCTTTTTCCTTCCACCTTCAATGTGAATAATTGCACCACCTTGCAGCATGTTTATAGAATGTCCTATGTTTGGAAAAATAACTCTTTCTCACCACATGTGAGAATGTGTATCATGTTTATGTCAAATTTTGTCACTGCGTGAACTGAGTAGTGCCTGCCAAACTGCATAATGGCTTTCCAAACCCTTGGGGAAGGTTTTAAGAGACTCATAACCAGAGAAAATATTCAGGGACTCGTGACTCGTGTACTATAAGCAGAATGACAGGTCTCTTGCTCTAGTCAGGTAGGTCCTTTTCCACCACTTCATATGCACTGAGATCCCACATTGCAAAACAAGTAGGCCTGTATGTACTAGGTAGCGCATTGCGCAGCAGCCATTACGGGCCTCTCCTTGCTCCATCACACCAAACACTTGCAGCGTTTTCCATTCCTCCCTAGAATCCTATAAACATAAGATCTCCAGTAATGGAAGGTGGATAATCTTACTTAGAAGGAAGTGGCCATAAGCCTCCAGCCATGACCGCCTCAATTTCCCAAATCTCGCGTGGACACTTCGTTAGGTTCTCACAACCATCTGCTGTCACTACCTGCAAAAGTAAGGGAACTGTGAGGGCAGTCTCCATCATCTCTTGTTCATAGCCTGTACGAAATAACATAGAAGAGTGTGTGAATCCCATTGTAACCAAAGAAAAACCAAGGACATCAGACCAGTGCCTCATATCAAAGCTGGAAGACTGCTTGTACATCTTGTACAAACAGAACTCTCTCTTTCACTGGACCACATGAGGTATAGATTTATGTGAACCTCTCTCACCAGGTCATCCTCAAGCCTCACACCCCCACTGCTACGCAACCTTTGTAGGGCCTGCTTCACGAAGAACTGAGACATTGCAGGGTCTTCGAGTGCAGGTGCCAGTAATGCTTCTATGAAATAACATCCTGGCTCCACTGTCACGACCTGCATCATCCACAATGCCCTTACAGACTGCAATTGTACGACTACCTATGAAAATTGTTCAATAGACGAGAAGATAAGCACCATCGGATTGCAGACAGGCAAGCAGAGAATCTTGTTCCTATGGTGGCCAAGGTGAATCCAACCAGGGAGACACAAAAGAAGAAAGACAGCTGCAGGGACCGGGGGAAGACTTGCACGTAGGCAGCTGGATAGGTCTACACAACAAATCTCAGCAGCATACCCAATTACGGGAATACTCCAAAGTAAGAAACACATAGACCAAGTACCCTTACCATTCCCTCCTCCAACGTGCGTACTGTCCTCAGGACTTCAGACCAGGCTCACAGATCCTGTCCGTGCCCTGCTCATCGACCGAGGAATTAAGTTATCTCCTCACATAGGATGTGTCAACACTGATGTGACTGAGACTCCAAGATCTAGTATACATTGACATACTGAGAATTCACTTTTGTAATATCAGCAGAAATGAAGGATCATAACTTGTACTCTCAAGCTCACTGGCAATAATAATAATAAGGCCACCACATATGAGGAGACTTGCTTTTGGATAGCCGCCTGTATCATGCGTATCCAACCCCAAAAATGGCCAAGGCCATGTGCATGAATACCGCTCCCCTGTTCTTCATCATCTCCTCCAGATCCCTGAACATTGTCAAAGTCTCATTGCTTGTAATAAGATCTCCTTGTTTTGAATCGGATCCATAAAAAGAAAGTTGCAAATGCTCGCGCTGCGAATGGTGACGATTGCTGAACCCTTGTCAGCATGCTAGCCAGCAGCTTCCCAAGCAAGCAAATTTGACAGCAAGCAGATATTGCTTCGGATTGTCTGTCATCCACGTAAGTAGAGATCTCTTGGATTTTTATCAAAGCCCAGCCCAACATCTACTACAGCAGTAAAGCAGTAAATTTGATTATTTTCCCCAATTCCCGGAAGCCCTACAAGCCCCCAGCTTGAAAAGCAGTACTGCAAGCCAGTTCCTGATAAGAAAATCAAGGAAAATAAAGATTCACATGTCCAGGAGGATCTGCGTACTTGTGCATATCAACCCAACTCACGCCAGGTCTCATTGTTGCTATCACAGCCTTCTGTGCCTCTAGCACTGCCCTGCACGTTAGCAACAAAGCAACGCTGCTGAACTATTTCCTAATAGTCCTCAGTAGATGGTGGAACAGTTGAAATTTTATGCTTTTGTGTAATACGATTTACAGCTGGAAACAGTCAACTCAACTTGTGGTCATTGTAGCTGCTAAGATCACATTCATGAACAATGATTGCTCACAGGATGAGCCAGTGAGGAACAAAATGGATGGTGCAACAGCGCGGAAAGTGGACTCACCCCATATACAGCGCGCTGGTCATCTGTAAATTTCCCATTGACCTGGGTAACATTTCCCAAGGAAAACAGACATGACAAATTGACAACGAGTCAGGGCCCTAGTGGAACAACAAACTATCCCACAGTGCCCAACTATGAATGCTTCATGATCATTATATCTCCTGCAATTCAGTGATCCCTACTCCAGTCATAAAGAGCTTGTGCACTTCATACTCCTTTGAATGATTGCGAACAGGAACCACCCAACACCCTCTCATGAGAATATCGGGTTCCCTGTCCAACAATCAAGGAAAGCTCCAAGGAGACAACCGAGACAAAATAATAAAAGCACCGCTGTCTTCATAATGAGTATGTTATGCAATATATTCTACTCACAGGAAAGGAGCAAGTGATGTCTGAGCCATAGAAATGATACTCAGCTCCCATGTCAAGAAGCGCCATATCACCATCCAGCAACACCTTCAATCAAGCAACCACACAATCACAGAAAAACTCAACCAGTCAGAGTGCATAACAAATTTGAGCATGAGATTTTGCTCCACCCTTTGCCAAGCAACACAAAAATCTCAAAATACGAAACTCATGCAGAGCTCACATTTTGGCAAAGCAGTGATTCTTTGGCATTCTGGCATCACTTTAGATATCGTTGGGCCAAAACAATTCATTCATTCCCTGCCAGTGGGAAAGGTGTGGTGCAGACACAAATCACAGGGAAGAAGATGGTTCACACCCGATCATTTGGAGCAGAAGCATGCCCATAATGCAAGATGGAACTGCCACCAACCCACCCCAGCATTACACACTACATTGACACCCACTGTCGTCCCCCTCATTATAACCTTCATGCCCCCATCCATTAACATATCCAGGTTTGGAGAGGATCCTTCCATTTCACACTCTGTGCAATTTTAATTATTATCAGTCTTCACATGCCATCAACACAGCAGGTATGAAATATCTTGGACCAGGATCAACACGTATAAAAGACTAGTGTTAAACACAACTGGAGACCAAATTGCAACGGTTTGATATCCTCACAAGGCAGGCAAATATCCCACAACTGCCCACTTTTGTGATATAACAGCCCTTGGACATGGGGATTTGTGTAAGATGAATGTGCAATATTATAACTCTAAAGATTGAAAACACGGCTACGGCAAACAACGTCTTATGAGTACATTCTTAGGATTGAAAACATAAGGAGGAAGGCCACCTGTTTGCACCAGTCGCGCAGATGCAGGTATATGAGCAGTGGCGGCAACCTCCATGCATATAGACATGGTGCAAAAATGTACTCTCCAGTTGGTACTCCTTCATGCCCACCGTTGCTGTCCTCATAACCTGTACCATGTCTCCTCCTTGTAAGTTACTCACTTCAATGTTCAATGTAACACCCCCCTTTCCAGCCAATTCTATATCACGTCCACGTCAATGGCCACAAGGCTACGACAAACAATGTCTTATGAGTACAATCTATATCACGTCCACAAATGCCAAGCGCAATATTGCTCATGACTGGGGATGCTGTGGACCAGCCAGCCGTCTTAGAGGCAGAGACTCATGCAGATATGCTGCTAAGCATTTCTGAACCTCGTAATGGAAGACCTCTGTGAGATAGTGGGTATCTCAGAATAGATAAAGAATCTCCCACAGATCTCGCAGTAGAGAGGACAGCGAAAGAAGAAATGTTCTTCCCGATTGATTTCCCTGTTGTTTCCAGCGCAAGTGGGACACAGGCAGGCCTCACGTTGCAGATTGTCCCACCTACCAGTCTCTATCCGCAGACTGTGGGAGCCCACCCTAAACCTCCCCAATGCCCTAGAGAGAGCTGCAGACAGGTAATTGGGCCGCAAGATTCTTCGTCACTGAGGACCAAGAATGTCTCCCAATAGAACTGCAGTTTTGTTGTAGGATTGGCTGGTTTCCATGGTCGCTTAACGTGAAATTCCATAAGTTCTCATCTGATGCATCTGTTGCGGTCCCGCTGGACAAAATTTCTACTCTTTTGTGGCAGTAGGGAAGCAACGGAGAGTCCGTGGTGCTCAAAAAAGTTGAACAGAAAGATTGCATGGATATCTACATTGTGATCTAAAACAGGGGTAAGATTGATTCCTATCCAGCTGAATTGTGCAGTTCTTTTCCAGTTTCTTGTGATCCGGCCAGCTTGTCAGTAATGGGACTGCGTTGGTAAGAGATGATTACATTGGTAGAAAATCTGAACATTTGTTGGATAAACTTGGAAGGAGTAGAACCTTCCTCGGATAAACAGTAAAACTATGCAAAAGCTCAAGAGTAGACCTCAACATGGGCTGCAGAGCTGACGTTGTTGACATAGCGCATAAGATCCAGCTCCAACTTCAACTTATGCACACGGCACTCACTCAGTACTGGATGCAGAAGTTCCATGTCACTCTTGAACATCTCTATGCCCTGCATCCACAACATCAATAAACCATTAATAAGCAAACAAATCATACAATTGTAAACACAATGGAGTTCAGTTGTCATGAGACAAGTGCTGTCTCCTGGATGTAACAATTAAGTGAAGCCCACAGTGCCCAGGAGCCTGGCCTGACCCATTCCTAGCATAGACTTTTCCCAGAATCCCCAAGCCTGAAAATCTAACTTGCAAAATGGTTTCTATTTGTTTGTCCCCATGCATTAAGGTGTCCACCATTTCTTCCAGCTTCCGTGAGACAGTTTGGAAAAGCACGATATTCTCAAGTTTCAGAGATTTGACAGACTCGCCCTCTCTAAAAGAACTAAATGCTTCTACTTCACCTACATCGAAGCTTGATCTGTGTCTGAAAAGTTGCATCCTTAACTAGAAGGATAATTCACTAGGACATAATTTTGAGCTGGAAGTCAGTGGAGGAGGTTGAGGAGTGATCTAGCGTGAGTGAGAACTGGAAAGATCCATAGGAAAAAAAAAAAAAACATAGAGAAGATATAGGAAAGATCCAGAGATTGTACTCATAAGACGTTGTTTGCTGTAGCCTTGTGGCCATTGACCCCGCGCCCAGTTTGAGCGGGAACAAAAGGGACAGAACCTACCTCTGTCAGGGGCTGACGTTGGTAGTAAGACTTACCTTCATATATAGAATTAATCCGGGTTTTCCAGATATCCTCTAGAAATCCCTTCACACAAGCATCAATCTGCTGTGTGATTTGCCCAAAAACTAGGCCTCAGGAGGGCCTGGGCTTTTGGCTCAGCCTCGAGCCTTTCAAAGTTGGTAAACAGGGGTACAGGCACAATTCCCTTGATAGATTTGAAGAGAGTGTCTCTTTGGTGAGAGAACCCCGGACAGTGTATCAGAAAATGAATACTGTCTTCAGATTGCCCACACAACGGGCAATTGCACTCTCCCTTTCCTCTCTGCTTCTGTTTGCTGTTCAAAGGTAGGCTTCCTGCCCTGAGTTTAAATTTCAGTCTAGTGCCGAGAGTGGGTAGACCCTTGAGGTCATCCAAGATGTCCTCCCCCATGTCACTGACTGGAAACAAGTTCAGGGAAGTTTTCTGCCTAACTTCATTTTCATCAGACAATCTCATGGCAACAGACATGGCTTTGGACACTACAGCCTCTAAGTCAGATTTATCCAGCAGGGTCAAGACTTGCGGATCCAGGTCCAGGTCCTTGAGAATCTCTTCTACTCTCTTCTGCCAGGACTTAGCCTGTTTGACAGGGCGGTCCTGTTTCCAAGATATAGAGTCAATTAACTTAGGATATCTGGTGTTGGGCATATGTTGCAGCTGACCCCACCATCTGACCTTGAATTCATCTCGTCGGGAGCTTAAGGACGGAATGCCAAACTCACCCCGAACAGCCACATTGGCTGTTTTGGAGCATGCTGACATACACTCCTTAAGCACCCCCACTTGAATGGATTCTAGAGACTTAGCCTGGTTGGAGTTATCAACCCATATTGCAGATCCGTACTCCAAGGCAGGTCTAATAACGCGACAAAGCATGGTTTTCTTAACCTCAGAGTTGACCCCTCTGCAGTGGAAAAATTTAGTGAGCCCCAGAGCTTTGCCCTTGCCAGTTTGAACAACTTTCCGGATATGTGCATCCCAATTACAATTGGAGGAAAACTCAACGCCCAGGTAAGTGTAGGAAGGGAGGACCGGGATCTCTTGGCTACCCCACTGCCACTTAAGATCACTTCCTCCCTCTCCTCTGTCGTTGAATGCTACCACTGCACATCTGACATTAGCCTCTAGCCCCCAAAGATCAAAGTATCTCTTCGCGCAATCAATCAACTCGTGGAGATTGGTTGGAGTCTCCCCTATGCCTGCGAAGTCATCCGCAAACATAAGGGCTGGTATGGTGGTATCACCCACCCTTAACCCAAATTCCTCACTCTCCACATCCTCGAGGAGTTGATTGATGAAAACATTGAAGAGCAGAGGGGAGAGTACATCCTTGAGCTACACCTTGGTCTATGTCAAAGAAGTTGGACTTCTGTCCGTTAACAGTGACACAGCTTTTGGTGTGAGCATACAAGTTGTGGACAACTCTCCACATCTTTCCCTTGATCCCACAAGACCAGAGGCGGAACCATAGGCCATCTCTCCACACTGTGTCATAAGCCTTTTTGAAAGATCCAGAGAGTAAGTTATTTAGGGCTAGCCTTGAAAGAGGCAGGTTTGCAGTAGTTGCCACTGTCTGTGTTGACACCATAAAGGAGATATAGCGTCAAATCTCCTTCTCCTTGCTTCACTCCTTTCAAGACATCAACTAGCTCATCCACATAGTGCACGGAATCAACTTCATACATTTTCTGCAATGGCCCATTACCCAATGTAAGTAGGTGGTCAGAGACACATATACCACAAAGGCATCCAATCATGACTATTTGTACTTGGTCTCTTAGGAGACATTGGCAAATAGAAGAGATTCTTTTCTATGTACCATTCTCTGTGGAAATCACTGGGACATTGTGCGGTTAACTGGAAAACTTAATACATAAACTGTGCCACAGCATCGATGTTTGGGGTCTGGCTGGGGGGAATTCACGTGTCTACAAGTGACAGACTAGCGCCAGGATTCTCTTTCAACTCAAATGCAACCCCTGACACAACTAAAAGCACAGAATGTATTGGTACTTAAGACAACCAAAACAAAGTAAAGGCCTTCGGAAACTCCACAAAAGTCCTTCCACATCCCAGATCTCACTCCTGGAGTCTCTCATAGGATGTTATCTTACCTGAAAATAGGAAGGTGGCTCTATTTTACCCAACCACACTGCATACTCCGGATTAAGCCGTGGGATGAACAGAAATGCCCTCCCGGTAGATACATCCTTGTCAGTGAATCATCACCAAGTCACAAAGTCAGATTTCAGGCATACCTACCTTCTACCCAACTGTCAACGATAACATACCAGTACTCATGAACGTGCCGTCAATTTTGTTGTTAGGTTATCATAAAATTGGTAAGACTACACCCATATTAGAATCTTGATGGATGGAAATATGACACCAGAAAAAAGCCCGTATGTTCCTTCATAAGCAGCACACTGTTTACACAGAGCCACTGTTGGTGTTTGATGGATGGTACATCGATGCACTACTATCGAACTGCTGCCACAAAATGGGTGAATTTTGTGTGACTGGGATCCTGGCAATATAGAGAACGGTGAATCACACACTGCCCCAACCCCAAAACCCTGCAAATATAGCTCTAATTTTAACAAAGAGTGTGGTCGCATACCAGAGCACCATAGAATCCTGGCTCCTTCACGCCGAACAAGTATGCAAAATAGCTCTCCTGCCTAGCAAGCCCGCACAACTAGGTCATTCATTCTCCAATATGAAAACATAATACCTTATAATCAACTTAGCTCAATTAAGGACAGGGGGCCTACCTTTGAACAGCAAGGGAAATTGTAAATGCCCATCGCGTGGGCAACCTGAAGACAGTATCCACTTCCTCTTTCACTGTCCACGGTACTCTAGCCAGAAAGGAACCCTCTTCAATTGCATCAAAAACATTGAACTGGTTCACCCTAACTTCACCCTTTCTGTTCCCATGCATATGTTCCCACGAACTGTGTTCCCAATAATGTGGTCCTGATTATGCGCTGGGTGTGTAGGTACTAGGAGGAGGGGAATGTAGGGAGTTAAGAGTTTTCGGATGCAGCGCTGATCGGCCTCTGGTTATTGGTAAACTAGGCCCTCCCCACCAAACCATGATCTAAGCCTTCCCCTATCAAAAATAGTGCAGCTGAATATATTTACACATAGTCTCTTAAGACCAAGCTGACCCTTCCCAGTACCTTGTAATCACCACAAAATAGAAAAACTTATGATATTGACAGGGAGGTCCACTTTTGCAGAACAGACAAACTTCTTCCAGCGCTGCTCCATGCTCCGGAGTAGGTAGACCGTTGTGACTCTGACAGTATCAACATTCTGACCGGGTCCATTAGTGTAGTTTTTTCAACAACATTCCTGCAGATCACTGATGGAGGCCTCCATCATCAGAAGTTTGGACGTGTTCCTCCATTGGACTCTACACAACGAGGAACACCTCCAAACTTATACAGATGCTAAACAAGCTGTGCATGACAAGGCTGCCCCTCTAATCCAGTCAGAGAGTCATACTCTTCATCTGCAGACATTTAAAGGAGCTCCGCCTCTACAGCAGAATCAGAGCCCCTCTGTAATATATGTCCTCCATCACCAGATTGTTCCGGATCTTCTGGCATTGTACATAATTAGTTTTTCTTTCACTTTCCATGTGTATTGAACCAACCGCCCATCAACGAGCCGTCTTGTGTAGGCTGTTTGTCTGTCTCCTGGACAGACAAACAGCTGTTAGTAGCTTTCTGTTTACAGAATTTTACACCAACTGCCTCAATTCTCCGCACACATTGTCTCAAAAGTGGTGAGTTTAAATCAGTAAGTCTTGCAGATCATCATCGAGTGAAGATGTACCCACACAGAGCAGTTGAAGCAACTGACCTAATAAGTGCGGCGCGGCAGCACATATAAGCGAGGGGGCACATCAATGATCATCTCCCACGGGGCCCGGCCTGCTCCTGTCTCTTGCCGTTCTGTCGCTCTCTCCTAATTACATTTTTCTTGTCCCGACGGGCCGCAACCCCTTTGTTGCTAATTTAGCGAAGGGAGCGGCCTCCCCACTGCCCAATACGTAGCCTGTGGATCCCACGCAGCAGTCATGTCTGGAAGTAAGTATGTATCGGCCGCTCTGGTTGTGAGGGTGGGCCTCACCCGGTCTGCCGCGGCATGCAACGCTATCCTCGTGCGCCACATACATTACTTTGCCGTTTATACAAGGCTCTTTCCCGAATCTTCTTCACACATAAAAACCGGGACCGAGAGATTTACGAGAGGACACTGTGCAATGGCAGTAATGAAGTGCCGGATGCTCCATGTGTTCTACAAATCGTCCATCAATTTATTATCTAGTGCTGAGCGAGGGAGAATTAACCTTGCAAGCACCGTGAAGCTACTCACTGGAAATTGCGAAAGTGAGAACCACCCAACGAGTGTAGTAACTACATAATCTGCTCACACCCGAGTGGTAGTAGCTACACTGCACTAGTCTTTGCGGCGTTATTTGCTTGGGAGGTTCCTTCCTCGGGCATCGTCAACTCGAAGCAGTGTAGAACACAGCTTTTCCGCTGCATAAATTTTACTTATGAATGTCTAATTGTATATGAGATACATAAATTACCACACACCCAGTTCCAAGAAGGGCTAGACCACTACAGCAGCCCTGGCCGGATCACCTGCGGCGAACCCCACACCTCAGGCCCCATTCTCCAAGCGCTTGGTCAGTAAGTGAGCTTGCCTCCACTCCCACATTCACGGCCCACCGGCAATTCGGGTCTTAGCAGTTGGAAGATTTCTTGGATGATCTGAAGAGCTCCCTGAGGCATTATCCAACCTACAATCACAATCCATCCACATGGCATAAAAGTGAATTCCATGCGTCATAATATCAGCTCTACTCGCACACCTATCTCCATAGGTGCTAGAAGAATTGGAGAATAGAGTAACTCACTGTTTAGAGTTCCTCCGAGGCACTTTCACTTTCGAGTACGCATTGATGGTGATTTTTTCATAATCCGACATCTCATCACCAGTAACTTGTACGATAGGATCTGCATTCGAATATAAAAAATACTTCATGAAGGTGTCATGTTTGTTTCTGGTGATAGTATATTGCTCGCCAGAACCTACCGTTTTCTCTATCACGCCAGAGAGGCCTCGTTTCACAGTAAAGGGATGGCCAGTCTTGTTGATAATGTCTGTTGACTCCACACTCGCGAATACTCGACCGAGGCTGTAACTGAAGCCCATCCATATAAACATGTTAGCTCATAAAGAAAATCACTTAGATGTCTTCAAATATCGGCACAAAAACCAGTCAATCAGTAAAACAACCTCGAAGTGCGAGTGCCAGCAACAGTGGTGAATAGACCAGCTTACCGACTTCTGAGGGAAGGCCGCGGGTCATATGATTTTGAGTAACCTTTTATGGTGACACTTTCATTCCCGGCTATGTCATCACCATCAACTTCAAGAACAAGATGTAAATTGTCGTATAGACCATACTTGTAGTCCTTGTTGTAGCAGATGTCATAGGTATCACCATCTTTCAGTGTGGTCAAGCATGAAGTTGCTGCCTCCCCTTTTGCCTTGTCTAAACCATTTGAGGATTCTTCCAAAACTGGAGGAAGTACGCCGTCAGAGGATTCCATCAACGCCATAGGACGGCCAGTCTTGTTGATAATTTTGGTCCCTTCCATACCTCAATATCCCCTCTTTTTTCTCTTCACCACAGGAAAGATACTCCGGAGGTCGTAAATAGGAACTCGACACTCAGTATTCTGGACCAAACAAATGTAGTTATGGTGTGCATCTTGTGGAAATGTTATAGAAAAGCACCTTGGCAGACATTTTCTCAATATGTGAAGAGCAAGATTATCAATGTAATGAAGCGCGTGGAGAGATAAATACAGTAGTTCAATACTTGTGCTCTCTTCTGCATGAGTTGGGAAAAAATGTCCTTACGCGCGCTTGGGTTTATCCTTGTTCTGCGAAATTCCGTCAACTCTTCAGCACCACAATGCGTTTCTTCAACACCTGAAAGAGAGCCTACACACTTTTCTTCTCCCGTTACAAACAATACGGAAGTATAGTGGCCAGCACGATTAAGACCCACAAATAACAAATACTTTCAGATCAGAGATTTATATGAGAATCCAGTATCGTGTTTACCTTCCACAATTCCCGACTAAAAATCTGAAAGTTAGTGAATGTACGTGCCAGGCACTTCTACTGGCAGACAGTGCAACGAATAGCAAAGCTCCACACAAGTAGCCATTGGAGAGAGAGAGAGAGAGAGATGACGCCAACCGAAGTTAGAGCCCTCCTTCCCTTGCGGATACGCCTTCCTTTCGGGGGTGGGCTCTAGGGAGCCATTGGAGACAGTATGACCGCTTCACAATCCACTTTCTCAGTCATGAAAGCGACGGGCGTGGACATTGCACATGTGAGTTCTACAGTCGGTTCTCATACTCGAGTGTCCAAGGATGGTCAGAAAACTGGCTTTCTACGTTTCTCCCCGACAACCGATGACCATTTACATAGCTTAACAAGGAGTCCAGCGAATTAACGTTCGAAACCGAAATAAACTTGAATCCTTTTTACCTCGAAACAGGAGAGTGCACCTTCGAAGCTTGTCGGTCACTTTAACGCCGTTCTTCCATCTGATGCAATCCAAGATATTTAGAACGATGTCATCGATGGTCACAATGAAGGCCAAGTGAGAAAGTATGAAGGACCCACCAAAAGAGTGCTGGCTTGCGCGAGAGCGATGAACACAACTCCTTGAAACACAACATAGAACCCCTCTCACCTGATAAATTTCATACTCACGTTGTCACTGAGAGCCTATTTCTCTTTGTCCTGGTGCGAAACCGCTGGAACCTGATTCCAACATCAATTAGAGCTCTACCTTAGGACGTTAGCTTCTACTGCACTCCTGTAAGGTTCTCCTTTCTAGTTGTAGAGCATTACGCACCGTGGCAGCTTCAGTAGCTCGGATTTCTCAACTCGAACGTCCAGCTTTACTGTACCTGTAGTACGGCAGGCAGGGTAGCTTGTCAAATACTCAAAACCCTAAACTCTCCTGGAGGCTGGGAGCTCCACCTAGTCTAGTACTGTAATAGCCATTGAGGTAGGGTCCCCTAAAGCTCGCCCCCGCCCCCGACTAGGTCCTGACGGCCCAAAATGTATGATTGGAATTATGTGGCAAATGGAACTCGGTATAGGTACATAAATTCATTTTACATTGGCTCCTCCCTCAGGAGAGAGCAGGCAACCATTGTTTTTTCCTGACGTACCTTCCCCACTTAATACTTAACTCTCAAGTTCCATCCCAGATTCTTGACTCTCTGACTCGCTCGCTTGCTCGCTTTGTGTGTATGCGTCAAAATGATTGGTGGGTATTGAATGAGGGTTTGTGCTCGCCGAATTCGGTTATCACAAGAAGGGTTGGTCCCGTGTGTTTCGCAGGGTTGCTTTTTTTCTGTTGTTTTGTGGGGATATCCGATCCCAGAACTCCCACCTTCGTAATTCACAGAAAATCGTCCCTTGTGGGGGTAGGACCGCTAATAGCTCATGCTTTGGACAGAGAGCACCATAGCTTTGAAATATTCGAGTGGTGGCGCAGGACCCCGGTGTGGAGCTCTTTTCGGCACTTTCAGAGAGAAAATGGTGACGACATCTGAGGGGGTTTTGAATCCAGGGTCACCAATTGCACTTGCAATCGTTGAGGAAAAGTCGCAAGGATCTTATGGGCCCACTGAAAGCTCATTCCAGGTGAAGGTTTGTGCTTGAGAGCTGAAACTTGATGAGTGGCAGCCCTCCGGATTTGGCCAGGTTGGGTAAGTTAGATGGTAAATATATGACCAGGTTGGATGAGGATGTGCAGTAACCCAGTCTCTCCAGGGCTGCAGTGGCGTTGCCCAGAGTTGAGAATTTAGATCCAAGTGTTAGGGACGTTTTGGAGCATTCCCTGATAACCCGAATTGCTTCTAGGAGGATCACAATTTGGTTGATTTGGTCTGTCCGCCGAAGAGCCGTCTGTCAAAGAGCTTCACGCCTTCCGTAGAAGCATTCCCTTCCACAAAAATATGCCTGAAACATAAATTTTAGTTGATTTCAACATTGGCAAGAGGAAGCCCATCATGAATGTAAGTGTTAGTTGTTTGTCGGAGCGTTGGTGAAGGTGATAGATAAAAGAATTTTTAGAAATATAATTGGACGGTGTCAAACACACCCTTTCTTAGCTCCGTCTACCATATAATGCACACATTTTTTGCCTTCTTCATATCATGCCCTCACGTTATGACTAAAAAACTTCTTTTCATATCATGGACTAAAAAACTTGAACAGTGGTCGCAATCCTTTGGGCATTATTCTAACATACCTATCCATGTATGTGTCCATCTTTGTACTGCTACACTTGTCCTAAATTCTTGCACATAGGTAACAGTGTGTCCGGGTGGTGGACATCTATCCCATCCTAGATATATATGGGTTAGTGATTTGAATGACACTTGTGGTTAGTGTTCTTCTAATGTTCAGTATGAAGGTCTAGTTACCATTAGAAGTTGACATGGGGATCCTAGAGATATTTTGTCATAAGGAGGGAAGGGAAGTCATTTATGATGTTGACAGTACATGAACTTGATGCTCACACCATCAACTCATCCCTTCTCCTGTGATCGTTGGAGCATATAGAGCATATCCTCTTAATTTATTGCGTATGATGACCCGCTCTTTACTCAACCTGACTAGGCAAGCTTTGGTATTGTAGAAAAATCTTGTTGGGCAAATGAATGTTAGATGTGCTTATGAGTTTTGTCCAGAATGACTCTCATCACATGCCTAGCATTTTCATAACCAGGAACTATGTATGGACTTCCAGGTGTTGAGTGATCGGATTGACGCATTGACGGCTTTTGGAAAGCGATTTGATTTTGTTGAGCATGCCGGTGACAAGAAACCGAAGAAAGATGGACCCCCCCTCAAGACCTGCCTTGCTCTTGTGCTTACTCTAGTGGGCCTTCTTGCGTTCTCTGCAATCATACTTTTTGAGTCCAATAGAATCTTGTGTCATCCAGGGCCTCGATTAGCGCCCTAGGGACTTTCTTGCGGAACTAGCTTTGAGACCTCATAGTTAGTGTGCAAAGCTGATGTGGTATCCACAACTTTGTTTTCTAGATGATGTGAAGATGGAAGTGTTGCTCTTAACCTCAGGGAAGAAGATATGTTATCGTTGGTCTTGGAGGGGTTTAGATGGATGGCAAAACAAGCTCAGGATGGTGGTCTTCATTTAGTTTGTCTATAAACTGAAATCTCTCGAGAAATCAGAGTTTAATACATAGGTTCAGTTACTAGAAAAATTGAACATGGGGTTTGAGAGATATTATGTTAAGGTTGTGCTTGAAGAATTGCAAAGGATAGTCGGAGGTTATGAGCATCAGAGAGAACCATGGACCCTGAACACTGCCGGTATTATACAGCTCAAATACCCTGAACCTATGAGTGAATAGCTTCATTATGGCATAGAACCGACTCGGATATCTTTTAAGTTGACGGAAGCGATTATGGTGGCTATGGTTTCGAGGAAAATAATAGTTTTTTTTTGTGTCGAAGGGTCTATATTGTATATTAAAGTTGAAACGGCAGTACTACATTGAAACCTGAGAGGTGGCGGCTGTGCTTGTGATGACTACGTCATTTGAAACGACACATTGAACTTGAGAGCAGTGTCGCGCACCTCAAGTCATAATTACTCGCTTTGATGTGCGCGCCTAATTCCCAAACTGGCCGTCAGGCCAACTCGAAGCTTCGACTGCTCACCGGGGCATAAGTCCCCCTTTACTCCTCCACAATACCCTCTCTCAATTTGGGCCTAGCAGAAATTCCGTTTGGTTGTTGGCAGTCCAGAACAGCTCCCCACACCTTGGTCGCTTTCTGGCTTGCACGATTACTCATTAGTTTTTTGTCACCAACGGGATTGCACCGTTCTCGGGGTTACTACTCCCTATATATACTTCTGTGACTGTCCGCGGGGGTTGCACAAACAACACCATCCTTTTATGGCGAATCACCACGAAAACCCTCGATTCTCGATGATGAGTCGCGTTGAATCTTGGCCCACCCACCACGGCCCCATTGGACCGCGATGAGTCCCAAGACTCCCCACGACTCCCACCACAAGGTCTCCGCCCCCATGGTGAGTCTCATGTCACCCCCACTAAGTCCCACTAAGCTACCATCACCCCTTGTGGAGCCACCTCTACCGCAACCCGGTGTGCAGGGCTCCACCTAGTGAACGCCTCTGCCCAAAGCACTCAAGGGTGCTTCAACCCCGTATTTGTTGTTACCACTGCCCCACCATAGGGGTATCCCCCTTTATGTCTCGCCCCCCTGCCCTAAAGGCGAAGGGCCGCGACACACACCCCTACTAACCCTAAACGGAAAATGTCGGGGGCAACCCATGCAGCCATGAACAAAGCACACACATCGGAACCCCAAACCACCAGGCCGGATTATGTGACTCTAGAATCGGATCTGAAAGGTCCGCCAAAATTTAGCATGTGCAGGTGGAAGTGCTACTTAATTGAAAAATCGCCAGATCTGGTTTTAGCGTGGCAGGGTGGAGATGCTCTTATGATATATATAATATAAAAATCAAACCTAAGTGTATGTCTATGGGCAGCTCTGTTGTAGTTCGCACAGCAGTTCGAATATCTGAGAATTCTGGCATGTAGAGAACAATTATTATTATTTTTTGACAGCCCCGTTATTGGTTTAATCATCATGGGACAGCGTAGGTAAGTAGGGTAAGTAGATGCCAAAATGTTTGCAGGCTCAAGTTGTCGGCCGCTTCACCAGTTGCCTGTGAAGCAGTAGAGATATGTGGCGCCGGCCGAGCTCAGAGAGGGCTCGGGAGTGGAATGCACGTGGGTCCCGTGCGGCGAGACGGGACCGGTGAAGTGTTGTGAGTAGATGGTAAAGGACACGCAAGTGGGCACTGGGTCCACGTTGTTGGGATTCCAGTTGGTTGCATGGTTTTGGGTGGCAGAGAGGACGGGGACAATGTCACATGGGCAACCAAATGTTCGTGGCCTTCACGCCTGATACTTACGGTCACACTCGTGCAATGTCCCGCCTAGGTAGTGTCTGCAATGTCCCGGCTAGGTAGTTTCTGGCGAGTATGAATGCGGCTGAGGAGGCTAGTACCGCAGATAAGCGGGAGGCGTGTAGACAGGGCAAAGCTCCTGCACGATCGTTCAAGTGGCGTTGCACTGCACCTTGGGACCGTCATGTCCCACCCGTTCCTTCGAAAGCACGCTGACGACGGTGGGTGGTCTGGTCTGAGACAAACTCTGAGGTCTGAACTTGCATCTGCACTTTTCAGTTTTGTAGCAGGGGGCCGTGAACGCCAAGCCACCGCGCTGAATGCAGAAAGGTGATGGTTTCTGCATTACATGGTGGCTGATCGCCCCATCGCTTTGCAAGGGTTTGTAAAGGGCTTCATGTGCAGCTAACCGTGTCTAGAAGGGGAACCTTACTATACTGACGTGCGGTGGATGGCAGACTGAGTGTCCGATTCTCACCTTTCAATCAATCCCGATCGCTCTCATCGTACACAAAGTGTACAAAGCTCGTGCTTCTCGATACGAACGTGGACTTGTCGGAAGTGGTTGTCGTCGTATTTGAGGGCCCCCTTTCTTCCGGTTGTAATGGCGAGTGACAACCATTTGGAGCTGGAGGAGTTTCTTTTAGCGATCTCATCTCGCCATCCACATTTTGTCACCATTCATGTGGAATATGTTGAGGTATATTTCGGCTACGATCATCAGACGTCGTTGTACAAATTTCCTTCGCAGAAAGATGAGAGCCGCCATCACGACATTCGATTGGCAGTTCTCCGTGCAATTACTTCCTCCGTCGTGGGTATAGTATCCTTGGAGCTGCAACCGGCCGACACGAAGGCACATTACGAAGCGGAGTTGCAGGAGTTCTGCAGAGGCTTGTACTCCAACCAGACTTTACGAGACCTACACATCGAGTGCTATGTTGTCGACGCAGACCGACAATTGAGTATGGTACATCACGTCGCAGAGATGCTTCGCGTGAACAACTTTCTAAAACTTCTTCGGATTGATGGGATAGCCATCAACACAGATTCAGCCAAGCTCTTGGCTGTCGCTTTGCGTGAAAATCGTGCCCTGCAAAATTTGCATTTGTGTCCGTCCTCCTCTCTACTTGTGTCTACACCCCGCTGGTCGGCAGAGGGAGTGCAAATGTTGGTGGCTCCTTTGGTTGCCACAGATCCCTTAGGCTCCAACTCTGTGCTGCAGACGCTACGGATGCAGCGCTGTCGCGAATTCGATAGCGCCGGCGATAATGACGAGGCAGCCAAGCACGTGGCAGCGATGCTGTGTGGCAATTCTTCCTTGTTGGAGCTTGAGCTATGGCGTTGGAGTATGAAGTCGGAGAGCGGTGCTGCTATCGGCAGGGCTTTGGCCACCAACATCACCCTTACAACTCTAAGCGTGTATGGCTGCACGATTGGGGCGGATGGTGTGGAGGCGATAGCACAACATCTCGCACACCACAATTCTTCTCTCACACGCCTTAATGTTGGCGACACTTGGAGTACAGAGATAGAGGGAAGCAAGGCAGCCAACGCATTGGCCAACATGTTTCGATCCAACTCCACGTTGACCCATGTGGGCCTGTCACACAGTCGGTTTAACGAAGAAGGTATTGTGGAACTCTTCAAATCACTGGCCACCAACACGTCTTTGACAGACCTTGATCTTAGTAGATGCAAGGTTGTCGCTGGGGACAGGGTGTTGGCAGCAATTGGGGATTCACAGCGAGCCAATCTGTGTCTACAAAGACTCCATACAGGTGAATCTTCCTTGTGCCATGTAGATTGGGGGTGTGTAGAGAGAAGGGAGCAGCAATCGGTGTTACGAGGAATGATAAGGTCCGTGAGTCCGGAGGCAGCGAGCGTGTTGACTTACGGCGCCGCTGGTACTCAACCATACTTCCACTTTCTCATATTACATTCTTCCTGTTTTGCTTTGCACCTCTTGAGGACGCCGAATGTAATGTAACAAGTAACTCCGCAACACCGTGCAAGAATTCCGAATTCAGAACTAATCATTGGATGGTGTGGATCGTAAGTCGATCAATGTAATAATTTGATCCTGTCGCTGAAGTGGATTACGCATTGGAACCCCTCGGCCAGCGGGGATTGCACTGTCAGACTCCCATCAAAGTTCACCTCATCCTCCCAGTGGCAGAGGGGTTCCACATCACCTAACCTACCGTTAAGAGACGCTGTAGAACTGGCAAACATTCTCAGTTTATACAATTTATCCCAATCTTAACATGAGATAAATGAATGAATACCAAAGTTCAAACTGAGGCTGTATCAATTTACTATGATTCATTTACCTTTACTCTCCCCTTGAAGAGATGGGCTCAAACCTTCCAAAATAAAAGTAGAATAAAGACGCATTTCTTGGAACAAAAACACACATACGGTATCCGTATATTGCTGCAGTGCATCTAGTTCTGCTGTACTGGTCCCGTCTCGTGAAAGCTTACTCAATCCCTCCACCAACTTAGTCAAGCCAGTCACAAGCTGCATGGAAGACCCACCTCTGTCTGACACGCTGTCGGGTCCTCCACATGCTGCGTCAGGATGTGCTCACCAAATGTTTCCATAGGATTCCATGCCATTGCGCAATTGCATTCTTAGGTTTGTTCTTGTATCATCAGCCCCCACTTCTGCTTTTTGCATTTAGCAGTCAACCATAATCAACCACGAGTACTGTAGAGCGAGAGATCACGGAGAATCATCAAGAGTTGGTGAAAAGTCGAGATCTGATGATTTCACATGCGATTGTGGTGATGGGTGGTGTGTGGTCTCAAGGCTCGTATTCCAGGAACAGCTGCTCCGGTTGAGAGTAACAAGTGGTGTGTATCCGTGCAGGGGTTAATGACAATGGTGGAGAAAAGGTCAAAAGCAGCAACGGGAACCAAAACCATGTGGTATGAGGTCTCCTCGTCACTCCTTGGGGGTACCAGATGGTATTGTCTATGATCAGTGTATGTTAGGCTAGGTCATGGGTGCAAGTGAGTGTGTCTGGAAGAGGTCATCGTCTCAAAGTTCCTTTCTTTTGTCATGGTAACAAGCGGACCCTTACCGCTTGGGGGCAGCCCTCCGCCCAAATTGGGCAGTCGTATGCTCTGTCTAGCATACTCGGCACTTGGGCTCGGGTTGGTTCCTGTGCTTAAACTTATAGCCTGCGACTACAATCAAAATTTTAGCTCCTATCAACATCAACACTCCTCAGGGTGATTCCTGGGAATTGGTTACTTCTGCCAAATCTAGGGCTTCATGTGTAGTTTTTGGGGTGAATCCCAGGATGGACGATGTGTCCTTTAAAACTACATGCTCTAGCTTAGGCTTGGATTTCATGGCTAATGGTTCCATCTCGAGACTTGATAACAGGGGTACGTTGAAGGTTGCAATGACCAAAAGTGAGTCCCACATCAATTCAATCTCAAAGAAGTTCGTCGCTTGAGACGAACAAATTCTATACACGGGGTAATTGTCCCCAAGCCGTCAGATGGACAATCTGTCCCTAAGTGTGCAGAGCCTGAACGTCGTGTAACTGAAGGATTTGGTACTCTAAATGGTTTACCAATCCTCAAAGTCTACAAAAGACGAGCAAAATCTATACACGGGGTAATTGTCCCCAAGCAGTCTGACGGAAAATCTGTCCCTATGTGTGCGGAGCCTGTGCGTCGTGTAACTGAAGGATTTGGTACCCTGAATGGTTTACCAATTCTCAAAGTTTACACAAGACGAGCAAAATCTACACATGGGGTAACTGTCCCCCCTTTGCAGAATGGTTGGCTGTCCAGGAGCAATCACAAGCTACCTAGACGACAAACAATTCACATGCATAGGGCTGGCTTGCGGCTGGCCACTTTCAACTTCTCAGGGTGAATCAACCAAAGGAAACAACTTGAAGTGGGACAAGTTCTTCGGACTAATGATATTCATATCTGTGCTGGGCAAGAAACATGGGAAACGTCGGATAAACTGGTTGGAGATGTCAATGGTTATAAATGGGCAGGTAAGATGTGTACTCTCAAGGCAGCCTCTGCCAAACGCGGTCAAAAAGGGGTTGGATTCTTTATCCGTGATTTCTTGTTTGACAATTGTGAAATTATCAACAAGGGTTTGAGGTACGAGCATAGTATCTGGCTAAAACTGAATCTGAAGGGTGGATGAGTACGAAGGACCTCTTTGTGGGTTTGTGTTTACATGCCCACAGAGGGACCCTCAGTGCTGACGCAGACAAAGCCTTCGAAGATGTAAAGCTGAACTGTGCTTCGTTTTTCGGCTTGTACAAACGTTGAAGGGCCAACCAGAATTTCTTGTCATTACCACCATGGTGGTTTGAGTTTATTTCACTGTATAACTTGTCCGAGTATAATTTCTTCTGAGACCTAACAAGCTGATTGATATCTTTACAGAGCTGGTAGTACCTCGCCCACAATTCTCTGTACCGCAGACAATTAGTTTCCTCCCAATGATCTTGTCAGCCACGGAGGAAACTCCCAAGAGTCCACTGCTCTTTCGACTTCATTTCTTGCGTTGTCAGAGCGAGACTGAAGTTCTTGGAGTGATTGGACAAAATGAGGGAGAGCCTCTTGCAAGGCCTGGACGTACTCAGCCTTGACCTCCTCATTATGGAATTCTTCTATGCGCCACTTCCGAATCGAACGTTTCACAGATCTCTTGGTGTTGGGAAAACACCTTTTGATCTCAGTCCAAACCAGGAAGTGGTCAGAGGTACCAATATCAGTTCTGTCGATCAACACATTGGCACACTGGGGGAACAAATTTTTGTCCATTATGATATAGTCCACAACAGAACGTTCCCCAGTTTGGGATTTCTCACGAGTCCACTGCACTTGGTCACCTCTTGTCCTGTTATTCAAGGTGAAAAGCTGAAGCTCTTCCAGGCCGTTAATTAACCGTCTGCCATTAGAATTCAGCTCGTCCTCACCAAAAGGCCCAATGATATCGTCCTGATGGAGCCCTTTGCCCACCCGGGCATTGAAGTCACCCAATAGCACCACCTGACCTTTGGCAAGGAACGACGGTCAGCAAGTACAAGCGCTGAAGACTACTAAAGGTGCAGTGGTGACTTCATCGGTTGACATTGTCAAAACCTTTGAAACTCACTACAGTATCCTTGGCAGAACTTCTAGGTCTAACAGTGAGGGGTCTTTTGCTGAATGGAGGGACACAGTTGGAAAAACTGTTCCTATGATTCAAAACAGCCCTGATGACCCTGATGAACTGGAGTATATTTCAATGGCTTATAACGCTCCCATTAGTTCTTCTGAGATTGTGGAAGCAATTGAACATTTAAATGGATATAAAGCTGGTGGACCTGATGGTATTGTCAACGAGCTTATCAAGCACGGTGGCGAACCCATGATAGAGGCCCTAGTTCTCCTCTTTAACCTTATCTGGAAGACTGAAATGATCCCCTTTCGCTGGCGACAGGGGGTCATTGTCAATCTATACAAGAAGGGTGACAGAGAAGAACCGGGGAACTACCGTGGCATCACGCTCCTCAATGCTGTTGGCAAGACATTCTGCAGAGTTATAAGTACTCGTCTCGAGGTTGATCTGGAGTCTAGAGGTTGTTTCCACGAAGGCCAAGCTGGCTTTCGGCGAAACAGGGGCTGTGTGGATCATATCTTCACTCTAAGCCAGATTATCCAGGGAAGGAAAAAAGAAGGGAAACCCACTTATGTTTTTTTCCTGGATGTCAAAAAGGCTTATGACACAGTGTGGAGATGGCCCATGGTTCCGCCTCTAGTCTTGTGGGATCAAGGGAAAGATGTGGAGAGTTGTGCACAACTTGTATGCTCACACCAAAAGCTGTGTCACTGTTAACGGACAGAAGTCCAACTTCTTTGACATAGACCAAGGTGTAGCTCAAGGATGTACTCTCTCCCCTCTGCTCTTCAATGTTTTCATCAATCAACTCCTCGAGGATGTGGAAAGTGAGGGATTTGGGTTAAGGGTGGGTGATACCACCATACCAGCCCTTATGTTTGCGGATGACTTTGCAGGCATAGGGGAGACTCCAACCAATCTCCAGGAGTTGATTGATTGCGCGAAGAGATACTTTGATCTTTGGGGGCTAGAGGCTAATGTCAGCAAATGTGCAGTGGTAGCATTCAACGACAGAGGAGAGGGAGGAAGTGATCTTAAGTGGCAGTGGGGTAGCCAAGAGATCCCGGTCCTCCCTTCCTACACTTACCTGGGCGTTGAGTTTTCCTCCAATTGTAATTGGGATGCACATATCCGGAAAGTTGTTCAAACTGGCAAGGGCAAAGCTCTGGGGCTCACTAAATTTTTCCACTGCAGAGGGGTCAACTCTGAGGTTAAGAAAACCATGCTTTGTCGCGTTATTAGACCTGCCTTGGAGTACGGATCTGCAATATGGGTTGATAACTCCAACCAGGCTAAGTCTCTAGAATCCATTCAAGTGGGGGTGCTTAAGGAGTGTATGTCAGCATGCTCCAAAACAGCCAATGTGGCTGTTCGGGGTGAGTTTGGCATTCCGTCCTTAAGCTCCCGACGAGATGAATTCAAGGTCAGATGGTGGGGTCAGCTGCAACATATGCCCAACACCAGATATCCTAAGTTAATTGACTCTATATCTTGGAAACAGGACCGCCCTGTCAAACAGGCTAAGTCCTGGCAGAAGAGAGTAGAAGAGATTCTCAAGGACCTGGACCTGGATCCGCAAGTCTTGACCCTGCTGGATAAATCTGACTTAGAGGCTGTAGTGTCCAAAGCCATGTCTGTTGCCATGAGATTGTCTGATGAAAATGAAGTTAGGCAGAAAAATTCCCTGAACTTGTTTCCAGTCAGTGACATGGGGGAGGACATCTTGGATGACCTCAAGGGTCTACCCACTCTCGGCACTAGACTGAAGACAGTATTCATTTTTTGATACACTGTCCGGGGTTCTCTCACGAAAGAGACGCTCTCTTCAAATCTATCAAGGGAATTGTGCCTGTACCCCTGTTTACCAACTTTGAAAGTCGTGAGGCTGAGCCAAAAGCCCATGCCCTCCTGAGGCCTAGTTTTTGGGCAAATCACACACAGCAGATTGATGCTTGTGTGAAGGGATTTCTAGAGGATATCTGGAAAACCCGGATTAATTCTATATATGAAGGTAAGTCTTACTACCAACGTCAGCCCCTGACAGAGGTAGGTTCTGTCCCTTTTGTTCCCGCTCAAACTGGGCGCGGGGTCAATGGCCACAAGGCTACGGCAAACAACGTCTTATGAGTACAATCTTTTGTCATGAGGTACCCCTACCTTGTCCACAGGCATCTCTAACTGATGGGTCAGAGGTATTCAGTTCTCAAATATGTTACAAGCACCTTTTACTGAATCATGAGAACACTCAGGATCCTGTCACAGCTTATGAATGCGCCTAGTGCAAAACGCGCTTCATTCTAAAGCTGCAAACCTTGCGAAAGATCACGAAGTGACTCCTGTTCCAAAATTACTAAAGTACATCATACGACATAAGTAGCTTTTATGAAAAGTTAATTCTTTTCACTCTAGACTCACAAGCGAGCTCATCAGATCTCTGCAACTGTGCTTACCACATCTCTAGTTTTGTTCTGAAACAACTCATTTGTTTTTTGCAACATGGTTTTAGACTCTGGATACGGTAACATATGTATGCATTGCTTCAAACAATATTGTGGACACAAGTTGACAAAGAAGCATTGCAAGCTCACTCGAGAAGCGTTTGGCACTTCAAGAGAACTCTTCAAGCTTTGAATCAATGTTCTGGAAACTATACAACACTTCTGACTGAAGATCTCTTTAATTTTGCCCAGGTTTACCTTGTTCAACAAGTGTGGCCACCCCCTAACGATGATCGGGAAACCACCCTGGATGTCATCTTTTTCCATGGATTCCAGTTTGGAAAGGAAAGCAGTGTTTCACAGCACACATGGGTGCATCATGACAATCATGAACTCTCCTGGCCAGTGAAGTGGCTGCCAGAAGACCTGGAAGGAACAGTGCGTGTTCTACTCGTATCTCATAGTGCAGATGTTAGATATTCCAACATCCAAGCTGTTGACGACTTTGGCAGGAGGTTGCAGCAAAGCTTACTCAGGTACCTTGCTGGAATGTGAAGGCAGATTCGGAGCCTAGCTCCTAGTCCTCGATCTTATCCACCTAGATGTTGAAAGGAAATGGTGAGGGTTAGCTGTTCAGAACAGGATCTGGAAATGTCTATGCACATTTTGGCGTCCAAGATCAAAATCTGATATTGCTTGATCCTGTTCATGTGCAGTTCATCTCGTTCCAGTTTCGGATGGCAAAAACCAATTGTGCTTGTTGGCCATGGCTACGGAGGTTTGGCTGTGAAGAGCTTAGTGGTACATACTGCAAGGACTGAAACCATGCCATGTGCGAACGAACTGGACAAGGAGGCTGCTGAGAATGCAAAAGCGTTCTTATCAAATCTCCGAGGCATTGCACACTATGCTGTTCCCCATTCCGCAATGAACTTGGGAAGTTTTGGTAAATTGGAGCCCTCAGGAAATATACAACACGACCTGATTGAGCGTTTATCAACAGAATTTGAGGGAGTTATTTGTAGACTTCAAATCCACATCTTTGCTTTCGGAGAGGGCAAACCAACACAAAATTGGGTACGTTCTCTGGAGTTTTTCATAATGACAAACCAAGAAATGCTGCGGAGTATTGGTACTAATAAAATTTACTAATTGGATAGGAACATGATGCAAGGCACTTTATGCTAGGTGTCAAGTAGTGCAGTATTTTAGGGTTAGCTAGGTGTACGTGCTGCTTCAACATTAACTAAGACTGGAGAATTTTTCCCCTCTGAGAGGTTGAATTGCTTACTTTCCATCACATGTGGAGAACACAGACCTATGGTAAACCTCCCTGCACAAGCAACGATGCACAGTGCAACAATGCCGTGCAGATGAATCAGAAGCTGAATTGTGTCATCTATGGTCTAAGTGGTTTAGATATCTTGAAGGCTGCCTTTTATATAACAACTCTTTGAGGTTCAAGAAAGTGTTACTACTCCAGTGGTTGAAAAGATGAATTTTCTATCTCGTAGGGTTGGATTGTGCCGTATGAGTCTGCCATAAGATTATCTGGCTTCAACAACTACAAAGTGGAGGAGTCGGATCATCTGGATATCACGCGACCTCCTTCCAGAGAACATATCATATATGACAAATTGTTGATGCTGCTGAAGATTTGCCAAAAACCACCGGTACGTCCTCATGTCAGTAGTGGACATTTTATCTCCTCGCCATATTTGTCCCTCACTTGTGTTATCATTAATGTGTCCCTGTATTCCGCCGATGTAATCTGGATTTTGCAGGATAGTGATGACTGATGCGCAACACCTTCCACTGAGCTCTAGGTGAGCAATATCTTCCTTATGCTACAGGCTATCCATGGTTTTTTGTAGATTGTGTTCTTAGCATATTTGCATATTGTGCATATGTTCTAATTTTTATCTGGTCACTGGAGTGCAGGGTGATGTGAACTTTGCTCTAATGATCTCTCAACTTGAAGGAGGGTGCCCAGAGGACTACAACACCATAACTGAGTTGTTCCTCGAGGTATGAATCGATGGATGATGACCATAAGTGTATTCTATTCACTTATCTTCACCGGAACTTGAGGCTTAAAAGCGGAACCTATTGATCCGGAGTTTGTGTTTTGCAGCGCAACATGATCAGGGAGGCAATTGCTTTTCTTCTGGATGTTTTGAAGCCTAACCTTCCAGAGCATGCCATGCTTCAAACTAAGGTAGAGTCAGCTCTGACTCTTACAATGTGCAGTGCAGATGGACTTGCATGGTCTATGCCCTCCTGTAACTTGTCTGTTGGTTTCCTGTTCTTTCCCCTTGCTATGGTGTGCATCTTGATTATCCTTCTATGACCTTGTTACTAGTCCCCCCCCACTTTACATAGCTACCTTGCACGTACTTAGTACTTACCTGTAGATATGATCGACAAGGTCATGTCAATCCACTGGATAATGCGGCTGACATGTGTAAATGAATGTTGTTGGTT
Organism: Takakia lepidozioides; assembly: GCA_030704615.1. NCBI lineage: Eukaryota > Viridiplantae > Streptophyta > Takakiopsida > Takakiales > Takakiaceae > Takakia > Takakia lepidozioides. The sequence goes on from CM060731.1 coordinate 41,497,426, forward strand.
ATGCAGGTCTTGAAGATCAGTCTGGTCGCGTCCCCCAGCATAGCTGATTCAATTTTGGCAAAGGGCATGTTCAGCCATTATGACCGTCCTCAAATTGCTGAGCTCTGTCGGAAAGCTGGTCTTTACATGCATGCCCTTCAGGTCCTATTTCTGCTTTTGCACTCTTGCAGTGCTCTGCTCATCATACTTCAATCTGTTAATTTTGTTGATCTACACTGGTGCGTCTTGACTCAGGGCCGGAATATACTTTCCATTAGGCCTGAGTGCACCTGCTCTTGGAGGAACAGGAAATATCCTGAATACACCGACTGAAAGCGGAGACCTGTTATCGGGAGTGAATATTTTGTCCCCTCTTATTTGTGTTCTTTTTAATCCAGTTTTGTCTCCTCATTAATTTTTGCAGTGTGTCTGGATGTATACATCATCCTTGCCCTGGAGGTCAAACAGTCACTTTTATGTCCATGCAAATAAAGTTTCTAATGATCCTTCCTTGTGCAGGTGAACCCAGAAAATGCGCCTCTGGTAGTTGGGCAATTGCTGGATGATGGCCACCCCAAGGATTTCATCAAGGACCTTATCTTGTCTGTCCGCTCTTTACTGCCAGTGGAGGCACTGGTTGATGAGTGTGAGAAGAGGTAATAAATTGTTCCAGGTGGCTTTATGTCATTTTTAATCTGTTTGTTTGCTCCTAGCATGATGTCTATGTCAGAGTCAATTCTCAGGTTATGCGCAAGATGAAAATGTATGGAAAGAGGGCACATTACTGACTTTTTAATTCCATGTGGAAGCTGTCTGTTGTCTCAGGATGAATCAAACTAACAGTTTGATGAGTTGGACAGGAACCAGGTGGGATTGCTGACTCAGTTCTTAGAGCATCTTGTGAGTGAAGGGAGCAAAGAAGTGCATACACATAATGCATTGGGGAAGATCATCGTTGATACAAACAAAGATCCAGAGCTCTTTCTGACCAAAAACCGCTACTATGACTCTAAGGTCATTGGTAAGTATTGTGAGACAAAGGATCACACACTTGAAGTAATTGCATATAGACGTGGTCAATGTGATGCTGAGCTTGTTGAATGCACAAACAAGCACAAGCTCTTCAAGATTCAGGCCAGGTACATCCCAACTCTATCTCCCGTCATTTGTGATTTTGTCTTGTGTTTTGCGTGATGTTTAGAAAAGATAAAGAAATTACCTGACTACATCTTGTTGGCGCTTCTTAGGTATGTGGTGGAGCGCATGGATCCTGACCCGTGGAAAAAGATTATGGACCCAGAGTATTTAGAATACAGGAAGCAGCTTACTCTTGAGGTGTTGTCTATTGTTCTACCAGAGAGCAAGAACCGAGAGCAGGTGTTAGCCCTGTTAGCAACTTTGAAGGCACACTTGCCCCATGAGTTAGTTGAGCTTTTATAGTCAAGAATGTTTTTCAAAACTCTGCCTTGAGTGGTAATCACCTCTAAAATATACTCTTTCTCACCATCTTTCCGTTCAAACTGGGAGCGGTGTCAATGGCCACAAGGCTACGGCAAACAACATCTTATGAGTACATTCTTTCTCACCATCAATTACAGTGGTGGTTGAACCCTTCTTTGCTTCCATCAACGAGAAGTCCGTACAATTGCAAGTCAGCTAATTCCAATCGTAATTGTGTATACGTCGTCGTGTACAGTCGAGCCGACCGTTGCCATTCGATAAACACGCCCAAGGTCGGGTGGAGGTACGTCCACGGAGCTCTGAATAGTGCAAGCCATCCCAAGAGCATTGGCAATCCGAGTCTCATTCAACTTGTTGGGAGGGTGTCGTCTCTTCACTCTTCCGAATCGCATTGTGGGATGTGCAGAATTGTCCAATCCATCTCTACTGGACCGAGCAGTCTGCAATGGCTGGGTCTGAGGAACTGGAAATGCGTGGGCCGGGACGTCTGTGCGTTGCACCATTCGAAATCTTTCTGCAGATAGAGCATCCGCCTCATTCTGAGAAAGGCTGCAACCCGGTGCAACAGGCCAGACGTCCGGAGGCTCCTGCATTCCCTGAATCCCGTACTTGGGCTTGCCAAATACATAGGTCATTATGTCGTGCCTACAAAACCAAAACGTCTGCGTTTTGGCGTGAGAAAATGTGGGAGTTAAAAATCTGGCGCTGAAACAAGGTGCAGGTACAACACCGTATGGGTTCCTCCGAATCATCTCACCACAGCGTGCTATCGTATCCACCCGGATGGCGCAACACTTCCCTCGAAATGTCGGCAATGTCCTTGCAATTCTCCACTGTGACTCCGACACTCTTGTCTCCACAATGGGAATGTTGTACTGCTTTACTACAGATGGCTCGTTATGTTGCCTGGGCACGTGCCTTGTGCTCAAAGGAGATGGCGATCTTGAACGTGCAGGACTTGCGGTACTCGACGAGACTTCCTATTTTGGGCCGAAAACTGGCTAAGTCCGAACATGCACGGGAACGTTGTCTGGAAAAATGGCGCCGAATTTCCAGTTACATGGCCCAGAACTGCCCAACATCTGTGCAATCCCCAGCACCATGTACCGAAATTCGGCGCGACATTTCCAAATTTTGGGCTTACGGTGTCATGTGGGGACCTATAGCAACCCGGTTTGTTGTAGTGGCAGCCATTCACTCTACAGCTCATCAGATCCGTTCGCATGGGGACGGTTAATATGCGGGACTAAAGCCCAATATGTGCCCGGAGATTAGATTATTCCGAAATTTGACGTGGCAGAAGGGTATAACCGTTTTCCTATGCATATGTTCACACGAATATGGTTTACCGTTGTCACCCGATTTTGCGCTCGGTGTGTAGGAACGCCCGGGTAAAGGTGACAGGTGTGTAGGACCCAGGGCTAGGGGTAAAGGTGACAACGGCAAACCATATTACCCCTGGTGCGAATGAAAAGCGATATCCATGGGATGCCACAGAAGACCCGCTCGCCTTCAAGGTCCAGCTCACTTCACTTGAGAGCAGAAGCCATGGCGGAAAATGCCCTGACTTTATGCAAAGAGACTATCGATTCGGTCCAGTGCCTCACGTCCACCAGCCAAGATTTGCAGATCAACAATAAGTAAGCTTCTGGCAAAGAAACTCTCAGGAATCCAAGTGACACTGGACAAGATCCGAGAAATCTCATCTGAAGATGCAAGTGCCAATCGTTTTCATGCTGCAGATCATTGGAACAGGCCATCGAGGAGCTTTGTCGCGTACTGAATGAGGCCAAGGTTCTGATCAAGGACTGTTGCTGCAAGGATCAGTGGCTGAATGCAGCGATCAGGCATGGCGATAAAAAGGAAGATTTTGCGGGATTCTTCTACGAGGTGGACTGGCACACTTGGGTTCTGTGCGACATTTTCTCCCTGGGGATCAGTCAAGAGACGCTCTACCTTTACGCAGAAGCTTGCGACGGTAAACTTAACATCACAGACTACGACGCTCTGGAGGCAGCGGCAAAGGAGGACCTGGACAGCCTCGAGACTTCCTTGAAGGTCCTCACGGACCATCATGTTTGTGTGGAGAGCTGCAAGCAAGGGTATCAAACTGAGCAATGTCTTGCAGCGCAGCTGTTGAGGAGATTGCATTCCCCGGCCCCGGCCTCGCCAGTCACCCCAGATATCGTCCAGAAATCGCCACATATTTTGTGGGCGATGCTGGAGAACTTGTTGACGGAAAAGAGTTAGGCAATGGTACCTTTGGGATGGTCTATGAAGTTACGTGGCAAGGCGAAAAGTACGCAAGGAAGGTATTCTTTGGAACGAAGACCTCTGCAGTTGCGGGGCAGGGACGAAAGTCCACAAAAAAGAAATCCTCGGCAAGGGGGAATTCATTCTTCGAGGAAGAGGTGGCTGCTCTAGCGGGACTCAATCATCCCCACATCATGCGGCTAGTTTGCTGCTCTCAGAGCGAGAAGGACAGCCTTCTGATGGAATTGATGACCACTGACCTCATGCGCCACTTAAAAAAAAAGAACCACGCCATTTTCGAATCTTCGAGCCGTTGACCTCATGCTGCAAATCGCCGAGGGGATGAAATATTTGCATGCCCAACAAAAAGTTCACCGTGATCTTAAGTCTCTGAACATTCTGGTCAGATTCGCAGATCTTCCACCTTCCCTAGGAGAAGACGCACGCGTGTATGCAAAGGTGGGTGATTTTGGCGCATCAAAGATCAAGAATAACAGTACTAGGTACACGAATCAGACTCTCGAGATTGGTTCCAGATTGTGGAAGGCGCCGGAGGTTTTCAGTTTGGAGGATGAAGAAGAGCGTCCTAGCAGGTCTCACCCTTGGACAGCAGATGTTTACAGTTTTGGGATTGTCTGCGCTGAGATACTGACAGGAGAGGAGCCATTTAACCGGGATTCGGAAGAGGGTGAAGGGCGGGGAGAGGCCATGGCTGCCGGTTAGTTGTCCAGCCAGGTTGGCTTTCTTGATTGGAAAATGTTGGAGTGGTGACCCTCTCGAGAGACCTAATTTCTCAAAGATTTGCAGAGAGCTGAGATACAAAGGGCTCAAAGGGCTCCTTCTGAAGGGTTCGGATTGGCTCTTGGATTTTCGAAGAATGCTGTAATTCTGGTCTGTTTGTACCCTTCGGTAGGCATTTGTGCAGATGTAGACTTGGGGCCTTGATGTGGAGTCGAGCAAATGCCCGATCCCGCAGTCTGGGACTTGAAGCAGGATACCTACTAAGAAGACCAGATTGTCTTACTCTGTACGGCTTGAGGAATGTAAGCCTTTACAAATGTCATCTGGGAAAAGTCAGGGTGCAGTGGGGTGTAGTTGTTCCTCTGGATGGTGACTGTTGTTTGTCGTATAATCTCGATATGTGGATTCTATTAAGTAGGATTTGGAGCAGCACTTCCGCCATGTGTTGGTCTTGGAAGGATGACTGTCCAGGTCATCTGCAGTGGACAGGACCTCTCGGTTGTGTCGAGCCAAAGTGGGCGTGGTTGGGAGCTGTTAAGAGTCCTCGGTAGAGGTACTTAGCGCACCCCTGCCCATTGAATGATGCCACCATTATCATGGCTCATACTTGTCTTCCGACCACCCTTCTAGGGTGAGAATGCTTTTGGTGGATGTTTGTCGGTGGAGGGCCCTCGCTTGTTGCAATCTCCTGTAAAAGAAGGAAAAAAGAATGCTAACAGGCCTTGCAATGTGAGGACCCTGAAGACTGGATCCCTGGTTTCCTTCACCAACTACCACTGGCTTGTTTAATAATCATCTTCAGAAAGGCCAGTCCACGGCTCTCAAAGTTATTTGTTTTTTCAGTCTGAAATTGAGATCTTTCAACTTGAAGGAGGGCGCCCAGAGGACTACAACACCATAACTGACCTGTTCCTTGAGGTGGGAATCAATGGATGACTGCGATAAGTGTATTCAATTCACTAGTCTTCACCTGAACTTGAAGCTTAAAAAAGGAATCTATTAATTATGAGTTTGTGTTGTGCAGCGCAACATGTTCAAGGAGGCAATTGCTTTTCTTCTGGATGTTTTGAAGCCTAACCTTCCAGAGCATGCCATGCTTCAGACTAAGGTAGAGTCAGCTCTGACTCTTACAATGTGCAGTGCAGATGGACTTGCATGGTTTGTGCCCTCCTGTAACTTGTTTGTTTTCCGTTCTTTCCCCTTGCTATGCTGTGCATCTTGTTACTAGTCCCCTCCACTTTACATAGCTACCTTGCAAGCACTTACCTGTAGATATGATCGACAAGGTCATGTCAATCCAGTGGATACTGTTTTTCCACTGGGTAATGCGGCTGCCAATGAATGTTGGTTATGCAGGTCTTGAAGATCAGTTTGGTCGCATCCCCCAACATAGCTGATTCAATTTTGACAAATGGCATGTTCAGCCATTATGACCGTCCTCAAATTGCTGAGATCTGTCGGAAATTTGCACTCTTGCAGTTCTCTCTGCTCATTATACTTCAATCTGGTGATTTTGTTGATCTACGCTGGTGCGTCTTGACTCAGGGCCGGAATATACCTTACCTTTAGGCCTGAGTGCACCTGCTCTTGGAGGAACAGGCAATATCCTAAATACACACTGACTGAAGGTTATCAGCAGTGAATATTTTTTCCTCCTCTTATTTTGTGTTCTTTTTAATCTAGTTGTCTCCACATTAATTTTTGCAGTGTGTCTGGATGTATACATCATCCTTGCCCTGGAGGTCAAACAGTCACTTTTATGTCCATGCAAAGAAAGTTTCTAATGATCTTCCTTGTGCAGGTGAACCCAGAAAATGCGCCTCTGGTGGTTGGGCAATTGCTGGATGATGGCCACCCCAAGGATTTCATCAAGGACCTTATCTTGTCTGTCTGCTCTTTACTGCCAGTGGAGGCACTGGTTGATGAGTGTGAGAAGAGGTAATAAATTGTTCCAGGGTGGCTTTATGTCATTTTTAATCTGTTTGTTTGCTCCTAGCATGATGTCTATGTCACAGTCAACTCTCGGGTTATGCGCAAGATGAAAATGTATGGAAAGAGGGCACATTACTGACATATTAAATGCATGTGGAAGCTGTTTGTTGTCTCAGGATGAATCAAACTAACGGTTTGATGGGTCGGACAGGAACCAGTGAGATTGCTGACACAGTTCCTAGAGCATCTTGTGAGTGAAGGGAGCGAAGATGTGCATGCACATAATGCATTGGGGAAGATCATCGTTGATACAAACAAAGATCCAGAGCTCTTTCTGACCCGAAACCGCTACTATGACTCTAAGGTCATTGGTAAATATTGTGGGACAAAGGATTACACACTTGAAGTAATTGCATATAGACGTGGTCAATGTGATGCTGAGCTTGTTGATGTCACAAACAAGCACAAGCTCTTCAAGGTTCAGGCCAGGTACATCCCATCCCAACTCTATTTTCCGTCATTTGTGATTTTGTCTTGTGTTTTGCATGATGTCTTAGAAATGATAAAGAAATTACTTGACTACATCTTGTTGGCGCTTCTTAGGTATGTGGTGGAGCGCATGGATCCTGACCCGTGGAAAAAAGTTATGCACCCAGAGTATCCAGAATACAGGAAGCAGCTTACTCTTGAGGTGTTGTCTATTGTTCTACCAGAGAGCAAGAACCGAGAGCAGGTGTTAGCCCTGTTAGCAACTTTAAAGGCACACCTGCCCCATGAGTTAGTTGAGCTTTTATAGTCAAGAATGTTTTTCAAAACTCTGCCTTGAGTGGGTAATCACCTCTAAAATGATCTCTTTGCACTCTGGTGGCATTCAAGGACCATGGGGAGGGAGGCGGGGATCTCAAATGGAAACGGGGGCGAAGAGGGCCAGTGCTACCTTCCTACACTGTCCGTCCCTTCTGAAGTCAAAAGGACCATGCTTCGCAATGTCATAAGGCCGGCTTTGGAGTACGCATCTTCCATGTGAGTTGACAACTCCAACCATGCCAAGTCCCTTGAATGCATCCAGGCTGGGGTGCTCTAACAGTGTATGTTAGCGTGCTCCAGAACAGCTATGTGGCTGTTCAGGTGCAGTTTTGCATACCTTCTTTGAGCTCTCCAGGGGGTGAGTTCAAGGTCAGATGGTGGGGTCAGTCAGATACCCTAAGATAATCAACTTTATTCCTTGGATACAAGACTACTGTTAAACAATCCAAGTCCTGGTAGAGAAGAGATTTCTAAGGAACTGGATTATCAGCACTCTAGACTTCACTCTGCTAGATGACGGCGAGTTGGCACTGTTAGTATCCAAAGCCTTGTGGGTTTCCCACTGTCGGATGAAAAAGAAGTTAGGGATAAGACATCCCTGAACTTGTTTCCAGTCTGTGACATGGGTAATGATGTCCTTAAGGATGACCTGAAGGGCCTTCCTACTCTTTTGCATTAGCCGGAATTCTAAATTAAGGACAGGGGGCCTACCTTTGAACAGCAAACAGATTCAGAGATGCAAGGGAAATTGTAAATGCCCAACGTGTGGGCAACCTGAAGACAATATCCACTTCCTCTTTCATTGTCCACGGTACTCTAGCCAGAAAGGAACCCTCTTCAATTGCATCAAAAACATTGAACTGGTATTTCTGTTCAACCACTTACAAAATCCCGAGGCTGAGCCTAAAGCCTTGGCCCTGTTGGCTACCCACACAGACAACTAGATGATAATGTGTGAAGCCTGGACTAATTGTTTATACCAGCTAAAGTCACACTACCAGAGTGAGCCTTCACAAAGGTAGTTGCTGTTCCCTTTTGTTCCGCCAACCAGGGCTTTGGTAAATTTAACCTGATCCCAGATGTCTTCATTCTCGGAATAGAAGATACAAGTAATGTGGGAATCCTGGGTTCCAAGGGTGCCCTCGCAGTGGAGGCTAATGGGCTCTCAAGTCACCTTCATAGTCTTGCTGGCAGTAAAAATAACTGGCCTTGCAGAGCACCTATGTACATGTGGTGTTGACTGTTGACACTATCCATTTCCTCGTGACTGTTCGGGAGATATGAAAGGATTGCATAGTGGGAGCCATTCATTGTACAGCTCATAAGGTCCATTATTTGAGGTACTAAAGCCAAAGATATTTGACCGGGGAATAGATTTATTCGACATGGCAGTGGCGGGCAGGGGTAATTGAAGCTGGTAATCTTACAAAACATTAGATTTGCATGGGGTGCAGTTGGTACAGTCGTGGGTTTCAGACCCCCTGCGTTTGCAAGGGTATAACTTCACCCTTTCTGTTCCCATGCATATGTTCCCACGAACTGTGTTCCCAATAATGTGGTCCTGATTATGCGCTGGGTGTGTAGGTACTAGGAGGAGGGGAACGTAGGGAGTTAAGAGTTTTCGGATGCAGCGCTGATCGGCCTCTGGTTATTGGTAAACTAGGCCCTCCCCACCAAACCATGATCTAAGCCTTCCCCTATCAAAAATAGTGCAGCTGAATATATTTACACATAGTCTCTTAAGACCAAGCTGACCCTTCCCAGTACCTTGTAATCACCACAAAATAGAAAAACTTATGATACTGACAGGGAGGTCCACTTTTGCAGAACAGACAAACTTCTTCCAGCGCTGCTCCATGCTCCGAGTAGGTAGACCGTTGTGACTCTGACAGTATCAACATTCTGACCGGGTCCATTAGTGTAGTTTTTTCAACAACATTCCTGCAGATCACTGATGGAGGCCTCCATCATCAGAAGTTTGGATGTGTTCCTCCATTGGACTCTACACAACGAGGAACACCTCCAAACTTATACAGATGCTAAACAAGCTGTGCATGACAAGGCTGCCCTCTAATCCGGTCAGACAGTCATACTCTTCATCTGCAGACATTTAAAGGAGCTCCGCCTCTACAGCAGAATCAGAGCCCCTCTTTAATATATGTCCACCATCACCAGATTGTTCCGGATCTTGTGGCATTGTACATAATTAGTTTCTCTTTCACTTTCCATGTGTATTCAACCAACCGCCCATCAACAAGCCGTCTTGTGTAGGCTGTTTGTCTGTCTCCTGGACAGACAAACAGCTGTTAGTAGCTTTCTGTTTACAGAATTTTACACCAACTGCCTCAATTCTCCGCACACATTGTCTCAAAAGTGGTGAGTTTGAAACAGTAAGTCTTGCAGATCATCATCGAGTGAAGATGTACCAGAGCAGTTGAAGCAACTGACCTAATAAGTGCGGCACGGCAGCACATATAAGCGAGGGGGCTCATCAATGATCATCTCCCACCGGGCCCGGCCTGCTCCTGTCTCTTGCCGTTCTGTCGCTCTCTCCTAATTACATTTTTCTTGTCCCGACGGGCCGCAACCCCTTTGTTGCTAATTTAGCTAAGGGAGCGGCCTCCCCACTGCCCAATACGTAGCCTGTGGATCCCACGCAGCAGTCATGTCTGGAAGTATGTATCGGCCGCTCTGGTTGTGAGGGTGGGCCTCACCCGGTCTGCCGCGGCATGCAACGCTATCCTCGTGGGCCACATGCATTACTTTGCCGTTTATACAAGGCTCTTTCCCGAATCTTCTTTACACATAAAAACCGGGACCGAGAGATTTGCGAGAGGACACTGCAATGGCAGTAACGAAGTGCCGGATGCTCCATGTGTTCTACGAATCGTCCATCGATTTATTATCTAGTGCTGAGCGAGGAAGAATTAACCTTGCAAGCACCGTGAAGCTACTCACTGGAAATTGCGAAAGTGAGAACCACCCAACGAGCACCACCCAACGAGCGTAGTAACTACATAATCTGCTCACACCCGAGTGATAGTAGCTACACTGCACTAGTTTTTGCGGCGTTATTTGCTTGGGAGGTTCCGTCCTCGGGCATCGTCAACTCGAAGCAGTGTAGAACACAGCTTTTCCGCTGCATAAATTTTACTATATGAGATACATAAATTACCACACACCCAGTTCCAAGAAGAGCTAGACCACTACAGCAGCCCTGGCCGGGTCACCTGCGGCGAACCCCACACCTCAGGCCCCATTCTCCAAGCGCTTGGCCTCCACTCCCACATTCATGGGCCCACCGGCAATTCCGGTCTTACCAGTTGAAAGATTTCTTGGATGATCTGAAGAGCTCCCTGAGGCATTATCCAACCTACAATCACAATCCAGCCACATGGCATAAAAGTGAATTCCATGCGTCATAATATCAGCTCTACTCGCACACCTATCTCCATAGGTGCTAGAAGAATTGGAGAATAGAGTAACTCACTGTTTAGAGGTCCTCCGAGGCACTTTCACTTTCGAGTACACATTGATGGTGATTTTTTCATAATCTGACATCTCATCACCAGTAACTTGTACGATAGGATCTGCATTCGAATATAAAAAATACTTCATGAAGGTGTCATGTTTGTTTCTGGTGATAGTATATTGCTCGCCAGAACCTACCGTTTTCTCTATCACGCCAGAGAGGCCTCGTTTCACAGTAAAGGGATGACCAGTCTTGTTGATAATGTCTGTTGACTCCACACTCGCGAATACTCGACCGAGGCTGTAACTGAAGCCCATCCATATAAACATGTTAGCTCATAAAGAAAATCACTTAGATGTCTTCAAATATCGGCACAAGAACCAGTCAATCAGTGAAACAACCTCGAAGTGCGAGTGCCAGCAACAGTGGTGAATAGACCAGCTTACCGACTTCTGAGGGAAGGCCGCGGGTCATATGATTTTGAGTAACCTTTTATGGTGACACTTTCATTCCCGGCTATGTCATCACCATCAACTTCAAGAACAAGATGTAAATTGTTGTATAGACCATACTTGTAGTCCTTGTTGTAGCAGATGTCATAGGTATCACCATCTTTCAGTGTGGTTATGCATGAAGTTGCTGCCTCCCCTTTTGCCTTGTCTAAACCATCTGAGGATTCTTCCAAAACTGGAGGAAGTACGCCGTCAGAGGATTCCATCAACGCCATAGGACGGCCAGTCTTGTTGATAATTTTGGTCCCTTCCATACCTCAATATCCCCTCTTTCTTCTCTTCACCACAGGAAAGATACTCCGGAGGTCGTAAATAGGAACTCGACACTCAGTATTCTGGACCAAACAAATGTAGTTATGGTGTGCATCTTGTGGAAATGTTATAGAAAAGCACCTTGGCAGACATTTTCTCAATATGTGAAGAGCAAGATTATCAATGTAATGAAGCGCGTGGAGAGATAAATACAGTAGTTGAATACTTGTGCTCTCTTCTGCATGAGTTGGGAAAAAATGTCCTTTCGCTCGCTTGGGTTTATCCTTGTTCGGCGAAATTCCGTCAACTCTTCAGCACCTCAATGCGTTTCTTCAACACCTGAAAGAGAGCCTACACACTTTTCTTCTCCCGTTACAAGCAATTCGGAAGTATAGTGGCCAGCACGATTAAGACCCACAAATAACAAATACTTTCAGATCAGAGATTTATATGAGAATCCAGTATCGTGTTTACCTTCCACAATTCACGACTAAGAATCTGAAAGTTAGTGAATGTACGTGCCAGGCACTTCTACTGGCAGACAGTGCAACGAATAGCAAAGCTCCAGGTCTTCTTGGTATCTCACTTCAAGTGCCCTGTGGACTGCGGGATCGGGCATATGCTCGACTCCACATCAAGGCCCCAGGTCTACATCTGCACAAATGCCTACCGAAGGGTACAAACAGACCAGGATTCCAGCATTCTTCGAAAATCCAAGAGCCAATCCGACCCCTTCAGAAGGAGCCCTTTGATGTATCTCAGCTCTCTGCAAATCTTTGAGAAATTAGGTCTCTGGAGAGGGTCACCACTCCAACACTTTCCAATCAAGAAAGCCAACCTGGCTGGACAACTAACCGGCAGCCATGGCCTCTCACCCCCCTTCACCCTCTCCCGAAGCCCGATTAAATCCTGCCCAAATGGCTCCTGTCTTGTCAGTATCTCAGTGCAGACAATCCCAAAACTGTAAACATCTGCTGTCCAAGGGTGAGACCTGCTAGGACGCTCTTCTTCATCCTCCAAACTGAAAACCTCCGGCGCCTTCCACAATCTGGAACCAATCTCAGGAGTCTGATTTGTGTACCTAGTACTGTTATTCTTGATCTTTGATGCGCCAAAATCACCCACCTTTGCATACACGCGTGCGTCTTCTCCTAGGGAAGGTGGAAGATCTGCGAATCTGACCAGAATGTTCAGAGACTTACGATCATGGTGAACTTTTTGTTGGGCATGCAAATATTTCATCCCCTCGGCGATTTGCAGCATGAGGTCAACGGCTCGAAGATTCGAAAATGGCGTGGGTCTGCCTCCCAAGAGGGCATAGAGGTCAGTGGTCATCAATTCCATCAGAAGGCTGTCCTCCTTGCTCTGAGAGCAGAAAACTAGCCGCATGATGTGGGGATGATTGAGTCCCGCTAGAGCAGCCACCTCTTCCTCGAAGAATGAGTTCCCCCTTGCCGAGGAGGATTTCTTCTTTGTGGACTTTCGTCCAAACCCCGCACCTCCAGAGGTCTTCGTTCCAAAGAATACCTTCCTTGCGTACTTTTCGCCTTGCCACGTGACTTCGTAGACCATCCCAAAGCTACCGTTCCCTAACATCCTTCCGTCAACAAGTTCTCCAGCATTCGCCCACAAAATAAGTGGCGATTTCCGGACGACATCTGGGGTGACTGGCGAGGCCGAGGCCGGGGATTGCAATCTCCTCAACAGCTGCGCTGCAAGACATTGCTCAGTTTGATACCCTTGCTTGCAGCTCTCCACACAAACATGATGGTCCGTGAGGACCTTCAAGGAAGTCTCGAGGCTGTCTAGGTCCTCCTTTGCCGCCGCCTCCAGAGCGTCGGAGTCTGTGATGCCAAGTTTACCGTCGCAAGCTTCTGCGTAAAGGTAGAGTGTCGCTTGACTGATCCCCAGGGAGAAAATGTCGCACAGAACCCAAGTGTGCCAGTCCACGTCGTAGAGGAATCCCGCAAAATCTTCCTTCTTATCGCCATGCCTGATCGCTGCAGTCAGCCACTGATCCTTGCAGCAACAGTCCTTGATCAGAACCTTGGCCTCATTCAGTACGCGACAAAGCTCCTCGATGGCCTGTTCCTATGATCTGCAGCATGAAAACGATTGGCACTTGCATCTTCAGATGAGATTTCTCGGATCTTGTCCAGTGTCACTTGGATTCCTGAGAGTTTCTTTGCCAGAAGCTTACACTGTTGCTTGTTGATCTGCAAATCTTGGCTGGTGGACGTGAGGCACTGGACCGAATCGATAGTCTCTTTGCATAAAGTCAGGGCATTTTCCGCCATGGCTTCTGCTCTCAAGTGAAGTGAGCTGGACCTTGAAGGCGAACGGGTCTTCTGTGGCATCCCATGATATCGCTTTTCATTCGCACCAGGGGTAATATGGTTTACCGTTGTCACCTTTACCCCTCTCTCTAGCCCTGGGTCAAAAAATTACCCAACCCTCTAACTACTCAACCCAATACCCGTTCACACCAGGTGGTAAATGTACACGTTTAGGGAATTCCAAAAAGGCATGTGAAATGCATCGCAATTCACTTGATCACCCCCCTAAAAGTGCACAATTCAATTCAACTGCTAAAACTAGCTTGGAAACAGCAATTCAATTGAATTGTGAATTTGCAAATCAATTGAATTGTAATCTATAATTTTTAACTTATTTCTGTATATATTATATATATATGTACATATTTAAATTGTACATATATGCATACAAAAGTATAATAAAAATACATGGTGCCCGTCTATTCTTGCTGTCCGTCTGTCAATCCTGTCCCTGTGGAAAGGCTTGAGCCCGAGATAAGCCTAAGGGAGAGAGAGAGAGGAAGTTACGAAGCACTTGTAAAGAGGGATTGTCTCTCTTTGTGGATGTTGGTGCCAATATATGGCTATGTACATATACCAAACATGATACCAATGTAAGAGTATCAACGTGTGAGAGTTTGATATATTAAACTTATATGGAACACACATCCCAACTTCAACATGATACCTTACATAAGGGTATCGAAACAATATTACTTTTGATAATTCTCAAGATGATGCAAGGGAAGCCTTTCATCAATTGTCAAGTTTGATTTTGTATGTTTCTTTCGGAGCCAGCCATGTTTTTTTTGCCAATGAATCACAGGAAGCTGCTGATCTCTCTCCGTCTCTGGCTCTCCCTTTCTCGCTGAGGCTGAGGTGGCTTCACAACTCCACAATTTCCTTGAGTGCACGAGAAAGAGGGCCAGCAAGAACAGATGGGCAACATGTATTTTTAGCTTATACTCTTATATGTGTATAAGTATAATTTGAATATATATATACATATATATTATATATTATATACAGAAATAAGTTTTAAAAAATATATTACAATTCAATTCAATTGCCAATTCACAATTGAATTGAATCGTGTGCCGACAATTCAATTCAATTGCTCACCAGCATCCTCGCTCCAAACCATCGTTGGTTCATAGGGGGGGGCTGAGCCGAGGATCCCAGATCCCGAAAAGTTTTGTCTCCTTGGTTGAATCCAGTGCTCCCTTCTGTTGTCTCTTTCTCTGCGCCGGTTAGGCCGGTTGTCTCTATGATGCTGTCTTTCATTGTTCTTGTATGCTGGGGCAGCCGGAGCAGCAGACACAAAGGAGGCCATGATAGCGCATTAGATGGCTTGGGGATCCAGCAAGGAGGAACACGAGGAAGAGCGGGTCGTGGGAGAGAGAAATGCAAGTGCTACGATCACACCGCACGGAGAAGGTGGGGGCAAGGTTGCGCGGGAAGGGATCGACAGGATAATCAATGGAAGATTGCGCAAGGTGACATATCAAGGAGATGTTTGTCAGATCATGAAGTGTTGGGGCGGCTTGGTTAAACTCCACTCACATGGGCCAGCTGGTGTAGCAAAACCAAGGATGCGCCGAAAATACACACGGCACACAATGAGTGTAGCAGGTCGTGAGAGAGGGAAATGCAAGTGCTAAGATCACACCGCACCGAGAAGGTGGGGGCAAGGTTGCGCGGGAAGGGATCGATAGGAAATTAAGGTTTGTGCCCACTTTTTGGTTTGTTCTATTAGCAGAGATTTAAGGCATTTGGTTCGCAGTGTGGTCTCAGTTCAAGTTCAGGTCGGACCTTGATATTCACATGTCTGACTCCTTCAATCCATTCGCAGAGGCGACTAACAACAGGTGTATTGCATGAGCCTACACCATTGCGTTGGTGAATTCGATATGGCTGGTGCATTTGATGGGCACCCGGGAACGGTGACTATACGTGGGGATAATCAATGAGTATACATGGGGATAGTCAGGGCACGCCTTTGACAAACATAAAAGCACTTTTAAGGGGTAAAATATTTTTTCTTTTTTATCTAATTTAAATTATTGAGAGCCTAGTTGGTCATATCTTTGTCATAATCTCCTCCAATAGATTAGAATTTCTTTCCCCTTAGACTGATCCGTCCTTTGGGAAATCTCACGCACGGATATTTTACCACCAAACAGTGTCTCAACGCATTTGGGTGCTTTTTATGACGGCCGATCAGCCATTGGAGGGCTCATATCGTCACCGAGTCTTCAATATTTATTATATTATTATATTATTATATGCGAATTGAAAGCTCAAATCTAAACTCCTATAGTTGTAAGTCTTTCAACATCAATGTATGCCAGGTCTTTCAAATTTTTGAAACCGATTCCAAAATCAAATTGAAGTTCTTTCAATTGATACAAGTTTTTTTTTGGTATGGTTGTTCAACAATATTGCCAAACCATCCTTTACGGCTTCATCATTGGTTCTTGGG
The DNA here is from genome assembly GCA_030704615.1 of Takakia lepidozioides. Lineage (NCBI taxonomy): Eukaryota > Viridiplantae > Streptophyta > Takakiopsida > Takakiales > Takakiaceae > Takakia > Takakia lepidozioides. Next base: position 41,513,632 of record CM060731.1, read on the forward strand.
CCTCATCAAGAAGAGAGACACAGCTCCGCGATACAGAATAGTAGACAGCTTTGGAGAGGCGGGGAACGTGTGCCAGTGGATTCAAATGGGATACGAATATGTAAAACATCCGCGGGCATGAGGAAGATCTCGAGACGAAAACCTTGTGCTTCTCTTGTGCACCCCACGCTCATTTGCATCATCAACAAGGCAACACCTTGCTTCACACACTTGGGATAATCCACAGCCCAACAACATCAATATCCAGGCAAGGATGACACTGCCCCTAACCTTTTGTACACGAACATTTTTATTTGTTGCTCCTCAGCAAAGACTAATTCGCAAAATGGGTGGGGCATGGAGCATGGACGGAATGTTGTGTGCATGAACTCTGTGTCTAGGTTTAGAAAATCTAGGGTGTCAATTATGGAAACCAATAGCAACCCCCTCTATCCTCCCTTGCCTTAGGTTTCTCTCTAATTTTTATTCGAACTTGGTTGGCAGAGTGAGATGAAAGTCAAATTCACATTTGCATTAGGGGAATTTTGAAAGAGTAGCCAGATGGATGATAATGCAAATCATTTGTAGTCGGGACGGCAAATTACATCTGTCCGTCATGCATTTTTGGGATGCTCCATTCTCAAGGGACGAGAGAGAAATGGTTTTTTTCCCTTCAAATAATCTTAATAATCTCACCAGGGCCTCTGTCCCTGTTCGCCCAAAAAAAAAAAAAAAAAAAAAGGTCCCACTGTGAAGACGAAAGAGAAAGAGAAAGAGAGAGCGAGGTGATGGCCACTCTTCTTGTTGGGACTGGGAAGCTACCAATGCTCCCTCCTGCTGCCTCGTACACTGTCACTGCACACCTTGCCTACACTCAAGTCTTTAGTTAGGCATGTCTTGGCCTCTGTTATCAGATGCCACACTTGTTGTGTTTCCATAAAGCAGTAAAAGCCATGGTACCCAGAATCAGTGTTTTTCTTTTTTCTTTAATACAAAGTCTAAAAATAATATGTAATACAGTGGGGTCATCTTTTCTGCTACGTTATGAAGACAGTCACAGAATTGCAAAATATTTTTCACCAACTTTGACAGATGATATTCCCCGCACAACAATACTATTTCAATCTACCGCAGACTAAAATTAAACACTGGCAACCTTATACGTTTGATGGTCAAAAGGTTGCAAAAAAGGGAACTCATTAACTGCCAGTATAATGGGACTGTCCATGCAAACAAGTGCCCAGATTAACATAAGGGAAGACTGTGAAGCCTGATTCCAGCACTATGGGTTTGTTCCCCTTCCTCTACCAAATTAATCCTATCTGGGGAATGTTGTCGATAGATGGGCTTGGTAGAGAAGACGGAATCTCACGAAGAGGACGCAACAGAGTCGGACTTCCAAAACGCATTCATCCACACACTCAAGCACACCGTTACACCAAGCATACACTTGTGTAAGACCCAAAAGCCACCACCCTCACTGCCACGGCAGTCGAGCTTAAATAGTATTAGGTCGTAATCTAATCTTAGTGTCGCGTGGCACTTCCAGCCAGATGCCCTTCCAGCATAGCCATAGAAAGAAGCCAGATCACCCAGATCCATCCTAATCTAATCCTAAACTAGTTGTTAGAATAAGGGGATTGCTAAACCGTGAGCAGATTCCGTGAGCAGAATTTTGCTCACGGATCTGCATGTGCTCACCTATAACCGCGGACACCTATTCGGCCTAGAGGACCTATTACTGCGGGTTGTGTCAAGTATATCATGCATACGTCATTCATCGTTATGGATGAACGATGGATGAATGGGGGATGAAAGGATGTTCGACGAATGGTACATGGATGAATGTAGTTTGTAGATGAATGCAAAACTAAGATGCATTTTTGAGTAGTGGTTGCTAAATCCCCCTAGCTCTAGAGTGAACCTCTGCCCACTGGTGAGGGTTGTGATTGTCCTTTCATCAGCAATCAGAAGTCGACATAGTTGCTGACACACAGTTGCAAAGAAGATGGAGAGGCCATTTGGTGCTTCAAAGTAAATTGTTTAATAAGTAAAGATTCATTCCGACGAAGAATATTCTGTGCTACTGGAGTCGGCGTCCAAAACGAAGGCAGAACTGTCTATGAAGACACTAGCCCTGCTTTGCACAAAACCCTCTCTGTTTAAAAGCAAACCAGGGGGAGAAGAGAGGAGACTAAATTCCGAAGCTGCAGCCTCCGCATAACATGGCAATTTAAAATCTGTTTTCGGACTTGGGAAAAATTGCGGGTTTGCAAAGAAAGGGAGGAACCGTGGCGACCTTGGGCTCCTGTACACACAAACAAACAATGTAAGTCCATATATATTCAGCTGGCCCAACTTGTGCAGGAAAGATGGAAATGGAAGGATGCGCCGTCATGTCAGTGAATTGCCACAACTGAACTAGCACTTACTCACATGAGAAATCGGAATCAACATCCAGAGCATCGGGTTCTTGCAGATCCTGCTCCACAACAATGTTCTTAGTCTGGGTCGAATGCGATGAACCCCCAGACAGAGGTGCGATGACTTGAGAGTAGAGCTGCTCGTCCCCCCCCCCATCCCAAAAAAATGCCTTCCTGCATACTTGCATGCATGGAAGGAAGCCCCTGCAACAGTGCAAATGGATCCACGAAACAAAGTAAGAAGCACAATCTGAAGGCAAAGAAGTGCACCCAAGAAATGGAATATGATTGGGCACCAACCTGTACCCATGGACAGGTCCACCACTTTCCCACCATGCCGGCTGCATGTCTCAATCAAAGTCTGCATGAAAGCGGGTGACTTCTCCCGAGCACCTCCCCATGGAATGCCACCAGTTTTTTTCAATGTCTGGGAGGAGTCCACATAGTTGTGGATAACATCGGATTCCACAGGGTCGCATTCCGGGTCTATGTGAAGCCCCCTTCCCAAACGTCGAAATGGCCAACATGAGCAGGAGTGGTGTCTGGCCGAATTCGAGCAAGACAAATGGCCTTGAACACATGTGTCTGCAGCAGCACCAATGTTAGAAACGTTGTGAAGGGCCACGAAACAATAACACACAACAAAGCCTAGGCGAGTATCTTCTGCCCGGGAAACTCTGCACTAGATAGTGGCAGGGTGTTGACACAGGTCCAAATTTTGCGGATTTTGAACCCTGAGGACTTCATGTAGCTGTGAAGCATCCGGCGGGATGCCATGTCCTCACCCTGGAAAATCAGAAGTGACCCAGCGTCAGACAGAAACTTGTTGCTGAAAGAGAAGGCCCACTGCCAGTAAAGTGGATTATGAGCATTCCAAGCTGGAGTCACATCTGTGGGAATGATATAAGGCACTGGAAACCCATCTAGATATCAATGATGACAAGATCTGTCGCGTAGGGCTGCTGCACTCCATTCACCCAACATGGCGTCCTGGTCACCTGAAATGAGGACAGGCAATCGAATGAGATTGACAAATTGCAGTGGAGACACCCGAACTAGTGATCCGTTGTACCTCCCATATTAAGATGTCGTTGACGACACCTTAATGCACCACCTACGCTCCCCCAACAATGCAACAAAAATGACCAGAGTACGATAGATGTGGCGTGCTCACCAGGGTGAGGAAAGAGCATAGATGGTCCCATGTAGGTGACTTGACACCCACAAAAGTGGACTTTCTTGACTCCATCATATGGAGGAAGCTCACGTTGGCCGTTTTACGCTGGAAGTGCGGGCCCACCACCCTGGACACACACAGCCGTGCTTCGTAACCTGGGCGTTTCTTTGCTATGACGTGTGTACTGAACGATCTACCGCGGTGGATGTGATGGCGATCTGTGTCTGCTGTTTCTTGGCAGGTTGCACAGTCAAATCAACAGAACCCCCAACTAGCCCAGCGGTGTCAGCAGGGTCTGCTACTGCTTCCCCAGTAGCACCAGCAGCCTCCATTGTCTGTTTCCCCTTCTTTTTCTTCTTGCCGTCAGCAGGGGTGGCCGGTTTTGTAGGATTTTTCTTATTCAGTAGCGCCAAGGCTCTTTGCTGCAAGTCCTCATCTATCCGGGGGCCAGTGAATCTGCGTTTTCGTTCTGATTCCTCATGACATTCTCCTCCCAGGGAGTCGAAACTCTGGGGCAGTCCACGTACCACCCACAGTCATGGTAATGTGCCCAACCCCAGTCCTTCACAATGCCAGCAGTGTACATTGTGGTTTCATCGTTTGGGTTCGCCCATCCACGAATGAAGTCTGGATCGTCACTCAGTGTGTTCTCCAGAATAAGAACAAAGTGAAAGTACCTGCAGACAATAAGGCCATCCCGCTTAGATAGTTTCCTTGAACGCAACAGAAATGGCCATTGAACTGCCATAAATGGCTGCATTTCACTCTGAGGATTAAGGTGTCGTCAACGACATCTTAATCCAGGCACTAAGAGGCAGGACTCCATAACTGATGTTGCCAATTTTCCAAACAATCAGACCATGTAAGATCCCCCTTCATGGCAAACTCATCCCAAGAGGGCATGGATTTAAGGTATCGTCAACGACACCTTAATTCCATCTCTCAAATAGCAATCAAACAAGAGAATGACACAATACAGAACTGCACAAGACTGCATGCAATTGAAAGTAGGGACAGAGGTGTAGAGATTGAGGCCACCTTAAATCAAACCCCCTTACAGGATGAAAGTCCCAGAAGGTCCACTGTAAGCAGGATATGGGCATACCTATAATGTGCAAATTAAGGTGTCGTTGACAACACCTTAATTTCCTCCTCACAGAAAGAGAATTGAGTCAGTGAACACACATGTACAGCAGATGTTTCATTGCCTCCTTGCCGTTGTACTGATGATCGAAATCTTTAGATCGAAGAATCCCTCCCTCCTTCTCAAACTCCCGGAAAAATGCATACTTCCAGAGCTCCCTTCTCCGTTTACGAACGTAGGATCAAACTTGATGTTGGGAGATGTCATGGTGATTTTGTAGTCTAGTAGTGACTTCTCCAATGTTTCAATGGCCAGCTTCTCCACCTGCAAAAAGAATGACCATATCTCCAGTGGTTCAACCATAAAAACAATGAAGTCATTGCGAACAATGTGGAACGTTTGGAAATTCTTACCTGGCTCCAGAAGGCGGCTTTGTGCAACCATGTCTCAAATGCCTGGTCACTCACTGGTGTCACCACTCCTACCTCAGGGTCCCTATGTGGTTTTGGGAAATTGTTTGTGTCCCGGACGATTGGATCCGAGTTCCAGATTTCGAGCCACCTCACTTTTTGAGACGGCTCAACCATGGAGATCGACAGACGGTGGATCTTTTCCTGTGTCATCTCAGGCTTGGTGGGCTTGTTCCAGTGTATCCGAATCTGCTCCAGAAACCCCTTTCTAGCCCAGGGTCAGCAATTCATATATGCTTGTCAAACGCACTTTTGAGGTTTTTCCTTGCCGTATCCATCTCATCTTTCATTTTGGTCTCCACCCCATTCGCTGTTCTCTCTTCCTCCGGAGTAGTGGCATAATACTCCAGCTTCGCTCGCTCTCTAGCATCCGCAATTTCTTGCTGTGACACAAGAACGGTGGCCTATTATTACATCTCAGGCCATGTAGGGACAACTTCAAACCAAACATGAAAGAAAACTCAAGACAGACAAGGAACTAGTCTTACCGCGTACAAGTACTCGAGGAAAGCTTCCCTCGTTAGATTGTACCAAGTTTCAGACTTCTTGATTGTCTGGCATTTCTTCAGTGTCTCCGCAGACAAGACGCTGGAGAATGTTTCCAACGGCATGACTCCTATACTTTGCATCCGAAACAGTGTAGGCACTATGTTCATGGTGACGTGTGATGTCTCTGTGCCCCTGCATTGAAAGCAAATGAGTACAAGAATCTTGAAGCGAGGGACAGAAATGTAGTTCACAAAGAGGAAACAAAACAAAACTTACTTGTTGACATCGTGCATGGCAGTCAGAAGTTGGGTTATTTTGCCTTGTGGATCCAAAACCATTGACAAAACTCGGTGGTGCCAGTCTTTGTTGTCGTCATACATTCTCGTGATATATTCCATCCAGGCAACCAAACGGTGATTACCATCCCATACGAAGAACATCTTCCCCATGTACTGCATGTGAGATGGGTTCTGGAAAAGCTCTGCCTCAAACTCCGAATTCACCTCATTCCAAAGCGGGTCCCAACCGGCCATAATCTCTTCGTCAACCAATTTTTCTGATCCCTGGATGTCTGTCACTGAAACGTAAAAAACTGCGGAGCCCTTCAAGTACCCGTGGATGAAATCACCCTGTAGCTTCTTGATATCATGATGCAGGGCTGTACGAACGGCAGACATGGAAATCATCCTGCATAGGGGAATCATAAGAGTGTCGTCCCGAACTTCCATGGAATTTATGACCTTCCTGGAGCTTACCTTAGAGGTATACATCAATGAATGAACTTTATCTTCGTAATTGTCAGATGGGTCTTCATCTTGAGTATCAGGACAGATGTCTCCTCACTACAGGAAAAGGGGGGCCTTTGCGACACCCGCGCCACGCCGCAGCGTCGGGAAAACGCCATTTTCAGGCACGCGGGAGGCGCAGAATTTGCGACGCCCGGCCGTCGCCCTGCAATCGCAAGGGCGTCGCCAAAATGACGTCGCAAAAATGCGACGTATGGGGGTCGCGAGCCCCCGCCCCAACTCCCGCAACTGCCGGACGTCGGTTTTTCAGGCCGTCCACGCCGATGGCAGGAGCCTCTTCGAGCGACGTCTCGCCATTGCGGCCCTCCAGCTGATGGCATTGGTGGGGGCGCCAGCGCGGCGTCGCATTTTTATTTATTTTTTTCTAACCTACCCGGGAGTCAGCCGGGTGGTACGCCAAGCGACTATTGGGCGTGGCACAAAACAGCAGGAGTCGGTCTCCGCCACGCCCGGGCGTGGGTTGTTGCGATGCTCCGGCGTCGCTTTTGTTTTAAATTTAATATTTAAAAATAAAAATAAAAACGTGGCGCAGGCAGGGTGGCGGTCTCCGCGACGCCAGGGCGTCGCGGCTTGCGACCGCCGGACTAAAAAACACGTCGCAGGGGGTGTCGGGCGCTGCCGTCCACAAATGGGGTTTGCGACGCCCGACCGTCGCTGCTTGCAAACCCCGCCCAAAAAACACGTCGCCATTGGCGACGTGCTGCAGTCGCGAGGGCAGCCTGGTGGGGGGGGGGGGTTGGGGGTGGTTTTTTGTTTTTTTCCTGGTTTTGTATTTGGGGATGGGAGAACTTACAGTTCCATTTCTCTGAGTTAGCAGGTACACAATTGAGCAAGCATGAATCGAGGGTGAGGACGGTGCGACACGTGAATATGATGGAAGATGGAAAGATGGAAATATATTTACACTAAATGAGCTGAAAAGCTCACAAGGGTTCAGTAGACTGACCTTGGGACCTACATGGACTAGGACTAGTCGTCCTCATCCTCATCCTTAGTGGAGGACTCAGAGCTATCCGATGAGCCTCATGACTCCGCGCCCTTTGCCAGAGCACGTAAATGAGGCGACGTTCCCCTAAGTCCCACAGAGCTTTTATCCAATCCCTAGGCATGACCCTCGACCTCATCCATACTAGTGCCATGTAGTGCACTCATCCCCTCTGTGTTGGCCATGTTCTTCATGAGGGATTGCCAACCATGCTCCTTGGCGTAGTTGTACTCTAGCGGAGATGGCTTCCTCTCAAACGCGCATTGCTACACATGCCACAAATTAAAGTCAGTTCTTCGCGATGATGGAGCAAGAAAGAAGACATAACAAAATCCATAGGGAAGTACGACTTACAAATCGCAAGATAAAACCCTTGGATCCGCCGGCGCCCCACTTGTGTGTGGATTCGTGCTTGTCAAGGCAGACTGTTGTTGCTTCGCGTGCCCGGTCAAATTTGGCCTTGTTTGCGGCATCAGTCTCTCCCGCAATGAGTGCATCCCACGATACTTATGCCCCCCCCCCCCCCCCCCCATCAATTAGTGAATTACACACATACGTTGCATCGAATCCACCTCATTAATGCACATGCGACAAATGGAAGGTGACATGATTCAGGATTTGCCAACCTGTGTAATTCCATAAGGTGGTTTGGGTATGGCCCCCTTTTCCATTGCCCTCCGAATGATCTGTCTGGCACGGTACCTCCTGTCCTTCAAGTTTCGCCCCACCATCTCCATCACCCTTGTGTCACTCCAATTGCCCGGAAACTAGCGGTCTAACTCACGGGCATACGCCCATATCGCGCCAAAGTGCTGATCAGCCCACTCGATGTGCAAAGGGAACCACCTCAATGCGAGTTCGAAGGTTGGCTTCTTCATAGCCTCCCAGAACGCACCGCAGGGGTCACCATGGCGATTCACCTCCACCGGTGGCACCACGATCTTTGCCAACTCCACGTCCTGTATCGCCAAGGTCATCCCACCCTCTCCCTTCTTTGTAGCCTCCTTCCCCTGCTCCTTTGTTACCCCACTGCCCTCCCCCACATGCACACTCACCCCTTCCTCTCCATGGGACTTCTTTTTCTTCTTCTTCTTTTCCTTCCCCTTCTCCACGACCATCTCCTTCCCCTTCCCCGCTACTTCCTCTCTCTCCTTCTCCCTCTCCCTTCTCTCTCTCTCCTCAGCAGCCCCTTCATTGATGGGAAAAGGGATCTCGGGAGATCGAGGCCTCTTCTTCTTACCTTTGGTGTTCGGGTCCTTCATGAACACCACGTGCTCTCCCTCATTGGCAACCCCACTGGACTGCACCAATGAGGCCAGCCATGTTGCTGCCTCCTGAAGACAAATAACCCCTCCAAATTCAAAAAAAGAAACAAACAACAAAGAAAATCATGCATGCAAAGGAAAGGATAAATCATGGAACAAGGTGCGACAGTTGTACCTTTGCAAGCTTGTCCGACTCGCCCCTGGTATCACCCGATGTGGGAGGAGTCCCCGTTTCCGGATGTTCCCACTCTATCCCCTCCCGGAGCGCCACTGGAAGTAGATTCCAGATGTGGAGCATAGCCGGCGGCGGCACCCCGTAGTCCAGGCCCTTCTTTGCTGACCGCTCAGGCTCAGGGGGCGGTGTCGCTGATCGGCTAGGCTGCTCCGAACCGGCCCATACCTCCTCCTCTCCCCCCCCCCCCCCCAAATGCGTATCAGGGTAGAAGGCCTCACCCGGCTTGACTTCTTCGAGGCGCTTTGCTATCTTGGCCACTTCATTGGCCCTCCTCGTCTCCACCTCCCTCATCGACAACAATGGGCTAGCAATGGAGGCTTTCATCCTTGAACCTGACGTTGGGCCTTGGCAAGTGCAGCCTTTGCTGCGGAGGAAGGGGTCGCTATGGGGGTGACATCCAAAAGGTGCCCATACCGGGCCCCCAAACGGGTGATGTGCTTGCCAAGGTACATTTCACCCGTCTTGGTGGCCGGGGGTGTGCTCAACTGAACATCCGGCTCAGCAACAACCTCCCGAATAGGAGAGTTGGCTGAGCCGGCCCCTGGCGCATCCAAGATGTGGACAAGAGGGGGGTACTGGCCTCGGGGGCAGACGAGCCCTCCGGCTGTGGCTATCGACGGGGCTGGTTAGCCGTGAGACGCCCTGGCGCGTCACACGTGCCGGCAGAGCAAACGGATTGTCCGCCCCTTTCTTTGGGGCAGGGGACTTCTTTTCTTTCCCTGTAAGGTGGCACCTGTCATGCAAACCCACAAGTTGGCCTCATTAGGAACATTCCAGATTAAAAACAAAAAAGACCAAGCATGTCGGGGGCTGAGAGCAGCAAGTGCTCGGGGTCTCGAGAGGGGGCAACAAAGAGAAAAGAAAAAGGTGGGGGGGGGGAAGTGACTGAGCACCACCAGCAGCTGCTGAGCACCACGGGCTCAGTCACACCCCCCCCCCCCCCTTTTTTATTTATTTTTGTTTCCTGATCTCTCCCTCTCTCTCCCTCTCTCTCCCTCTGGACATTGGGCTTATGGAATTGTTGTCCTGACTTCCATTTTTGAGGAAATTGGAAAAATTTGCAAAATTGGGTTGCAGGGAATTTTGGATGTTTTTTTTATCCAAAATGATTGTTTTTAAAAAAAAAATTCCTAGTGAAATATTTCTTCACTAAAAAACCTGTGAGTTGCAAAACTCCCGTCATTTTCTACTTTTTCAATCCAACCTGGATGAAAAAATGACTTCATCTGACGGGACCTAAATACAGGGTAAGATAGGTAAAAAACCCCCCCATGTTTTTTCATCTAACCTAGATGAAATACGGACTACATCCGTTGAGTGCAAGACAAGATAAAAGCACGATGTCTTTCATCTTCCACGGATGAGAAACGGACAATGTCCGTCGGGCGGACAGACTGGCGGATGTTTTTCATCCTGAGAAGGATGAATGACAGGCCAGACAGGGGAAAACCCTGTGCAACCCTAATGTCTTTCTTTTTGCGCTGCGAGAGCGCGCGCAATGGCGGCTTGTGAGGAGCGATGGTGCTCGTGCTGCAGATTCCTTGAACTGCCAATCCTTGAGTGTTTATGGCTCCTGTGAGCGACGCCTGGGCGGGCTCTTTAAGGCGATGGCGGTGGCTTAGAGATGAGGGAAGATTCCCTATCTCAGTTGTCTGTTTTTTTGTTGCACAAGGGAACCGCGGCAGTGATGGCGGAGGTACCACCTGCATGCCTATGATGTTTCCCTAGGAGCCCTCCTCTGGATCTTTGATGAATGGTGGCACAAGGAAGTCTCTCTCCCTCCCTTTATAAACCCTACCTTTTGAGACCAAGCTCTTTTTTTCTTGTGCTTGACAAGACCTTGCTTTGGTTAAGGTAGCAGTGCTGTGGTGCTGGCGGAGTCCTCCCTGCACGGTTAGGCTTGTGGAGAGATGGCAACTCTCCCCCAAACAGTAAAAAAGGTTCTTTTTCTGTTGGTTTTGCTTCCTTGCTTGCTTTGGCATTCTCTGCACTTAGATTGAAGTGTATTTGACCTCGATAGCAAGGGTGGAAGCCTGCTACTCACCTCGTGCATCCTCACTAACTCACAATGCGTTGTGGTTATTTTTGGGACAGGCACAGGTGAGGGCTTCCACTTAATATTCTGATGTCTAGGTGCTACTGGATGCCAAGTGGGATTGCAGAGCAGGGGAAGGAATCGTTTGCCAGGGACTCATCTTAAAATGTTGAAAAACTAAAGTACTCTATGGTTTTTCTTGATCCTACCTCTTTCCTTACTTGATTTTTGAAGAACAAGTGTAATGCTTTCTACGATGGGCTAGTTCGGCCCAGCCAGTGGAAAACCTCTGTTATATGGTGACAGCCTGATTTATGATGGCGTGTGTGAGAGACACACATCTATTTTCCAGGCCCTAGTTCGCTTTGCTTACCTTAATGGTAGTTAGAAACAAAGTGAGAGGCTGTAAGGAAATGGTTGCTGCAGCTACTCGGCTACCTTTGTTGGTAAAAGGCCCCTGTTATGTTCCAACCCAGATGGCCTTGTTAGCTAGATGCTTAGGCCAAGGTATGGTGAAGTTTCTCAGTGGCATACTCTCTGGATTATGAATAATACTGACATGAACACATTACTGTGCATGGATGTAATTATGGATTTTCTAAGCTTGATGATTGATGGATGGTGCCACTGTTAAGTGGCTGATATGTCTATTTATTCTTTCATGACAACGACCCTAGGGGTCCTGTCTTTGTCTTGACATGACAAAAAATATCTTCCCTCTCTTTTGTGTTGCTCTCTTTTAAGCTCCCGACACCCTAAATTCAAGGTCAGATGGTGGGTTCAGCTGCAATATATGTCCAACACCAGATATCCTAAGTTAATCGTCTCTATATCTTGGAAACAGGACCGCCCTGTCAAACAGGGTGAGCCCTGGGAGAAGAGAGTAAAAGAGATTCTCAAGGATTTGAATCTGGACCCGCAAGTCTTGACCTTGCTGGATAAACCTGACTTAGAGAGTGTAGTGTCCAAAGCCATGTTTGTTACTAGAAAATTGTCCAATGAAAATGAAGTTAGGAAGAAACTTCCCTGAACCTGTTTCCAGTCTGTGACATGGGGGAGGACATCATGGATGCGCTCAAGGGTCTATCCCACTCTTGGCACCAGACCTAAATTTAAAGTCAGGGCAGGAAGACTACCTTTGAACAGTAAACAGAAGCAGAGATGAAAGAGAGAGTGCAATTTCCCTGACGTACCTCTGCTGCTGCTGGTGCTTGAAGCGAGCTGGCGCGACGAGTTGCTACGGTGCTGTCGCGGCTGCCAGCGGCGCGGGTCCCCGCCGCTGCAGGGCGTCTCTCCCCCGTTCACCACGGCTCTCTCTCTCTCTCTCTCTCTCTCTCTTCAGCTCGTTAGGTCGCGCCTCTGCGCGGCGTTCCTACCACACAAGGGAGAGAGACATCAGCCCGTGCTTAGGGCAAGAAAGAAAGACATAAAGTGAGGGAGGAGGCGGTGCTTACCTTGGGCGTTGGAGCGGCGTTGGGGCAAACTCCTTGAGGCCTTGCGACCACCTCGGGCTTAGCAGCAGGTGCGTTTCTCCTCCACCCTAAACCCCACTCTCTGCACTACCTCTCTCCCAAAGAACAAACAAAAACGGGAGGGGAAAGAGATGCTTGAAGCATTTAGGGAAAAAAAATGGCGCGGCGCCCACGTGTGACGCCCGGCCGTCGCACGCTTGCGCCCGCCCTTTTTTGAAATGTAATAATGAAGATTGCGATGGCTGGCCTTCGTTTCTTGCGACCCCCGGCCCCATAAATAAGAAAACACGTCGCCCCCCGCCACGGCTATCCGTCGCGGGGTGCGACATCCAGTTATAAAATAAAATAAAATAAAACTCGTCGTCCAATGCGACGCCAGGGTGTCGCAGGAGGCGACGGCCGGCCTTTCTGGATTTAGGGTTTAGGGCCTTTTGGGTTTCTTAGTTTTTATTTTATTTATTTATTTTTTCATATGGTACTAGGTTAGGGTGTTTGCTTTTCTTTATGGTGCTGGGTTTTGGATTGGCGGTTTTGGTTGTGGGTCTTGGGGTTAAAAGGATAAACGGTGTAATTAGGATTCACATACCCAAAATGTGGTTCAATCTGATCATCACAAAGCGCTGGGTCTCAACAATTTTTTCCATAGTGTGAGCATCATGAAGATAGAACGAGAGGAAGGATTTATTGTCTTGGGCTCTAGCACCATAGGGATGCTCCGCCTTTGGTTACCAATTTTGAAAGCCCTGAGGCTGAGGCATAGGGTTTTTTTGCCAACGGTTTTTGAGAAATGAAAGTGTTGGTGGTGTGTGTTAATTAGGATGGGATGGTGAGGAAACATCGACCCATCTCCCTCAAGGATAGGGAGGTAGTACCACATATCGATTGTGGCCCTAGAGCGATCATTTTTCGTGGCGAGGAGGCACCCATTGCACCTGATCCAATACAGGCTGCCGGGCACAATCGTAGAAGGGACCGGGGCCAAATTTCAGGTGATGCGGAGGATGTTGACACTCCGGGATCGAGTCGGGCGCGCCGCGGGTTGCCCCCTCGCGGGCCACCTTGTCCAACCACGTCCACCTTTGACCCCCCCCCCCCCCCCCGACAGGATTGAGTGTTGGTGCACTAAGTGTTGGGAACGGATACCGCCGGGCGGCACCAGACCACCGAGGCGGCGACCGCATGTTGTCGAAAAACATTACAAGAAGAACAAGATTGCAGATGCGGCAAAGGTGAATGTTTTTCCCACCCCTCTCATTAACATTCATTTAAGGTACATTTAGGTTTATCTAATAATATAGTATGATTGGTAAGCATACATGAATCAAAATTACGACATAAGTATTGATGCGTTGTTCACTACGCACATTGCAGCCACGACTTGATGCCCAAGCTCGCAATCACATTGCACATGAGGCATTTTGTGCCGGTCTACCTGCAGAATTTGTGCCAGAGCATGTGCCCGATGTGACCAGTTGGTTCCCCCAGCAACACGTAGATGAGATGCGTAGGGTCGAGGGGTATCGTAGGTGTTGTAGGCGTTATGGCCGGCGACGAGCAGGCCCACCCCCCCCTCCAGTTTCCTCAGGCGGTCCCCCTGATTGTGTCCTCCCCCCCCCCCGTCTGTTTCTTTGCCTGATCTGGACGTTGTACCCTCGGCTGCACCTCCGACATTACATCCTCAACCACCTCCACTTTCATCTCCTCCGCCAACAGTACCACCTCCACCTCCACCACCACCACCACCACCACCACCTCCACCTCCACCTCCACCTCCACCTCCACGTGCATGTGCCCCCCGAACCCCTAGGAGGGGTCGGCTTCGCCCTAGGTTTCCTCCCCTTCGGCTTGGGCGGCCTGAGCCGGATCCTCGCCCCCGATGGGAAGCGCATAAGACTATGTTACTGAGGACCGTCCAGCCTCATTGTTGGGGGAATCATCTCGACCCTCCCACCCCCATCCGAAAAAAATGTGGAGTTCGAGTATTGGGGGAGACGGTATGTTGTGACAGCCGCTACAGACTCTGCTATGGGTCGGGGTTTATTCACGGTCAATGATATTGTGGTTCCTCCTCGGAGAAACAACATGGTGGACTTGTTTTCCTACTACGGTCCATACTACACCTCCGCGGAGTTCCGTACATTACGCCTCGAAGCCCCATACATCGTACCCTACATTTTGTGTGTCAACGGACAGGATGTACGTAGACGGGGGTTGTCTCCAATTGAGATCATATTTTGTGATGGTAACCCCAACATCTTTGGCAATGTTGTTGGGCTGGTCAATAGTTCTTTTGGTCATCCTAGGAGAACCAATGTAGTATGGGACGAGCGAAGCGATGGGCATGAGAGCTTTTGTGGTCATACGTCAGTATACTGTGAGGGGATGCACATGTTTGTGATGACATGTGCTAGTAGGACTATTAGGGTTGGCAGCGAATTATTTGCATCATACGAGTTCTCCCGGGATGATTGGGACCTCTGATTACAGTGTGAGTGGGATGTGTATGATAAAAATAGGGTTCCTTTGAGATAGGGATCGCGTAGAGGGGCATTGTAGATATTCTCATGATGTACTTTGTATACATCCGATTAATCAATTGGTATAAATTTTTTCTTGTTGCTCGTGTGGGTTGCAACTTTGCATATGTGATCTAAACATACTTATGCACATGTGGACCAAATATGAGCTTGAACCAAGTTGATTCAATGGATCATTCTAGTGTTGAACGCAACTACGTGTCATAGAGACGGAAAATTGTGTTCGCCTGCAGATGATTTTTTTTTTTATTCCATTTTCAAGCCATATGCTTAATGATAGCATATGCAATGTGCGTGCAAAATTTGGGAGTAAACAAAAGTCATTTGGACCCATAACCATATTTTGTTCTCTCATTTGTACTTCAAAGTTGAGTTATCTTCAACTTCATGCACTCTTCATAGAGAGTTTTACTAAAGTGACCCTAGAAACACACTTTTTTTTTTTCCATTTTGTTTTTGTCTCATTTTTGCATGGATGTAGTGGTGCAAAGCCCGATGTCATAGAACAAAATAGAACTAAAAATAAAATCATTACGCCCCTCAAAACCGCAATCATATATTTTCTAAATGCAAATATTTATTTTAAATTCATTTTAATTCGATTTAATTCAAAATTGGTGCAAGGGTGAGTGCGTCGTTGGGGAGGCTTTTTTTTTGTTTTTTTTTGTTTTTTTTTCCCTGCTGGATCTTTGTACAGGTGTTGCACACATATTTAAGCACATGTAGGAAAAAATGAAGCTTGAGCCACATCCGTTTGTTGGGTGCAATGGCATGAGAGGATTTTCTTTCACAACACTATTTTAACTAATTGTGGACTTTTGTTTGGTCCAAAAATAATATGAGAAATATGAATAAACAAAATTTATTATTGAAATAAAGCGATATATATGATTATTTTGGTTATTTTATACACAATATAATCCTCCAAACATTTTTTGGAGACAATATAAGTATGTATTGTGGTTTTATAAGAACATCCACTGCCAAGTTGACGTTCACGAAAAAAATGGGAGGATGCAATAAATTACACCATGATTTACAATATTTACAATGAATTACAACATTCATATTTTATTAGAGATTGCAACTTTGGCGTTGCAGTCAGACATAATGTAACGTCAACTGTACATCCGTTGGACTTAATGTTATCTAGCGGCTCGAAGCCATACAACGGCTTACACTAACCCATTAATATTACAAAGCCTCCTCCCAAACGGCTCGCAGTCAAGGCATGTGTTCGAAGACGCCTCCGGTTACCAAACCACTTGCAACGGTCTCCGCACCAGATGGAACGGAAATACTTTCGAAGAAGTCGAACCTAGTAGTAACATTATCATCCGAAATCACGAAGCTCTTCTTTTTCTTTTCGAATTCGCTCCTTGAATGTGACTGGGCAAAACAATTTTTCATATGACAAATGTCAGCTGAAATGTGGAACATTTGTAGGAAAAATGATAAAGTAAAAGTGCAAGAAGAAGACACTTTCAAGATCAAATTCTCCATAAACAACAAACAATGGGATAAGTACATACCAAGGTAATCAGGTTCCTTTTGTTGTGGGATCCAAACACGAGGATCAACATATCTTCCATATCAAGCCCAATAGGCATAGTCACGACCAATAGGCTTACGAGAACACTTGGCAGGGTTCTCGCTGATGTAATCTACGACTGTTGAAGCTGCAGCCATTTTCAATATATATGGCCACACAGCTTTTGTCATATCATCCTGGTCAACCAATCCCTTTGGTGATGGCTTGTATGAAATAGGGAAGAATCCAGTATTTGGTGGGTTTCGGAGGCCCTTTGATGGCTCATCATAAACAAGGAGTATTTGTCCTTGAGTTGCAAAGGGTGTTCCAGGGTACTTGGCAAGAACAGTGCGGATATCCTTAACGAGATATTTCATCCCAGGCATGATGTAACCGGTAGTGTCTTTACAATCATCAGCTGACTAGATGAAGCAAAACTTCTTCGCAATTTTCGTAGAAACTAAACACTCGAGCATCCTACAAAGAACATGTCTTTGAGCACATGACCAAATCGCCACGTGAAAATGCATGAACGCAAGGTTGAGAAACTCCAAGACTCCGGGCCGTGGAACCACAAAAGGTCATTCGGGAACATGAACTGTAACTTTCCTGAAACGAAATCTCTCCTTAAACAAGTCACCGCCGGTTGGAGGTGGCTGGTAGCAAAAGAGACCGTTGACACTCAATATTAACATCATCCGTTTCCTCTTCCCCGATGTGGCAAATGAAGGTTGATGGACGATACCATCATGCGCAATTTAAGTGTTCCCGCCGTCAGAAACAACACGATGTAGTGTTTCTTAGTTGCAGAGTGACCTCTACGTTTTCGGAGACATAAGTGTCCAGACAATGGACTACTGTAAAGGACCAAGAGTAGACCATAAATCGAAGAGTTCGAGATCACGAAAAGATGAAAGTCGGCTGTCAAGTGGAGGTTAGTGAACGCACATTGTCGGGAGGCGAATTCAAGAAGTTATGCGGCTCCATACTCACTTGTATAGAAATTACGGAGTTAGTTTGGGACAGAAGAACAAACTGCAAACGAAAGTGGAGAAATTGTTTTGAAATGTACCATTGAAGCCTTATTGGAATGTCTTGCAGAAGAATAGTGGATTCCCGCGGGCTTGGACAACATCCGAGGGAGTCCTCAAGTTTGGAGTCCGCTCTTTTTTTCTTGTCAGCCTTTTGTCCTTTAGAATGATTCCCTGCAGAGGAAGGAAATGGCTCGGGGGCTCTTTTTCGCCTCTTTGGTGTAGAACATTGTGAAAGCAGTTCAGGGTCACGTTGTGTCGATGTTGGAGATGTTTTGCCATTGAACGACGGGAGAAGTGGAGGGGCAACAACAGGCAAGCACAAAAAGTTGTCTCTTGAGCACTCGACATCCTGGATGGAATGAAAACGCAACGAAAGAATAATTTACCTCGGAACTGCATTCCAATGCAGACGTCGTTTGACAGGAAGGTCATAATCTGCAGATTTTCTTACCTGGAGCGACAGATGAATATCAGACCCAAACTAAGTGAAACAAGGAGAATGAGCAAGGAGCGAAAAATGAGTTTAAGTCACCTGACTCCTGCGGATTTGGGCTATCCAACCCTCGTGCTGGGGAGATATGCGAGGAAGAGACGGAAGCAGGTGCAGCGGAGCCGTAGCCGAGTCCCCGACGGTTGGATAGACCAGACCCTGCGTACTGAACATGGAGGGTGAGGAATATTGGGAAAGGTCGATAAAGTCTCCGGGATATTTGTGTTCTTCACCTGCACCTTGGACTTTACCCCCAGGAAGACCCGAGAGGAGAAGAGTGTCGCCCGCTTCCCGGGAGGACAAGGGTCTGACAAAGGATCCATCCTCAATTTGAGCACCATCATGAACCCTCGGAAAGCCTTCAATACTCCGACTCACAGCTGATCCGGAGGGTTCCTCTAGGGGACTTGAAGAACCGATGACGTTGTCAGCATCTCCTTGACCCTGCCAAAGAGACATAATCATAAATCCGGGAATGCACGAATGTGAACCTCCACTGAACAGTGGAGGTCACTAGATATAGTTTTGTCCCCGTATGAAGGCCTGTATCAGAGTCTTGGGATTGCCCGGAATGTACGTCAAGAATTCAATTGAAAATGAGTCAAAATGAGAGTACCATATCTTTCACGTGTGTGATTATAAGGAAATGAAAAAGAGAAACCATGAAGATATTCAATAGCTCGAGTGAGATGGGATTGATCAAAAATAATTTATTTTGAAGCATCATATCTGAGACTCTTAAAACCGTTGTCCTCAATAAAATCCCAGAGTGGGCTAAACTTGGGATCGTTTGAAACATTGGGGAAAAAAGTCAACCCTATCATTTTTTCCCTAAGATAGCTTGAAACAGTGGGATGTTTCCTCATTCCAAGCAAATAGGTCTGAAGAACCTTGAGAAGATAGCAACCATCAGTCTCAACGGTCTGGAACAGTTTGAGAACAAGACATGAGTCGGGCGGGTTCAATACACACTTCATGGCGGTGTCGTCAATGAGTAGAGTGTTACTCTTGGTGTATTGCCTACCAAATCCCTTCCAGACATTGACCAGTGGCTTCAAAAACAAATGAGGAGGGTCCAATCCTGATTTGAATTGAGGATGAACCGAAGTAGGGCACGAAATACAATCCTCTTGAGACATAACGAAGGCCGGTTGAGGTAGACCACGAAGCAAAAAATCCAAGATGGGCTGCAAGTTCTTGTACATCATAGAGCTCAAAATCCCTAACCGGTAGTGTTTGTGCAACTCTGTACACACTTCGCGATATTTCTCCCGTCTAAAGACAAGTCGAAATCCGACAAGAGCTGGAATTCTGTAATCCGATTCTGAAAACCGGGGACATTGTAGCTCTTCTGGTGCTTCAAGATTTTGCACAAGACTCCATTCACGTCAAAAATAATCAAACGCAACCCTTGCGCAGGAGGAGAAACAGGTGCCCCAATCTGCCAGAGAGTCATTCATACTTAGGATGATAAAAGGGAACAGTACAATGCATTGGAAAAACCGACACCATGAAAGTGAACAAGAACGTCCACTGGACAGCCGAGGTTCACCAAACCCAGTTAAAATATTTTATGTCCCAATGCAGCGGCACGCAACTCGAGATTGCTAAGGAACTTCTGCCACCTATAATCAAAGTCTCTAAGAAATTTGACCGTTGGGTCGTCCTCGAAGAAATCCTTTGAAACGCCGAAATGATGTAGGTCGTTGAACAGCATGACATCCATCCCCGATAACCGGAACATGTTAAGGTGAGGCTTGAGTTCTTCCAGTAGAAATTTATCCTTGTCAGGGTCCACGCGCGCCTTATATTTTGGAAAGAAGATGGTATGTCCTAACGGGTTCAAGTAGGACTTGTACATATTGTCTACAGTGTTGATGATGAGAGTATTGGATTTGTAAGCTGTCGGGACTTCCTCAGCGAAAATGTCGTAAAGACGTTTAAAGTAGATGGGATTTTTGGGAGTTTTGGGCCATTTTTTGTTGAATGTCGATCTATGCATACGGAATTCTCACTGCTATAAGTTCTGACCTGGGAATAGTACTTCCCGAACACGGCCTTGGCGATAGTCTCGACGTTCATTTCAGGTCCAACGTTCCAAAAACAAACGGCAAACTTTTTGACGGCCCACTTAACGAATTCGTCAAGACCGTTTCGCGTAGCTAACTTGAATTTCCCTGCGGAGATACAAGGCTGGGTGGCAGGAGGTGTTTTCTTTCCACCTTTAGGAAAACCTCACAAAGGTAACCGATGTCCAGAACCAGGACGTAGTATCCTGGCCGGCATCCGTTCGGTCCCCAAGGAAGGGAATGCAGATCGTTTGGATTGACAGAAAGGGAATAGTTGACTGGAGGGTAATGCATGTTGTCATGTGGAATAACAGAAGAGTTCATTATTAATTTCAATTTGAGAAATCCCAAAGAACGGAAATATTGTCTGGGTGGAAATATGTTTTATTCGGAAGTCCAAAAAGACGGATATGGGAAAAACATTGGGATTACATATAATTACAATATTGTCATATGGAAAAAACATTCGGATTATTCCACTCACAAGTATGTATAATTACAATATTATCATATTGTATTCAAAAGTGTGTACGAATAAACATTCATTAATTGTCATTCGTTACCTACATCCATAACCACTTCCTGGGTGACATTATGGGACACCAGCTCACGACGATTGTTAACGGGATCCGGTGACATAATCAATGGCTCGTCACCTTCCACAGGTGTGAACCCTTGACCGAGGGTTTCAACTAACTCCCTTGATGTCGCTTCTTGTCCCCCTGGAGAAGCCGGATTCTTATTCGTGGTGTTATCGGAACTGGAGGAAGAGCTGTCCAGATTGTGTACATCTTGTGGCGCAACGCGTTCTTGGGTATTTGGAGTAATACCTAGATTATCCAATCGGGAAATTTCCTGGCCATCTCTTTCCCTTTCCCACGTTAGCTGCATCTGCCCCTGGTTTTCGTTCACGATTTCCATGTTCTCATCTTCGTCTTTCTCCTCCTCGTCGTCCTCTTCTAGTTTCTTCACCATTTCCTCGCCCTGATTTCCTCTGTCGTGTCCTTCGTCATCATCTTCTTCGTCCACTTCGTCATCCTGCAGTGAGTCTCCGTCATCTCCGTCTCCTGCGATAGTCTGATTGTCAATCTGGAGGGTCCTGAAATAGGCCTCCATCTTGCTTCTACAAAATTTCTTTTTCGTTACAAAGTTTATGTCGAGCACACGAATATTTCTTTCTTGCAATGAAACCAAACAATGATATCAAAATAAATCCGACAAACACCAACCATCGAAAGATTGAAAGGGTTAGGCTTTCTTTTGAGACAACTACTAAACACACCAAACTGCAGAATAACAAACACCCAAAACACCCACAACTCCAATAACATGAACCTCCACTGCCCAGTGGAGGTTAATAAAATGGAAACAATCAGACACATGTTAAACACGTTATTCCGACAACGTGAATAATACGAGATTTACATCCGGGAAAACTGAAAACACAGACAATTCCAAGATGTAGAATTCACTTACAAGCAGAACGTATGTCATTGCCAGTCCTCCGAAAATGTTCACACAAGACATTCCGTCCCTTCAAAAAAAAAAAAAACCAGGTAATCGTAGGTGTCCGGTCTCAGCTCATGATTGTAAGGAGGGCAGCTACCGTGTGCGCAGCTCACGTGAGCACGCTCACGCTTAAAGTGGAAAACGTGAGCAGAATCCCTAAAGCGTGAGCATATTAGTGAATGGGAGCCTACAACCGAGGGAAGAAGAGGGCCTATTGCTGTGGACAAAAACTACAATGCACGGACGCATGCACACCCCATCTGACGGGACAATGCAAGCTCCATGACGACCATATGGTACGAATGTGCGATGAAAAAGCCGACGGATGAATGGTTTCAGGATGAATGAAATGTGAAAATGATGAATGGTGGATGACTGTTGGAATGAGCGAAAGGATGAACCATGACTTCGTTTTTGTTTCACGTGGAACAATTGCATCTCGAGTGTGTCCTGAATTTCAGATTTGTCGGCTGATCCTGGCAGTACTTACTTTGAGGGAACTTGAAGGAAACTGCTGAAGTTACAAGGCAATTACATACATGAGTAAATTTGAGTTACCTATGGACTCTTCTGATGGGGGTGGGGCTGCAGAGGAGGGAGGAAGATAGAACATGAGAAGTGGAGGAGAACACAAAATCGCAGAAAAATTCCTCCAAAAACAATGAACCCAAAAAATTGAGTCCAAAAAAACTTTGAAGGCGGTGTGTGTCCAGATGGGGGGGGGGGGGATTAAGGTGTCGTCAACAACATCTTAATTCCCACCTCCTGTTGCCACAAACATTTAATGGAAAATCCCAAAAAACCAGAAAATTTGAATCCAACAAAACTACAAAGCTGACACATGTATAGGTCGTGGCGATTAAGGTGTCGTCAACGACATCTTAAATCCCACCAGCTGCTGCCACATGTCTTTTCAAATTATGGCCCAAAAATGGAAAAAACAGAAATCCAACAAAACTTTGAAAGCGGTGCGTGTGCAGGTCGGGGCGATTAAGGTGTCGTCAACGACATCTTAATTCCCACAACCTGTTGCGATATGACAGTTTATGGAAAAACCCAAAAAACAAGAAAAAACTAAATCCAATAAAGCTTTGAAGGCGATGCGTGTGCAGGTCGGGGGGATTAAGGTGTCGTCAACGACATCTTAATTCCAACAACCTCAACAGAATTTTCAAGGCGGTGCGTGTGCAGGTCGGGGGGATTAAGACATCTTAATTCCCAGCAAGTTTTTATTTTATTTATTTATTTATTTATTGGTTTCCCCCGAATGTGGCAGATTAAGGTGTCGTCAACGACATCTTAATTCCAAGCAAGTTTTCCAAGAAAAAAAATAAAAAAAATTAAAAAAATTGTTTTTTCCCGTATGTGGCAAATTAAGGTGTCGTCAACGACATCTTAATTCCCAGCAAGTTTTCCAAAAGAAAGAAGAAGAAAAAAATAAAAATAAAACCCGTTTTTTTTTTTTTTTTTTTTTTTTTTTTTTTTTTTTTTTTTTTTTTTTTTGTCGTCAACGACATCTTAATTCGCAGTACGAGTTGGTACATGACCATTCATGGAAAAACCAAAAATCCCAAAAAAATTCACCCAAAAAATTTCAACCCAAAAAAATTTGATGGCGAACAGCCTTGGCGGTAAGGCGGTGTGTGTATAGGTGCTAGGGCTTAAGGTGTCGTCAACGACATCTTAATTCCCAGTACAAGTTGGCACATGACAATTCATGGAAAAAGCAAAAACCCCAAAAAAATTTAACCCAAAAAAATCTGTTGGCGAAGAGCCTTGTCGGTAAGGCGGTGTGTGTGCATATGCTGGGGATTAAGGTGTCGTCAACGACATCTTAATTCCCAGTACGAGTTGACACATGACAATTCATGGAAAAACCAAAAACCCCAAAAAAATTCACCCAAAAAATTTCAACCCACAAAAATCTGATGGTGAACAAGCCTTGGCGGTAAGGTGGTGTGTGTGCAGGTGCTGGGGATTAAGGTGTCGTCAACGATATCTTAATTCCCAGTACGAGTTAGCATATGACAATTCATGGAAAAATCAAAAACCCCAAAAAAATTCACCCAAAAAAATCTGATGGCGAACAAGCCTGGGCGGTAAGGCGGTGTGTGTGCAGGTGCTGGGGATTAAGGTGTCGTCAACGACATCTTAATTCCCAGTACGTGTTTTGAAATTTTTATTTATAAATCACGAGTTCACCTCTCTGCCTTCTTTAGATTTGGGTGTGAGCCTTTCTCTCAACCTTGGATACTTGGAAAAATGACAAGTAACCCCTCCTCAATCCACAAAGCAATGTGGATTCATTGTTGGCAATATACACTGCACTTTCACAATTGATTTGCAAGCAAGACTAGCATGGTTTAAAGGATTTCGGAGCTCGGGGGATTTCGGAGCTACTACTACAAGACAATTCCTAAGAGCTGGTGCGCTGTGTTCGGTCGCGCGCTGCTCTATTTGTTTTTAGGATTTTCGCTTCTCCGAACGAGAGAATACGAGATAAAAAACTCGAGATTTAGGCTATTTTTTTTATTTTTTTTGCTATGAGTGGTTTCTTCGAACCTTTGGGCCTTATGCCAATGCTCGCCTAAAGCGTTCCGTCCTTTCCTCCACTGCACTGAACTGCACGCTCTCTTCTCTCAGCTCTCACGGCACCCTGCACAACACAGTCTCTGCTCTTCACGCTCTCCGCTCTTCAAAACTCTCTCTTTTCTAGCGCTAGTCGGTCTTACCACTTCCGCAGCGCTTCCGCGTACACAATGGAGTGGCGAAAGGGTGGGCTGAACGACCACACCCCTTATATGGTGTCGTCGCAAAGGATCTGAACCATTACGTTCTTTCGAAATCGAACGGTCGCGCGTGTTCCATCCAACATCTATGCAAATATCATCCAATTCATCCTTTCCATTCTATCCATCCATTTTACGAATGACTAGATGAAATGAAAAAACAGATGAATGAACGAGAAAATATGACGTTAATGATCTCTTGCACATGATCATCAATTATAACCCCGTGGGGTATTTCCCAACCCCACACGTGACAATAAATGAAATGTACAAGTCAGATCCTCTTGCGGCGTTTTGCCGCTGGGAATTATTGCTCCTGACCATGTCTACATTCGGCGGATTAAGGCTTGGAATATTTCCTCTGTCACTCATTTACGCCTGCCGCATTCTCGGCCGAGTGTCATAGCTGCACGATTTCATGAAACGCTTGCGTCATGCCATCATCCACTTGGACAGCATTGAATGCGAAATACAACCTGCTTTATAAGCACGAGTGTGAGACCATTGAACCACCGTTATCGGCCGTTATCTTTCTGGCATCATAATTGTTACATAGGGATCTACCAGTAAAGGACATTCTTTTCCGAAATCGGTCAAAGAGTGCACTCCTGCACCATCTAGAACCGTTCGATTGTGGCCATATCGGATATCAACGGCGACGAAAATTGATCCGGGAGACAATGTATCGCACTATCCCATTGGAGGAGTTCCAGCGGGCAACCTGGTTTCCACCTCTATATAAGGTCTGAGTGCAAACTGTTCAAACTTCTATCTCCATACCTCTCACTTGCAGATTGTGTTTCCCGCACTTCTCTGGTCATCTCCCACCTCGCTTCCCATACTGCACCTCTCTGAGCATCCTGTACCTCTGTGGCCATTGCAGGTGTAACTCTCTGAATTTCCATAATCTCTCGTGTGAACTGCATTTTCACCCGTAGAAAATGTTAAGACATCTATGTGTTTTCGATACTCTACAGGAAAATCTACTTATTTGTCATCTGCATGTTTAGAAATTACAGTCCAATACTCTCCGATTTCTGTATTTCGTTATACCTCAAGTCGTGGACCTCCACTGGACAGTCGCGTCAATGCTCACATCCATCCGTCATTACAATTATTCATCCACGTAACCATGTTCATCCACTAATATTCATCCGTCCGACTTTTTCATCTATATCTCATGTACAGTGGAGGTTATATAATTAGACACAATCTTCAAATGACATGTTCCAGACCAAACAACAATTCCATTTCTATTCTACTTCTCTGAAACGTTCATACGCGAGTGTATTTCCTTTTATTGAATTGATTCATCTCTGAATATAGTCTTCACTCATACTGCTTATTACTGTCAGTAAGGTCGTCACGGAGGGGTTTCCAGTTTCTTGAACCTCACGTGTGCAGTGGAGGTTCCGGTGATCATGATCTTAGAGACGGGTCAAAGAGTGTTTCTAACTCTTCCCGGTCCTCATCTCCAGTAGCCACTGGGGACTACCTTAATGTCTCTGGGGTTAGGACCTGTCATGGACAACAATTATCTTCCTCAACCATTTCAGTGGTTCTCATCTCCTGTGGTGAAGCACACTCATTATGTCCTCTTCCTTATGGACATATGGATGCTGACACCTTGAAGGAGGCCATTGGGACCCCGGTGATGTGGAATGTTGGCGAAGTTCTTGCGGAGAATAACGAGTATCAAGGAGGGCTTGACATGAATCCTGATTTTATGCCGGAGACAAGAGATACTGCCGAGAATTCTGACGTCGACGAGGATGAATCAAACCACAGACCATCGAAGAGTTCCTGGAATCCGAGCGGAGGACTCGGAAGAAACAATTGGAGAAACTTGCAGTGCGTACTGTTGGGTGATGATGGGGGTGCACTATTTCAGGGGAGTATTCAAGCCTGCATTCCGTATGAAGTGATCCTCAATGACAAACTGGGAGAGGACGATGTTGGAGTTCTTGTCACCAGAATACTTTCTTGAGGTTCTGGATCTTTGATGTCTCTTGTAAAATGGCCTTTAACAAAAACACGACTTTTGGAAAGTGGGAGACTACTCTCAAATGATCTGGAGAATTTTATTAGATCCTCTGACAATATCTTGTACGAAGATCACGAGGCAGGTGTAAAGAAAGCGGCGTATCGGCATTTTACGAGAAAGAAGAGGGATCGAGATTTGGAACACTCCAAAAAAAGAATGAAGAATCTTACTCTGGAGGAAGTCCGGTCCGTGAGCAGCAAACCTTGCTGCAGACTTCACTACTGTCAATATTTCGATTGGCGAAAAACCTTGGCTATCCGTACTTCATTTTGGGGATCCACTTTCGATGAGAGGAGAGAACATGGACTGAATGTTTCGAAACGACTTCACATGCTCGAAGGGACCTCTCGCAGGGCATACGTTACGATTGAGGGTGTGGATGTATGTGAGACTGCTTGGTGGACAATTCATGGAATTGGCAAGTCCACATACATGGAGTACAAAAAGTTGAGTAAACAGGGTTGGTTGTCAAGTCTCATTTTGTCAAGGGCTGTATTCTGGATGGAAAGGAGGCCTTGGTCGGGATTTCGGAGATGCACGTCTTCCGTTTTTTTAAGGATGCGGAGGGCTGGCCTGTCATGAAGTACAAGAAGTCCGCTACTGATTCGGATTGGCTTCCAACAAACAATAGCGTGAAGATGTGGAAGTCCAATCCTGACGGGACTCCGACGCTCCCTGAAGGAGACCCAGACGCCGTTCCAAGGAGACCTATCTGGGGAGTCGGGGATGACTCCTCCGAAAAACAGTCATTCATTAAGAATGCAATAAAAAAATACAGGGATTTTTGGACGAAAGGAATGATGCTTGACGATCATTATAGAGGTCGAATGGAACAATACGACCAGTACTGGGGAAACATTCTTGCCGAGTTAGATAAGCCAATTCCAGAAGCTCCCGACCGTATTCAGCTTCTTGAGGGATTCTGGCCGAAAACAAATTGGTCCAAGAATCATCACAGAGATGGTCCATCCACATATATTGCCAGATGTGGAAGAAGAGGATGAAATCCTAGAACCTTACTGTGGCCCGAGGTGTAAGCGACCAAGAGTATCCCTGAATCCGTTCAAGGATATTGAGAAAGGGTTTTTTGTGCTCGTTCGCCTTTATGACCCAAGTACGTGCCCTGTCTGGATGGGGGTGGCAATATCTGACGTAATCCGCGAAAGGGAAGATCCTAATTTTAAGAAGGTGAAGGTGGAGTGGTGGAGACCGAGAAAAGGTGGTAACCCAACAGACTTGGAAAGGTACAGGGACTGTTGGTCAAAACTTTGGGAGTATAACTCGTCAGATCCTTCTCAATGGATCCACGTGAACAATGTTGTGTGGACAATGCCTCCACGAAAAAATACGACAAGGAATAGCACTAAGAGAATTACTGCCGCCGAAGCAGTGAAGGCGCGCGTTAATTTGGAGGAGGCTAATCGTCAGTCAGAAAACGAGTCGTGCGAGCGAGTTCCAGACCAAGGACATATTGTTGAGGTCAACTCCAGTACTTCGATTTAAGAAATAAATTTTTCTTCTCTATATGGCCCTTCTTGTTTGCGTTGGGGGATCCTTTTTGTTATCTTCTTATGTCGCACTGAACCTCGAATGTCCAGTGGACGTTCTTGTCCTTTGTTTCTGGTTTGCTGGATGCTGGATTGCTGTACGTCATAGTCAACAAAGATGACCCTGTGGGGGAGTTTCGCCTACATAACATATAGATCACAAGAACAAAATGGGCGGGCACGACCACTGGAGTCTTCAAATTCGGTCAAAGAGGTTTTTAACAACGGAAGAAAATAGCCCATTTCCAGTCCTTCTCTGAAACATTGGACTTGCTTTTCACATAACCAATTCTCCCACTGAAGCCTCCCACTAGGATCGTTGTTGACATACAGTTTTTCAATTTGCCAGTCCTCAAGTTTTTTCTATGAGGTTTTCCTCCATTTTCCCTCTAAGCTCTACGACTTTTTTGCACCAAATTTTCATTTCATTTCATTTTCATACTTCTCATCTTTGGCCCTGGTTTAAGAGGGACCTTTTCCGTTGTTCAAATTTTAAGCAATTTTTATTTCTCATAGTTTTTATTTGGTGGTCTGACTTTTTATCCTCTCTCATGTTTTCTTCAGATCCATTTTCTCCCATGAGATCCAGGCGCTTCCCAAAAGTCGTTATATAACGCCATTTTCTTTCCAAATCTATTCATACCATAACCATAGCAATAACCATATCCATTATGGTTATTGAAATGTCTTCTCCCTTCACATTTGCGCTAGCTTTTTTCTTTGTTTTGGATTGACATGCATTTAGGCATGTTACAGTTTGCTTTCTATGTTACATCTTAATACTAGGTCCAGGTTCCAACGACGAGTCTTTCATTTAAATACTTGTCCATATTATTAGGGTTTTTTTTTTTTTTTGCTTACTAGTACCCTACTAACAACACTAAGTTCTAGCGAAGTCTGGAGTTTTCCATAAGACTTAGTGTTTGTCTATTTTGTAACTTAAACAAAAACCCTAAACCCTTACCCTAAACCCTTACTAGAAAACCCTAAACATTTACCCTTAACCCAATACCCCAGAACTCTTTCCCTTCCCTTTGCAAATGGGAATCAACTATCCATACCATAATTATAACCATTTTGGTTATCCAAATCTCTTCAATGTAACGGAATTTCCATTTTGTACCATACTAACACACACTAAGTTGTAGCGAGTGCGAGTCTTCCGGCATGTATGCTCACCATTTCTGCCTTCAACCCAAGCCCTAAACCCTTGTCGAAAACCTTAAGGAAAACCCTACGCCATTGTTACGTCTAAACCCTTACCCTTCCCCTACAACTGGGAATGAAGTATCCATACCATAACCATAATTATTTATGGTTATTCAAATCTCTTCGCCCTTCACCTTGCACAAGGTTTTGCCTTTGGTTTGGATTGACATGCACTTACCTTTTTTTTTATCAAACTTTGTTTTCTATGTATCTTAATACCAGGTTCCAAGGACGAGTCTTTCATTTAAATACTTGTCCGATGCAATGACTACACTTCCATAATATTAGGTTCTTCATTTTTATTTTGCTTAGTACTACCTTACTAACAACACTAAGTTATAGCGAGTGTGAATCTTCCGGCATGTATGCTCATCATTTCTGCCTTCAACCCAAACCCTAAACCCTCGTCGGGAACCCTAAACAAAACCCTACGTCATTGTTACGTCTAAACCCTTACCCTTCCCTTGCAAATGAGAATGAAGTATCCATACCTCTTAATACCAGGTTCCAAGGACGAATCCTCAATCTAAATACTTCTCCGGCCCAATGACTCTTCCATAATATTTGTTTCTCCATTTTTTATTTTATTTTTTATCCTTCTAACACACACCAAGTTCTAGCGACTGTGAGTCTTCCATATTTGTTTGTCCAATAGTGTTCTTAAACCCAAACCGAAAACCCTATCTTTACCATCACCCCTAAACCATTAATCTTACCATAAACCAATAACTTTAGTGTACTACCCTAGTTACACTCTAAACCTTATTGTACTACCATGTTACATCTTCTCAATGTTTCATGCTCTTTTAATATTTTCTTTTGTTGGATAAGGTATGATAGAATGATTACAGGGATATCAAATTCCTCAACCATTTCTACTGAGTGTGAGTCCATCATATTTGTTTGTCTTTTTGTACCCTAAACCCTTACCCTTACTGTAAACCCAAACCTTATTACACTTCTCTCTAGTTACACCCCAAACCTTATTGTACTACCCTAGTACCTCTTCCGAATGTTTCATGCTATTTTAATATTTTACTGCCCTTGTCACATCCAAAACATGATTCATTCCAATGGCGTGGTATGTGAACATTGTGCTTCATATGAAGATTCAATCAATAAAATTACTAGCAAGTTGTATCGAGTATGGTACAGTACGAGTTTGGCCCATGTTCGATGCGACCCATTTGTTTATCATGATGACCTGCAATGGAATATTACTTTATTCGACTTCCAAGTGGACGTTCAATGAATTGTTCAATACTGCTACTTCACATTGAGCACTTCAATGTCAAATGGACCTCTTCTATGACACATTTTGAAACAAGTATGACATCACCTGAAATTTCACAAAGTTCAGTCACACATTACACCATGATATTATTAATATTTCAATTAAATTTAATACAAATATATATTAAGTTTAGTCCGGATTTAAGCCAAAAGTCCAAAATTAATTAAAATATGGTTTCACATTAATAAACAAAAATTGGTTGATAGTGTGAATGCGTCATTGGGGGGGCAAATGATTTTGTTTGGGTTTGAAACTTTGCATGCGTGTACGTTGCGCACATACATGTAATTATTGAATGACATATTTGATGCACATACACACTGAAGGTTGTTGTTTGCATTTCGCTTATAATGAGTGTATGGTTGCAAGGACACATTATAATATATGTCCCTATGTTCATTTGTTCGTATCAGGACTTTGTCCATTCCTTCCCGGTCTTTTCTCTTGACACCCCATCTGAAAACAACCCAAGTACATCAGGCGGGAGCCGTGGGCGAGACGCCGCCCCCACGGTACCGGACGATGATGACGATGACAGTGATAGTGACAGTGACAACAACAATGAGCATGGAATTAACCAGGAGATGTGCAAGCCATGGAGGATATCTTAATGCATCATGTGGGCGCTGATGCATCCCATGAAGAGGGAACCCGACCAATCGATGATCCTGAAATGGCCCCCTCAAATGACATGGAGAGGGAGGCGAGAACTCCCTTGTACGAAGGGGCGAAAGTGAGTCGACTTTCAACAATCTTACTTTTATTCAATCTTCAAATTCGATTTGGTATAAGTAATGTTGGGATGTCTGCCATAATGCGAACTATTGCAGACTATATCCTTGTTCCACACTTGAAACCCAAGATGCCACGGTCGCGGAAAGAGGCGCGCGAAGTCTTGGACTCTGTGGGGATGGGCTATAAGATTTTTCATGCATGTCCATGTGATAAAACCCTATACTACGGAGAGGATTCACATCTCACCAAGTGCCCAAAGTGCAAGAAAGACCGATATCGGGATGATGTCCAAGGGAAAAAAGTATCACGCAAGGTATAAGCGCCATTCCCCCTCGCATGGAGATTTCTTTAATCTTCTCAATGTATGTAAAGTGTATTCCACAAAGTTTAGGGTTTAGAGAGTAATACTCATGCAAGATCTGATTGTGGTTTTGGAAGAAGTGAGTGAGGAGTGGAAGGAGCGACGTTTGGTTTTGACCATTCACACCCAAATGAGGGAGAGGCTGCATAAAAGGAAAGGCATAAGGGTGTTGTATTATGTGTGCTACTGGGATGATTACATGTGGGGGGCGTGGGGTATTTCATCCTAGAAAATGCATTACTTTCCGATCATCTCGCGATTGAGGGCACAGTACCAAAGCCCCGAATTGGCCAGATTCATGAGATGGCACGCCTCGCATCGGAGCCCCCCGGGAAAGGTGTGCGGGCCACAAGATTCACAAGCATGGAGGCATATTGAAGAGATGTGGCCTTTTCTCTTGGAGGACCCACGACATGTCCACCTCGGCTTCTCATCGGATGGGGTCAACCCATTCTCTGTCCAGTCATGTAGTCATTCCACTTGGCCGGTGACCATGGTGAATTACAACATCCCTCCGTGTCTTTCAATTAAAAAAGATCATATCATGTTGACTGCCATTGTGCCAGGTGAGTGTACTCATTTCATGTTTATTATTGCCTTCGACTTTACATTAAACTTCTGATCTTTGATGCAATTCGGATGCAAGATTGATGAGTGACATAATCATGAAGTAAGACGTGTAATTCATTTTGTAGTATAATCTGCATATTGGTGGAGCATTGAAACAATGATGTGAATGTCTCATAGGGAAAAAACAAGTGGCAAACATGGACACGTACTTATGACCTCTTGTTGATGAACTTAAAGAGCTATGGAGGGGGGTCCCGACATTGGATGCCTCACTTGACCTTATGGCCGGACAATCTTTTCAGATGAGAGGCATCTTGCTTTGGACAATGCATGATTATCCAGGTATATTATGTTTCCCATGAACAACCCGCGTACATTCACTTGTCAATGCCGGATAATATCGATGAAAATTGGGATTGATTGAAGTAGCGGCGACAGTCTTGTGCATCGTAGTGGGGTAGATGGCATTATGAGCCATGCACATGACAACTTTTTGTTTTTGCTAATGTGGCGGGATGTGTAGTACAAGACTAACTGTTTGCTCGGGGCTAAGCACCAAAGGGTACCATGCATGCTTGCATTGTGACGATGATCTTGATGCACATAGCTCCCGTCATCTTCACAAGATGGTGTATCCCAACTACCGCAAATTTCTTCATATGAGCCATCGATGGAGAAGAAGAGAGAAACACTTGTTTGATGGCAAAGAGGAAGTACGTCCCCCCCCCTATGACACCGTCCGGACAGTATTGGGAGAACCGGGCACGAACGGTGAAGTGGACGTGCCCGGCATGAAACGACTTTCAATCTTCTACGAGTTGCTATATTGGGCGGTACATATTCCACAAAAACACCGTCAATATCCCTATGCATGCATGTGATATTCCACATTTGGTATGCATTGCATGCATTGTCACTTTCACGTAAAAAAAATTTGTGTAAGTCTTTGTAGGTGGGGATATATGTAGGATTTGAAGATTTGCCATCTTCTAGATCCCATGCATATTGAGAAGAATGTCTGCTCGTCCCTTTTTCGGGTTTTTCATGGCACGCCGGCAAAGAAGGGAGCGGCTGCAAAAGGAGATTCTCTCGGTGTTAGAAAGGAGCTTGAGGAGCAGGGTCGTATGCGCCATCTATGGGCTGAACAAAATGGTGTGGACCCAAAGGGTGTTGTACGGTGGAAGTATAGGCGCGCACCTTGGCAATGGACAGAGGAGGAATACAAGAAAGTGATAGCCACCATAAGTGCTGTCCGAACACCAACTGGTTATGGGTCATCCCTCCGTACGAAGTTCAGCGAAGAAGACGGGGTCCATGGTTTGAAGTCTCATGACTACCACAATCTATTGCAAGACATCTTGCCCATTGCAGTACGTGGGACATTGACTCTCGAGGTTCATGAGATAATCTATAGATTGGGAGGCTTGTTCCAGTGGATTTGCTCCAAAGAGTTGGAAGAAGCAGATTTTCCACGCATGAAGAAGGAGGCGACAGAGGTAATATGTATGTTGGAGATGCACATTCCTCCCTCCTTCTTTGACATCCAAGTGTACTTGGTAGTGCACTTAGTGGAAGAGGCTTCAATTGCCGGCCCCGTTCATTCTCGGTGGATGTACTTCCTTGAGCGTTATATGAAGATTTTGAAAGGATTTGTAAGACAAATGACGCACCCGGAGGGTAGCATGGCGGAGGGGTATACGTTGCAAGAAGCTATGTTCTATTGCACGGAGTACATGGCAAGGGTGGATGAGGAAGCCCCTCGGATGTGGAAGGAAGAGGAGGATGCACGAACCAATGACATCGTTTTGCCCAAAAAATCGAAGAGGGTAAAATTGCCGACCTTGGTGATTGAGCAAGCGCATGACTTCATACTGAAGAACACCCCATCTATACATGAGTGGGAGACAAGATACAATAATCTTGTTCAGCAACGAGAGGAGGAGACGTTTGCATGGAGGCGGAACCTTCCAAGGCCGGTTACTAGACGCCCACGACAAAGAGCGGGCCGCCGGAATGTTCCTTCACAAAATTTGCCCATGGAATTGCAGCCTCTAAGTTGATTCCAACAGTGGCTTTGGATTTCAGGTTATGACGCCGTTGCTCAAGGAGAGGTGGTTTCAGATTTGGTGCAAGACATTGTAAGGGGCCCCTCTCAATTCACGACCTCATACACGACGGTTTGGGTTCACTGTCGTCATTTTCGCATTCGTGCTCTCGACATGAAGCGCAAAACAACCTTTGATTCTGGCTTGTGTGCCACATATTGGCAAGACTCCGTGTGGGGCAAGGGAGATACACGACCTGCTATGAGCAAACTTGAGTACATTGGAGAGCTTGAGAGCATACTCTAACTTCAGTATACAAGGTACCGGCCTCTTCTCTTCAAGGGAAGGTGGTTCCAGCCACATCTTGTGGGGCCCTCCGCAACACTAGTGCAAGATGATTGTGGTTTCACACGCGTCAATGCAGATAGGCTCAACCCTACTCATCATCCCTCCGATGAGCCTTTTTCACGGCCTTCAGACATGGAGCAAGTTTTCTTCTCTGATGATAAAACAAGAGGGGGGAATTGGAAGGTGGTTGTGCATGCTCAGCCAAGAGGAAGACGTATCTATCATGGTCTCGGATCTTCATTGGGTGAGGTAATTACGGTGGACGGAGAGACTGGTCATAATGATGCTGATGATGGAGGTTGGGTAGAGGGGGTAGAAGAGGATGATGACGCCCCGGACAATGCATCATGTACCCTATATGATGAAGCTCTAGAAGATACGGATGTTGAAGAAGGAGATGAAGACTCGGCCATTGACAACAAGGTAGAGGATGATTCGGAGGTACCTTTTGAGGGCCGAGCCATTTATGACGATGACTCTAATGACCAAGAAGACTTGCAGCTTGATGAGGATGAAGAGACTCCGGATGATGACGTTCAAGTTGATTAGACACAAAATCAAAGCTACATAACAATTCTCGCACCGAACTGGACCCATCCCTTCGATTGATTGTACATGTACATGCATATTGTACTTTATTTCTATGATTCATCAAATATGGCTGTGGCTGGTAGTCTTTCAAGAAAGAAGGCAGAGGCAATGAATATGTTGGAGCAACACATACAGATGTGGTATCAAGAGAATTATCAAAATGAATGTCACAATCTACAAGAAGGTCCACAACAACAAGCTAAACCATAAAGAAAAACAAACACCCTACCCCAGTACCATATGAAGAAAAAAAAAAACTAAGAACCCCCAAAGGCCCTAAACCTAAACCTAGAAAGCCCTGCCGTCGCTGCCTGCGACCCCCACGCGTCACCACCTGCGACGCGGTTTTTAGGCCAGGGGTCGCAAATGGTGACGGCCAACCGTCGCCATCTGCGACCTGTTTTTTTGAATGGATTTATGAGGCCGGGGGTCGCACACGGCAACGGCCAGCCGTTGCACACTATGATCCGTTTTTTTTTTTTTTTTTTTGCAAGAATAGGGCAGCCGGGCGGTTTGCGACGCCCGGCTGTCGCAGGGGCCTTTTGCCCTTCATGCCACCATGCAACGGCCTGGCGTCGCAAGAAAGGGCTGCGATGAAAGAAGGGTTTTTTTTTTTCCGGCGTGCGACGAGCGGCCGTCGTCTGAAAGGGCTGCCTTTTGCCCTTCGCTGGGGGCGACGCTTGGGCGTCGCACGGAAGGGCTGCCATTTGCCCTTCATCACTCCGTGCGACGGCCAGGTGGCGGCCCGCGGGGCGTGGGGGCGCGGCTGGCGTCGCAAAACCCCCCCATTTGCTGTAGTGCCTGTGCAGGCTGGCTTTCCCCCGTTTTTTTTTTTTTTTTTTTTTTTTTTCTGCATTCACATTTGTGTTTTCCCACAACAGATTCAGACCACTATTAAGGTGTCGTCAGCGATGCCTTACTATGACTCTTCCTCCCTGCTTCTAAATACGCCCACCTATTGAAAAGTACACTTCATATGCTTCAAAGTATATACCACATTCGAAATAATATCATAGATCAAGCTGTCGTCTGTCGTCACACTCTGGACCCATGAGAGTGTTCCTCTCCAATTCAAAGTAAGCATCAATGTGTATTTGACAGGACAGAATAAGGTGTCGTCAACGATGCCTTAATCTGCCTCCTTATTTATGTTTAAAACACTCATTCAATATGACTACTCTCCACACCCCATCCTTTTCCTCTATGAATCGAAGTCCTGTTTATACACTCCAGATTAAGGTATTGTCAACGATGCCTTAATTCGCATCTTTATTTATGTTCTAGACATCCCTCAAAGTGCAGATTACCCACCACTAATCCTGTTCAGATTTGCTTCAAAGTATGCCTGAAAAGTGTATTTGACAGGCCAAATTAAGGTGTTGTCAACGATGCCATAATCTGCCTCATTGTTTATGTTTAAAACAGCCCTCCAATGAGCATATTCTCAACCCCTGATCGTGTTCATCTCTGTTTCATAGTGTCTCCAGAAACAGATTTTACACTCCAGATTAAGGTATCGTCAACGAAGTCTCCTCCTTGTTTATATGTAAAACAGCCCTTCAATGAGCATATTCTCCACCCCAGATCGTGTTCCTCTCTGTTTCATAGTACCCCAGAAACAGATTTTACACTCCAGATTAAGGTATCGTCAACGATGCCTGAATTGGCATCCCTCAAAGTGCAGACTACCTCTGCCTCGCCGACGTGTAGTAAAGAGACTTACTACGCGACCTCTTCTTTGCAGAAACAATGATGTTCTTGGGGGGCTCTAGTGTGAATAGTTCGAAATGACACTTACGGGACACTCATCTTCCAACACTCCATTAGGGTCCAGGAAACGGATGGATGGACGGCGGTTGGGGTTTCATCTCCGAAATCATCCATTTGGGATTTTCCCATAAAACAGAAACGACTCTTTATTGACTTGTTCGAATTGCGGCTGGGGGGGTTGTCTGGTGTGCAACTTGGTGATGGCCAATTGGCATGGACCATCATTGCCGGTCTGGGCCCTGTAAGTGGAACCTCTATATGGAGACCACGTACCCGTGGGTGTCAGATGGTGTTTGACCTACATAGGGGTCGTTACGGAATGGGCTGCGGGTTTGTCCGTGGGAAATATGTCATTGTCAGAAAATTGAACGCACCCTCGTAATTCTTAATACTGCTTAGTTGTTTCTATGGCGGCGAAATGCTGCATGATTACCATGAGAATGATGGAAAGGACAAAGTACATTGTGCGAAGATAAACAGTATGAACACATAAGAGGAGTCGCCCCACATTGTCCAGTGTGCTTCACCCCAGTCCATGCACATAATGTCTCCCACCTCAAACGTGGTAATACTGTACTCCCCTCTGCAAGCCAAGTACCTGAGCGTCGTGGCCGACGACAATGGACTGGCCGTTGTTGAGGAGGATTTGATTTGCATAACATTCCGCTTTGAGCCAGGGACCGTCCATGTGGTCAGAGAGGTGTACGATAGTAGTGGGAAGGTCGAGGGAACACATGTTCAAAAGCCGCATAAATGGGATGGTCGAAGAGAGTGGAGAGTTCCACCCGCCAAGTACCGCGCTCATGGAGATCAGATACGCCTTTCATCGGACACTATACTCACGCCCGGAATAGCAGCTTCGGTGGCGCAGGCGCCAAAATCGGTCCCCATCAAGACAGAAGAAACTACCTCCACGACATTTGTCGACCTCTCGGACAGTTCAGAAGACGAAGTCACAGAGGTCCCTCTTCCTACGAACCCTCCTATACTGGTAGACCCCGATGTCCAGGAGATCATTAGTGTCATTCCCAAGTTGCAGTCGTTGAGAGGGTTGCCAGGATGCAAGAGCGATGTGAGAGGCATTGTTTGGAAAACACAGCGGATCCAAAGAGCAAAATTTCTACCCGCTGATTTTGATGGAGACATCGTTTTTGAACTGCCACCTCCGACGTCATGTGGAGGTTTGGCTGGACTCATGGCGAGCATGGACAAGAAACACGATGGACACCCATGGTGTCGGACTAAAACTTCCAACATCTGTAATCCGCATGGCTTGAAGTTTCGGAGATCCATTTGCGCTGGGCACTTGCGTTGTGTAAATTCGGATTGCTAGCATTTCCAAATGGCCGGTGTGGAAAACGAGACGGAGTGGGAGGGAGTCTGCGACAACCCATTTCAAGTAGGGTGTGCTCCTCCAAAGAGCAGTTCCGTCGTTTGCAAGTTTTGTAAAGTCGTGCCACAGTGCATGGCGGAATGCAATGCATGGATGTACTACATGCTGCACCGTATCAACCACCTCACACGGGCTTGTATCCATTTGGGCACCCATGCACATCCAGTGTCGCAAGGAGATTGCAGGGAGAGTGTTGACACAGTGTGTTCGCTGCTTCAGCAAGAATTTCAAAATGCTCTCACTGCATCACCGTCAACCATTGCTATGGCAGCAAGCAAAGGCTTCATGCAGAAACATCTGTTGGGGGAGTCGGACGAGACAACGACTAAGTTTGATAGTGCATCGCTTGACTTTGTGATGGACCATTTCTCTACATTGGCTTCTCCAAATGCTCGTTATCAAATCAACGTCCTTAGGACTGGGGCAGGCAACAAATGATACGTAGATAACATCCTAGAATTGAAGCGTAGAAGTCGATACGACTTCATCCAGGACAGTGTTTTCCCAGGACAGGGGTCCCAAAAAGTGTACTTGTTCAAGATGTCCACAGTTGCGGAGGGTTCTAGAATTAGCCTGGTGCGTAGAAGGCAGGCCCGGGGTGATCTTCATAAGTCCTGGGTAATGTTTGATCACGTGAAGCGAGTGAAGGATTGGACGACCATGGCCTGTCATGTGTATGATCCTACGTACCAGCGAGTTATGACTATTGTTGTTTGTGACATGCAGTCGGAGGACACAGAGTCCCAAATTCGTATGTGGAAGGCTCTAGTTAACGTCATGAGAGTTCATGGTTTGCCAGATGCAAATTTCACAGGGTTCATTGCAGCACAATGCACAAGCTAATTGGAATGTTGTGCGGACTGTGTTTGGCTCTGGTGACCCGAAAATACCAATGCAAGGCCGGGAACGCACTTGCCTCTTTCATTGGACCCAGTCCCTTCGACGGCACACACAAAATTCCATAAAATTGGAGTTGCAAGAGGAGCAACTGCGACTATGCAGTCTATACAAAGATGCCACCTCATAAAGAGAAGCAAATGCCATGTTTCAGACTATGAGAGCATGGTGGTACTCCTCTGAGGCGGCGAGTCTGGAGGGGATCAAAGAGCTAGAAGACTGGTTGGGCTTTTGGTTGGGCTTTGGCACTTCAGATACAGACAGTGGGATGCCTTCATGACCGCTGTATGTTAGACTCATACTACCATGATTTTCAATTCTTCTTATATATATGGGGGTGTGCACCAGCGGCCTTGCTGTCCAGTCCAGTCCAGTTGAATGCTACTCCACATAACAGTGGCATGT
The DNA here is from genome assembly GCA_030704615.1 of Takakia lepidozioides. Classification (NCBI taxonomy): domain Eukaryota; kingdom Viridiplantae; phylum Streptophyta; class Takakiopsida; order Takakiales; family Takakiaceae; genus Takakia; species Takakia lepidozioides. Next base: position 41,553,220 of record CM060731.1, read on the forward strand.
GTGTGGCATTTACCTGCAGATATATCACTGGAAGACATTGCGGATATGCCATCCTGCAATCTCGCGGAGACTGTTCATAGCATGTGGATGGCGCAATCTGGTAAGAACGGCCGGAACCTTTACGTTGCAACTGCAGATGACCTTATCCGCGCTCTTTCGCAACAAACAAAGTACCGAGACTTCCTCAGGGGACGGGGTGCTGGTAAGGGGCCAGACAGGGCAGAGTTGCTGCTCAGGGCTGATAACAGATGCAAGCATCCTGCAAAAATGGCGCAGGCTGTTAACGAGTACACGATTGGAACACCTTTGCAGTCCAGGCTCCCACATTTGGAAGGTGAGGAGAGATTCGGATCATGCAAGCGCAAACTGGACACCCCTCCAGGATCGGCGGGTGACTCCCATCGACATGATAAAGATAATTTCTCCATACCTCGTGTGCCTGTGCCACCCAATTTTGGATGTACTACTCCATCTGTGGATGCAGGTTGTTCTGCAGATTTCGATGCAACATATGCCACAGCTCCGGCACGGGGAGAAGGACGGACGCTGCTGCCGGTTGAGGAAACCGATTGTGGTGATGCAATGTGGCACATAGAACGGATTCCGAAAGGATCAAAAGTTGGTTTTCTGCTATCAGGGCACTATCTTTTGTGAAGTGCACAAGTAAAATTTGCAGAGGCACTGGCGGGACTCCAGCACCGACATTCATAGGTTTGTTCAAATATTACTCAACGCGGGAGTCTAGACCTCACAAGTTCTGGTTCTGCCCCGATGACATTCAACGTTGTGTGATGGGGACTTGTCGGGATTTAGTCATCAGCAAGCCTACCATCCCTGTCGTCTGGCCAGTCAAGGTCGGAACATCTCTCTCCAAACAAGAGATTGACATGCTGGAGGATGCAGGGTTTTGACTTTCAAGAGGCCCAACAGTCCTAACACCAATATTATCTCGTGGTACGCCATCCGCATTCCCTGCACGTCCACCACATGGGAACGACTGGCCAACGAAAAGGAATGGAAAACCGGTTCGTCGTGTTGAGGCAGGTGCAGATAACCAGTGCAAAATTGAGTTTGCGAGAACCCTGCAGTGTTGGGTTACCCAAATTGTGAATGTCCCCCCTCCAGGCTATGGGTGGGTGTACAGTATGGTGACTTCGGGATCGGTTCTTCATGATAGGACTTATGAGATTACTATTGGGAATTTTCCTAATTGCACATGCCCGGACTTCGACAACACGATAAATATTAAACAGCTCCATTAGAAAGAGAGGTAAATTTGTTCCATGCAAACATCTTTACTACATCTACATTCACAGGATGTTTTGTGATCCTCAACGAGACACGTGCATTCACCAATGCACAATGGGTCCCAGTGACGTTCAAACACTTCTGTGTAGAGAGATAGGATAGTTGACATCTGATGTGTTTTCTCGAAGTTCTATATGTGTCAATGACTCCACTTTGCTGAATTACTTTGATATGCTCTACTATCGTGAGTTCACCAATGTTTCTTAATTTGTCCACTATTGGAAATGAGACCAGTCACTCTTCATGGATCCACTTTGCTCAAGTAAACCCAAACCTTTCCCCATTTTTGGGCTTTTATTTATTTATTTATTTTCTTTTATTTTTGTCTTTTATCGTATTTGGTGAAATTCCCATGTCCAAACAGGGCATGGGATTAAGATGTCGTTGACGACATCTTAATTAGTGCTTCCCTGAGCAGGATTACAGTTCCCCCCTATGGGTCTCTCCAGGCAATCTTTTTTTATATGCGAGCCACTATCGCAGGTTCACCAATGTTTTGTAATAGATCCACTAATGCAGTCACTATTCATGGATCCACTTTGTTCAAGTAAACCCAGGCCTTTCTCCATTTTGGGGCTTATATATATATATTGTGATTGATCCTGTTTGGTGAAATTCCCATGTTGAAAGAGGGCAGGGGATTAAGATGTCGTTGACGACATCTTAATTCGTCATTCCCTGAGCAGGGTTACAACTCCCCCCTATGGTTTTTTCCAGGCCACATTTTTTTCTTGCAACGATTTTCATGGGTTCATTTCTCATGCTGCGCATGCGATTTAAGATGTCGTTGACGACACCTTAATGCCTGGTGCATGCGCTTGCTGATCCCTCATTTGACTTTCATGGATCCACTTTGTTCAAGTAAACCCAAGCCTTTCTCCATTTTTGGGCTTATATATATATATATATATATATATATATATATTGTGTGTTATCCTGTTTGGTGAAATTCCCATGTTCAAAGAGGGCAGGGGATTAAGATGTCGTTGAAGACATCTTAATTCGTCATTCCCTGAGAAGGGTTACAACTCCCCCTATGATTTTTTCCAGGCCACATTTTTCTTCTTGCAACGATTGTCATGGGTTCATTTCTCATGCTGAGCATGCGATTTAAGATGTTGTTGACGACACCTTAATGACTGGTGCATGCGCTTGCTGAGCCCTCAGGAGACATGCTCATACAGTCCTCCATAGTCCCCTCATCTGGACAACTTCTCATCCGTGCTTCATCCAACGTTCATCCATTACATCCCAAATCCATTCATCCGTGAATGTATCATCGTGCATTCGTGCCACTTTGTCGTCATGGAGCCTGTCTGTCTTCGGTCCGATGGAGCGGAGACTGCGTCTTTGCAGTGAAGTTGGCGTCCACGGAAATAGGCCCACTTGTTCCCACGGTTTTGGGGTCCAGCGCGAAATCTACTCACGCTTTGATTCTACTCACGCTTCGGGAAATCTGCTCACGCATCCAGGAATCTGCTCATAGGTTCTGCTCACGGCTTTGCTGCCCTCTTAGAATAAGACAACACCTAATAAAGTCATATGTTGTTGCCAGCTCATCCTCATGCGCAAGGTGTAAGTTCATCTAGACTTCATCCTGGCTCCGTCCATCCTTAAATCATCCAGGGCGCATCCCTCCTCCGTTCATCCAAGTCGAAAAAGAAAATGAGAAGGAATCCTAGCTCCACATATGTGAAGTCTGCTGGGGCCACTAGAAACTACGAGCCCCTGCGAGTGATGAGCTCAGGAAGAACAAAAACGAAGCCTAGCCAAAACAAACTACACACTCGGTACACAAGGGATGAAAAAACCTAGGGAAGAAACCTCTCCCTGCAAGTTGGGTGGAGGACAAAACATCCCATAGGAAAAACCCCAAGTGCTACAATTGGTGCAGAAAACTGTCACGAAATTCAAAAACTACTCTAAAGAAGAAGATGCCATGGTCTGATCACGAGCTGTCCGAGCTGTGGGGGTGAAGATCACCTGACGGTTCTCAACATTCAAACATGTTAGATCAAAAGTAAGAGTGCATGGAACAAACAATGAAACATGAATGGAGCTAGCTAAGTGAGGAGTAGAAGCATGTTGGGGGAGCAAGACATATTGCCTGCCAGGAAGAATATCAGAGATAAGGTAAGGGCCATCAATCCTACGTTTGGCCTTAAATATCTGCTTACCAGGCTGGAGCCTGACACAAACAGACTAGCCTACCTTGAATGACTCAGAATACACAACACGTCTGTTATAATTCTTGGCCTGAGCAGCTTGGGCAAACACAATGTTAGATTTAGCTGTTTCACGCAAACTACGTCGTCTAGCATCCATGGAAAGCAAAAAGACTTCCCAATTCTCAGGCTCAGTAGCGGATACCTGCAGCCAGGAAATATGCAAAGGAGTTCTACATTTCGTATCATATAAAAGTTCAAAAGGTGAGATTTTGGTACTGGCATGGATATAAGTCCTATAGGCAAAGAGCAGAATAGGCACGACAATATCCCATTCATCAATTAGTGTTCCATTCTTCTCGAGCATCTGGCATATAGTTTTGTTAAATCGTTCTGTCAAACCATTGCATTGGGGATTGTAGGGAGCAGTAACGGCATGCTTAGTGTTGAGATTAAACAAGACAATCTCCATAAGTTGATTGCAGAACTCGGTACCTTGATCCATGAGGATTTCAAGAGGGCAACCATGACAAAGTATCATCTTATCAAATAAGAACTGCACCACCTCATCACTATCCTTAGCAACCAGAGGTTGGGGCTCAACCCATTTCGTCAGGTAGTCCGTAGCAACCGCAAGGTATGCATGGCCCTTAGACATGGATTTAAGGGGTCCAACTAGATCTAAGCCAACCTTGGCAAATGGTTCAGTCACCGGGATTGGCTGCAAAGATAAGGAAGCTTCGGTCCTAGGTAGGATGGTCTTAGCATGACAGGGCATACATCTTGCAATGAAAGCTGAGAAATCTTTAACTAAGCCTTTCCAGTGATACTCCTCCTACAATCTTTTGACAGTTTTAGCAACCCCCAAATGGCCAGCATAAGTAGAAGCATGGTACAATTCGAGTAAAGCAGGGACAACGGACCTAGAAGGGACTTCCACAACAGAGGTACCTTCCAAAGCAGTAACTCTGAACAATCTCCCTTCACTTTCCCAGTGGCTCGGTAAGTGATAGTTGACTTGCCTCATGATCAACTTGGATATGCCACTAAGGTGGGTGCCGGTCTTGCACCTATGGAGAAGAGCATCGTATAATGGATCATCCATGCCTACATCACTCATGGCCACACAACAGCAGGTTAGTGGAGGCGAGAAGAAAGTGGCAGCTCCCCCGTTCTCTTCTTTTCGTGACCCTGACTTCATTTTCAGTTGGCTGCCTATGAGGAGGCCAGCAGGCTGTAGGGCGCAGCTCAGTCCCTCGGTCGGGATACAAACCAAGGCAAGCACAAGACAAGATGAACAGTCCTAAGGTAAGGGAAAGTACCAGACCCTACTGTAGGATGCCAGACTAGAATTCATGCTAATACCAAAGGAAATTCAACCACCATCAAACTGAAGTAGATCCCAAGTACTATCAAGCAGATCTGGAGGAACATAAGGATAGTCCAGCAAATGACACAAGGCAAAGGGATCCAAAACAGGCACAACAGGTGGTGTAGAGCATGCAGTATGAGGGACTAGGTCATTTAAGGTAGTGTAAGGTTCAGGGATTTTGGGTTCACCTCGAGTCCAAGCATCTGCATTAACATTATCCTTCCCACGCTTGTAAGATATGGTGAAGTCATAGCCTTGCAGTATTAGAGCCCGCCGAGTTAATCTGCTAGTGAGTTCACGAGGAGTTAGCAAGGCTTTCAAAGGTAAATGATCAGTCTCAATGGTAAAATGACAACCATGTAAATACTGCCTAGAATATTTGACTCCAAAGATAACTGCAAGGCCTTCCTTGTCAGTGATAGAGTAATTACGCTCATGTTCATCAAGGCGGCGGGAGGCATAGGCAATGGCATGCTCCTGACCATCCTGAATCTGGCTCAACACTGTAGAGATAGTTAAATCAATGGCATCAGTTTGCAAGATAAATGACAAGGTAAAATCAGGAAAAGCAAGCATAGAAGCAGAGGTTAGTGCAATTTTGAGCTTATCAAAGGCGGATGTTTCAACAGTACCCCACACAAAACGAGCATCATTGGATAACAAGCGAGTGAGTGGAGCAGCTAGTTTGGCAAATTGAAAAATGAAGCGACGATAGTAAGAACCCAAGCCCAAGAAGGCCTTAACACATGTTTTATCTCTAGGGGTTGGATAGTTCCACACAACCCGGATCTTAGTTGGGTCAGGACTGATGCCAGCAGCAGAAAGCAGATGGCCCAAGAAATGGAGTTGTTCCATACAAAAATCACACTTCTTGGCTTTAACTTTAAGCCCGGCTGCACGAAGTCTGCACACAACCCGCTGTAAATCCAGTAGATGAGCATCAAACGTTGTAGAATAAATGTTGATGTCATCAATGTAAACTAAAGCACACTCCCAACGAAGGTTTCCTAAAACAATGTCCATAAGGCGCTGAAATGTAGCAGTGACATTGCAAAGGCCAAAAGGCATTGTTTTTAATTGGAAGAGGCCCATCCTGCAGGTGAAGATAGTTTTCTCCTTAGCAGTGGCAGTTAAAGAAACTTGCCAAAAGCCAGAGGCTAAATCCAATGAAGAGAAGATATTGGCCCCATTAAGTTGATCTAGCGTTTCGTTAATGCATGGCAAAGGGTAGACATCTTTCTTTGTGATGGCATTTAAACGTCGAAAGTCTACGCAAAAATGGGTTGAGCCATCCTTCTTACCCACTAAGACAAAGGGACTGGCCCAAGGGGATATGGAGGGGGTGATCACACCAGCATCAAGCATCTTGATAATCTCTTCATGAATGACTTTGCGCTCACGAACACTCTCCCTATAAGCATGTTGTTTGATAGGCTTACCATCTGTGATGATGTCATGATCTAGAATGGTGGTGCGGCCTAAGTCATGGGGCCCTTTACTAAAGATGTCGAGATTGTCACGGAGAAATAGGTGCAGGTGACTAATCTGCTGGGGAGTAAGGTGATCACCCACTTTGATATCCTTTAAGACCTGCTGGAAATGTTGCTCGTGTTCGGGAGTAAGCGTGCCATTGCCAGTGGAGCCGGAGTGAGAGGCAAACGCCTGGAGTTGGTCAACGGGGGAGTCCACCAGTCCAATATCATGAAGACTGAGGCCTTTTTGAACAGAGGCCAACTCAGACAAATGAGAAACAATGAGCCTAGCAAGGACCTGACCCTTGCAGACACTGATGGTGATACGTTCTGGATTAGCAACCAGTAATCTGACCTCTCCATTAAATCCCATGTCTAAAACCCCAGAAGCAATCAGACAGTGCTTTTGGAGGGTAAGTTTTTTCCAGCCTTTAACCTCAAGGAAATGACATATAAGGCAAGCAAAAGCTAAGCATGTAGGTACTATGCGCTGAGAAAAAGCTGGGATAATGAAGTCAACTGGAGAACGTAGCAACATGGTATTCTTTGCCACAGGCAAGGGAGGTCCAGACTTCTTACCTGGTGGAGGGAAATGCCATTGGTACAGATTATCACCAAGTGGTTGGAACTGGCTGAATCTGGCCCAATTATAATGCAAACCCACCTGCTCCTATCTGCTCAGCTTGAAGCTTGAGATGAGAATAGTTGGCCATAGAGGTCCCAGCGGCAATAGTAACATGGCTTAGACTCCTTTGTAAGGTTGCCCCTCACCATTGTGAAGGCACATAAGATTGTTCATGATGTCAATGTTGGACTCTGCACCCTTCATCCAATCCAGTCCCAATAAAATTGTTTACCCGTGGTGACAATGCAGGTCAGCAAGACAGTTTTCCCACTAATGCGGATAGGCAAGGTGACCAACCCTATGGGTTCATATGCCGTGCCATCAGCTATGGTAACTTCAAGGCCATGGGCAGGGCTAATTTTTTAATCCAAGAATGCAAACTGTATTAAGTGGAATGGCAGACATGGTATATCTAGTATCAATAACACATGAAAAGGAAAGGTGGCCCACATGACATTGTGTCATCAGTGGGTGGATCCGGTCCCTACTGATGCGCTTATAGGCCTCACAATGCATGAGTTTGAAATCACGAGAAAGAATAGCACTTACCATCGTTTTGGGGTTCTTACCATGGTCATCTGGCACCCTCACAGACGACCGGATTCGTTTAAAGTACCCCTCTATTTTTTGTCTCTTTGCAACTGTTCAATTAGAGCAGGTAAGTCAGATTGGTAAGGGCACCACCTGGTGTAATGCTTAGTGGACTTGCAAATCATGCATGCCACCATGGAAGTCCTGGCTTCATGACGAATGAAAGGTGGCCCACATGACATTGTGTCATCAGTGGGTGGATCCGGTCCCTACTAATGCACTTATAGGCCTCACACTGCATGAGTTTGAAATCACGAGAGAGAACAACACTTACCATCGTTTTGGGGTTCTTACCATGGTCATCTGGCACCCTCACAGACGACCGGGTTCGTTTAAAGTACCCCTCTATTTTTTGTCTCTTTGCAACTGTTCAATCAGAGCAGGTAAGTCAGATTGGTAAGGACACCACCTGGTGTAATGCTTAGTGGACTTGCAGATCATGCATGCCACCACGGAAGTCCTGGCTTCATGACGAATGCCAGCATTGGTCTTACCTTGAGGCCCAGATTTGGCAGTGACTGTAGAGTTCCAGCCTACCTCGGCTTTGAAGGCTTGAAGTTCTCCCTGGATTTCATTACGAAAAGATGACAACTCATGCACAATGGAAGGGACCAGATCTTCTGCAATACCTTTCACCCCAAGGTCCCCATCAGTATGCTCTACACAGTTACCATCACTAGCCAGATAAGTGTGTTTTGTGTTGGTAACTTTAGACAAGCCTGCCTTGGCAGCTTTGAGACGTAACCTTTCTTCAATCAATTCCACCATCTCATCTTCAGTGGTGTAAGTCTGTTTTTGCAGAAACACTTTCTCAGCAGGGGGCAAGCCCTTTACAAAACAATGTTTCAAAATAGCAGGTCTCTCTGAGGCAATTAGAACTGACTTACAGATTGCGGTTCACAAGTCAGTGTAGTATTTCCACACACTGTCGCCATAATGAAATTTTAAGTCTGGTGTGGTGTAAGCTATGGGCTGTTCTTCACGAAAGAGCTTGCGAGCCAATTCTCTGGCTTCTACCCAAGTAAGATCATTTTTGTCCTTAATATTGGACTCAAACAGTTGCCTGGCCTCTCCCTTGAGACAGATCTGAAAAAACTTTACTTGGAACCGTGGGAGAACTCCATTCATTTCAGTGCTGATTTCAAAAAATTCCAAGAAGGACTCAAAATCCTCCCCTAAGTTGTAGTCAGGGTATTGTTGCTTATGCATTCGCTCCCCATGATCAGTTTTCCGTGGAGTGGTATCTGGAACTTCCCTTTGTTTCAGCAACATCTTCATAAGCGGGAGGCAATTTGAAATCACCCCCATGGCTTCACACAGCTCGTCCAAATCAAATGTGGGTTGAGGCACAGTCGTCGGATCCTTGTGATCTCCGGACGACTCTCCCCTTTCCGTATTATTTCTTTCATTAGTTGTTGTCTCTTCCCTCTCCTCCGCTGCACATTTTTCCAACTCACTTAGTCCCATCGTCTCTTCTGCTTCTCTCTCTAATATAGATCTTGTAAATACAGGCATGAGAAGAGGAGTACACGGCTACCTGTCCGAAGGGGCACTGAGCTTCAAATCCCACCTAGACACACAGTGAGATGTGACGAAGCGATGCTTGTGCAGCAGATACATTCCTTCCCCCAAGAAAGCCCATAGTTCCTCTTCACCCTTGAGCCAAAAAGTCACGCGCACGATGCTGCGTACCACCCTTTCCTTCACCAACAGCATATGGGCAGGATATGCCTTGGCTGCTTCAGCCTTGTAGAGACCTACTGTTTCACGTCGAAAACACACCCCCGGAAAGATCAACACATCACTGGGACAAAAAGGGAACTCAGAGTCGGGAATACCAGTGATGAGCTCTTCCCAAGTGGGGTCTCGGGTAGGGGCTGGCGGAACTCGAGGCTTAAATTAGCAAGCAGAATTGATGTACCTCCTTTAACTAGTTCCCACAATCGTAGAGGGCTCGGCTTGTCAGGAGGCAGGAAGCTCTCAAGCTCTACACCCAATTCTCGACTCACAGAGAATTGTGGAACGCCCAAGACAGCCCAACTAAGTTTCTCACCACTCTCCAACTGCTCCTTGCAGGCACTAGCAAGGGGAATCTGTAGAGTGACTTCCCTGGAATGAAGCTTGAGGAGAAGGCGTGTGGCGTAGGCTCCCTGAAGAGACTCGCGAATGCGCCGACTCTGCTCCCTCTGCTCCGCTTTAGTGTGTATGGGCTTGCAAGCTTCTTTGCGTGCAGTTTCCTCAAAGGTCTTGGCCCAGAACTCTGAGGGCGTGTCCAGCGGGAGCTCATGCCATGGAATAGGTTCTCCCTCCGGATAATCGACAAACACCAGCTGCTCAGGTAACAGGTTGCATGCAAGCTCACAAATGTAGCAAGATTCCAACGTCTGGGTTTGTCTCAAGCGCGGGACCTCGAATTGATCAAGCTCAAACCAACCACGCTCAGAACTGGAAGCCATAGTGCTCACTTGCGAAACTCTCAAAACACAGAAAAGCTCGAGCAGGCAAACTCTCTCTCTCTCTCTCTCTCTCTCTCTCTCTCTCTCTCTGTGCATGACATACAAGCCGTCATTTTGCCACTACCTCTCCCCTCAATCATGCAGGATCACCCGTACACAATCTACTGCTCTCAGGTGTTTTGTACAAGCCAAATTCTCTTTTAACCATTTTTTAGTTACCCCGCATCTCTCGCATTATTCCGGCGCTATGGGTTTAATCCCCTTTCTCTACCGGACTTAATCCTATCTGGGGAATATAGTCGATAGATGGGCCTGGCAGAGAAGACGGAATCTCACGAAGAGGACGCAACAGAGTCGGACTTCCAAAATGCATTCATCCACACACTCAAGCACACCGTTACACCAAGCGTATACTCGCGTAAGACCCAAAAGCCACCACCCTCACTGCCACGGCAGTCGAGCTTAAATAGTATTAGGTCGTAATCTAATCTTAGTGCCGCGTGACACTTACATATAGGCCAGCCAGATGCCCTTCCAGCATAGCCATAGAAAGAAGCCTGATCACCATATCCATCCTAATCTAATCCTAAACTAGCTATTAGAATAAGACAACACCTAATAAAGTCATATGCTGTTGCCAGTTCATCCTCATGCGCAAGGTGTAAGTTCATCCAGACTTCATCCTGGCTCCGTCCATCCCTAAATCATCCGAGGTGCATCCCTCCTCCGTTCATCCAAGTCGAAAAGGAAGGTGAGAAGGAATCCCAGCTCCACAAGACAACACACATAATTGGAAGTCCACCCGAGAGAATCCATTCACGAGAGGCTTTCTAGACGCAGAGTGCGCCACTTTGCACGCTCCACTATTCATTCCATTCTGTATCCAAATTGACAGAATAAACTGATGTTTCCAGTTTCCACCAATACATATGAATGTACATCTACTGCCCAAGAACCTGGGTAAGTGTTGTTCCTGTAAGCAACACACAAATTAGAACACATGTAGTTGAACCATTTTCAGAAACTAAGACTCTCTGAATCAAACAGTAGGTTTACAGTGAAGCTGCATCAGAGTTCTAAGCGGAAGTCACCCGAACCCCTACCCAAACCCCCACACCCAAAAGTGTAATCCTTATCTGTACTTCTACCCTCGGACTCTAAAAGCAACCACGGAAAGCAACGTGTGTAACAAAACTACAAATAATAACAAGCTTATGAACAATCACTCATGGGTGCTTCTAAGTATCTCATAAGCGTCTTACAAGTTACTTAAGACTAAACATCCAAACAACCACATCAAGCTCACACCAAAGGCAAGGTAAAGAATGAAACACAACGCTTTGAAACAGAACGCTTTGAAACAGCATGTAACACTTGGTTAGGCACAAGACGTCCCAACAAAGCTTTGAAACTAGCATCAAAGACAGCTGGGGGTCTGGACGTACACAAGCTAGTGTCCATCCTACAATTTCCTCCAAAAAGAAGGAAGAAGATGGAATGCGTTACTGAGGTCCCTATCGAACTGGAAAACTTTGATGCAAGGGACGTTGCTGCGATGCCCTTGCAAGCTGCGCTTGGGTTCAGGTTAGCAATAATTGTGGCCCACAATCTAGCCAGAGGGTGGGTGATTGATTTGCACATATTCTTTTTCCCAATTGCAGGGGGGGATGGAGGCCCCTCGATCCAAGCACCGTATGGTGCAGGCCCAAAAGATAAAGCAGGTACTTAAAGGGTGCTGGCTAAAGCAACATCTGCACTTGTAGCTTCAAGATCTTAACACATCAACATAATTGTCAATCATTGTCTTGGAGGACAGAAGTTCTTGTAGCATTTATAGGCCGTAGGTGTCCATTGTCATACAGATCCTTTCTGTCATCGCAGGCACGTTCTACGTGCTTTTCAGTACATTCCATATCCAGCTTCTTCCTTCTTCTTGGAGGAAATTGTAGAATGGACACTAGCTTGTGTACGTCCAGCGATCCCCAGCTGTCTTTGATGGGAGGAAATAGAGGAAATAGCTAGCCACCGTCGGAGCATCACTTTGCAAGTCTATTAATTACTCCTAACTGCTATACTTCCTAATCAAGTTTAGAATCAATGAACTTCTATGGGTGCACCTTGAAACACGGAGTAGACTGTAGTGCACCAACACACACACCTGCCAAACGCAACCCATAGCACTAGAAGTGCAACGTTTGGCCCCCCACCTGGCAGCTTCATCTGCATCTCAAACTCACTCAACTTAGTGGACCTAGAATCAAGAGGACCTGGAGGACCCACAAGGTCATTCAGCGTGCATGGGACTGATCCACTGTTTGGCCTGGAGAGACCTCCGCAATGGCCTCAAATACTTTGCTTTTTGCCTGGAAACGGCCACATCACTAATCTAGAAAGAGCCAACAGCCTGCATGCAATCTCTCTCTATCCACTGTCTGTTCCAAGGTAAGTCATACTACCGGCGTCAGCCCCCTGACAAAGGTAGTTTCTGTCCCTTTGTAATTCCGCTCAACTGGGCGCGGGGTCAATGGCCACAAGGCTACGGAAAACAACCTCTTATGAGTACATTCTATCCACACTTCTATTAGAGGACGGGAAATCGTGAAGGACTGTAAGGAAAGAGAATGTACTCACAACAACAGCATCACTAGCAACGTGGGCAACAGAGTGGCCCCCCGGCATTGCACGCAGCCTGTGCATGGCAGCAGAGTTTGGGAGCTGATCATGGCCGCCACCTTGAAACCTTTGCGTCTCCTTGTCTGCACTTTCGTCCAGTAGCTGCAATCGACCAGTCTTTCAGAGTTGTCCCTTGTAGATGCCAGTTGTTCCTGTATCTGGTTCAAGAATGTTAAGTCGTGCCCTTGGGCAGCCTGATAGTATCACAAGGTTTTCAAAAGAGATTGGAGGCCACAGACACAAATTATTCTCCCATTCCATTCATGTTGCAGGTTTGTATCTACTAGTTAAGTTTGAGACTTCCACATTAATCATTGTCACAGTACAATGTGACCGACTGTTACCTTGACAATGAAAAGCAGACTGATTGCACGTATCAGACCTGAGGTGCCATCATTGAGTTTTGGTATACATGTGTCATGGAGAAGGCCTTTGATCTGATGAAGAGTCCAGCTCTCTCCCTCTGGTACATAAAAGTCTATAACTCCCTCCCCTTTTCTTATCCTTCCCCTCTTAATGTTTTGTCTAAAAACTTGCAGGTCTTGCAATGACAAGGCCCTCTGTTTGTGCCTTTGATGATATGTGAATTGCCATAGGGTTTCAGGTTGATGGTTACTTTGGGTGAGCATTTGCTTTATGGCCAGGGTAGATCATGTCCTTGTGAAATCTGATGGCTGCTGGAGTCCTGTTCTTCCAGGCTCGCAAATGCACAGCTCCCACTTCACTGGTCCCGCAGCTTTACTAGTTGTGTGTTGTTGTGATGGCAGATCAATGCGCTCAAGGCAGGATGCTCCTGTCGATCTTCTTGGTGTACCAATGCACCTTGTGACCAAAGTCTACACCTCAATAGTGGATAGGCCATAGTTCTGGTGATATTGTAACTACAATGTTGGCTTCGGTAGAATCAAGATAATAAAACACTTGTTGAACGTTCAAACATCCCTTCAAACCTCATTTCTTCAGTGTAGGGCCCTTCTGGCCTACACATAATGGCAACAAGAGAGACCTTCATTTTGAGTTGAGCTTTTACAGTCTCTCCACAATTCCACCAGCATCTCCTATTTCGAATGGTCTACTGTGGGAGGGATCACCTTTCTGTTCCCACAGGAACGTCTCGCACGTTAAAAGGAAGGCAACACAGCCAGTTTCATCGCTTGGAGCGATTTCTTCACCTTTACCGGTTAAAGAGCCAATGCCTGTTTCTGTCATTATTCCAGTATATAATGAAGTATCCTTCATAGGGATCCTGGTGGAAAGAGTGGGAGCTGTGATGCGCAGGCGGGGAGGGCCTAATTACGAAATCATTTGCATTGAGGACGGACCTACTGACGGTAAGGTCCTCTTCTGTAGTGAAAAGCGTCTTGTTTCATAGGAAGCTCGAGTACATGTAGACCTCGTTTCCGAATAGTCAGTAACGATCCGACTTAGCCCATACTTAGACTTCCCAAATATCCGTGGGTGATGCTGCACCTGCGGCAGCAAGGAACACTTTATGGGAGAATTTACCTCTGTGAAAGTAGTGCCTTGCAAGACTGGGAAAACAACAGAACCGACAATAAATGGACCAGCTTGAAAAGGTCCAATATAGCTAAATGGAACTGAGCATGCACCACAGAACCAGAATGACCAGCACAGAACTGGTAATATTGACCAACTAGTGCTGGTAGAGGTTAAAGTCAACCCACCCTGGATCTCTGAAATGGCAGCCCCCTCCATGGCTGCAAGGGCAGGAATCAAGCGATGCTTTTCTCCATACCAGCGAGATTTGATACCAGTGATGCTCGGTAGGCTTTCAAGCTGCAGCCATAGTCATGTAGTTTAACCTCCATCCATCCCACTGCCAATATATTGGACTTGGTATCATATAACCATTGCTATGAACTACAAATCAAGACCGGGGTTGTGAAAGAAGTGGTTGGGATTACAAGCACTTCCCAAAATTCTAGGCTTTCCAGAAAGATCCTCTCTCTCTCTCTCGCTCATTCCTCGTCGAAGCTGGCACCTTCGCAAATTCGCAAACCCCTACCTTCTGGCTTTTTGTGTCCTGCTCGGGCAGCCCCAGGCCCCACATGGCCACAGGAAGGCATGGCACCAGATATTGCCCACACCGATCTAACCGCATTGCTCGTAACCCAAAATATGCAGCAGGAGTGAGCGAGGGAAACTCAGGGGATGCGTTTCCAGCATCATCCAAGGCATGTTTGCCAGTTGCCCAGTTTGCAGTGACAGCCGGTGTGAGCCTTCTTTCATCTTATGATTGACTAATTGAGTTCTGCATATTCATATGTTTTTGTTGCTGAAAAGGTCTCTAGATAGTTAGTAGGGTGGCGGCTGCGTCACAGCCAGACATTGCATGCGCGGCACGTCTCCTCCTCGACTCGTCTTTCTCGATCCTTCTGGTCCCTCTCCCACTTATAAATTTGGTACCCAGATACACGCCGATGTAATGAGCAGGCCTCCATGCTCCATACGTCGGAACTTTTGAAATACTGCTAATTGAACGCTAGTAAGTTTCAGTGTCGTGGTCGATCTAGCTGCTTCGTGACAAGTTTTGTGTTGATCGATCGAGGAAGGATGGCACTTAGTCCATTTCTCGGGCCTTCCGCAACCGGAAGCTTGTGGGACTTTGACCCACTGATTGATACTGCATTCTCTCTCTTGGATAACACTCCCCGCCGCTCGCATGCACGGGACGCTCTCTCCATAGTCAACACCAATGTCGATTGGCTCGAGACACCCGATGCACATATCATCAAGGCTGATCTTCCAGGTATGTCCATCGTACTACTCATCTATTTCCATTAACTGTGCATGACGTTTATGTATTCGATGCTCACCGGGTGGCCGGTACATGGCTTGCAGGCGTGGGTAGAACGGACATCACAGTTGAAATTGAGCCTCCCCGGACGCTTGTGATCAGTGGGGAGCGGGTGAAGGAGGAAGTACAGGAGGGTGAAACTTGGCACCGTGCGGAGCGCGTTCGTGGGCGCTTTATGCGAAGGTTTGTCCTACCAGAGGATGCGAACTTGGATAAAATCACAGCTGAGGTCGATAATGGCACGCTGAAGATTACAATACCCAAGACTGCCGAGAAGAAGGCAGAGAGCCGCAACATCGAAATCAAACAGAGAGAGAGAGGGGAAGCTATCACTGGAGGAGAAAGTGCCGGCGGGGGGAAAGCTGGTGGGGAAGCAAAAACTCCCACTCCACCCCAGAAGTAGCTCTGGAGTTTACAAGCTTGAGCTGATCAAAAAAGCTGACTTTGTACATAACACCGAACTTGTGCACTTTGAATAATAAAATACATGCTTTGAGGTTTCGTTGCAGCCTATGGTTCTCTAACTTTGGCTACAGGCCGACACTATTCCTGCTTCTGTCTTGCTCTTTTGGATCCTCTAGTCCTGTCACCAGGCTTGCTCCCTGCAGTAAATAGTGTTATAAGCTCCATCACTGTGCGCTGGTACATTCTCATTTTTTATTTTTATTTTTTTATGTTCTTCCAAGGAAACACCAGCCCCAGCAACTGGGCCATGAGGGGGCAAATAAACAAATAAACCCCCTTTCTGAGCCAAGGGGGCATTAACTTACAGGGGCAGAGCCCCAGCCAGAAAGGCAGATGGACAGACGACAGGGGTTTGAACCCCAGACCCACAGGCCAATACACACTTAGTGGGCTTACAACAGGGACACAGCCATGTTGTGTTCTATTTTATTTTTGTAAGAAGCTTGCATTATATTTTACTGGGAAAATAAATAAACCCCTTGGAGGCCATAAGGCTCAATATACAGACCCCTGAGCGTTTATTTTTTCACTTATCCAAAATCGTTGCACGGGCCAAATGTAGATTGTAGGGTTAGAAAAGTGGGCAAAATCAAGCTCATGATTTTTAATTTTTAATTTTTATATTTTTATCATATATGTTATGATATTCAACTTGTAGCGCTGTGTGGCGAATTTTTTGGTTTTTACCCCCCATAATTCCTTTGTACAAGTAGCTGACCCATTTTCCAGGTTGAAATCTAGCGATTTTTCGCCAGTAAAAAAAAATACTGATGCCCATTGCCTGAGGGAAGAGCCTATACAGACGAGAGAATAGGTGGAGCCCTACTTTTTTAGGGGAATAATGTAACAACTTAATGCACACCTGCAACCCCGACAGGATAGTACGCAGGTTTCTGGCATTTCAAATCCTCCCCACCCTCTCTTGAGAGTGACATGAAACTGAAGGAGTGTCAACTCCAGTCGGGGTTACACTGGGTTTCACGACGAGGTGTGTAACTCCACTCGGGGTTACACAGAATGGAATGTAACTCCACTCAGTGTAACTCACACTTGGTCTCGAATCTAACTGTCCAAATCTGGTTAAGTATAAAATGGACTGACCAGAGTTACATGAGAAACCGGGGTTACAGAGGGTTACACCAATTGGAGGGTTACACCGACCGGGGTTACACTACAAGTGCATCCCACCACGTGTCGAACCCTGAACCTCGCCTTCACCGCCTGCAATGCTATCAACTTCCCGGCACGCTACCCACCACAGCTTGCAAACCTCTTGGATTCTTAAGTATTCATAATAGGGACACCGAGGTAAGAGGGGTGGGGAGGATTTGACATGGCCCATGCCGGAGGAGCCCAAGGTGCCGGAATCCGGCGAAAGCACCGTCAGATCACAGGCGTGCATTAAGTTCTTACATTATTCCTATTGTCCATTAAGTTATTACATTATTTTTATTATTCCTATCATCTAGAAACAACAAAATTCGTAGATAGATCTTCTGACGTAGCGCACTGGTTCCGACTCTCACCTATGTGGCGCTTTGGCATTGATGCAAAGGTGAGCCGGCTACAGGCCGTAGTGAACGGCCTTGTGAGCCGCTTTGCAGCCTACTGAAGTTCTTTCTTGATTTCTTTTGCATTCAAAGATTTCTTTCAATAGTTTGAATGCCAATTACACAAAATCTGCCTATATGGATTGTTGCCACATTTTAATTTCAGACTGGGACCTGCACTGGTTTAAGCGCGTCAGTTCAGCTTGCTTGAATCTTCTTTGGACGTAGAGACTTCTAACGCGACCCTGCCTAGGAGAGAGAAAGAAGATCAACATATTTTTCTTTTTCTTTTCTTTAGCTATAGACTGCATCATGAATTCATGACGTGTAGTGATTAGTTTTGGTTAGCCTTGACTAAAGGTGATCTTACATAATGGCAGGTTGGCCATTCCAACTCTCCACCCTTCAAATCTCTGGTCATATTCAGCCCAGGAGCATTTCAAGGTGGGTACTTTGATGTACAAGCCTAAGAGTTTTCAGTAACCACAGTAATCACTGGTGTTCTAGTCCACAAGTAACAGTGATAAATTGACTGATGTGGTACAGATCCTATAAATGGACATTTCTTTATCTCTGACATTGAGTGCTAGTTTCAGGCTCTTGGGGAGGTAATGTATAGAGAACAAGTTGCAATAAAGAGCTTTTGAAATCAAATCAAGTGAACTAATAATGCAGTTCATCACTCGTTAAATCGGTCGTAATGCATGTCCAGGAGGACTCTGGAGAGAATGCCTCGAGATTGGCATGAGCCCGCATGTCCATTGTCATACAGACATGTATGGGATTGAGGAAGAAGTAGACGTAGAGGTGGTGGCTGCTGCAAGAATATGCGGATGGGGACTACCTACTTTGTGATTGTACTATCTAGGCTTTTTGCGTTGAAGATGAGTTAAAATGATGAAGCTGGTGTTGGTGAAGAATTATACGGCTGCACATTGGGGGCCATTGATATTGTATAACTTTTGACGTTTTTGGGATCGTGGAAGGAGGACTCCGTGTCCAGGCGCAGGTGCAAATTCTCAACGTGACTGAAATTGTTTATTATGTTAGGACAAGGAACTAGGGATGTTCTGTGTAGTTAAAGGGCTCTTCTGCCCGAAATAATTTGATGGGCAATTGCTTGGCCACACCCCAACACAACTCACCTTGGTTCTTGATATTGGCCTCAAACAAGGTGCGAGCCTCACCCTTGAGGCCAAATCAAAAGGAGTTGGTCACCATATTAGCATGTAGTTCATTAAACTTAACACTCATTTCAAAGAAATTGAGATTTTTTTTGAAATCCTGAACACCTCCATACTCTGGATACTTATCCACGAGACTGTATCCAGAAAATGAGGTGGGTCAGATTGCAAAAAAAATCTCAGCTTCACTTGAAATGAGTGTTAGTTACATGATACCTACATGCAATATGGTCACAAAACTACCTGATGATTTGAGCCTTTGCGATGAGTTCTAAGACCAATTAATGAGGCCAATCCTACTAACCCTCACTATACTACATTAACACATAGACTAGTATGAGAGTATCTCATGTTAGTTCTAGAATGTTATGGGGCTGTCGCTCGCAAGTTTTCATTAAAAAAAGTAAAAACATAATTTACGTTCCCGCCTATTTTCGATGCGTTCATGTGGCAGCAGTTAAACCTATTATTTTTTTCCTTCGCGGATAATCGTACATAATAGCATCAATTTTTATATTTTTGCCGATCCTAAGGTCATTTTAGGTTTCCGCGTTGTGTTATGTGAAACGGTATTATTTAAAGTTCTTTCTTAAAAACTCTTTTATGTGGTGGTGATTTTCTCCCACCAAAATCATGTATATATATTTATATATTTATATTTATCTGTCAATTCCAACTATTGATAAATCATATGGATTTGATAGACATTTTATTTATTGCCTTAAAATATGATATTATTACTATAAATACTATAAAATACACAAACTATAAAGTTATTTTCATAATTTGCTCATAACATGTCTGTCTTATTGCAACAGACAGTTTTAATTATATATTTTTTGTTTGATCTTTTGGAATTGTAAAATATGACTTATATGTAGAATTGGTTAGATTAATGTTACAAATCATATTTATTAAGATTAAATTGTATAAAATGAATTATGTTTTAAATTCAATCATATATAAAATAAGATATACTAATAAATAAGTCAATGTTTGTAGAGATCGCGGAATCAAGCTTGTTGAATTGATAAGTATCGTTATCGTTGCAAAAGGATTATTGGTTTGTTTTGAGCCAAATCATGTGTTACATACAATTCCTATTAAAAATTCGGAAGTTGCGGTTCATATCAAATAAGTTTTGGTGCCAAAGACTAAAGTTCACAAAGGGTTTTTTGGATACAATGGAAGAGTGCATCAAGAAAAGATGTTTGTGGATCGTTTAGAGAATACCTTGGCATAGAAAGAGTTTATTACTCCTCATTTACCAACTGGGCGGGATGCGTTTGTCGACATTAGCCAACCACATCATTTCAGGTTCTTCATGAAAGATAAAACTCCTCAAATCCAGTACAAAAATCATGCACGAGATTCGCAGTGGAAACCCGATGGATGCCACCCATTATTGAAATCTATCCCACATGCACGGTCGAAACCAGGTTTTGCGGAAGTCCATTTGGCAGATCCTTAAGAGATTGCTACTTTTGCACGAGTTCATCTCATGGAAATAACGTTAAGTAGCAAGACTCAAACACGTTACATCAAACTTGGATGTCATTGAAGAAACAATGAAATTTATCAAAAATTTATAGGATTTTCCAAAACAAGATCGTTCGAATATGGTGTCTTCAAAGATGTTTTGACCAAACAATGATCATATATTGATCAACCCTCAGTGGAGATGAATACGGACAATGTTGAAGAATCATCATGGACTGGACTTATTTCATTAATGCCTGAGGTGAAAACTCGCAAATACTTCAGACCTAAGAGAGGACAGCCCAAAAAAACCAATCGAAAGACACATACATCCACATTGCAACAACCATTTGCAAATGATGTCAATTTGGCTACTAATTTTGAAATATCCGAAGAATTTGATCAACGGAAAGACATCGAAGCAGGACATTTTATGGGTGTGCATGTTGAAGACGAACAAGTACAAAATGGTGTTCCATTTTGGGTGGGTAAAGTGTTGAACATAATGCGACAAACGCATGATGATGACGAAATCCGTATTATGTGATACTGGCCAAAAACACCCAAAAACATTCCGAAAAATGTAAATGTATTGTTACTACAGTACAACAACTGTTTGTATAGAACTTGGGTACCAAGTGATGATGGTGAAAACGACATTCCAGTGGACTTTGTATTTATTTCGTGGAAAAATACAGAGGCAGAAATTGTTATTCCCAAAAACTTGTATGAACATTTCAAAAATCATATGTTGCTTACAGATAATGATGTTGCCGACGAACATCAAGTTACAATTTAGGATCAAAATTCATAGTTTCAAACAGAAACTATGAAAACATTCTACATGTTCATAATGTTTTTAATAAAACCATTATGTTTTAAATAATATCAAATTTTCTCTCCCAATTGTTTGTATTTTTGTATTTTTGGTTTGACAAAACATGAATTAATGAAATAATATTATTATTATTATTATTATTATTATTATTTTAAGTATTTACGTGTATGTGAGTATGTATATATATATATATATGATATCATTACAATGATAAAATTTTATGACACTATCATCTATATATTGCACCGTATATATTGCTTTGATTAAATCTACTACCCACCAATATAGCATCATGTTGGTGTGCTGTATTAGGCACTGCATTATAAAGTCTAGACTAACAGACTCCCATGTGCCTGATGGAATGGGCAACGGCTGTAGAAGTCCCGTAGGTTTTTTTTTGTTCTACTTTAGTCTGCCGACACCGAATATAGGCTCTATTGAATATCTTTACATCCTTGACCATAAATGGTAAGTTCGTTTAAGAACTCGTAGCATTTAGCCACCCCAAAATGACCAACTACAGTAGACGAATGATGGTCACGCAATAATTGCATACGCCATTCTCCTACCTCCTATCGAAGTACTCCGTCGTCCAACGTATAAGCGTATAAGCTCGTACATCATTCAAGGTTTGGGAAACCCTCTCCCCCTGATGTACTAGTTGGGTATAAATTTCACCAAAGTATGGGTCGTGTTCATATAGCCATTTTAGTGTTTCAACAATGAATTGTGGACAACACTCAAGGCTTGCAAAAACACTCGACGACTTAATGCATCGGCCGCAACATTTTTTTTGCCGGGACGATATTGCAAACCGTAATCAAATAATGCAAGGAAGTCTTGCCACCACGCTTGTCTCGTTGACAAGTTGGCTGAGTTTCAAAAAAAACTTCAAACTAGCATTATCGGTGATAACGGTGAACTTTTTCTCCATTAGATAATATCGTCATGTACGTAGAGCATGAACAGTGGCATATAGCTCTAATTCATGAACATGATAGTTACATTTAGCATTACTGAGCTTCTTAGACTCACAGGCAACTGGGTGCCCATCTTGATATAATACTGCACCAAGCGCAGTTTGAGACGCATCAGTATGCACCTCAAATGGCCTATCAGGTTGTGCAATTTTTAATACAGGAGCGGTGACTAATTTTTCCTTTAACTTTTCAAAGGTCTCTTGACACCGAGAAGTCCACACATAGCTAACATCTTTCTTTAATAAATCCGTTAGTGTTGCATACATTCGTGAAAATGCATATACATATTTTCTATAAAAATTTACAAGTCCTAAAAAAAGTTGGAGTTCGTGTACATTTCTTGGTACTACCCAATCCATAATAGCTTGGATTTGGGGTCCATAGCAATACCTTGATCCCTGGCAATGTGACCAAGAAATTCAATGGATTTCACAAAAGACTCACATTTGGAGAGTTTTGCATAGAGTTTATTCTTGGACAAAACCATAAAGACTTGTCTTAGATGTTTTTTGTGCTCTTCAACTGACTTACTATAGATGATTATATCATCTAAATATACCACTACAAACTTATCCAAGAATTGACGAAGCACTTTATTCATGAGTCATAAAGGTTGCTGGTGCATTAGTAAGCCCAAATGACATTACTAAATATTCATAACTCCCATATCTAGTGCGACATGCACTTTTCTCTATGTCACTTGTCTTTATCCAGATTTGATGATAGCCTGATCGTAGGTCTATCTGACTAAATACAGTTGATCCATGCAACTGATCTAATACATCGTCAATCCTCGGTAGTGGATACTTATTCTTTATTGTGGCTTTAATCAAAGCACGGTAATCCACACACATCCGCTTTGTTTTATCTTTCTTACTTACAAAGAGGATGGGAAAACCATATGGGGACCTAGAGGGTCTTATAAAGCCTTTCTTCAATAGGTCTTCTAATTGCGTCTTAAGTTCTTTCAACTCTGCAAAACTTAACCTATATGGAGCTTTAGCCATGGGACTTGTCCCAAGTAACAATTCAATGGGATATTATATACTCCTTGACGGAGGCAATTCGTTTGGTAGATCTTTAGGAAAGACATGATGAAACTCTTTCAACAAGGCCTCTGCTTCTAGAGGGATTTGTTGCTTAGGTTTATCTTCTTTCTTATCTACCAAATACAAAAACCCTCATGATAAGCCTTTTCTTACCTGCTTCTTGAATTGCATTGCAGACAAAATTGTCTCTTGACCCTTCCTTAGGGGGCTTGAAATTTTAAGACAATGTTTTTTATTAAATAACTTAATAATATTTTTTTAACAATTAATTAGTGCCTTATGAGCTCTTAGCCATTCCATTCCTAGGACAATGTCATGTTCACCTAATGGCACTAGTGAGAAAGAAACATTCTCTATTAATTCCCCTAGTTTAATGGATAACTGGTTCACTACCAAAGAATATTTCTCAATTCTTCTCGTAGCTAATTTAACACTTACTCCTTCAGGAGTTGTCTCAGTCCGAACCACTAACTTCTTGACTATCCTTTTAGACAAAAAATTATGGGTGGCCCCAGTATCAATTATGAATGATACTATTTTACCCAACATATATCCTCGCAAATGAAGTAAGGAGGAATTACCAATATGGCAGGTGTTATTGTTTCCTCAACAACTTTGTTGCCAATTCCACTAGTACTCTCGGCAACTTCTTCTTCCAAATTTCTTTGCCGCTTGACTAACATCCTTGGTTCATGATAAGCTAGTATGGTGTCTGGCTTCTGCACCAATATTTGTCATGATTGTGTCATTTTACATGAAAGACAACTCTTCGTTAAAATGTTTTATTATCTATGTCATTGGAAACAAAGCCTTGCTGTAAACTCATGGTGTTGTCATTGTGCATGACTGTAGGTGGATTTCTTCACGCGCTTTAAGATGTGCTTTCCTTAGGTGACGGTGGGATTGCGAGCCTTCGAGGGGCTGAAGCCTTTTTTTGTGAAGAAATTAAGGGACAGAAATACTTGCTGCTGCAAATACCACACAGAGCTTAATGTTTTGAGGGAAGGGTGGAACAATATGAGAGGGGGCGTTGAGATGAGCCTGCATGGGTCTCAATGCTCTTGCACATGTACAACAGTCTGCAGCCATAATGGTGATCACAGTTCTGGAACTGGTAAGTGTATGGCTTCCCTCACAAAATGTAATTGAATCACGACATTTTGGGAGCTCATACTTTGTCCAAAAGATGATCTTGCCGAGTGGCACAACCGCAAGTGTCTTTATGGTGAGTGTTCAAATTGTGGCATTGAAACCCTTCCTCTTTGCCCCAGTGAAACATCAAGAGGCTCTGATGACAAACTTGTCCAATGGAGATGCTATGGAAAAGTTCTTGCAGGGCGGACTAAGAAAGGTGAGCCTAAACTGTGACGTGACTTCAGTATAAGGAAACACCAACTGCTGAATTCATCAAGTACCTGAAACCAAAATTGGTGACGTTTGTGCTTCACAACTTTACCGCAAGATGGCAGGACAAACAATTCAAAACCCCATCGGCAGAGCTACAGGAAGATACCATCTTTTCGGTCATAGACTTTGCTGAGAACTACTCATTCCAAGAGCAGAATGAGATACAAGAAATGCATTGGTACTCATGCCAATGCACAATTCTTGTCCATATTACGTATAGATTGAATCCAGATTTCAAAGGAGAGCCTGAACAAACTCGGATTTTTAAGGTGAGAAAACTGCCTGAGTCAACCCAATCAGCAATGTCTTTATATTTGAGCAGTCTCCATTAGAAGTTGGGGGAATTTAGGCTACAATGTAACCAAGGCCTAGTTCAACCAATACCCACATAGCATAATCTCCAACATAGAACACCATGCATCTAAGCAAAAAGACCACCTAGAGTCATACAATGTAGGTAACTTCTACCTTCAATCCTTTGCCCCCTTTGCAGTTGCCTTGCATCGAGACTCGCAGGCTAGTTTCAATGGTGTACGAACTGCACCCAAACTCTTCATTGCTTTTGGAGGGTTGTCCTCTGTCGCGGCGACCTCCACTACTTTCTTCTTGCGACCACGTTTCTTCTGAGGCGGCTCATCCTGATCTGATTGAACATCCCCACGACTGTTTCTACCACCCTTTCCAGATGTGGTAGTCACAGTTGCCTTCTTCTGACGGCCCCTCTTGCGAGGCGTCTCCCCAAACCTCACTCCCTTGGGCTTGTTTATTTTCTTCTCCATTTTTCCCCGCCCAAGAAGATGATTTGATAAAGACGGATCAGCTTCAAGTGATGCACGGCTGTCCACCTTGGCACCCCCAATTGGCTTCTGTTCTGATTCACCTTCACTGTCCGATAAATCTGTCTTTTTTCCAGACATTTTTTCACTTTCAGAGCTTAGGGTTGTGACACTGGAGCTTGAATCATCACTCTTGGGCAACTGTTTAATAATAGCTTCATCAGATGTTCCACTTCTCTCAGTACTAGAGTCTTCACTGTAGTTATAGTCTGGTTCCTCACACTGCACACCCCGCTTACTCCTCTTCTTTACATCCTTAACCTTGAGGCGTGAAAGATGCTTCTCGTGTTTTCGACTTTTACAAGATGGCTCAAAAGAGCCCCACCCAAGGGAGGCCTGGTTGGAGATGAAGAAAGACATGGCACGCAAGTTGACAAGTAAGATACTATGGCCACAACACCTTCCCTCCTCCATGGGTCTCTGATCTATTTGTCAGTTTACCAATATGTTTTGTACACTGATGAGTGAGGGCCGTGAATGCCATATGAACATGATATGAGCGAGCTATGAATGTGCATTGTCTATCTCCTGTCATGAGTTATAAACCAAACTCATAGAAACTAACCGAAGTCATGATGAGCAAGTTGTGAATGTCATGTGAATGTGAATTAACTATCTCCTGTCATGAGTTCTAAACCAAACTCATTGAAACTGACCCAAGTCAACTTTCATAATGGAAAATACTGACATGATCTTTCCAAGCTAGCTCATGACAATGTGTCAGAAAGCATGACAGATCCAGTCATTATTCCTACAAATGGGTCATTAATTTTGGCCATTAGTCTTCCATCATAGTAGTGTGCCATGATTCATGACCTAACAACTTGACAAATCATGTACTGCCAGTTCATCCATATCTGGAACATTGTACATGACTAGTCAGGTATGATGTCGTGAATAACTTAAACATTGGTCAGTTGTTTTCATGCAGCAACAACCACCAGCATGGATGTCATGAATATCTTACATCTATCAGTTGTTTTCATGCAACAACGACCACTAGCATGGAGCAAGAGGTATTGGCCTCTTGTTCCCTTTTGGACCCCAATTCCACGAGCACACTATCGGGCTCCAAACATGCAGGAATTTCATATATATTCAAGGGGGAGCATATTCAAGTGTAGCAGGTGGGTTTCAGGCCCCAAGTAGTGCTCTCCATTCGCCCTTTGTTGTGTCATTATCTCCATCCAATTCTCCTGCCGGATCTCCTATACAAGTCCTAAGTGGTCTATCAACTCCTATGTCACATACTGGTAGTGCCACATGAGTGAAATTTACGTTACAAGACTCCAAAGTGGGTGAGGATGACCATCAGCCATCCTTAACACAAATCATTGAAATCCCTGAGTGAGTTTCAAAGGTCCAGCCTGTGCCAGTCGATGTCAAGGTCCAAGCAATACCTGATGTACAAGTACCTTCAGAGGTCAAACAGTTGGAGAAGTTAGCGTGTTCTG
Source organism: Takakia lepidozioides (assembly GCA_030704615.1). Taxonomy (NCBI): domain Eukaryota; kingdom Viridiplantae; phylum Streptophyta; class Takakiopsida; order Takakiales; family Takakiaceae; genus Takakia; species Takakia lepidozioides. The sequence goes on from CM060731.1 coordinate 41,579,942, forward strand.
CACTTATTCACAAGAACAATGCTAAAGAGATACTCAGCCCATATGATCTTGATATACCCCGAGGTGTTATCCCAAGACGTCCACCCACTCTGAACTTGGCACGGGCTTGGAGCAAACCAAATGTTGCAGCCGACAATGGTTGCAAAGTGGCAATGCCTTATGATCCTGTGTCTAGGTCTAAGGAAAAGTCTACAGCTGGTTTGAAAACTGCCTCTGGAACTGGACGGTAACCAAATGAAGTCCACCAATCACGGGCAAAAGCTTTCCCACAGTGTTCAGCCTTGCAGACATCAGATTTTTGAATATGAACTGACATGCAAAAAGGATGGTAAGTGTGACCACAGCTTGCAACCAGAATATTGTTGCAACTGTACCACTCGTTACATACAGGGCAAGGCTTGATCAGCATGTATGTCTTGCTGGGAGGCTCAAGAGGGTTGACAATTGGTTGTGGCCAAGTGCACATACCCTGTCCTGCTTGCATTCGGTTCACCTGCATTTCCAAGACTTCCTTCTCACACTCGACCTCTTCTATCTTTGTGTTGATCACCTTCAAGTCATGTTGGAGGCGATCAAAGGTACCTGTATACCTTGCCAAGTCTCCTTCACCATCTCTTGCCCTCTTCTGCATCCTCAACTTCACTAATACAGAAACCGGTTTTTTTAACAGCTCTTCTTACACATTTTGGTGTGAAAAGAGCCCAAGTTCACACCCCCCCTTGGTGTTAGGTTAACCTAGTCCTTTGCACCACATGTGAACTTTCTTGGTCCTGTGAAAAAACCCATCTCACACCAAACTTGCACCTGATGCGGCAGTAGGTTTAGGTGGCTCTTTTGACGGATATTTTGACGGCCGTTTTGACTGGTTAGTTCAACTACTATTTGACTAAGTAATCTTAATGGTCTTTCTATGGTACTTATTACACCTCGTTGCCACCATGTCTGCCACATGTATGTCAAAGGGAATGCCACGTAATAGAGTCCATCAGAATTATTAAATAAATAATAGATATTAAGGGCTCTTCTTACGGATTCTCTCACACAGATTTAACACCAGGTTCAAGTCGTGGTGTGATCACAATGACACTAGTGTGAATACTGTCACATCCACTGTTTTGTTCATATTGGACGAAAAGTAAACAATTATTATTTGTTGACAAATGCCAAAATGAATAGTCTTATTATTATTATTATTATTATTATTATTATTATAAATGGGATAGCACCCCAAAAGCCATTGACTGCTTGATTTAATATGTAATATATTATTATTTTAGAATTTTTATTTGTTTTGTTTCATTTAAACAAAAGCTTATTTAAAACAGGGATAATAATTGTATTTTTAACCACATTGACCAGTAGTAATGTTATTAATATTAAATATAGCAAACAACCAGCAAAATACCACATTCATGTCTACACAAGAAAAATTTGGCTTGATGTGGGAAAATGAAGTTGCCCTTGAACAAGGGGATCTTGTGATCATACATGAGAATAGCAAGAGCATGTGTGATTTGCCCAATAACTAGGCCTCAGGAGGGCTTGGGCTTTTGGCTCAGCCTTGAGACTTTCAAAGTTGGTAAACAGAGGTGCATGCACAATTCCCTTGATATATTTGAAGAGAGCGTCTCTTTGGTGAGAGAACCCTGGATAGTGTATCAGATAATGAGTACCGTCTTCAGATTGCCCACACAACGGGCAATTGCACTCTCTCTTTCCTCTCTGCTTCTGTTTGTTGTTCAAAGGTAGGCTTCCTACCCTGAGTTTAAATTTCAGTCTAGTGCCGAGAGTGGGTAGACCCTTGAGGTCATCCAAGATGTCCTCCCCCATGTCACTGACTGGAAACAAGTTCAGGGAAGTCTTCTGCCTAACTTCATTTTCATCAGACAATCTGATGGCAACAGACATGGCTTTGGAAACTACAGCCTCTAAGTCAGATTTATCAACCCATATTGCAGATCCGTACTCCAAGGCAGGTCTAATAATGCGACAAAGCATGGTTTTCTTAACCTCAGAGTTGACCCTTCTGCAGAAAAAGTTAAAAAGAGAGATGGAAGATATTCATGTCATGTCAAGACATGGACAAGACCCACTAGGGTCATTGTCAATTAAAGACATAAACAGCCCAAAACAGGGCACCATCTAACATTTCCATTCTTGTCATAGCTTCCCATGAATTGACATCACCCATCAGTCATGATAAACAGGGTGGGAGGGCGGGGTTTGTTCATGTAGGGGATGCAAGCTCTTGAACACCCGAGATCCGGCCATCTTGGCCAATGAATCATTTGTTCATGTGTGGGACAAGATAAGATATTGCTGCCCCTGTGCAGGCTGCAAGGCCTCTTGGTTCAGCTTGCACACATACCTTACCAACAGGTCATGTCTTGAAGGAGCACAAAAATGTTGAGGTCATGCAAAGGGCAAGGTACCATGGTCCAGCCTGCCCTATTACCATTTCAAGACACGTTTTCACACATACATCTTGGACGTGACCCACAGGTTGCAACATCTTACCTTTTCAGCCATTAGTTATGGCAGGTCATGCATCAGCCAAGGCATAAGGACCAGCCTGCAATTTGTCAGAATCACAATATGCCACGGAGCAATCCTACTTGGGCATGATGAAATAAATTCCATATCATTTGTATTCTCCCCGAGACATGTTATCATACAAGGTGTCAAGGGAATGTGAATTCAGCCAGTCAAATTGCAGGTTCAAGACTTGTACATACAAGCAACTTGAACAACCGAGATCCAACCTCTTTTGCATATAAAAAACCAGATTGCAGGTCATAGGCTTGATGTCATGACAAAGCCAAAACTATAGGTAGGATCCCATTGCAGCTTACCATCCTCATCCTTCAAGAGTTCCATGCTAAAGCATGCAAATAACACCTCACTATGATCCACTGCACATCATAAACAGGCCCGAACAGGAGCAGGTCGGTGTCTTATCAGGCTGCTGCCATAACATTCAAGGCCACCATGTCCATAGAGACCCAAAACCGCCAGAAACATACCACCTAAAACCAGATCCTCTTTGGCCAAAAACACTTACAACCTAGCTCAATAATCCACAAGCCCTGCTGTCAAAGATCAAAAAGTAGGGTATGGTTTGTATGCAAGCCTTAGGAAACAGGCCAGACAGGCCGAGCTGCGCATCGACGGCAGAACGACAAAGGCCAAAACATAGGGCCAAGCATTAGATGGGGCCCTGGAGTTGAATGTGAGGGAGCCGGCTCAGCCAGCGTGGACCTCCCGCCACCCCACGCCCACCCCCGCCTCCATCGCCCCGCGTGGCACGCCTCCCGCGCCTCATGTTCCCGCTGCCAGGACATGAGACGTGCCCTCTCCCGCATCCCCCATCCCTCCTCCCATCCTGCCCTCATGCATGGCATTGCCCTCATCCCCCATGCATGCCTTCATCCTCGCCATGCTACATGGTATCCCAATGCCCTCTTTCAAAAATCGTGTCGGTTGCTTAGCTGCACCTGCTCGTTTTCAGAGACCACTCCAAAATCTCCACACTGCAGACATAAGCTGGTTTGGCATCTATGTACATTTGGACATGGTATGTCCTCGTTGTGGAGAGTCCAATGGAGCCCATGTTGATGGTACTGTAACCCCACTTATCTTCCACAGGTGATATGGCAAATGTTGCCACAAAGAGATTTCACAATGTTGTTGAAAGCTCACTAGCACCCCTTCGTAAAGGAACTTGTCAAAATGTTGATGCTGCGGATTTTCGGGCACAAAAGTCTACCTTGGAGCACGGAGCAGAGTTGGCATGAGTTCTTTAAGGATCCTTCACGATGGAGGGACAACCGTAATCGCAAGGTGTGGCTTTCTCTTAATGTATGAGGTGAAGAAGTTTGGCTGAACGAAATGTGGTGTCATGGAACGCGATGTTCGTAGGATATGCACAGCACGGGTGTGGGATGGAGGCTTTGGAGACCTACGAGCAAATGATGCACGGATGGGCTTCAGAAGGACATAATGCATAGCTACACCACATGACAATGTCTGATGATTATGACTGTTTGGATTGTTTATCACTAGAAGCATTCGTGTCATTTACCACTGGGGTAACGACTCATTTTGAGTCGTAAAAGTCAAAAAACAGGGATCGACTGGAAGTTACAACAGACCAGTTACAACAGACGTGGTAGTTGGGTTGGACATCCAATGATTGGAGTGGTAAAGGACGTAGACGCGCGAACAACTGCTCAACGATTAATGCAATTAATGCTGAAGAACCACGTGGCGTAACCAGGCGGGCCGCCCGTGTGTCTGATGTTTTGAGCTGACTTTGACTTTTCCCTCCGGATGAGTGGACTGACTCATCCGGGGCGCGGTGACACATGGACGCGGACGTGGATGCGGACATGGATGCCGATGTGGCGGCGCCGCGACGAGCGGTAATGCCACCGCGTGGCCACGGGCTCAAGACGCCACATCGCAGTCGGCCACATAACTTGGAGTGCTGCATGTCACGTGGCAAGCCACTAGCGAAGTCGACTGCACAACTGCCGGCAGACGAATCCACGGGGACCACGTGGAGAGTGTGTGGGTCGACGCGTGGCGTCGTCCCCCGCAAATGGCAGTGAGGGGTACGACTGCTAGTGGAAAGACGCAGAGTGCTTGTGCCATCTCGGGACTGTTTTGGCCAACTCCGCTGCCACTATGCTAGTTGGTTGCACTACAGTAGGAAAGCACTACAAATGAGCACTTGTAGTGGTTTTGTGTGAGTTGTCCAACTGACTTGCATTCTAAGCTGAAAATATGGTTCTGATGCATTCTACTGGTTTTAGTGGTTCACCCATATGCAGGGGGAATTGAGAGCAATGATACTGGGCGACACTCAGAACACAGACCACGATGCATGCACAACATCACGTTAATGAACCAAATAGACGAGGCAACAGGGAGACCAAAGACCATCACACATACACATAGAAGGTGGACGGACACGACGACAAGTCAGGAAATGGAATATTGCATTCAAATTGGAGACCGTCACGGCACACCTGCATATGAGCAAGACTAAATGCCAATATACATGGTTGCCAGACATCACTTAAACTGTCATGGCCCAAATGTACAAAACTGGTAACGTGAGAATCATACACACTTCTATGAGTATCATTACACACCCAACAGGGACTACAAACATGAAATGTCACTTGATACCTTCACCCCTCCTCATACTCTTCTCTGGCCACAGAGTCACCGTGCCTTTCACGTGCGCTAGTGTGGTCTGGGGGGGGGGCATCGTCCACATTTGGGCAAGGTAGTGTAACACTTGGAAGCATGATCTCGTGGACTTTCACCTTGTACCACCCGGATGGAATGTCCTTGCAGTGGAACTTGTCAACCCCGGCTATTCCCACCACTTCCGCCTTGGCGGCGGCTGTCTTTGACCGCTTGTCATGGGGGTTCAGGAGAAACACAAGATCTGATATCTGCAGACACCAACATCAGGGTCCACTCAGCAACAAACATAGCAATGACAGGGTGAAAGTCAAGCGCAGCTGGGCATGGAAACGATCTTGGTTGCCACAATACTGAATCAGCAGCAAATTCATGGTGTACCAACCTACCTTGAAGCGAAGCTCGTCGCTGAGGGTGGCAACTGAGGAAAGCTGCCCACGTGTCTTCAACTGCAGCAGCAAAAAGAGGTTTAGTCACGGATAAGAATAACATGAACTTTGGTGGTTGCAATGGTATAAACACACCTCCACGGAGCAAGCTAACTTACACCCTGCTCAGACCGTGCACACTACAACCTCCTGGCAAAAATAACCCTACTAAAAACCAGCCAGGCAAAGCAAGGAGCCATGAATGCATGCCTGGGGAACCACGTCCTGCTGCGATGATGGTGCCGGGGACAGCCCACTCCTCTTGCTCACCTGCAATGAATACACATTGCAACGCAGGAAGTGTATCCATAAAGGAAAATAAAAAGTAAGTTTGCGGAGAGGGGCTGGGAACAACCATACCTTGGAGCCTGCCTCCTCATGCCGGGGGGGAAATCCGGAATGCTGCCGCCGTAGCACTATGGTCCTTGGCGCAGGACCCACCTTCTTCACAGATGACCCCACTGCCACTCCCTGTACATGTCCCTGCAAAACATATAGTGCCAGCCTTGCGTGAGAGGGCATCCGGGGGGAACAAAACAAACATATCTTTTGGGTTCGATGTCATGTTGCAAACAGTAAGGTTAGTTTCACCTGCATGGGCGCAGAAGTACTTCCCCCAACGACCCCATCCTCTCCCACATTCAAGCTGCCAGTCGGGGTCAGCTTCCGCGTGCTTGTGAAGACACGCACATCCTTGGAGCAAAACAAATCTTGGCAGTAGGGCCAGACTGTTTCTAAAAGGTACTCTGAATCGGGCCCCTCACTGACATTGCCAGTGACATCAAACGACAATGGATGGACCATGTTCAAAGGGGAGTTCCCCCTCCCCTTGTGTGGTGAATCATCCACTAGGAGGGTGTTGGATTCGTTAAATCCAGAAAATTCCGACCACACCCTCGACAGTCTCTTCTGTAAGTTCTGTACGGCAGGCCCTTTTTGTGGGGTGTGGCTCTGTCAAGGGGTCACACTCCTCTTGTGACCACACAAAGAGGGGAGAACCCTTGACCCCCTGCATCACCACTTTGAAGATGTCTGCAACATTCCCCTTGGAAGCACAGGACCATATCCCAACGTAGAAATGCCGGAAGAGAAGGTTTAAAAACTCGCAGACCTGGGGCCTTGGGAAAACATACTTGTTGGTGGTCAACACCCATGGCCAATGACGCCTCGGGTTGGGCTGAAAGTTAGGAATAGAGTGGCACAGGATCCGTTCAGGTCTAGAACAATTAGTTTCGACTTTTCTATGAAAGGAGCTTTTGAAGGGGTGTCACGGGGTCTCACCTCAGTGGGTTGGGAGACAACAGTCACCCCGGAGGGCAAAGTTTCGGTCCCCCTGCAGCCTGGACCAGGCAAACTACCACCCTCTCCCCCTACAGCTTCCCCTTTTCCCTTGATAGAATGAGCAATGACCCCCCCATCGTCCATGTCATCCCCAAACTCGCTGGACCTCTCTCCTCTTCAACGAGTGGACCCTGCCCCCCACTGTGAATATCATCAACAACAGGCTGGACCTCTGTCACATCCCTACCCACTACAATTACTTCCTCCTTCTCAGGTACAATGGTCGCAGCAGGGGGGTCTTCCATAATGCCACCCGTCACACCCCCTTTTTGCCTCATCATGAGTTCCACTATCTTCTTCAGTTGTGCTTCCATTCCCCTCTCCCGCTCCGCAGAGAGAGCCGCAAGCCTCTCCAGGGCCCCGATGCGGGCTGCCATTGAGTTCCCCGCTCCCTACGCATACAAACACCCACCGTACTGTTAAAAACCAGAAGAAGAGGCCGAATGTGCAGGATTTCAGGCATTCGGAGATGGCTGGGTTTGGCATAACACCCCTCGTGTACCATGCGTGGGGGCCCCACATACCCACCAAATCTTAGTACAACAACAGATTCATGAATGGAAACCGGACTTCAAAACATACCTGGCTCAAAACAGACTCTGATGGGGTGCCAGTCGCATAGTTCTTTTGCTCCCCCGAGCTCGGACAGTGACGGGCTCCGCGCTTTGCGTCTTTTCTGTATTTGCCCATCCACACACACTGTGTCAGTACAAAATGCCAGGAGCATATGGACAAAGCACTGCCCTGCATATCACATAACAACTAATTCTGCACAAGCAATAAAACCCACTCGTGGGTGTCTCTTCCATCAGAACATGCCACAACGTAGGAGCAATGAGAAGGGGGTGAGGAGATTACCAAACGGGCTGCTTGGCCTGCAACTCCTGCCCGGCCCCAACGCGAGGGGTTCGTGACACAAGCACGCGCTTGCTTCATCCCTTCAGCCTTTGCAAGTCCACGAGGGGACTCCCAGTAGGCAACAAGCTTATCCCAATAGGCGGGTTCAGTGTTCATTGGCCTCACACCAGTCTTTGCCCATTTATCTTTCAGTTTTGCTCTTTCTCTTTTCATTATCTTCCCACATTGCTTCACTATAAAATCACGATTGGCAGGGATAGGTCTGTACTCGTACATTCCATTTATGCCCTCTATTACTGTTGACATGGCACTCTGGGACTGCTGGTCAATGTCTTGTACGCTTGAGTCAAGGTAACGCAATGCCAGGCCACGCAAATGTCACGCTGCCAGTGTTCCTTACCTTCGCAGCCAACATTGATGACTCCATTTCCATGCACCTCCACCTTGTGGCGCTTTAGCCCTGCAGCCACCCTTCCCTCTCCATCTCCTTCCCATTGTTTCATGGCATGGCGTCGTTCCTTCCTCAGCTCTGATGTCCGTTTCCTGCCCCCATGCTCTGGAACAGCGCTGCATACGTTGTGGGGGGTGACTGATGTGTGCCGGAGGGGGGAGGGCCGTATGGAGATGTGGGAGGCCCCCATTGTGACGTGCCAGCATCAGGAAGCCAGCGCCACGACCCCGAAGCAGGGGGGGCTCCCCATGGTGCACTCTGTTGTGGAGACCGTGCGGCAGGGGGTGGGTGCCAAGGTTGGTGTTGGTTGGCATTGTGTGGTGGCTGTGAGTGCTTTGCTGCAGCTTCACTCCCCTTCCACTGCCAAAAACATCCCACACACAAGGTGCATCAGCTGTAGTCCTACTGAACACAACGTCACCAGAGCACAAACGATCCCACAACCACAACTATGGATTGGCTGACCTCAAACCCACTCCCCTGCAGCGCAAGTGCCAAAAACTGAAAAGGAGAGGGACAGAATGTCCTCATAACATGTAAGGCCATTCATTGGTGAAGAAACATAATGTGGGCGGGTTCACATCAGTACCATCATACACACTTACCAGGAAACAGAACATCCATCTGGGTTTTGCACATAGGAGTGGACATCTATTCACACAATCAGCAAATGGCTGAATGGCGGAGCCCAGCATCGGAGCCCCAAAAGGCCTAAAGACTCTCAATGTTTGTAAACACAGGTGCAAACACAATTCAATTGATAGCTTGGATATCCGGTGGTCTGTATGGTGATAGCACCCCGGGCAGTGCGTCAGACAATGACCCTATGACATTGGTAGTAAGACTTACCTTCGTATAAAGCATTGATCCGGGTTTTCCAGATATCCTCTAGAAATCCCTTCACACAAGCATCAATCTATTGTGTGTGATTTGCCCAAAAACTAGGCCTCAGGAGGGCCTGGGCTTTTGGCTCAGCCTCGAGTCTTTCAAAGTTGGTAAACAGGGGTACAGGCACAATTCCCTTGATAGAATTGAAGAGCGTCTCTTTGGTGAGAGAACCCCGGACAGCGTATCAGAAAATGAATATTGTCTTCAGATTGCCCACACAACGGACAATTGCACTCTCCCTTTCCGATCTGCTTCTGTTTGCTGTTCAAAGGTAGGCTTCTTGCCCTGAGTTTAAATTTCAGTCTAGTGCCGAGAGTGGGTGGACCCTTTAGGTCATCCAAGATGTCCACCCCCATGTCACTGACTGGAAACAAGTTCAGGGAAGTTCTCTGCCTAACTTCATTTTCATCAGACAATCTCATGGCAACAGACATGGCTTCAGACACTACAGCCTCTAAGGCAGATTTATCCAGCAGGGTCAAGACTTGCGGATCCAGGTCCAGGTCCTTGAGAATCTTTTCTACTCTCTTCTGCAGGACTTAGTCTGTTTGACAGGCGGTCCTGTTTTCCAAGATTTAGAGTCGATCAACTTAGGATATCTGGTGTTGGGCATATGTTGCAGCTGACCCCACCATCTGACCTTGAATTCATCTCGTCGGGAGCTTAAGGATGGGATGCCAAACTCACCCCCGAACAGCCACATTGGCTGTTTTCTCCATGCTAACATACACTCCTTAAGCACCCCCACTTGAATGGATTCTAGAGACTTAGCCTGGTTGGAGTTATCAACCCTGTCAAGTTATTTTACCACTAGTGTGAAACTAGCTAGGAAATAGCTAGCTTTTACATATTGACATTTGGGATTGGCCCAAGTGTCAATCCAGGGGTCAAGGCAGATTTAGGCCCTGGAGTGGTTATCTTCACGGCAAGCGCGGAGGCTCATCTTTCTCGAGTTGAGCCTCACCGCGCCTAGCTATGGCGCCGTAGTGTGGATTCCCCATGGCGTGGGGTGCACTTGGCTTGACTTGTATTTGAGTGATGAGGTTATATATGCATGAGTTTATGCTTCAGCTTTGTGAGCTCGTGCTTGTATTCTTCTTCTTTATCACTCGAGAAAGATGAGCTCGTATCTGTGAGTGCCAGATACGAGTTAGTTGTAGCACTTGGTTTTTGCTTGAGAATGAGAGAAACCAAGTTGTTATGCAAGGAGCACCGTGGAGCTCTTGGTTGTTAGAAGCGGAGGCGATGTGGGTTACGAGGTGGTAGACCTTGGCATTCGATCTTCAGCTTCAGAGATGAAAGCACCATGCTGCAGGTAATTCCAGAGCACCTTGATGGTTTCAGATTGTGTACATGCATGAGCAAGCACGATTGGGAAGAGGACCAGTCAAGAGCAGGTTATAGTGGCTTTGGTGGCAAAGCTGAGAACTGGACTTGGGAATGCGAGCTTTCATTGTGTGAAGGATTGCAAGACCAAGCGAAAGGGCTGATTTGGCTTGGGGCAAATCAGTGCACTTTGTGGAGTATGGTGAGATTGGGTTTCAATCTCGAGCTTCAGCATTGAGAGGGCTCTTGTCATGGCAAGAGCAGGGCTGGAACAGGAGCTAAGAGGTGCGGCAAGGCCATGGAATGTGCACCTAGGGTTTCAGAGCTTGGAAGAAGAGCTCTTGCACACAAGAGAAGTGTCTTGTGGCTGGAAATGTAAGCCTTAGGGTTTCAGGAGCTTGGCAAAGGCTGTGGAGTGCTTAGTCTTGTCTTAGAGAGCATCAAGGAGCCAAGGAGCCAAGATAGGGGGCTGATATCTCTTGTGTGAAGAGGTTGCATGTGGAGCATGTATTCAGCTCATTGAAGCTTCCATCTTCAAGCTTGGAGGGCAAGCAAGGAAGAGGGAAGGGCTGACTTCCCTTATGTGAGGGCAATGCATGTGTGGAGCATGCTATCAGCCTGGTGAAGGCTTGCACTTTCAGGTGTGGGAGTGCAAGAAAGGAAGGAAGGGGCTGGTTTCCCTGTAGGGCATGTGGAGCATGCTTTCAGCCTGCTGAAGCTTGTATTTTCAGGTTTGTGGGTGCAAGAAATGAAGCAAAGGAGCTGATTCTCTTATGGTGAGAGTGGGGCATGTGTGGAGCATGCCTTCAGCCCATTGAGGCTCTTGTTTTCAAGCTTTAGAGAGCTAGAACGGAAGGTCTAGGGCTGGTTTCCACTTGGAGTGAAAGAAAAGCACTTGTAGGGCCTATGTGAGTTGGGGTTTCAACTTCAAGCTTGAAGGGAGCGCAACTCTTGAAGCAGCAGGTGTAGGGGCTGGAATAGGCTCTAAGACAGATGCTATGGCCAAGGAGAGTGCTTGAATGAGTGCTCACAAGGGCTGGGAACCAGCAGGGCTTGGTTGTTTGCCATTGAGTTTAGTGGCGTGTTTGGGAGGCTAAGTGAGAAAGAAGGCTTGGTTTGTGGCAACCACCTCATGGCTTAGGGCTACTATGGTGGTGTGTGGGAGCCGAAAGAGCAAGAATACCTTGCTGATTTCCTCACACCATAGCTCGGTGGAAAGAAGCCTAGAGTCCAAGAGACACAAACCCTAGCTTGGCGTGGCTAAACCCCTTGGAGAAATGGCTAACTGCCAGAGATGGGCTGTGGGGCTGTGACAGGCTGTGAGGCTGTGTGTGGGGCTGTGAAACGGGCTGTGTGTGACAGGAACTGTGAGGCTGTGCTGTGTGTGACGGGCCTGTGTGTGTGTTGTGACTGTGTGTGTGACACAGGACGGCTGTGTGTGACGGGCTGTGACAACCTGTGACAGGCTGTGACGGGCTGTGAGGCTGTGTGTGGCCTGTGTGTGGAGTGGGGCTGTGAGGGGCTGTGACAGGAACCTGTGGAGGCCCCCACCCTGTGAGGGGTGACAGGCAAATGTGGAAAGAAAATGTGCCTGAACCTGTGACAGGCTGTGTGACACGGCTCAACTGTGACGGCTGTGGAGCTGTGTGGGCCTGTGCTGGTCTGTGGTGGCCCGTGTTGACCTGTGGACGGCCTGTGCTGACTCGTGGAGGCACTGGTGGACTGCCTAAGGACTGGCATGTGGTCTGGAAGGCCGAATTTTGAAGCTCGTGGAGGGCGGTTTGAGGAGTATCTTCATGATATTCCCATGGTCATGCAAGTGAGGGAAGAGAGGAGAGGAAGAGTGTTGGGATGAGGGCATGCTGGGGTTAGGCATTGCTTTAGCTTCTCTTCCTCGTAGTTTCCACCCTCTCATTAGGCCAAGACCTTTCCGTAGGTGGAGGCAAGAGTCAGTCCGGGTTTGGGCTGGGGTGTCCTTGCAGGAGCAACACCGTGGAGTTGTTTTTGGTGTGGGGGAGTTGTCGTTCTGATTTCTTGTGTTTGGATCCCCTCCATACCTGCATGCTTGACTGTGCGCCATGCTAGTTTTGTGTGGGCGCTTGTTTTTATAGGTGATTGGTCCGGATTTGATCACCGGCCAGTCCTAGAGCATGCTGTCGATGGTGAGGCTGGGGTGATGACCAGCCAGACCATCATTGTTTCTCCTGTGGTGAGGTTGGAGGTGATGACCAGCCAACCATAGGAGTGCTTGCGGTGGATGCAGGTACAGGTGTAGGCTATGTTAGGAACTTAGTATTCCAAACCATAAGCCGCAACAGGTTCTCTACCCGGTTACCTTGTGGAGAGGGGGTTAGGGACATGTTCATGACCGGTTGAGTGTCAACACGGAGGTGCCACTAGTTGCTGGGGACAGTGCCGGTTCGAGCACTAGCGATACTAGTGGGTACACGAGACGAGGTGTGCGGTTTTAGGCCACCTTCACCTCCTGTGTCTTCTACGGAAGGTTCTGATTCGGATTGTGAATCAGGAGGACTCATACCGGCGGTGCAAGTTGTTTCTTTGCCATTGTTGTGGGACACAATGGAGGAGATGTATGGAGCTACCAAGGGGCCACGAAGGTACTCTGGGGCGGTGGGCACCATCGAGTTGGATGATTTTATCCAAGAGTTTGATAGTTGGTGTGATTTGCAGCAAATGCGCAATCCACAACTATTTACGCCTTTCATGGCATGGAAGGGGCTGTTTCAGCCCTTGAGGGCCGCCTATGGATGATTACCATGAGTTCAGGCGGGGGCATGAGGTTGAGATCGAGGAGTGGAGGATGTACTGGTCACCCGACTATGTCTCCATCACTAGGGGCACTAGAGCCACGAGGGCAGTGGCTACACCTGCCGCTGCACCGGCAGCTTCAGCAAGTAGCAGTGGGACTGGTGGTACAGTAGCTACGACGTCCACCCAAGCCACTACCGCACCAGCACTAGCACCCGTGCCTGCCTTCAACCCTGTTGTGGAGTTCTTCGAAGAGTTGAGAGGGAACTACCAAGGGGTGAGGACAGAGAAGTTGCGGAGCTTGCAAGAGTTCCAACGGAAGCCGACCGAGAGCTTGAGGGAGGCTTTCACTCGCATGAGGCGCTTGATAAATGTAACCCAAGGGTTTACGGAAGCTCAGGCAGTCCAATTCTGGTATGGGATATTGGACAAGGAGCTGAGGAGAAGGGTGCGGGATGCAACTCTCCTACAAGCGGCCCAACCCACCTTAGCAAATGTGTTTTTGCTGGCAGAGCGGATAGAGCTCAACATGGTGGAGGAACGAGTGGTCATGGTGGGATTTGCTAAGGAGACACCACGGGGTAGTGGTGCTCCTAGCCAACCACTACCTCAACGTGCTCAAGGCAACAAGGGGGCTCAGGTGAAGCTCAGGGAAGGGCAGAGAGGACCTCAGATGCAGGGTCTCTCCCTTCATTTGCTGGCCAACAACGGGCGGATGTGGTGTGCTGGACATGTGGAGGACCCCATGTCAAGAAGGATTGCCAGAGGGAGGCAAAGGGCCGGCACATGCACAGCCTGCACAGTTGCAGTGTGGGCATTGTGGCAAGCACGGGCATGGAGAGGCCCAGTGTTATGGTTTGCATCCTGAGTTGCGCCCAGGCCAGTTCCAAGGGAACAATGGTGGCCGGGGCGAGGTGGAGCAGCCCAGAGAGGACGAGGTGGCCAGCCACGAGGCCAAGGGCAAGCTCAACATGGCCAAGGACGCGGAGGTCAGGGTGTTGACCAAGGCATGGCCAACCGGCTTCAGCAGCTAGAGCAGAGGCTCGCTGCCATGGCTACAGCTCAGGTGGTACCGGCTCTAAGGCCGGATGGTCCACCTCCTGCTCCTGAGGGAGGAGATATGGGAGGCATGGGATTCATGTGTGGAGCAGCACTACCACTAGTGCAGGTGGAGTCTGCTGCAGCCGTGACTCGAGGAGCAGCACGAGTTCCTGAGCCACGAGGTGCAGAGGTGGAGTTGGATCCACAGCGTGGGGAGGCAAGCCGTCAGGCTAGGCTTCCTCAGTCATTCACATTGGCGGAGACAGTGTCGACGCCATCCATGGCACCTAGTTCTCGCCCGACTGTTACCGAGGCGGAGGTTACTATGCCATTGGGGAGAGCTACACGGGTAGCACCACTACCTAGTGTTGCCAAGGCTACGGCAGCTAGTGTGCTGCTAGGAGCGGCCACATCTGTGAGGCTCCATTGTTTCGGCTACCATGATTGCGACGCCGGGGGTAAGACCAGCTGAGGTGTTCAGGCTGGCAGCTACACTCTGTGAGAGTGGGGAGGTTACTTCATCTTCTGCGGAGATAGTGGGAGGTGTAGTGCCGGAGGGATCCTCGGATTTGAGGGTCAAGACTGCCACGGCGCGCCATGGCAAGCTGCAGCTGCCAGGTTGATGGAGCTGCCAGCTAGGCCAGCCATTGAGCGCGCCATGGTGACACCTGGAGTTGTCATGTTAGACAACCAGGATGGCATTTTCTGTTTGAGTGGACCGGCAGGCAAGAGGTACCGGCCACTGCGGTCTTGTTGGACTCGGGAGCTCAGCCATGATGCTGGGCAGAGCTGCTATTGCAGGCTTGGGCCTCACGGAGGCGGATATGGAGCCTTGTCCTTTCCAGATACAGACGTCTCTGGGAGGATCGGAGCAGGCTCGGGGCATGACACGGCGTGAGTTGGCTATCAGACTACGGCCGGATCACCCTACAGATGGCTCAGTGATGCGAGCCAAGGCCATTGTGACAGACGCGTCTCATACGATGTCCTGGTTGGTGGGGCAGTGTTGTACCCCATGGCTTCACCCTGGATTTTTGGGAGGAGTCAGCTTCCTATAGGCCTGCATGGCAGTCAGGGGAGGGCCGGCGTGTGCAGCTCCCTGTGACGTTCATAGGAGGAGTTGCGGTTGCCCAGCGAGGCAAGATGCCGACACTAGCAGCATTCACAGCGCAGTGAGTTGGCCTAGAGAGTTGCTTGAGGGCAATGCTCATTCAGAGGATGTACCACCTCCGGGAGAGCAGGATGACATGTATGGTATGGCGGAGTTGCCTACCATGGTTGCTCAGACTCCATTGTGGGGCACGAGCAAGGATTTGCAGCGGGATGCTGATCGACGGGTGCAACAAGCCTGGGTGGAGGCTTTTGTACCGTCAGGAGAGGAGGAGAGTGCGGGGATTGCACCAGGACCACCTCAATTGTCTCCATTGGACACCACACCTATTGTGTGGCAGTATCCGGATGAAGGCATTTGTCTTCTGGACTTGTTTGCGGGATCAGCACCGGATTGGCTGCTGTGTTACAGGCAGGTGTACGAGTTCGGCGTTACCTGTATGTGGAGAGGGATGAGACTGCACGACGCGTTTCACTTCGCCATGTTGCTCAGTTGGTGCAGCGGTACCCTGAGTTGTTGTCGGTGTCTGCAATTCGTGGATATCAGCAGGCCTTGCCAGCAGACATTTCGTTGCTGGGGGCGCAGGATTTGGAGCGGGTTGGCTCCATTGATCTGGTAGTGGCAGGTTGGCCCTGCCAAGGGCATTCATCAGCCGGGCATGGCAATGGATTGCGAGACTCGAGGTCGGGTCTGTTTTGGGAGATGGTGCGGGTTTTGCGCCACTTGCAGCTTCATCAAGCTGTATCTCCAGCATACATCTTGGAGAATGTGCCACTGATGGGCGATTCTCGGGCCAGGGGATGGCCAGTGTGCATCAAGTCCGGTCGTGGCTTGGGTCAGCAGTGTTTGCTAGATGCAGCTACAGTGGGGTCACGGGCTCATCGTCCACGGCTATGGTGGACTAACTTGATGCCACCCGCACTGCTCAAGCGTGCATTTGATGGGGTGCAGCGGCCAGCACATCTCACAGTGGATAGCATTCTGGACACAGGGAGGCAGTCTCAGCGTGTGAGACACGATGACCGTTCGCCTTTGGCAGTGGTCAACAAGGTGGGTCAACCACGAGCAGCATTACCTACACTGCTCAGCTTCCCAGGATCGCATGCTTTCCGGGATAGTGGACCTGGCCTCCTGTGGGATGCTCAGTTGCAGCAGTTAGTGGAGCCTAATGCTGACGAGCGTGAGCGGGCAATGGGTTTTACCACTGGTACCACGGCGGTGTCGTCTCTTTCTGAGGCATCACGTCGTCAAGTGTTGGGGCAAGCAATGGATCTCAATTGCTTGACCTGGATTATCAGCTTGGCTCTGGCTGAGCAACGCAGAGTGCGGAGTACACTTCCCTCAATGGTCTCTCTGCCTACCGAGACGGTACAGGCAGTGAGTGGGGGCGAGCATGTGAGGACCACGGGGTGCATGCATCCATGGCACACGTGGGAGGTGCTCGAGGTTCAGAGGGAGTTGGCAGCCAAGGCGGCTGTGATGATGAGGTTGGGGATTCTTCTCGGGTTGAGGAGGTCCTCAAGGATGAGATGATGGGGCAGGATGAGGCCTTGTCATTGACTGAGCAGGTAGGAGTACTGCTCAAGAGGTTGCAGCATAGCAACCACGGGACGCGTCCTCTACCTCTAAGCCCACTGGACTTAAGGTTGTAGTTACGGAGGACAATTGGGAGCCTGACATTGGACCCATTGTCACCGGAGGAGAGAGACGACGTATACGGCGGTTCCTGAGGGCTTACAGGAATTGCTTTGCCTTCAGTTTGAAGGACTTGGGAGCACTGAAGGGTCAAGAGATCCGTATTGAGTTGGCCACTGACACGCCAATCTTTCGGAGACCCTATAGATACAGTGACATGGAGAGGTCTTTGATTCAGATGAGGACTCAAGATCTCTGGGAGGCAGGTTTGGTGGAGCTCTCTGGTGGAGAGTATGCTTCAGCCACAGTGATGCCAGCCAAGAAGGATGTCTATGGCAATTGGACGAGAGACGTATGTGCGGTGATTACCGGCCTGTAAATCGTCAGACCAAGTCCGATAAGTATGCCATGCCAACACCAGAGGAGATCTTTGATGCCATCGGGCATGCTAAGGCCTTTAGCACTTTGGATTTACGATCCGGATATCACCAGTTGCCAATCAAGGAGGCGGACAAGCAGAAGACGACATTCTGGGGGATCAATGAGCACGGCAAGGATTGCCTATATCAGTGGCGGTTCTTACCATTTGGGCTTAAGAATGCTCCTGCAGAGTTTCAGAGTCATGGATAGGATTCTAGCAGGGTGGACTTTGCTCGGTGCTACATAGATGACATCATCATCTTTAGTGTTACGATGGAGGAGCATGAGAGACACCTTCAGGTGGTATTGGAGCGCTTGAGAGCGCACGGATTGAAGTTGCATCCGGGGAAGTGCAAGTTTTTCCACAACCAGATTGAGTATCTGGGTCATGATATATCCTGGAGGATTGGGGGTACAGCAGACTAAGGTAGAGGCCATTGCACAAATTCCACGCCCCACGGATGTGAGCCGAGTTCGAGCTTTCATGGGGTTGGCAAACTATTATAGACGGTTTGTCAAGGGATTTAGTACCATTGCAAAGGCTCTAACCAAGCTGACCAAGGTGGACCAGGAGTGGCAGTGGGAAGATGAGCAGGAACGAGCTTTTCAAGAGCTCAAGGCGAGGTTGACCTCGGCGCCTATCTGAGACGACCTATCAGGGGGCGTCCCTTTCAGCTGCATACGGATTGGAGCATGCTGGGGCTTGGAGCGGTGCTCACACAGGTGGATGATGAGGGAAGAGAGTTCGTAGTGGCTTACGCTAGCCGCTCGAAACGCTGCAGAGGCTAAGTACAGCTCATATGAGGGAGAGTGCTTAGCTGCAGTGTGGGCCGTGGCACACTTCAGGTGCTATCTATACGGCAATCTTTTCACCCTTGTCACGGATCACCAGCCACTCAAGTGGTTGATGGAGTCAGACAAGCTTACGGGGAAGCTTGCACGGTGGGCACTTATACTCCAGGAGTATGACTTTCAGGTTGTGCATCGACCGGGTTTGGTCAATCGGGATGCGGATGGATTGAGTCGCAATCCATGCATGAGCCAGCAGGATGACACTGGAGCTCGGTGGCATGGTGAGACGGACGAGGAGATGGTGCCGGGATGGCACGCATCTGCATTTTTGTGTATCTTGGCATCGGGAGGTCAGATTGGACCTACAACAGGGATGACTGTAGACGGAGTGTCTGAGGACCCTGAGGCTAGTGATGAGCTAGGTGGTGCCAGAGATATACATGAGGATTCGGCTGTGTTGGACTACCTCCGCACGGGAGACACGGCAGCCACTGTGACTGCCAGGGAGGGATCGGATCCTGCAACGAGCCAAGAGGTTCAAGTGGGAGGGGATACACCTACTTCGAGTGTGGGAGGATGGTCGGGTGAGGATTGTGCCTCACCCCACACAGCGTGCACGGTTAGTGCGGCATGCCCATGAGGAGTTGGGGCATTTTTGGAGTGCGACGCACTCACAGTTTACTGCAGGGCAGTATTGGTGGTGGTATGCATACAGAGGTGCAACAGTTCGTGGCTAGGTGCATGGTGTGTGACAGGGTGCGTGCTTCATTCAACGCCCCTACACCACAGTTGCATCCTTTACCAATCATGGGATTGGGCTACAGGTGGAGTCTTGACTTCGCAGGACCGTTGCCACTGACTATGCGCCACCACAGATGTGTTGGTGATGGTGGAGCACTTCTCCAAGTGGATTGAGTTGGTTCCATTGCCTGACAAGGCTAGTGAGGGGGCTGCGTATGCATTCTTGGATCGTGTGCTTAGCCGATTTGGTGCTCCAGCTGAGGTACTCACGGACCAAGGGAGAGAGTTCTTGGGGGAGTTTCAGGCTTTGTGTGATAAAGCCTTGATAGACCACCACCACTTCTCGGGATCATCCTGAGGCCGATGGCTTGGCAGAGAGAGTTGTTCAGACGGTGAAGAGGGGTTTGCGCAAGTATGGCTTGCAGAAGGGACACCTAGGAGATTGGGATCTTCAGGTTCCTTGGTTAGCCATGGGCTACAGGTTCAGCAAACAAGCATCACTTGCCTCCTTCTCACCATATTTCCTTCTCTTTTGGCCGAGAGCCGGATTTGCCTGCAGCCATTCGTAGGGACACTGCTCAAGTCCTTAACCTTGACGATCCGGACGTGTGGGTACGTGCATGTGATCAGCGTGCAGAGTTGTTCAAGAAAGTCATGCCCATGGCTTTTGAGAACCTTGCCATTGCACACACCGTGATACGTTGAGGTATGCCACTATACGTGGTGGAGGATATCGTCCTGGGGTTCGGAGGTTTAGCCCTGGTGACTATGTTTATTTGCAGCAGACTGCTCCTACGACTCTGGATGTTACTGCAGGGCGTGTTATTCTGAGGGTTCGAGAGGTGTTGCCCTCAGGGGTCCTGATCTTGGAGGGTCGGGATGGCATGACTTGGAAGGACCATGTGCGTAATTGTGCGCATGTCACCTTCCCAATGTCGATGGCAGAGTTGACCCAAACTTGGCAGTGGTACCTGCAGGTTTGAGGTGCATGCTCTGTGGGTCTGCCAAAGGGGCAGCCACCATGCTGGTGTGTGATCGATGCTCAAGGGTTGGCATATGGGATGCTTGACACCACCTCTTGAGAAGGTTCCTGACGGAGATTGGTTGTGTCCACACTGCTTGGGATAGTGGCAGTGGACATGACTGGAGGCAGCTAACAAGACATGGGAGGCCAAGCTCATAGGAGTCAATACATGAGATCCCAAGCTCAAGTTCACAGGTTGCAAGACGGCGACTAACGATGGGGCAACTCTTGCACCCGGCCTCTTGATCTATCGAGTTTGAGTGTAGTAGGGATAGTGGTGGAGGACTTAGTGAGGCTATGGTCACTATCACATCTTGTGGCTACCTGGACTTAGAGGGACCTAAGCACCAGCTAGGGGGGCGATTGTGTGGACTAGTGACTGCCATAGTGGGCAGCATAGTGGCAGCCTAGTGACTGACTAGTTGTAGCCTAGTGGTTGGACTAGTGGTGGACTAGTGGTATACTAGTGTGTGGTGTGCACATGTGTTGTGTGGTTTTGGACAGCGATGTAGTTGTGTAGCGATATGTATGCGCACGACAGCTGTCAAGTTATTTTACCACTAGTGTGAAACTAGCTAGGAAATAGCTAGCTTTTACATATTGACATTTGGGATTGGCCCAAGTGTCAATCCAGGGGTCAAGGCAGATTTAGGCCCTGGAGTGGTTATCTTCACGGCAAGCGCGGAAGGCTCATCTTTCTCGAGTTGAGCCTCACCGCGCCTAGCTATGGCGCCGTAGTGTGGATTCCCCATGGCGTGGGGTGCACTTGGCTTGACTTGTATTTGAGTGATGAGGTTATATATGCATGAGTTTATGCTTCAGCTTTGTGAGCTCGTGCTTGTATTCTTCTTCTTTATCATTGTGTGGACTAGTGACTGCCATAGTGGGCAGCATAGTGGCAGCCTAGTGACTGACTAGTTGTAGCCTAGTGGTTGGACTAGTGGCTGGACTAGTGGTGGACTAGTGGTATACTAGTGTGTGGTGTGCACATGTGTTGTGTGGTTTTGGACAGCGATGTAGTTGTGTAGCGATATGTATGCGCACGACAACCCATATAGCAGATCCGTACTCCAAGGCAGGTCTAATAACGCGACAAAGCATGGTTTTCTTAACCTCGGAGATGACCCCTCTGCAGTGGAAAAATTTAGTGAGCCCCAGAGCTTTGCCCTTGCCAGTTTGAACAACTTTCCGTATATGTGCATCCCAATTACAATTGGAGGAAAACTCAATGCCTAGGTAAGTGTAGGAAGGGAGGACCGGGATCTCTTGGCTACCCCACTGCCACTTAAGATCACTTCCTCCCTCTCCTCTGTCGTTGATTGCTACCACTGCACATTTCTGCCTAACTTCATTTTCTGCCCAATCACATCTCCTCTACGCTGATGATGTTGCCCTTTTGGCACAATCCCGGTCTTTCTGCAACGCCATCTCTAAATTTGGAACAGTTCTGCAAAGACTATGGGATGCAAGTCATCTTAGCAAGACCAAGATCATGGTCTTCAATGGCCAGGCTGATCGTAGATTCATCTTCAACCAGCAGTAAATTGAGATTGTCAAATCACACCGGTACCTAGGTCTGGTTATCCACTCCCCCAAGTTTCACTTTGCAGCCACTGCCTTGGACAGATTGACTAAAGGTAAGGCGGCCTCCGTCCGCCTTCACGCCAAATGCAAGCAAACATGTGCGGCATCCCCCGACCAAAAAGTGTCTGTTTGACACCGTCGTCAGCCCTGCTACCATCTATGGTTGTGAGTTCTGGGCACCTGGTGTCCCTATCTCCTGGTGGAAAAAGATTTTGGAACCATTACAGTCATCTTTTCTCCAAGCAATGCTTGGCGCCAGGAGCACAACTCCCTCTCAGATCCTAGGTGCAGAGTTCGCATGTGTACCATTGCAATCCGAGGCACAGTTCAGGCTTACAATCTGTGAGGAATAGATTGCAGGCCCTTCCACCCAAAGGGCTAGTGGCAAGGCCCTCACAACATCTATGAGGCTCAAAGCTGCAGGTTTTCGGGAACTCCTGGTATGCTCGAGTGGACAGTTTATTTCAACGTAACCGACTTTCTACTACTTTCCTATTACCAATGAACCCAGATGAGGTGGACATCACATCCACACATGACCGCAACAGACTCATTCGGAGAGAGCTTGTGGAATTACATGTGAGAGAAACTTGGATGCTACCCAATCACAACAAAGCTCCACTTCTATCGAGAGACATTCTTGGTGCTCCGCGATGATAGAATCTTGAGACCAAATTACCTTTCAGCACCCCTTAGCTCCTTCCCTCTTGAGGGCATTGGGGCAGTTCAGGGTGGGTTCCCACAACCTACGGATAGAGACTGGCAGATGGGAAAACTGCAACGGGAGGACCGCCTATGTCCAGCTTGCATAGGGCGCAGCAAGGAAATTGAAACTGAAGAACACTTCTTTCTTCTACTGCCCTCTATACTACGAGATCCGATTGAACAACTTTATGGATATGTGCATCCCAGTTTCAGTTTTAGGAGAACTCAACGCCCATAGAACATGAACAGAAGTAGGGGTAGAACTCACCTCATGCGCAGCGGGTTTTTGTGCCGTTTGCGCACCTTTTGGAGAGACTCTGCAGATGGAGGTGCAATTTCCGCCGAACTGTCCTCCACCTCATCGTCGTCGCCCATGCTATAGTCGCTTGTGTCAAATCCGAACTGGAAGACCGCCCACTGCTCTGCCTTCCCTCTCGCACCGACGCCATCTGTACCAGATTCAGTCGAGCCAGGCGGGGGCTCCTTCGCACCGCGGGGCTGGAATGTGCACAAGTGGGAGGAGGTGATGCTGCCTCGGCGGTCGACCGCTTCTTACTAGGCGTGGACATAGACCATGACAAAGATGAAGACGAGCGAGGACATAGACCATGAGCAAGACAAAGACGAGCGAGGAAGACCAAGACATGCAAAGGAGGAAAGAAGGACAAGGAGGGGAGTGTGATCACACACCCCCCGAGCTCAAGGTGAAGATCCGGCCGTTGTTGATTTCAAATATGAACACGTGTCGTGCATCCGACACTATGGCCTTTTCGACTTTGAGACGTTAAACCCTAAACCACTTACAGTCCTCCAGACAACTAGATGTAGTGATTCACACAACTGACATTTGGTTGGCTTGTTATGCAGGCTTGTTCTGTAATCTCCAGTAGACATCATACAGTTTCTTTGTTTCTTTCATTTTTTGTAATGTTTGTACAGTTCATATCCTCAATGTCTCAAGCAAATGAGAGGTAGTCCTGGTAGGATGGTCAATGTCCTTAAAAGCGGCCTTGTCTATTATCCATCCAAAAACTAAAGGTCTCATCTATCATGGTTAATATATGTTTGGATAAGAAAATGACTCGGTATGTCTTCTTTTTCACAATCACGGGGAGGGTTACCTCAACTCACTAGCTGATCTCTTAGCACAATTGACACCAAGCCCTTGACACGGTTTTCATGTGCATGTCAGCATGCTCCAAAACAGCCAATGTGGCTGTTCGGGCGAGTTTGGCATTCGTTCCTTAAGCTCCCGACGACATAAATTCAAGGTCAGATGGTGGGGCCAGTTGCAACAATGAACCGATATTAGCCTTGAGTAGTTCTCTGACTCTTTGTGGGCCCTTCTATGGTTATTTGTTTGTTGTTCTACTCCTTGTGGCCCTTAGGAATCCCACAGACGTGATACACATATCTTTCCTCTTCTCACTTTCGGTCCTTTACTAACTACCAGAAATGTCACACGTATGTCTGCATCTGAAACTTTTCACCTTTGAGACAACATTCTGCAGCACGCTCTGCTAGCTTCACATTGCCATGTATTCTGCAGGCACCAAGTAAAGCGCCACACTAAAGCATCTGGTTTAATTGGCATTCTGTTGATGAAATTCTCCGCCTCATCCAAGCGCCCTGCACGGCCAAGAAGGTCAACCATGCAGCCAAAATGTTTTCCTGTTGGAATGATTCTATTATCACACACAGCAGATTGATGCTTGTGTGAAGGGTTTTCTAGAGGATATCTGGAAAACCGGATTATTCCTATATGATGGTAAGTCTTACTACCACCGCGTCAGCCCCTGACGGAGGTAGGCTCTGTTCCTTTTGTTCCCGCTCAAACTGGGCGCAGGGTCAATGGCCACAAGGCTATGGCATACAACGTCTTATGAGTACAATCTATAATCTCTACTCATAGAATGGAAATAGTGTTGTCCTTCATCTACTAGGCCCATATGGCTGCATGCAGACAAAACTGCAATGAGTGTAACATCATTTGGCTTCACCCCTTGCTGTTTCAAAACTTGGTTGAAAAGTTGCAGAGCATCTTTGCCATGCCCTTGCTGAGAATATCCGAAGACCTGCTTGCCCTCTTCTACAGCTGGGCACAGGGAGTGTCGTTGAGGCTGAAAAGGGGAAATTTGACCAGGTCATATCCGTTTGTGTTACTTCGAAGGTGTGGGCCAGCCTGCCAGAAGGTCAAAACAGGTGCATGCTGACATATGAAAGTCTGGTGTCGTGGAGATTGTTGGCTGTGAGGTGGGATGGGGTTATCATCTTTCCTGGTAAATGAAGATATGATTGACATATCTCCTCTCCCATAAACTGTCATATTTCCTATAGGAAGTTCTTGTGACGCCCTTGACATGCTGTTGATGTGAATGAAAGCAGGCTGCAGTAGCAACAATGGAGAATTCAGGGTGTTTGGATTGGGCAGAGCATACCATGGAAGAGAACAAGGGGCCCAATAGTTCGTGCAGTTGGGGGAGTTGATGTATGTACTTCCCCACACGGCCTTTGCCTCTCTTCACCATCTGTACCGAAGGTGCATAGATGGAACAAATCTCCAGTCTTTTGGTGTGCTCTTGTAATTCTGATATGCCCATAGACCCACTTCTCTCTCCTGTCTGTCTTGAGTTCCCCAACAAAAATGAGTTCCCCTCGCCCATGCGGAGGACTTCCAATTAATCACCCCTGTAGACAGAACAACCGGGATGACAGGTTGTGGGAAAGAGAAGTGGCACGTGCCCGAGCCCCTTGGGCTTTCAAGGATGCCATGCCCATGTGAACGTTGTTTGGGCACTACAAGTAGATCTGAGGACGGTGTGCGCACACATCTCCTTCACCACAAAAGACATGAAGCATTTCGGGTGTGGATTGGAGATGGACCTGCAGACGAAGACGATGAGGAGTGGGCACAATTGGACAATGCACACCCCCGAGGGAGCCATACAGATAGGCCAGACGAGGACTATGTCATGGGCACGGGACAAGAACCAGGCATGGATGGAGGGGTGGAGATTACTCAAATGTTGCAGGAAGCATTCCACATCATGGACGATGCTGAAGAGGGGGACGGCGCTGCGACAACTGGGGATGGTGATTACGCAGGAAATGAAGGCATTCACATGGGGGAAGGCGTGGAAGGAGGTGGAGATGGAAATGAGAATTCTGCACACATAACACTAGAAGAAGCATGTGTGCCACTGTACGAGGGATGCAAATCCACAAAGCTTGCTGCCAGCATGCTGTTGATGAACCTGTGCACAACCCACGGTGTGTCAGACCATTTTGTGGACGAGTTGTTCTCTTTGCTTCGGCTGAACTTGCTCCCACAACCAAATGAAATGCCAAAAAGCTGTCACATGGCCAACAAAATGATTGGGAAGCTCGGCCTCAACTACGTGAAAATACATGCATGTCCAAAAGGACATGTACTTTTCAGAAGAGAGTACAAGGACGCTATGGAGTGCCCCAAATGCGGTGCAGCCCGATACCATGATGTGGGCAGGTTACAACAGCCAGCCAAGGTGTTGAGGCACTTTCCCCTTATCCCCCGTCTATCATGAATGTACAAATGCAAGACCATTAGTGAGCTCATGACTTGGCATTCCAGGAATGCCTCAAATGATGGTTTGGTAAGGCATGTCCCAGATTCCCTTGCATGGAAGCATATAGATGCAACTTGGCCCGATTTCGCCGAGGACCCACGCAATGTGCGATTGGCTGTATCTACGGATGGAGTAAACCCATACGGATCAAAGAGTTGCACATGGTCCACACTGTGTAGAGGATCGTGCAGTTGTTGAAAGCAGAATGTAGTAACATGGACAACTTCTGCCACATATTCTATAGAACTTGGTCTCATGGGAGGACATTTGGCATTTCAGAACCTCTTGCAGCGGTACCTCCTGGACCCCATGCATTGTGAGAAGAACTTCTGCTAGAACATTCTGAAGACTATCTTTGGGGAGAAGGATACGATAAACGTACGAAAGGACATGGAGATTGAAGGGATACGGTCACATCTGTGGCTAAGGCCTGATCCAAATAGACCAAGCAAAGTGCTCATGCCCGCAGCGGGGCCTGCTATTTCATGAGCCATGAGCCATGAGCGGCATGAGCCATGAGCAGAGTCGTAAGTGTGGAAAAAAACATGAGCAGCACTATTTTCCGGAAATGAGTGTCCGCGGGAATAGGGTTTAGGGTGCCACGGTCATAGGGGGAGAAGGACCTCCCGATGAAGGAGGTTCGGCAATGTTATTTAGAATTATATATTGAAAGGCAATGTTTCGCGAATGGTAGGGTGGTACTGCTCTGTACAATGGGGGCCCATTTCAGCCTACCCAGCCATTTGCAAAATCCACCCACACTCCCAATCCCAAACGAAATGAGCAATGACGCATTCTCGGAACGATGGACACAGAATAGAATAAAAAGAGGGCACAATGAGGTTTTTATTGATCCACATGAATTGCATTTGAAGCACGTCTACTGTGCTGATTGTGCCATCAAATCTTGAGCCCTGTGCCTACTGAATACAAGTCACGTTGTCAATGGGACTTCGACTGCTCTCAGAACTAGCTCATGAGTCATGGGGCTCCTCCATGTAAAGTCGATTGCAGCCGTTGTACCGCCCCTAGTGATGTTCACCACAATGTCCTGCCCTTCAATCATACCACCATCGAATATGGAAATCTTCACGTTTTCGTCGTCCACACCAATGCGAATGTCCCCATACAATGGAGAAGAGGAGCGCACTCCTCGAGGAGAATAGGTCTCTCCGATGGAGTCCACCCACGTCCAGTGGCAGCAGTTCCACCGCAACAGCATAGCAGTGCGCCTTCTTCTGCATGGGTGACCGTCGTAGCTGGGAAAATCGGAATCGAGGATGCGCAGGAGCCACGGACTCCTCAGACCAAGATCGTCACCCCGCTCGAAGGCGTAGTGGCCTACGATATACTCAAAAGCCACCAATGTTTCCACAATCGAACCAGTATCTTCTGTGTAATCTGTGTACCAGATAACAATGGTCTCCCGATGTGGCCGAATACATTGCATAATCGATGCCTCCAAAGGGGCAGTCGTCCCGGTTCCGGAAGCACGGCATCCTTGCAAAGGAGGACCTGAGGACGACTTGGATGCCGATGACCTTGCGGACAGCTACGAAGCCCTTAGATTTTGGAAAAGATACGAAGCGGAAGAGCAGTCCGGCCTCCAAAATGGAGCATCTGGGTCACACGTACCCACCGACGGAGGTGGAACGTGTTCATCACGCCAGCGGTGGATGAAGCCATACATCTTTCTCATCAACAAGTTATAGTTTGAGATCTGCCACCGAAGTCCATCCCCCCGGATGGAAATTCGGCGCCGCATTTACATCGAAGAGGGGATGGACTTCGTCGTGTCCAGTGGCTATCGGCCCACCTGGCAGTGACTGCCCATAGTTTGCATGGCAGGGTAGGAAACTGAAACGGCTACATTCATGCAGCAGCCAATCTTCATCGGTCCAGGATCCTGTAGGGGGAAATTTAAATGTGCCCTGGAATGTACCTCCTTCTGTATGACTGTGTTTCATTGTGTTGAATAATCTCGGATTTGGCCCACTGTTTACAATTTGATGTCTCATTTCTACAATTTGTCTGTCTGTTTGAATAAAGCAGAGTAACCGGTATGTGAGTCATGTGTCAAGAATATACCAGAGTAACGCCATGTCGGACATTGAAATGCGGCACCGCATTTCCATGATCGAAATGCATGTCATCGAAATTTTCCATGTCGGACATCGAAATGCGGGAGGGGTTTTTTCCATGTGGGACAAGAAAATGCGGTGCATCATTTCCGTCCAGGTACACGAAATACCAACACGGGTCTATAAATTGATCAGAAAACGAGGTTGGCATTGCAAATGCGGCGACGCATTTCCAGCTTGGCAATGGAAACTTCTTTTTGGACAAGGGAATGCGGTGCCGCATTTCCGTCCAACACTTCGAAAAGTGCACCTATTTCCGACCAGCGCGATGGAATGCGTTACCGCATTTCCGAGAGAGGGTCTGCAATGGACAAATTGCGATGTCCGTTCTGGAAATGCGGCGCCGCATTTCCATGTCCGTCATCGACTTTTTTTTTACAATGGAATGCGGTGCCAATTTTTTTGCTGATGGGCCTGCAGTTCGAACAACGACCATCCCCAATATGGAAATGCGGCACCGCATTTCAATCCCCATCGCCTCCTTGTTCGACCTCCTTGTTCGACCTCTGTAAGCGTGGTGGCATCCATGCAATGAGCGGGAGAGGCCAAAACTGGCGTGTGGACAAAGGAAATTTTGGAAATGCGGCACCGCATTCCTTCAGATTACTTTTTACTATGCCAACATTGAAATGGAAAATTAGTCCCTCCCCTGTTTTGGAAATGCGGTGCCGCATTTCCAAAAGAGGTTCTTAGAGTTGCCAAAATTTTGGAAATGCCCCCCATTTCTGATTTTGGGAGCGTCCTGGTTTGGGCGATTGTGTGCTGGAATGCACACTGGAGAGGGGTCACGAATGTCGGGCAGAATTTTCTTTATATACTCTGGAAGAGAATTTACATTTACAGAGACTTCATTAAAATTCTATTAATCTTGAAAATCATCCGAATCCTCATCCTGTTCTAGACTGTCCTGCTCCTCCTCCACCCCCTCAGTGCCTCTCTCATCTCCAGCGGACTGCTCGTTGGCCAGGCTTTCGAAAATCCCATCTTCCCCTTGCGGAACTGTCCATCTCACCTCCGTTGGGTCGTCTTCCTCCCTGTCTGCGTCGCTCTCATCCGCTGAATCACATATGTACTTTCGTACCCGTCTACCTGTCTGAGCTGCTGCCAACTCTTTCCTTATCCTTCTGTCCTCCCTAGCCCTCTCCAAAATCTGCTCTACTTTACTGGGATTCTCACTTCTTCTAATCGCTGTATTTGCGAGTTTAGCTGCATAACTAGGAAGGGAGTAGTCCCTCACCGGGCTCGTCATGAAGTCGGCCCTCGCAAAGAACGGGACATTCTTCCTGGCAGGAAGTGTAGGCCCTACATGTTTCGACCCGGACCCTGCAATCCTGCACATGACAATCATCAACGAGACTAATGAGAACCACAGTCGGGAAATTCGTTTGACATAATGACCCAGAAGGCTTTGCAAACTTACAATGTTTGCACTCACTCGTATTCCGGGTTCTCCTCCGCATCAATGTCCACTGTGTCTTCCTCGGACTCCGACGAATCCGAGGAGACTTCCGCTCTGTCGGGAGCCTTCACATTCCGTTGCAGCCCTCCAGATGGGATCCCCACACGGATGAATCCTCCTCGTAGGCAAAGGTGCCGGTCGGAAAACCGCCCAGCCCACATTGAGGCACCTGTTACAATGCCATCCACACATTACCACATGGCGCTTCAGATGTTGCGAACTACATCCTAACGAGAATTTGCAGAACAGCAGAGATCAAGATTCTGCATACCTGTCCCACAGATGAGGTCCAGCACTGTGCCCTCCACGTCTGTGCATGTCTCCATAATTGTCTGAATGAAGGCAGGGCTCCGAGTCCGTGAGTACCGCAGGGGTTCCGTTGAAGTGAGGCTATGAGGGAGAAGTTCCTTGGGAACGTTGTTGAACAGAACGTCGTAATCGAGTGGGTCGCAGTTCGGGTCAACCTTTCCTCCCTCCTTCCGGAAAGCAAAGGTGGAGTTTTCCTTCACAAAGCAGTATGCATCGAACTGCTTCGTCTGCATACACAGGGGGAAAACGATTAGAAACCGAATGCGGCACCGCATTTGAAAACACCCAAGCAAATGAATGGACGAGTGCCAGTGTCGTAATCACCTTCTTCCCTTCCGACCGAAGGCCCAGTGTGTTGATGCACGTCCACTTCTTTTTCAGAATCGGGACGGCGCTCTTGCGGGTCCACTTCGCAATTCCTGTCTGAGTGTTTTTTCCTCTGCTCGCCAGGACAACCACACAGCCTCTGTCGTCCAACACCATGCGGGCAAGCCCGAATCCTTTCTTCCAAAAGTCCTCCGAGTACCTGTTCCAAGATGGCAAAGCTTGCAGTCCTTCCACAGGCTCTCCGTCCGGAATATCCAAGATGATCATATCGCAAGACCACTCGGTGGCATTTCCGCCCCTCCTACAATCCTTGTCTGCACACACCCTCTCAAAGAACGAGACCATATTCTGAAATCCTGGGGTGTCGGAAGGCTCTTCGGCAGTCGCCTTCTTCAGTGCTCTGCCCTTCAGACCCTCCATGGTCTTCATGTATGCCAACTTGGCTGCCCGTCCATCCAAAGCCGCCAAGAAACTCTCATTTACACACTGGACTACTGTTTCGGGAGCCACTTTCGGCCTCTTCATTTCCACCGGCTCGAAAGGGTGCCCCCCTGGGGGGTTGAAGAGTGCCTTCTTTGCCGAGCCAGTTCTCGTGCCTCTCGTGACAACGGTGGGCACAGGGGAGGCAGCCTGCGTTTGGGGGGTGGGCTGGTTGCAAAGTCTCCATCGGAGTCCTCTTCCTCACCCTCTTCCTGAACAGGCTGTTTCTGCTTCTTCGTTTTGGCGGGTGTCACAACAGCTGCTCCTTGCTGGCGAGTCCTCTTCTTCGACCCCTTCTGTTGGGCCTGCACAGCTGCATCCACCGTCTTTTGTGCCATCTCAGCTGCCTTTCTGGATTCTTCCAGAGCAGCAGATTCCTTTGCCGACTTTGGCCCAGCAGGGACACGTCTTTCCTTTCTCTTCTCTTCTGCCAAGGCGTGCAGATCTTTCTCAGACTCGTCAACAATACCGCCAGACATGTCCAGGTACCACGGGCATCCAACGAGATGCGCGGGATGCCATTGTTTCTGCATCTCGGGTGTGTAGACACAGCTTGGGCCCGCCACGGTCCAAGCCATGAAGAACGGGGGCTCTTGAGCCAGGGCCCCTGTCTGAAGGAGCACGTATTTCATATACCTGCAAGGCAGTCAGCATGCGTGAGCAAAAGTTGAGACCAACCTACTGGCAGTGCCACCGAAAACATAATGCGAATGCGGTGCCGCATTTCCGAGACAAACCTCGTAACCAGGCTTCGCATACAAGGGCAGCTGTGTGCTTCACCTGTAAACAATTTCGCATTGCAGCTTTCCCCGCTCCCTCCTGATGTGTAAACTCCACGCTCCTTCTTGCTGTCTGTAGCTCTCTGGCGAAAAGGTTGTCCTTGTACGCACATCTGAAACGTGTCACGTAGTCTTCCAATGTCTGTGTTCCATCCCATTTGACGTACAAGCCGAACGAATTTGTGTGCATTACGACTTGCTCCTTCGCATTCGACATTACCTGCCATTCCCAAATGCATTGTCACGTAGCAGTTCAGGGAATTCATGTCAGAAAAGCAAATCTGGGGAAGTACCTTGAATTACCTGGAACCACCAAGTCATACGGTTGAGCCACACATCCACTGCAGGGTCGGAAACTTCCAGTGGAAAAGACCACATTGTCCTTATGCTCTCGGATGCATTCCAGATCGACAGCCACCGTGTCTGCCATTTCCGATCCAATGTCAGGGCTGGAAGAGTGGCTATTGCTAGGAAGGAACTTCAGTGCATTGAAACCTCACCTTCTCTTTCGCCTCCACACATGCCGTTGAGAGGTGATGCAGTTTCTCCAATTGCATGGTCGGCTGCATGGCCCGAGAATAGTGTTTTGCAATCTCGGGGATGAAGTCCTTTCCAAGTGCCGGATCTGCAATTGCCACCAGCTTCACAAGCTTTGACTTGTATTTGGTTCTGGACTTGACACGGCTTCCTTCAAGTGCTCAGTCAATGACTGCAACGTTTTGACCTGCCCCTCACTTTCCATGAAGAAGCGTTTGGCATGGGCCAAATCCAGCTTGATGTTTGACTGCCAACAAAAACATGCAGAAGCGTTACATTCGATTCATGTGGAAACATTACTGGAAATTGGGGAAGGATGAGCAGAGGGAAATTGGAGCACGACTTACTTCGTATATCACCTCCACCATTCCATCCATAGTGAGACGATACCATGTCCGGTCTGTTTTTGCAACGGCTTTCTGAATGAGCTCGGGCTCCAGCATTTCCGCAAACATCTGCGGATCAGTAGACCAGTTTTCCTCACCCTGTACAGCATATGTGCCATGTGGGTATGCACGTACGCATTCTCAGTGACCCTGCAAGGCACACTCTCCAGTTCAGTACACGGAAGCACGGAAACAAACCAGAATGGAAACCGAAATGCGGCACCGCATTTCGAACGTGCTAGGGAGGGTATGAGTATCTTACGAGTTGAGGTCCGCCATGGCATTCTTGAGCAGGGAGGAGTCTGCCGCCTTCACCTTGAGGATGACACACTCCACCATGTAATGCCAGCCAATGTGCTTGGCATGGTTCTGCTTGATGTACTCCCACCAGGCGAGAAGTCGGTGATTCCCGTCCCACACAAAGAACATTTTACCCGACATATGGCCGAAGTCGGGATCACCCTTCAGCGTCGCCTCGAATTCGTGGTTGCGAGTGTGCCAGTGGGTATCCCACGTTGACAATTCATCGGCAGTGGGTCCACGAGTTTCGCCGTCCTCATTCTCATGGAAACGTAAAACGCTGCCGATCCCAGACGGTACCCTTCTCGAAATGCGAACTTGAGCTTATCCACATCTCCGGGAAGGGCCTGCCTGACGATGGGAAGGGAGACCATGCGACAGAGTGGGATTCGAAGAGTCCGCTGGAATACCCTGCTGCCCAGAACTCTGCCAATGCTACTGTGTGTCTCCTCCAACATTTTATCCGCTGCACTTTTGAAATCCTCCGGAGACATGTCTGTAGGTGCCGGTAGTGGCTGAGCAGCTGGAGCATCCTCAACTGGAGCTGCACTCTGGGGCCTGTGTGCGGGCAATTCTGCCATTGCAGAGGCCTCCTCCGGGCCTGCTTTCATCGGTGGTGAGGTCTGCCTGCGAACGTTCAGCGGCAGCACCCTCCTCCGGTACCAAATCGAGATCAACGGTCGATCCCATTGCCTTCGCTGCAGCAGAGTCGGCCCCAACATCTGCAGGCGGGAAATCCTCCAGGAACTGAGCTTCAGCTCGTGGAAGCGGTTTTGCGGGAGATTGTTCGCCCGTCGCCCTGATTGCCTTCTGCTTCCTCATCCTTGCAGGTGAAGGTGTCTGCTGCAATTGAATCTGTCTTCTACCCTGCTGCTTCATTCGCGTTGGGGGGGGTGAATCGGCCTGAGCCGGTTCAGAAGCCAGTAGAGGGACGGGCTGCTTCTTCTTCGACTTTGCTGGAGAAGGGCCCGACCCCTGCTGGCGATTCTCCATGACGAAGAACGCGAGTCGATCTCTGGACTTTGAACTTGCCCTTCGAAGACGCGTCTTTGAATCGCAGAGGGCTAGGCCCGGCAGGAATACCCGCGCTCGGGGATCGGGTGGGTGTACGTGCTGCAGCTAGCTCCTCGGACTCTTCCTGCGGCTCTTCGGATTCCTGCGATCCCTCCAGCACGTCCACCTTTCCTGTTAGGCATGCAAACATGTTCTGCATTCAAGTCTCCTAGCATTCAGTCTAAGAATTACAGAAGCAAAATGGGGGGTTCGGTGCTCGATCAGCTGCGCGCAGCCCGATCGCATGGAGCTCTCACTGGTGGCTGGGTTGCCTGAGTGGCCTGCTGCTCGGAGATGGCAATCTCCTCCTGTAGACGCTCTTCCTCCCCTTCGGCATTGGCCTACGTCCGAAGTATAATTTCCGGAGCTTGCGACGAGGTCTCCTGTCTGGTGCACGAACTCCCCCCCTCTCAGGTTCGAGCATAAGAAGAACAGAGAGAGGGAAAAGGGGCAAAGAGTGCAGATGGAAAGGGCGCGAGAGGGGTGACTGAGGAGACACGACAAAAGTAGATGAAACGGCGGTGATGCACCACTTGGGTTCGAAAGGGTTGGACGAAAGTGTCTCCTCGTGGAGTTTGCGTCATTACGAAATTCGAATCGTTGAGGGTACGCCTGCCGTCCGAAACAAACATCATTATCCAACGGTCAGGCCGCGCCGCCTCATGCCCCTTCAGTCAGATAGAGTGCCGACATGTGCAGCAATTCCGTTGCTCCACGTGTTCACATTTCAAGGCATCACCCCGCATTGCACGCGAGTTAATCCCCACAAACCCCGGAAATGCGGCCGCATTTCCGTTCCGAGCGCCGCATTTCAGTTCCAGATTTTCAGTCAGAACGGAAATGCGGTGCCGCATTTCCGTTCCGACTCGGATGGAATTGCCGCATTTCAGTTCCACGATTTTCCGGAAATGCGGTGCCGCATTTCCGTTCCTCAAGGTCGGAATTGCGCTCTGTCGGGCTCCAGCATCAGATACAAAATGGAAATGCGGCGCCGCATTTCCGGAATGTCGAAACGACTCGGACGGAAATGCGGTGCCGCATTTCTGTTCCCGTTGTTCATATTCTCAATCAGAACGGAAATGCGGTACCGCATTTCCGTTCGAATGAAATGCGGTTCTGCCGGAAATAGCATTATCCCTCAGCTCAGATTGGAAATGCGGCGCCGCATTTCCGTTCTGGAATGTCGAAAGTGCGACTCGGACGGAAATGCGGTGCCGCATTTCTGTTCCGTTGTTCATAAATCTCAATCAGAACGGAAATGCGGTACCGCATTTCCGTTCCACCTTCACATACCGTGCTTGCTGGATGGAAATGCGTTACCGCATTTCCGTTCTGGAGAGTATAAAGGTTTCCCCGGACGGAAACTCGTGCCGCATTTCCGTCGCTCTGTGCATGACCAAGATGCAATACGGAAATGCGGCGCCGTATTTCCGTCCACCAGCAATCGAAGAATCACTCGGCGGGAAATCTGGAACCTCAATGGGTTGCATTGTTCCGAAACAACACAATTGCGGCCAGTCTTGATGAGCACAACTTGGTTGTCTGACCGTTTTAACCAGCAGTCCTGGCACTTGTCAGTGCGAACGTTCCTGTCTGCACCGAGAATACTGCTGGATCCACCCTCAGGAGAAACTGTCAGGAGATGTTATTTCGTCGCCGAATCGGCCATCATTGTCATACTCACTGGCTATGGAATCAAACCTCCCACCTTCATGCATGTAGCTTGAAACAATACTTTCCACTTCAATGTGCGACTTCCAATCGTCGATGGACTCCGCAGATCCACTTAGATGGTGCCTGTGAGCCTTGGTCTGTCGCTATACTGAACCTCGCACTTGCCAACTCCGTGCGGTGTTCGATGGCTCCGAATTCCTACGCTATAGTTTGCTGTCCTCCGCAACTTGGGAGAGCCTGGATCCCAAACGAGGGAGGACTTTGCAGAGTGACTGAAACTTACCTTTGTTCCAAATTCAAGCTCAAACCGGGCACAGTTTATTTGGAAGAAGAAAGGAAGGATGTTCCTGGACAGGTTGACGAGACCATTGTCGTGCTAGGTAACGACGGAGGTTGCGGAATCGAATGGCACGTTCCCCCGTCAGACACCATCCTGTACCGAGCTGTGGGAATGCCCATTCCCTTTCCGAATCAGTCGCTGCCCACACCATCCACAAAGGAGTCCGGAAACCGAGAGCGGCCACTGCCAACAGAGAGGTATGCAACGATAATCATTCCCGACCTGGACCGTCAAGACCCTCCATAGCTTCTCGTGTGGACGTATTCGACATTTCCGACGAGGAAGATGATTGCATTGAGGTACCCATGTCCTCCACACGGTCGTTCAAATCCGGCATGGACGTCTCTGTAGGTGCTACGCATGTGCCCTCGAGCATAACTCCAACCCGGTCCATTGTGCAGCTCCTACGACAACATCACCTCGATGGTTCTCGCTCCGAGCTGGCTGCTCTCGACTATGCCAAATTCCCAGTCAGAAAGGTAACTTTCTGCCTCCCGAAGTCGATGGCAATGTCATCTTCGAGTTTCCACCTGTTTCTTCGTCAAAGAAAGCCTCCGGGATGTTAACAGACATGGATCGAAAGCATGACGGACACCCCTGGTGTGTGACGAAGACCAGTAGCACGAAAATTGCTGATGGTGTTCGTGTACGATATGTCCTCTGTGCGGGGAAGCTGAGGTGCCTCAATCCCACCTGCTTCCACTTTCTCTCCAAAGGAGGGCGGAGAAACGAGACGGATTGGACTGGCACAACGCATCATCCATTCATTGTCTCCAGCCAAGCTCCTGCGGGTTCTTTCAAGTGTGCACATTGCAAAGAACCACCGACGTGCATGTCCATGTGCAGAGCCAAGCAATATTACGTAATCCATTTGCTCCCGGACTTGACTAGAGCTTGCATACACGTTGGGGTCCACTGCCACCCCTTGGCGAGAGGCAACATGCGTGAGGCTGTGCAGGAAGCACACGACATCATAAAAGAGGAGGTGAAATTGAGCCCCGGAGCCAGACCAAAGCAGATTCAGCTGAAGGCAGCCCACAAGATTGCTCTTGGCAAAATCATGTCTGAAGATGGTTCCGACCGAGAGCCCTTGACCGAAGACGAGATGCGTGACCTCTTGGAGTCCGTCTCGCACGTTTGTAGTCCGAATGTGCGGAATCACATCGTATCTTGCAAGCAGGAGTTCGGCAGGGGGTCGGACATGTACTCAATCCTGGAGGTGAAACGAATGACTGGATATGACTACATCCAAGGTAGCAGGTTTCCAGGGCAAGGCAGCGAATCCGATCGTTGTTACATTTTCAAAATGTCGACGTGTGGGCCTGGGAGTGGAGTCGACTTGGTCACTCGCATGACAACTGGAAACTTGTCGAATGCTTGGGTGATGTTTGATCACATCAAGCGAATTACAAACCATCAGTGGGTGACTATGGGTGCGCATGTTTATGACTATCACTCCAAGAGGCTCATGACGATTGCAATCTGCGAGATGAAGGGGAGGACACACAGTCCGAGATGCATCTGTGGGAGGGCATAAACGAGCAGATGGCAAGGGCGGATTGCCAGAGCCCAATTTCAGGGGATTCATGGCAGACAACGCTCAGGCCAACTGGGCAGCGGTGCGGCGTGTGTACGGTGAGGACCCCAATGTTCCAATGGAGGGGAAAGAGAGATCCTGTGGATTCCATTGGATGCAGAGTCTATCCCACTACACTACCAAATTTGTTGCTAGCTCATTCCAGGCTGAACACCGTGTCCTTTGTACGGCGTGGAAGGATGCACCCCACATTTGATGACGCGGAGGTTAAGTTTGCTATCATCGAGGCTTGGTGGAACACGTCAGGTGCAGTGGAGACAACCAATCTGGGAGCATTGCACAGCTGGTTGGGGTGGTGGCATTTTCGGTATCGACAGTTCGGACAGTACATGCGGGAGGTAGGCTGCTGTCATTTCGTTCATTTGTCTTTCTGTTACGGACATTTCGATTGGTCCCTCACCATTGTTTGTGTCCTTCTAGGAGCGGTGCTTGGATTCCGACACGGACATGCCGAACACGAATATGGCAGAATCGGTCCACTCCTCCTGGCGAGCGTCTTCTGCCGCACATCTGGTGGACGTAGTGACGGCCACAACGGAGGACATCGACAGAGCAATCATGCAGCAAGCCACGTACTACAAGTTCCTGAGCGGCAAACAATGGGGCTTTGGGCCGGACAGGGAGGAATTGTTGGTACGAACAGCTTCGAGGTCCAAGAATCCAGTGAAATGGGCGACAGCATTGCGAGAGAATCAAAGGGACGCCTCTGCACCGCAGAGGTGAACACCTAGAGGGGGACGTCCGGACTCGCCCTGTCAGGCGGAGGATTGAAGAGGAACCCGGGTGCGAAGAGGATTCCTGGAGATCCGACAGGAACATTCGGACAGCACCTCGAGGTCCCGTCATGTTGCCGCACAATGTGTCTTCCAGCAGTGGAAGCCCAAGAAATTCCAGATCGCCGTCGCCTTCAACCGGGGATTTCGTGCAACAAATTCCCACCGCTCCCTTGCCCCACATTCCGCCCGCTGTTATGCAGTATGGCCAAGCCATTGTGGAGACGACTGTGTCTGCATCACAGTGGAGAATTGCTCGCACAAAGCCGTCGTTTCGAGGAAGGTGTTCCGCAATTCGTGTGGATACACGGCAACGTTGTTTAGAGATGATAAGGAGGAATCCAGATGGGGCTGTCCCTGCTCCTACTTTTACAGGAAGATTTGTCCATGCAAAGTTTGCGGAGGCGACAACCACCCAGTTCTGGTTCTGCAGGCACGACATTATGACTTGCGTGTATGGAAAGCCCAAGTACGGCATACAACAATGCCAGAGGCTCCCCCGGTGTGGCCGGTGGAACCAGGCTGCGATCTGAGTCAGGTTGAGGCCGACGCCCTTACCGCCCGCAGGATTTTCGGATGGTGCAGCGCACTGACGTCCCAGACAACCATTTCCGCTTCCACAGCCTCCACCACCGACCCCTGTGAGAGCAAGAACAATGGGACACGACAGCTCTAAGCATCCTACACACCGTTGGGGGAAACCGAAGAGGCGGCGACCTCCCTCAAAAGTGAACGAGACAAGGATGGGGAATGCACTTCGGATGAACTGTACAATCCAGAGCTCGACAGAAGTGCCCCCACCAGGATTCGGGCGTGTGTATCAGATGGCCACGGCGGGCTCAGCTGTTCGCAATGAGGTGTACATCACCATTTCAGAATTACCCACCTGCAATTGCACCGACTTCCAGATCATGGCGAACAAGGGGGCATCATACTGCCCTTGCAAGCATTTGTACTACGTGTACCTAAAGAGACTCCGTTGTAATTCCACAACTCATCACTTCATACATGCACCAGGGTTGAGCCCCCAGGAGGTTCACACTCTTCTGAATATGGATCCAGGGGACCAGTGAGCTTGGCTTGCGGTCCACATACAATGGTACGCCCATCCTTTTCGGATAGTAGAACTGTACTGCTGCTGCAGTACCTCAGACTCTGGCCACACAAAGGTCCGACATATGTCTTGCCTACCAGTAACCTGTTTTGATCGAACTAAGATATTACTATATCGTTCACTTGTTTCCACGTGCATGTATTTTTGTATGTTGGAGGGTTCATGTTTTTCTGCTTTCCGAAAACTTGCTTCCTCATTCGACCTCCGACAAGGAAATGCGGCGCCGATTTCCAAGTATCGTCGTAGGTACCCCCAGAGGCGGCCTTCGCCAACACCAAACCGCTCCGAAATTTCGCACGTGCGAACCCTAATGCGGCACCTATTTCCCAGTTCAGTTGCAAACCTTTCCCGCCGAATACCCGAAGAAGACAGAATTGTGAAGTACTGCAGACTGTATTGGTGCAGACTCCATTGGTTCAATCGCGGCAAAAGGGTCAGCTTCATTCCAATGTTAAGGCATGTAAAACCGCGGAATACTCTATACAGGCCAGTATGCGACGTCCTTTTGCAGTGGTATACTGGATTTCCCGTTGCACGGTCACTTATTTCCATGAGCGGATCTATAAAACCATGAGCGGACTTGTTACTGACGACATATCTTCGCCGCATTACATGATCTGGAACGTCCAAAAACGGCAAGGTCAAATAAAAAACTATTATTTTAATACTTGTTTAATCTGCCGCATTTCCAAATTTGGAGGAGTCCGCTCATGAAATCCGCGTATCTTAGACTTCGGCTCACCGCTCATGCGGCTCATGCGGCTCATGGCTCATGGCTCATGGTTTCTGCTCATGAAATAGTAAACCTCCCAGCAGCATCATACGTCCTGACCAAATCAGAGCAAGAGGAATTGTTGAAGACATTGGGAGCCATGAAGGTGCCAACCGGATTCTCGGGTGCTTTCCAAAAGCATGCCATAAACAAGAAATGGTCGGGGATGAAGTCACATGATCTACACGTGATGATGCAGCAGATTTTGCCAGTGTGCATTCGGGGTACGATGGCGTCGGGTCCTCGAACAGCCATAATGCGTATAAGTCGAGTGTTTAGGAAGATTTGTGCGAAGGTGTGGGATCCGAGGGACATTACATTGCTGCATGAGGATGTGGCTGTGACCCTATGTTTGCTGGAGAAAGAATTCCCTCCATCATTCTTTGACGTCATGACGCACTTACTAGTGCATCTTGTAGAGGAGCTGCATGTGTGTGGGCCCGTAGCCAACCGTTGGATGTACCCCATGGAGAGGTACATGAAGGATCTGAAGGGGTATGTACGCAACATGGCCGGCCAGAGGGGATTATGGCGGAGGGCTACATCCGCGACGAAGCCCTGGGCTTCATGACAGAGTATATGTCTTCATTTGATGCAATACAACGACGGGTGTGGGACGAGAACGAGGAAGAAGGAGTTGTAGGCGAGGTCCTAGAAGGTGGAACAAAGCGTGCCATGAGCCCGCGCCTTCGGGATGTGGCACATGATTATGTGCTGAACAATACAACAACCATGACACCATGTAGACAGTGGGTGTAAACTTTACATCCCTCCTGTACTATTCTTAATGGTCTTTGTATGCATGAATTACATATATATTGTCACAAGTCATTCCGGCCACTATGGGAGTGGGATCGTGTACTAACAGGGTGCTTCAGACGACAACAGAGGGTGTTTCGTAGTTGGTGTTGTTGCTTGCAAGTGATCATGAAGTAGGCTGCATCACTACAATGTGCTTGAAAGGACACACTCTACATGTGGCATGCATGTCAGTACAGTGTTGGTCAGGGGGACTGAGTTGGAGCTTCTATTTGGTTTCTGCCAGAAAATATGCAGCGGAGAAGGTCCCCTGAAAACGGAACGGAGAGCATTTGCAAAGCATGCGGAGGGGCGGTCGTAGGCGCAGATCCCCGGTGGAGTACCGACAACAATGGAGGAGCTGCAGCCCTTTACAGTGTGGGTCAGATCTGCAATTGCAGTGTACGCATCAGAGAACGAGGACCCATGAGGGCATGGTGAGTCTGTCATTCCCCCCATGGCTGATTGCCACTTCGTACCGGTCAATGAACATATGGCAATCATTATAGAGTGGACGATGCCAACACCAGCCTCCCGGTGACTTACAACGGAGTGGCAACATTTTTTGAACAAGAGAGTAGGAGCTGTGCACGAGATCGGAATCCAATTTCATGCCATGTGCAATATGTAGGAGTGATCAAAGAGATCCTTAAACTAGACTATGGTCTTGTGAAGCCAATCTATTCCGTTGTTCTTGGGTAAAAGCCAATATGGTAGGAGAGAATGCCACCATGAAACGGGATGAGTACGGGTTCCTCCTTGCTGATTTCAGAAAAATGCTACCCACAAGATGAAGAGCCATTCATCTTCCCATCGCAAGTTGAGCAAGTTTTCTTTTCAGATGACATCCATGCGCCGGGATGGAAGGTGGTTCTTCACAAGGACCCCCGGGCCAAACGAGTCGTTGCCGACGTCCATGATCTGGACCTAGGGAGAATGCCGACCACGAGGTCTGAGGGAACCCGAAATCTACCCAGATACGGCCGAACCAGTCTCTTTGGAAGGAGCAGTTACCTTTAATGAGGAAGACATTCCAGGGTTGGTAATTACCGCCAGGCAAATTGCAGATGTGGGTAGTGAAGGGGAA
Organism: Takakia lepidozioides; assembly: GCA_030704615.1. Classification (NCBI taxonomy): domain Eukaryota; kingdom Viridiplantae; phylum Streptophyta; class Takakiopsida; order Takakiales; family Takakiaceae; genus Takakia; species Takakia lepidozioides. The sequence continues at coordinate 41,621,801 of CM060731.1, forward strand.
GATTATTTGGATACGGATAGTGAGCCCAGCTGAATCTCAGTGTCCATTAAGCCAGCAGCTCATAGACGAGAGCTATGCTAAGGACTCTTACTGTCCTTAGAACCCATTTTGTACAGTCCTGCTTATAAGCAAGGGCGAGACAGTTTAGTATCGATAATGTATGGATGTGTCACTGACTGTCTTGTGAACAAATCTTTTTTGTTCTGCCCATATTGTTTCTGACATGTGAGGAGAGATCGTCTTCATGTACGGGAAGTAGACGTGAATGTGTGCATGCATTTTCTGGCCCATCTGCATGCTTTCCAGGAACAAAGACCAGTGGAATGGGGGGTGTCTCCAAAGGAGCAGGACCGAACGACACCTTTTGTGCTTCCCTTGCTTTCCTTCTCACCGTTGTTCCATTCTCCCACCTGCCCAACAGCAGCACTCTCGAAGCAATAGCATGACATATGTTCGCACATGGTCTTCTCTTCACCAGTGAATGAGCTTTTATGCTACATGTACTGCCCCGTCCACATTAACGTTGATCCCTGCAAGCACTTGGCAAGACACCCCAGAGCCGCAAATCCAGCAACCACCACAAACACATCTAACTGATTGTAGTGACACGGGAATAGCTCACTTGTAGAGGAATTGAACTCCAGCCAAATGAATGGCTCTGCCCCTTGTAGGCACAGTGCGATGCAAAAACAAGGTGAGTACAAAATGAAGAAGCACTTACGAGGTCCCATCCCTGGGATGGCTCCCACTCTGCTCTGGAACTGTGCAGGCCTGAGTAGCACCAAATTGCATGAATCCTAAGCCTGAATATCAAATGCAGGTTTATGTCGCGATGTAGCACGCCATCATCTTACCTGTAGTTTCCCAGTTTCACTGGTGTCACATTTGCCTTCAAGTCACATCAAAATTAAGTCCACCTATGCGCAAATCGTAGAATCTCTCATGACACCATTGCGTACCGAACTGGTTTGGCATGATATATTGTGTTCACAACCTTAATGAACGCTTCACAGCTTTACCTCTCCGTGCGCTCCATCGTGCCTCCATCCAGCACATTCTGTAAATGTTGAATGACCAAGAACCCGATGTCACACCGTTCTGAGAAGCCAACTACGCGCGCTTACAGTATATCGAAGGCCTTGCCGTGTCAGGATTTTGCATTCCACGTCCCGCCATGTCCGACGCAGCACTTGCATCCTTGCCAGACAGGCCAGGTGGAGGCAGCATGTATTAAAATATCTATTCCCCCAAGGCCATTTTGTTTACACTCTTTTTGTGAAGCCACGTCAGCAAATGTGCTGCCGAGTCATGGGTGCAATGATGCGCAGTGGTTCATGGAGTCCTTGAGTCGACTACATATTCACTTTAATGAATAAATATCTTTATTCCATTAATCGAATTAGAATGAAAATTTTGTAGTCGCATGTGCAGTATTACAAACCACCACTTGCAATTTTGGCTTTTTCAAATTTTGTCTCTTTCGACTCTCCATAGTCCGTTTACTACCAAGTGGTTTCCGAGTGGTCGCGGACATGCAGTCGATTCGAAAAGACACGAATGCTTCTAGTGTTATACATTGTTTTTTGTTTTTGGTGGAGTGCTTGGAGGTCAAGTTTCTTTTGTTTATGGGGCTTCCATTACCTGGTTTCTAGTTTGAGGTTTGTACTTACCATGAAGAGGGAGTGCACAACATGAACTGATCAATGATTTCCTGAATGGATAGCCTTCAATGTTGAGACTGTGGAGTTCAAGAACATCAGCTTCACTATCTAGATGTGGGAGGCCAGGACAAGGTACTGACCATCCTTCCCTTTCCACTTTCCCTTCTTTCAGTTTGTTTCTTATAACTCGTTCGTACTATTAGCTGCACATAGTAGTGACCATTGTTTTGCTTCTGCTCAGAAGCCTTTGTCTTGTTCCTGACCTTTCTACACCATGAACAGATCCGGCCGCAATGGCGCCATTACTTCCAGAACACACAAGGTCTGATTTTTGTGGTGGATAGTAATGATAGAGACCGAATTGTGGAGGCAAGAGATGAGCTGCATTGGATGTTGAATGAGGCAAGCTAGTTTTGTCTGTCCCATTCATTTTGTGTATTTTTGGATGGGAGTTGCTTGAGGAATTGTGGGTTTCTTGCAATGGCAGGAAGTGAAGATGTGTCTGGAAGGTCATTCACGTTTTTGTCAAATTGCGGTTGTGAGAGTGGATATACTTGCTGAGGCTCACTTTAAGGCCATTAAGATGTGATGTCAGTTGAGGCTTGTTTAACACCTTTTTTTCTGGAAGCGTGGAGTATGACTTCAAGCATTTTCTAGATAATTTGATTACATTTCTTGCAATGGACTTCTTACGTTATCTACCTATATTGCAGGATGAGCTGTGTTATGTGTTTCTCTTTGTATTTGCCAACACGCAAGATTTGCCAAAATGCAATGAATGCTGCAGAGATCACTGACAAGCTAGGACTGCACTCATTGCGTCAACGACACTGGTAACTGTCTTTGTCTCTCTTCCCTGGCTCTGCAGAATGGTAATAGTGTGCCACTTCATCCCTTGTTGTTTGGTGGTTTGTGGAGATATCCTGTTCTGAATGCCCAACACCCCCGCCTTGTCCCCAAATATTTCATTATGGCAGGGCCTGTGACATGAATTAAGACCATTTGAGTTAAAGCAAGGAAATAGTCTGTTCATATAAACTTACAGTACAAATCAACATAATAGTGAAGAGTAGCCATCGTGAATGCGTTGTTGGCATGTGAAAGAAGAGGAACATTCTGGGATAGAGGAAACAGTTAGACCATGACATTTAACGAACACTGCTGATACTATTGTAGATTTAATAAACCTATCTTCAATTTGCTCTGAATACAGACACTCCTTTCTTGTGGAACTGCAATAGGTACATTCAAAGCACATGTGCTACATTTGGAGAGGGATTATATGAAGGTCTTGACTGGCTCTCAAGCAACATTGCCAATAAGGTAAGGTGTAAAGTTATGTGTATCAAGACTAACTCTATTATCTAAGCTTTAACTTCCGCAAGCATGGAACCTTGGAAACTTTGTGGTTAAGACCTGGAGTAACCATATCACGGTTGTAATGCGTGTGCGAGCATGGAAGCCTTGGAAAAGGGCAAAGAGGTCCATGGTGATATCGTCAAAGCTGGAATAGTACCAGACGTCATTCTGAACACTGCCCTGGTGGACATGTATGCAAAAATGTGGGAGCATTGAAGATGCACAGGGGTTGTTCGACAATATGGCTGAACAAAGTGTCATGGAACGCGATGATTGCAGGATATGCACAACAAGGACGCGAGATGGAGGCTTTGGAGACCTTTGAGCAGATGATGTGGGAAGGGGTGAAGCCCGACCGCATCACGTTTGTTTGTGTTTGCAAGGCATGTGCAAGCTTGGCAACTCTCAAAAAGGGCAAAGAGGTCCATGGTGACATCATCACCAGATGTTATTCTACATAGTGCCCTTGTGGACATGTATGCCAAATGTGGGAGCATTAAAGATTCAAAAGGGAGTGTTCCTAGAATGCTATGATTGCACGATATGCCCAACATGGTTGACATAGGGAAGCCCTGCAACTATTTGAAGGAATACAAATGGAAGGCTTGAAGCCGGACAGTATCACCTTTATATGTTGTCTCTCTGCATGCAGCCACACTGGCCTACTGGATGAAAGAAGACGCTACTTTGATTCCCTGAGTCAAGATCATGGTGTCTCTCCAACAGTAAAGCACTTTGGCTGCATGGTGGACCTTCTTGGACAGATGGGGCAATTGGATGTAGCCACACTGGCCTACTGGATGAAGGATGATGCTACTTTGATTCCTTGAGTCAAGATCATGGTGTCTCTCCGACAGTAAAGCACTTTGGCTGCATGGTGGACCTTCTTGGACACATGGAGCAATTGGATGAGGCAGAGGAGCTCATTAACAAAATGCCAATGAAACCAAATGCTATGGTTTGGAGGGCCTTGCTTGGTGCCTGCAGAATCCGTGGCAATGTGGAGGTGGCTGAACATGCTGCAACATCTATTCTCAAGTGGGATGAACAAGATGTCGTGACTTATGTGTTGCTATCAGCAGCAGCAGCGACACAATTGATAAAATCAAGCAATGCTAATGAAGGCACCTTCTTCAAAATATTTTTCCCTCTTATCGAAATCGGCCTTAAGTTTTCATGTTGATTTCTGCAACTTACTGGTTGAGTGAACCTTTGATAGTTTGCAATGCGCGTGCAAGCCTGGCAGCTCTGGAGAAGGGCAAAGAGCTGCAGGCAACAACCAAGTCATGACGCCATACAGAATAGGTTCCCTTTGCTCACATCCTTATATGCTCGACAGTATGGCTGAACGAGATGGGTGTCATGGCACGATGCTTGCAGGGTATGCGCAGCAAGGGCGCTGGATGGAGGCTTTGGAGACCTATGAGCAAATGATCAGGGAAGGGGTGAAGCCCGACCACATATAACATTTGTGTGTGTTAAATGCAGTGCGTGTGCAAGCCTGGCAGCCCTGGAGAAGGGCAAAGAGGTGCATGGTTGCATCGCCAAAGCTGGAATTGTACCAGATGTGAGTCTGAGCAATACCCTCGTGGACATATATGCCAAATGTGCCAATGTGACAATAGAAAAGTATCCAGAAACAGGTAACAAAGATGAGGAGAAGCTGTGGAGTGAATACTTTTCTGACCCAAGTGCTTCTGGTGTGCTTGTGCAAGCCTGGCAGCCCTGGAAAATGGCAAAGAGGTCCATGCATGGTGACATCATCAAAGCTGGAATTGTACCAGATGTCATTCTGGACACTGCCATGCCAAATGTCAGCATTGAGGATGCAAAGGGAGTATCTGACAATATGACTGAACGAGGTATGCTGTCGTGGAGGGCGATGATCGCAGGATATGCCCAGCATGGTTGTCATAGGGAGGTCTTGCAACTATTGGAACGAATGCAAAAAGAAGGCTTCAGTAGCGCCTTTCTATATGTTCTCTCTGCATGCAGCCATGCTGGCCTACTGGATGAAGGAAGATGCTACTTCGATTCCCTGAGTCCAGATCACGGTGTGACTCCGATGGTAAAGCATTTTGGCTGCATGGTGGATCTTCTTGGACGTGCGGGCAATTGGATAAAGCAGTGGACCTCAATACTAAAATGCTAATGGAACTAGATGTTGTGGTGTGGATGGCCTTGCTTGGTGCCTGCAGAAGCCATGCCAATGTGGAGATGGCTGAACGTGCGGCAACATCTATTCTAAGTGGATCACCAAGATGTTGTGACTTATGTGTTGCTATCAAACATCTATGCTGCAGCTGGCAGGTGGAACGATAGTGCAAAGGTGAGAGAGATGATGAAGGTCAGGGGTTAAGAAGGAGCCAGGTTGCTGTTGTATTGAGGTTGGGAACATGGTGCACACCTTTACAGTTGTAGATGACAAATTTGTTTGTATTTAAATTGGATCTGTATGCTGCAAGTGAAAACTGGGCCCTCATTCGTATGCGGTGTTCAAAAAAGCTTTGCCGCTGACATGGTCATCCTTGACATCCCAGACGACCAGCCTGTCCCCGACGTTCCTCCAAAGGGAAAGACTACATCCTGGAACAGATTCGATGAGAACTACTGGAGTTGGGTATTCGGGTTCAACAATAATTTCCTTTCAGATGCAGGAATGCTTTTGCTCTTCCAGTCATGTGACAATGATAGTCGTAGGGGACTGGCATCATACCTGAAGTCGTCTGGATTTGAAATTCCGAGGACATGGAATTGTGTGAACATCCTGTACCTTCTGAAAGGTGGTTGTCCTGGACAGCTGGTATGGCACCGCCCTCCTCTGTTCTTTTTCCCAATGTCTTTTCAGTTGTTTCTGTTGGCTTGCTCTACCACCATCTGTGATGATCTGCACCGATCATCACAAATACATTCCATTGTAGTTTTCATTTGCAGTCCAAGATTTGTTCCTTCCTGCGCCAGACTTCCTCCAATATTTCCATGTCTCACCCCTACCTTGCATCTTTGCCAGACAAGGATGTTTGAGGCAATATGCCTGAGGAGGATTCGTACCTCCAAAACACCATCCTCCGTTCGCAGCTTTGAAATTTCCAACCAGGGGTGTTTCATCAACCTCCCATATGAACCGCATGTAGATGACATGCTCTACAATTTCATGCACTCCTGTCGTGGCCCTTTGCCTTGAGGGCAGGGGGTCGAGACACAAGAGGGGCTGCCCCTGTGGTGGGGGTAGTGGCAACAATAGGTACGGGGGCTGAAGCACCCTTGAGTGCCCAATGCACTCAAGGAGGCGGAGGCGCTCACTAGGTGGAGCCCTGCATACGTGATTGCGGTGGGGGTGGGTCCACGGGGAGTGGTGGAAGCTTAGTGGGTCTTAGTAGGGGTGGCATAGGACTCACCATGGGGCGGAGACCTTGTGGTGGGAGTCGTGGGGAGTCTTGGGACTCATCATGGTCCAATGGGTCACCGCGACTCATCACCGGGAATCGAGGGTTTTTGTGGTGGTTTGCCATAAAAGGATGGTGTTGTTTGTGAAACCCCCGTGGACAGTCATAGAAGTATATATAGGGAGTAGTAACCCCGAGAATGGTGCAAGCCCGTTGGTGACCAAAAACTAGTGAGTAAGCGTGCGAGTCGGAAAGCAACCAAGGTGTGGGGAGCAGTTCCAGACTGCCAATAACCAAAGGGAATTTCCACTAGGCCCAAATTGAGAGCAGTTCTTGTGGAGGAGCAAAGGGGGACTGTAATGTCCCGGTGAGCAGCCGAAGCTCCGAGTTGGCCTGGCGGCTAGTTTGGGAGTTAGGCGTGTGCATCAAAGCGAGTAACTATGACTTGAAGGAGAGCTTACCGAAGTGAGGTGCGCGACAACTCCAGTCAGACAGCCAAAAGACTAGATGGGTTTCCATGGAGAGGTGCAAGGGAGAGAACCCCAGCGTTCATGCAGACGCTCTTGGAGTCATGCAGCCACCATTCTGCAAGGGTGGTCGACCTCACGCTATCCACAGGTTCGTTGGTTCAATACTGTTCCCATTTTCGAGGTCTTCCAGTTTGCATCCGATTTTACATCCTCTACAACCTTCTTGAGGTTTTTGTCTTGGCAGGTGCAACTTATTGTGCTTGCAAGGTTGGCGGGAGAAGCTTTTTTGGCATGGAAGGCGATACCGAACTATTCAAGAGTGTCATCCTCCCTCTTGTGTCTGGCTCTACGTCTGGCACACAGACTGAACAAATTCAAATCAGAAATGATGAGGATACCGAGGATAAGCAGATCGACAACGACTTTTCATGTGAGTAAGTCTGCCATGGAATTATCATTCCAGTTTGGGTGCTTGTTCAATTTCGCAGACATCAAATTTGCAGTAATAACTTTTATCATGCTGTGACTTGCAGGAATGGCAGCGATGGATCTTTAGGAGAAACCCCCATTTGTGCCGAGACTGTTTTCGACAGTCCCCTTTCCACTTTTGTGCTTCCTGTGTATGCTGAAGCAATGACACTTCAAATGGCCGAGGCTCTATCCCCTGACTTCTTATTGCCCGATCGCAGGAGTAGCCGTCATACATCCGGAGTTCTTAAATTCTTGGACTTAGATGCAGAGGACGCGGGGAGACATTGTACTTACTCTGAGTCAGACTGAACTTCACATTTTTAATGTTCTGTTTATATCCTATTCGGAAATGATTGAATTTCCTTGCCTCATTGCAGTTGTTCCGGCAGAAAAGAAAATGAAACAAACAATCCACTCGAATTCAAATGTCAATCTTCATGAATCTATCCCACAAACCCCTCACACTCATGTCATATCCATTGTGCATTCATCTACTGTGTATTCATGCATCCTCTATTCAAGAACGTTTCCATTATTCAACATCCATTGTGCATTCATCCATTGTACTCTCATCCATCCAACATTCATCCATCTGCTTGCATTGTTCCCACACATCCATCTATTTCTCATCCACTCTACATTCATCCATTCTGCATTCATCTGTTGCTTTCAGGTGGGAATGACCACGTCATTTTATTATTTCGTTCAACTTGTTTCCGCGGTTGAGGGTGCTCTTCCACGGAAATACACTCTGCTTCTTACTTGGCGCGCGTTGACGTGGCGTTTAAGGTTGATAACGTGGAGTGAGCCCAGTGACGTGGCGTTCGCTCAAGGTGACGTGGCGTGAGCGCTGCTGCGCTCACGCCGAGGCATACCTGGCGAATCGGAAAGAGACTCAAGAGATCTCGTTGGCCATGAGGAGACACGGAGGTTGAAAGTGAGACTCGAGAGCTGTAAGCAAAGAAGAAGAGAAAGAGCCAGAGAGATACAATGGATCTAGAAGATGAGCTCTAGACTAGGGAGTATGAGAGAGAGAGGAAGTACAAGTATATACATAGACAAAGACACAACTTATGTAATATGTCTTCTTCTTTCTAAAGGTATTCAATACCTGAAAGTTGTGTCTCTAGGATTAATGGAATAATATGAGTAGTTTCATTACATGATGAGCGGAGGCCTCTGTGGTAGGGAAATGAATAGATACTCCATGGAACAAACAACTTGATCAAATACATGTGTTGCATATTGTTTAATTGCAGAGGCTACAATGCCCATTGAAATTGGATTTCTGCTTTCAGATTGTGCCAGCTCATCATTGACACGTGTAAACAAGAGCTCTGTGCGTCGTAGTTTGCCACTGAGTTCTTCAGCCTGCTGTCTGAGTGACATATTCTCATCTTGACACACCAATTTGTAGAGGATACAAACTCCACTAGTTCAATAGATATCCCGCAAGAGCAACCTAATGTAATACTGAACCTTTACATCTTTGTGGCCATATAACTCGGGCCAACTGGATTTGAGGGGACAAATGGGGAGATGGTTTAGGGCTACAGGGAAAGAATAGATGGGAAGCCATCACTGCTGTGCATTGCTTATCCCTTGGATATGATTGATAAAAAGTGAAGGCCAGCCATACTCCTGAAAAAAGACATGCATTATTTTGCTTGCATACAACAAAATTGTCACACAAATGGTCAAGAACCTTAATTTTGGCATGATGATGTATGCGCTGCTGAAGGTTGTGTTGGCCAGACAACTGCTTGACCTCCTGTTCCAGCTTCCCTATCCGTCTCTGCTGATTGATGGCTAGGGCGCCTCGTTGCTGCCCTTCTAACCCCGCTCTTGCCACTCCAAGAGCCCTTACACTGCTGAGTTTCAGATTGAAATTCCAACTCAGCACATGTTTCACAAGTGCACTGATTTGCACACAAGAGGGACCAGCCCCCTCTCTTCACTCATACCTCTTCATGAGCTTAGAGCTGAAGCTCCCAACGGGCGGCGATGCATCCCCTTGCAGCTCCACCATTCGGCTGCTCCTCATCTACCCGCAACAACTAGTTTCGGGCACAGATACTTGGAGCTGATCATATCATCTCCAACCTGCAACACGCTAGCTTCCCATGCCCAGCCCACATTCCTGCAGTTCCTTAACTCGGCCTGCAGCTGAAGAAGACGACCACCAGTTTGCCCACTCGTGGCCAGCATCTCCTCCGCTTCACACTAGAAGCCCAAATTTGGTTGCCATAGCGTTGAGCTATGCAATACTGACCGCCTCTCTATCCATTGCAAACCTGCGACCTGTTCGCCTTTGCACTCTATTCGTTTTGGATAGGCTCATGCACAGATCCCTGCACTCTAAGCTGAACCGCTTCTCATGAAAACACAAGTGCTACAAAACAACTCGAACCTGGCACTCACAGATTCGAGCTTATCTTTCTCGAGTGATAAAGAAAAGGAATGATACAAGCATACAAGTTCTCTCAAACTCACATACCTGCACATGAAAACATCACTCATATATTAACCCCACGCCATGGGGAATCCATACTACGGCGCCATAGCTAGACGCGGTGAGGCTCAACTCGAGAAAGATGAGCCCACCGCGATCTGCCGTGAAGATAACAATGTCAGGTGTCCAAATATGTATTGGCCCCTGGATTGACACTTGGGTCAATCCCAAATGTCAATATATTAAAAGCTATTTCCTAGCTAACTTCACGCTAGTGGTAAAATAACTTGACACATGATGTTTCCCATTTTAAAATAAAAAAAACTTGTTTATCATAAATGTAAATAAAAACTCAAGAATATCCGATAAATTATAAGATATAGAAAATAGGAGCCTCTTGCCTTTCCGCTGCCTGGTGCATCCCCTGATCACTCGCCTTCTCCGATGGATCGTGTGGAAGACATTAACTGGCGCCACCGCAAACTTAGAAGCTCCAAGACTAAGGCGTATTTAGACTTTGAGGCTCCTATTGCTAATCGTTAGTTCTGTATTAGGGAAAGGTCGTTCCCAAGGCCCTTCCTGATTTTGAGAGCACCCGCAACGAGGGTGGAGCCCGAGTTTCGGGTGCTCGAAAATTCAGGAAGGGCCGTGGGAACGACCTTTCCCCAACGTGAAAAACTGGGAAATTTTTCTTTCCCATTCCTTGCCCCGCAAACCTGGGGACCTTTCCAAACGCGGAAGGTACTTCCCGCAAATTGAGGGACCCTTCCGAAAGCGGAAGGTACTTCCCCCGTAAATCGGGGGAACCTTACGGCCAGGGAGGTTCCTTGAATTAAAAAGGAAAAAAATTGCCAGTGTTTTACGTTTCTAAATTGCTCCTGAGCTAGTTGTGGTGTTCCTGGTTTGTCTTGCTGCAGCTCGCTTCTGGTAATGGTTCTCAGTGTCGCGTCGAGCCAGTCACAGCCCCCTGCTACTGCCCGTAGCAGCCGCGCTCCAGTGCGCTACTGGACGTAATGTCACTGAATTTAGCCGATCACCAAGCGACTTACCCGTACTACCTTGCTACCTACCTTGCTAGAATGGGGTTCTAGTTTTGCGGGATATTATGTATTCCACTTCTTGCACAATGAAACCAGACTACGTGGTAGTCAGGAGGTCCTCCAGGAAGAAAGCTCTCGATGATTCCCCTCATGTTGTGAGTGCTCGAGCATCCTTGATAGCGTCTGTGGAGGGTGATAGTGGCGGATCAAATGCAGTAAGCTCTCAACCATCGTTTGAGTTGAACTTAGATAGAGATCCTATCAATGTGAGTGAATCGAGCAAGAAGAAATGTCTTCTATGGATTGGGGACCAGGCTACAGTTCAAGTGAGATTGCGACATTCAGAGGAACATGAAGATAATGTTGCAGCAGCTATGGTTGTCAACCAAGCCTGTGAGGTAGCACTTGTTCCATCTTGTACTACTGCAGTGTTGTCAAGTTCAGGAATGTCTACCGCTGTCACGGCCGCAGGGTTCATCGATTTTGACGAACATGAATGGGATCGGCTTACGAAGGATGCTAACAATGCTAGCCTCCGAAATGAAACATGGTGCCGGAACTGGTTCAACGCTTGGAGGCGTCATGAGCATATGGACACTAATCTGGATATCGAACATATTTCTTTGCAAGAACTTGGACACATCTTGAGCAGATTTTTCTTGATGGTTTGTAAGGAAAATGGTGAGAGATACCATTGTGATGGCATTATGAATCTGTACATGTCTTTCAACAGAATGCTTGTTCGCCATCAAGAAAGAAGAATTCTACAAACTGGAGTGGAAGAGCCACGGTTTAACATTCAACGACATCCTTTTTTCTTGGGAGCAAACAAAGCGGTGAAGGAATCGATGAGAAAATCTCGAGACGCTAGTGCAAATAAGGGACGTCGAAAAGTAGATGGCATTAGTCGTGATGGTGAAATAAAGATACCGACTCATCCTCTTCATCAAGTTACCCAACCCCAGGGTATCCAAAAGCGATTTGCCTTCTATTGCTTCACTGTATTTCTCATCCGTGGGGCTTTAGAGCTATACCATCTGCTGCTCAGTGACTTTGAGCTTGGAACTGATGATGGAGGTCAACAATTTCTGAAGTAAATTCCTTAACGATTCTTCTTTTCTCTGCACATGAATTTGTGTGATGTTCATCTATTCCATGAAGGACTAATAATTTTGTTGCGTTAATGTACAGATATGATGAAAGACTATCCAAGAATTACAAGGTTACTCTAAAGAGGTTTTAGGACGAGCACTTCAGACCACCTGTCTACTCATTCGATGCAGACGTCTTGTTCACCTGGCGCACTCTTGTGAAGCACATGCCTCCAGGTTGTGAACCAGGAACTCATCTTTTCCTGTCACCCATATAAATCCAAGGTCAGTAGTATGGTTCAAAAATGATGTCAATGTTGGTACAAACATCATTTGAGGATGGTTGAAACATATGGCTAAAGTGGCAGGTGTTGAAGGTGATATAACTAATAAATCTGGAAGGGTAACCTCCATTACGAGAATGGCTGCCGCTCAAGTTCCGCATGATGTCATGATGTCTGTGACAGGACATCGTAATGCAAAGGCACTGGCCCGCTATGACAAAAGTGGGATGATAAAACATAAGGCAACACAAGGCCTTAATCGTAACTCGTATGATCATATAACTGGCCAACCTTTGAGTTTCCAGCATTATTACGACAAGGAACTAGAGGAGTGGCATCGCAATCAGATCGTAAGCTCTGAGAAGCCCTGACTTTGTCACACCATTTGGGAATCAAAATGTTCTAACTTCTAAGAATACTTTGTCAGATGCCAATGTTCAGCTGGGTGCTTCAGTACCTAGTGTTGGTTTGTCTATGCATTCCTCTGAAATGCATGTGATTCAGCAAGGTGGTCGCAGATCTGTAAATGCCACCCCTAGATCTTATGCACAAGTTGTTCAGCAGGGTGCTCCCTATGATGTCAGCAATTACCAGGGTCCTCCTGTTCATATTGGTAACCATGGAATGGCTCAATCTTGTAATCAGAGTTTCACTGATAATAGTCAGGCCGGGATTACCAATCAAGTTTGTAATGAGGGTGCAACTTCCGATGTCATTCATGATCAGGGTTTCTTTCATGAAGGTCACCAAGGTTTTGAATTTCATGGCGGTCAAGAGTTTGTTAATGAAGGAGTAGTTCGAAGGCCATAAGTGCGGGTACTGACGATGATAAGAAGACTGTACAAGCTGATAGCACTGGATCTTTGGAGGATTACTATTGGTTTTGGATACCTTCGAGTGGGAGAATGTAGATCTGGACAAGCTTCACAAGACCGTGCCCAGTGAGCTGAAAGGAAGGGGTGGTGTGGCACAAAGTCATACGGGAGCATCATCACGTTCAACCTCTGCTAGTAATGTAGCTGTCATTCCTGCTACTGGTGGTTCGAGATCTTTTGCTACCATTGATGTTGCCCGAGCTTCATCACAGTCTCAGCAGCTTGCGTCTGTTTCTTTACCTTCAAACGTACCTGGTTTTTCAACAATATCACGTATCCAGGGCCGAGTATTATCCAGTAATACTTTCAACTTTACAGATCCCAGTCAAGTGCGGGCCCTTCTTGGCTTTCCTTCTCAGCCGTAGTTCGCAGCAGGCCTCATTGTATAGCATCTATATCATTGTATAATACTCGTATAGTTCAAGGATATAATTGTAGATAGTAGTTGTAGATGATAGCTTTTCGATAAACAATGACCTGAATTGCAGCACACTCGCAACAGCATCTGCCATCCACCGAAATCTTTGCTAGGTAGTTCGCAACTCCAGGCAGTAGGTCACAAAATTAAAAAAATAGTAACAGCAGACCTCCTCCAGGTCAGTAGAATCGTGCCACATCATCAAGATGTTGCATTACGTAGGTCTATGAACACTTGTGGCCCTGAAGTGGGCCTCGCCGCGTATCCTAACGGTCTCGAGGTTATTTTTTCTTCGTTTTAATTTGATTAAAAGGGCCTCCGTCCCCTTTCCTAAACAAAAAAAAAGAAGAAAAGAAATTGCATGCTTAATCTTAGTGGAAATAGAACAATAGAAAACGATTGGTAACTTGATGGATCTAATGAAAACCTGCACAGCTTTATTTACAGGAAACATGAGGTATTTGAACACATGATAGAGACCCCCCAAAACCTGGGAAAGAACAAAGAAGGGAGGAAATGGAAGCAAGCTAGAGGAAATGGATCTAAATGGATCTGAGGGGACCTAAGATGTGAGAACAACTTGAGGTTGTCAGCCGGCCCAGAGTGGAGTGAAGAGGATCACTACCTGCCAGAAGTTTCTCATTTGATAGCATGGAGTCTGAAACGAACTGACTCATAAGACATAGCCATAGTCTTGGGGCCATAGACCCCGCCAGCGCCCAGGTTGGGCAGAACGAAAGGGAACAGACACTAAAAAGAGAGAGAGAAAGGGAAGGAATGAGAGCTGGGATAGACCAGAAACACCCCCCTTCAGAGCACAGGGAATGTTTAAACAAAATGGTTAGGAGGTGCAAAAAGCCCTTCTGTGTTCACTTGTTGCCTTATCCAAAGCTTTGAGAAAACTCAGACACTCTGGATCTCAGCTGCACACTCCCAACTCAATTGCAAGGGCTTTCAAATCTCACATTTGAGTGCTTAGTGAATGAAAATGCATACCTCTTACTGGGCATGCAGCTCAAAGTAGAAATCACAGCCCAACGGGCGACCAAATATGTCCACACGTCGTTATAGAGTTAAGAGAAAGCAGAGAAGATGGAGGTCATCCTGGGAGAGTGGATTTCTTTGGCCAACAGATCGACCAGTGGCCGCAGCATTGTAGTGTTCCAAGTGGTTGTGAATTCACTTCAGTTATCCCATCTACAATTTCCTCATCTATGTGTAGAATATGGGTGACAGTTCAAACCCTTTACTAGGCTTTGGTTTTTTCACTTTATAGGGGAGTGCGTTCCTGTTCCTCTCACATGAGCTCATATACAGCTCAGAAAGGGGATTTAGCTGATTCTCAGACAAGATGTCTCTACAATGTCTCCCACAAGAGTGCTGCAGGTGGTGAGAACAGAAAACTGGATTAGTATTAGAGTATGCTATCAAAAGATAGTGGATTACCTTGTGTGCAGAACACACACAGGTTTCTTCACCTGAGCGATTGCCTCCCTCCATGACACCACCTCCACAAAAGGCTGTATAATTCTCTCAACATTGTTCTCTGCTAAAGCATAACCCTCCGGAATCCAAACAACATGAGATACCAGTAAGAGTGAAATTATGCTACGTTGTATTATCCACTCAGCTATAGACTGCACGTATTCTTTGATGTCACATCGGTGTCTGCTCACTGCAGTGCATTCGTCTAACCGGTCCACAATGCCAGCCAGCCAGTAGGAGCGTCTCTACACACAGGTGCTGAACAACGGGCAATGCAATGTTCACCAATTTGCATGAAATAGTGCCCAAGTTCTCACAAGATTAGTCCTGTCACACTGCTTAGATGAATGTTCGTTGCTACCAGGCCAAGCAGAAACAATAGAAAGAATGGACAGCACGACCTCACCAGCATTCTCTTCAACCAATTTCTAGTTTTATTAATGGCAAACGCAAAGTGATAAAACACGAAGAAAAGGTTCCCATACTCTCGGCACAAAGTTCATCAAAAGAAATATTCATGTAGCAGATTAGGCGAATTTTCCACTGTTGGGGTTACTCTTAGGCACCAGGACTTTGCGGCCCTTTGCACGCCTGCGCTTAAGCAATGCCCTCCCAGTTGGCGTCTGCAGTCGCGCTCGAAAGCCCGAAACTCGAGCTATCGATTTTCGCGACCTTGAGCGTTTGGTGCATCCCATGCAGGGTTTCCCTGCTCTAACCTTTAGTAGCCACCCTCTTCCAGCCACTGGAAGTCCACACCCAGTGCTTGGCCTCAAAGCCACCCCTGCTTCCACCCCGCATCCGAAAAAACACAACAACTTCAGAACAGTTCGCATCCGGAGAAAAAAACCCCCCCTGGTTGAAATCATAACAAAGAGCAGCTGCGGAAAACACCCGTGTACAACCCACATTCACCGACCGGGGAGGACAGGGAAGAGAAGGTAGCCAATAACCTGCGAAGGAGGAAGACGAGAAGGATGAAACCGTTCGCCCAGCTGTGAAGGACGATGCTAGCCCAAACCGGACTGAAGACGAGGCTGTCGAGTTACAAGCAGACGAGGGGCGCGCATGGGTCCCCAACGTCAGGGCGCTCATGGATGTGCTCAGCGCCATAGCCATGGTATCCAAGCAGGAAACGAAGTGGATAGGGAGAAAGAGGCATATTGGAAGAAAGAGACGGGTCACGCTGACGTGTCATGTGTCATCGTCAACGATGAAGCCCCGGGTGAAGATGAAACATCGGGGGTGGGGTACTAACATCGGAGCAGCGATCAGACAAGGAGAGAGATGGCAAGCCCCAGAAGGGCGCTGTCCCTTTCCAGAGATGGAGCGTCAGTGGCGCTGCTGACAAAGGAGGAGAGAGAGGTTGTGTCCGGGACCAAGCAGGGTGCGAAACCAACCGAGGTGTATGGATTTGTGGGCGCCATATCCACCCTCGTAGCTTTCGGTGCCTTTTCTCGCCCTAGTCGATGCATTTGTTTGTGTCACCTTCCTGGAGAGTGGGTTGGATCTGTTTTCTGACCTCCGCTACAAGTATTGAATTGTTGTTACCGAGTTTGGGTTAAGGTTTGAGCTACATTTGTTCAAGTGGTCATCATTTCTGGGACGGACTAAACATTTTTATACACTGGCAGCACTTTCCAGTCAGTTGATGAAAGGGGAAAAATGTAACCCAGACGTGATGCCTGCTGGAAAGACTACTGATTTGTGTTGAAACTTGACACTGTGATCCTCTGATATGCAGCGCTGTTTTTAGTATGGGCCTATTTGCCAGAACCCTGGCTCCATGCAGTGGGCATCACATATTATCCAAGCCGGTAATGTGTCTTTCCGCCCCTGTGTTTCCAAACGTACTCCTTGCAGACTTTGCTGGGTTGTTACAAGGGGGAAGAGTGTGTGATCAAGCTGGCCTCTACCACATAGACCACATAGTGGACTAATCACACCTGTAGAGAGTAGTGTTTTTATCTTCTTGGCACTGTGCTGTGCATGTTTTACACTTGATCGGGAGGGACAGGAGGATCAGTGCTAGTATATTGTCTAGTTGGTGAATTCAGTGTATGCAACTGTTGGGAAGGGCAGGTATTGGGCGATGGCGATTCCTGCATATTTGATGGTGGCCATTGTCTTTATATGCTTGTTTTACACGAGCTTGAATTACACCGCGACTCCTCCTCTATATTCATTGGATACTTTGTTTGGTAAGTGACACCTCTTCCTTGATGCCTTTTGTTGGTGAGATTTAGGCCAATTGCAAGTGCAATGGAGGTTGCATGCAGAACATAGCATAGTGTAATTGCGCATTGAAACCGGAGCAAAGTCTCATACATTGGGAATATTCAGATATATGTTCCAGCCTTTTGTATGGCCTACAAGAGAGTCAAGGTTTTGGGCGTACTTGTGATAACAAGGGACTACATCTCTGAAATATATTTGATATTTCAATGACAATTCACATCAGACGTATTGAGGGTATTGTGCAACTTGTGGATTCAGCAAGAGATGAGCTTCCAGAGTAGATTGTGTCTTAAAAGGTTCAACAACTGGAGAAATCATCAGGATAATTTAAGCCAGTCCTGACCTGGTTCGCAATGAGGGTGTGGCATGGCTAGGCACCATGTTGTCTCCATCCTGCTCCTCATTAGTATCTGGACTCAGCATCACATTCTGTGGAAGCATGAGTGAGGTGTCTTAGTTCTTTGTTGCATGTGTCTTCAATTTCTGAAGGTTTAAGTATTCTGATTTCAACCATCAATATACATATGATTTCAAGCAATAGGGTTGTGATTACAAATGCATCAGGTGAAAGAGATTGCAACAAAGAAATGATATCTTGATGAAACTTACTGTTGCAGATGAATATACGAGGCCACCTATGAGGGCGTCGGTTGTGTCACAAGAATTTGACAAGCGGGAACAACTCATTCACCCAATTTCAGACATCCCAATAATTCGAGTGAATACACTTCTATTTGGACCAAAGGGCAGTTACAACGAATGAAGAAGATGTCCATACTGTGCTGAGTTGTGGACAATTGTGTGACACATTTTCTCATGGATCAGGATTGAGTCATTGTATTTTTCTCTGTATATTGTCTTATTATAACAAGACAACACCAAGGTGACGGGTAGGCGGACAATATGCACAATAGCCGCCATGTACCCAATTGCAAATTGGGTACATGGCGGCTATTGTGCATATTGTCCGCCTACCCGTCACTTTGGTGTTGTTATTATCCCCCTCTGTATGGTGCGCCTTAGAATTTTGCGGACGTAATCTTTTGAATAACTCTTTAAGTTCATACTTTGGTTACCAGTTTCTGCCAAATTGTCATCCTCCCTCTCTCCTGAGCACATTTGTGAGCAATTCAGTGTGATAAGTAGTGTTGGGTGTTTACTAGATAGATTTTAGGCTGTCATTGCAGCTGCTATCAGCAAGCGGGAGGATTTATGCATTATTGTTGCCGAGGAAGGTATAGCTCAATGATGCAGGGATGGAGTGTGGGCCCAGATCCATCCAAGAGGGTCTGATTTCAAGCACAAGAGTACCAGTGAGCCACTATGGATTGACAGCTAGAAGAAACCTGCAGAGGTAGATGGTCAACTTGAAGCAGCAGTGGCAGCACAGTTGATAAAATCAAGCACCTCCATCATGACTCCTGCTTCCAGAAGAGGACCCAGAAGAGGACCAAGAGAAGGATTCCACAAGATCTCTTCTGGAGCTTGTGGGCATATGAGGACACTGACGTGAGGCAGGACAGCAGCTGAAAGAGGCTCTGCACATTTTGAACCAAGGAGATACTTCAGCAGACTCCGATACTTATGTGTGTCTCTTGCAGAAGTGCATCAAGTGAGGAAGTTCAGGTGCATGCCACATTATCCAAAGTGGATTTAAGCCAGATGTGTTTCTACACAATACCCTTGTCAACATGTATGTCAAATGTGGGAGCATCATAGATGCACACCGAGTGTCTGACAATACGCCTAAATGAGGTTTGATCTCGTGGATTAAATGATGGCAGGATTTACCAAGCATGGGCGTGGTAGGAATGTCTTGGAGACCCATGAGCAGATGATACAGGAAGGAGTGAAGCCCGGCCAGTTCACATTCATTTGTACCCTCAGGGTGTGTGGCTGCCTGGCAGCCCTCGATGAGGGCAGAGAGGTCCATTCTGACATCATGGAAGCCGGAATTGCACCAAATGTCATTCTGAACACTACCCTTGTGGACATGTATGCCATTGTAGGGCCTAAAGGATGCAAAGGGAGTGTTTGACAATATGGCCGAATGAAATGTTGTGTCATGGAATATGATCTCTCGATATGCTCAGCATGGATGTGGGATAGAGGCTTTGGCGACCTATGAGCTTGCGCGAAGGGTTGACGCCAGACAATGTCAATTTTGTTTGCATTTGAATGCATGTGCAACCCTGGCAGGCCTGGAGAAGTGCAGAGAGGTTCATGCTGACATCATGAAAGCTGGAATATAACCAGATGTCATTCTGAACAATACCCTTGTGGAGATGTATGCCAAATGCGGGAGCCTCGAGGATGCAAAGGGATTGTTCAACAATATGACTCAATGAAATGTGGTGTCATGGAATGCGATGATTGCAGGATATGCCCAACATGGATGTGGCATGGAGGCTTTGAGGTTCTAAGAGCACATGATGTGGGAAGGAGTGGAGCCCGACTGTGTCACATTTGTTCGCACGTGCGATGCGTGTGCGAGCCTGGCAGCCCTGGAAAAGGGCAGAGAGGTCCACGCTGACATCATGAAAGCTGGAGCATACCAGATGTCATTCTGAATGCGGTGATTGCAGGATGTGCCCAGCATGGAATGCGGAATGGAGGCTTCGGAGACCTATGAGCAAATGAAATAGAAAGGTGAAGCCTAACAATGTTCCATTTGTTTTTGCTTGCATACATCAATGTATTTTCACACTGCCAGAGTGTTCTAAATAAATTCATAATCTTTAGATAGAACATAACCAGAGGAATCTCTTACTGGTTGAAAGTTAACTAGCACCCTTGGGCCATTCGGGGGTTAATGTAATAACTTGTATTCTTGCAGGAGCTTGATCTTAGCAGGTATTTGGACCTATTGGCTCCAATTCCCAGGCTCGTTTGTGCATCTCAAGAAGTTGAGAAGTCAGAAGTTGTTTGAGTGTAGACTCAATGGCTCCATACCTTCTTGGCTCTCTATCTGCAGCAGCTTGGAGGTCAGTATTCCTTGTCCCAATATCACTAACTAACTAGTACAATGGGTTGATTTTCAGTGTTTTCAACATTGGTTTCCACTATCTATATAACTAAAGTGGTTCGAGTACTTTCTTCTAACACTAAAACAGGACCAGCAGCTGATAGCTCAGTTGGATAGTGCACTTTGTGTGTCGCCCAGTGGTTTGGGGCACAAAATTGTGCTACCTTGTCCTATATGGTATGGTTTCAAGACCGGTCAGTCTGGGATTGTGTCTCCTGTATGCTTCATGGCTTATATGAAAGGGGGTTAATAAGGGCCTGAATTGGGAGCTGTTGCCCCCACGGGTCCTTCGACCAAAAAGAAAAAAAAGCAGGAAAACTAGGTAAAAGATTTACACAACATTTATGCTTATTGTGACACATAAAAGAGTTCAAAGTAATTATAACAAGTATATTGAGAGAATACTTTGAACTCGCTTTGAAGATTGCGATGCACAATCCAAATTTGTAAAATGAGTAGTAGTATTGCATTGCTATTGCACTGCAAGGCACTCACAAATGTTCGATAATTTGTAGACATTCGACCTATTCTACAATGAACTGAGCGGTCCGCTGCCCTCCAACACATTGTCGAGTTCAACGCATGAGGTAGTCAGCTTCCATGCTCAATACCATTGTGGCTTGGCAAGTGGCACAATCTGTCAGACACCTGGATCTTTCCAACAACCAGTTGATGAGCAGCAATACAATCTACTGTCAGGGACCATTCCCCGGGAGCTTGGCAATGCCATCTGTCTTGAGAGAGTGTGCTTGGCAACAAACTGCCTCATTGGCAACATCACCAAAATACTTAAAGTGCTGAAGTGCAACCTCAATATCTCGTGATGGTCTTGGGCTGCTGCTCGGAAATGGATTTGAAGGCCATGGTTCTTGAGTTTATGTCAAATGGCATACTTGAAGAGCTGCTAAATTCAGTTCCTAATATATCTGGCTTATTTGTGCCTTAATTATAGTGCAGAGAAAATAATGCATGGTGATTGGAAGCCTAGTAACATTTTGCTTGATTTCGATATGGTTGCACACCTAAGCGACCGTGACTTGAGTGTGCAAACATTGACATCCGAATGTGGGAGCATTGAGGATGCAAAAGGACTGTTCGACAATGTGGCTGAATGAAATGTGGTGTCATAGATTCCGACGATTGCTGTCAAGCTACTATAGTACTCTTAACATTGAAATTAATCCAAATGGGGGCTTATGCTAAACTCGAATGTAAGTTGTTCTGAGTACAAAAAGTAATTGCTTGACCAGCCATGCAGGTCAATTCTTTGGAGATAGATGGACCGGGAGGCTGGCTGACCAGCCTGACTAGAGAAGTATGAGACCTGCTAACCAGAGACCTGCATCATGGATTTTCAGTCGATTCCATCGAGGAACCCACAAAAGAAAGATTAACCAGACTGAGCTCTCTGTTGCAGCTACTTGAAGCCTGTTATACCGTATCCAGCTTCAGATGTAAATTCTCCTTGTGGACATGGCGAGGTGGATGATTATGATCAGACGCCAGCGGGTCTCTTGTCTCTTCCATGGTGATTACTGTGTGCACAATGGGATGCAACAGCCTGGCGTCAAACTGGAGGAGGATTATTCCCATTGATGTCCAAAGAATGATTTAACCAGACTGATCTAGTCTTGGTTGCTGATACAGATTGTCCTGGTGGACATGTAGGAGGTTGAAGATATCAGACCTCTTCCATGATGATTGCTCTGTATACACATAGGTGTGTTGCAGATGAATATAGAAGGCAACCTGTGAAGGTTCACAAGTGCGCAGGAACAACTCATCCACCCAATTTCAGAAATCCCAATAATTCAAGTGAATGCGATTCTATTCGAACCAAAGGGCAGTTTCGACGAATGATACTGGGTGTAGAGTTGTGGATATTTTATGTGACATATTCTCATGGGAGCAGGATTGAGTCATTGTATTTTCCTTTGTATTCCGAATGACTTGGAGTGCTTATTGCCCTTGAGTCTCATAATAACAAGACAATGACCGGTAGGCCGACAAGAAGCACACTAGCAGTCACTTGTACCTAAGTCTTGTTATTATCGTTGTCCTTACATGTTGCAGAAGTTTGCAGATAATCTCTTGAATGACTGTTTTAATTCATAGTTTGGTTAATGTAGTTATGAGTGATTAAATTTGCCTATGTCGCACTACATATTAGTCCAGATTTCTGTCATCTCCGTCCGGTCATACCTTGAACTGGTAGTTTGAAGTGTCCTACAACTACACACCAACATTCAGAGCAGGCCACTGTGGAAAGGTGGCAGTTGAAAGTGATCTGCATATAGATGATCTACCCTTGA
Source organism: Takakia lepidozioides (assembly GCA_030704615.1). Lineage (NCBI taxonomy): Eukaryota > Viridiplantae > Streptophyta > Takakiopsida > Takakiales > Takakiaceae > Takakia > Takakia lepidozioides. The sequence goes on from CM060731.1 coordinate 41,644,365, forward strand.
TAGATTGGCATGCACTCAGAGATAGTGGCCAAATCAAGACACTTCAGGTTTGATCATCTGCTGAAGCTGCTACATGTGGAGAAGGATTTGCGTGGACATTCCTCATCATCTTGAAAATTTCTTCTAGGGACTTGAATAGATGAATGGTACATGGGGTGATAACTAAATGTAGACTGAATTCGTGTTAGTCATAGTGTCATCGTAAGAGGACAAAGGCTTGCTCCCAGTTAGTACACATAGACAGCTTGCCATACTCCAATGAAGTATGTCTGCAAGATCCTCCAATCCACATTCATGGTTCTCACATTGCTAAAGCCTGCAATATGATTAAGCCACATGATATGAATTCTGGAACAAAGCCTGTATTCTTTGTTCTGTATTTTGACATTTCTCAGCCCCTCAATCTCAACACAGACTCACAGACCATTCCACATTCTCTTCACCAGTATAATGACAATGATCTGGAATGAATTAATCAATATGATGTACGGAATTGTACTCATTAGGGCCAGCCACACTCTTACACTCGATCTGCTACACCAAAACTCCGAGGACTTAACCATATGTGGAAGAGACGTGATCTGAAAAGCTAACAAAAAGTAGGAGCTACTGGAATAGAGACCTGGTAAGAGACAGCCTGACACTGAAATACTTTAGTAGCCCGAGGATAGGAAAGCAAAACCCATGCCCATCATAGCAGCCAGCAAAATTGGAAATTCTCTGGACTCTGTATTTTTTTATAACGTTACAATTTCTAAAATGCGAACTAGTAAATCATACTTATAATTGGTTAAAAGAGGTCGAGAATGCGATGATTGCGCCTCAAGAGAGGTGGTCGAGCACAAATGGCTGCTGACAGATAGCCTGCTGTCCACAATGTCCAACTTCTCTTAGAAGTCTGCCTGAAACAGAACTCCATACAAAAATAAATGGCAATTTAGAAGTCTCAAAGGGACAGCTCAACATGCAAACAGAGTTAATCTACCCGGGCCTTCAGGCCATAGACCTGCATGCCTGCTATAAAGTATGAACACAACAGGAAAGTTGGGAAGAAAGGGGAGGGTAGCTGAAGAGAGCAGAAAGGATGACCCAGATAATGAGACTTCAACAAAATGTAGTTGATTTTACTTTGCTGAAGGAGAGCAGAGAAGAGAAAGGGAGAGGGGGAGGGAGATATGCACTCAGTGACCATTCCACGTGATCAGGTAACCTTTCATGACACTGAATCAGAGGAATACCATGATATGATCATGACATGCCCCCTCCTGTGCGAGGAAGGTGCTTGAAATTGTTTCCTTGAAGGTGGCAGCATTATCTGTTGACAGCATCATTAGATGAACCGTGAGGATGTGGATCTAAGGTCACACGCACAAAATGATGCAGCCTCCAAAGGGTGGCTGAGTCCTGCAGCCCATGAATCATCAGACCAACCTCTAATCAGATGAAAAAGGACCTGTGTTCTCCTCATGTGGGTTTTTGGCTGCCCAGGCCAGCAGCTGCAAAACTTCAAACATTTTCCATGATTAGAAGTAGATGAAGGGCTAGCCTTGACCAACTACAACAGCAAAGTGCATTTGGAGTAGTACTTGTCAAAAGCAACACGTATTGATTTGTGGATGCAAAACACTACACCGATCTCTGATAGACACATGACTGCCAAAATAGTTGATCAAAAGAGGGTCTGAGAAAAAACACCAATGCAGTGATGTCAATGTCAACCTCCTCAGCATGGGCACTGAGGGTTGGGGCATGGGAATGTATAATTGCCAAAGCACGTTTCTGTTTGTGTCTTGGCAGCAGCTGCACGTTGTGAGCCAGCCTCTGCTTCTCTGCCAGTGACATCGGCCTTCACAAACACAATTGACATCAGAAAACAGGTTCAAAGACATCCCACTATGTCTGATTCCAGCCATCAATGTGATACATGGCTGTGCTTTGTACTGCTGGAGTAAAAGGAGCAGGGAAGGGAACAAAGTTTTTACATGACTGGTATGCATAGAGGGCCATATATGACCCAGTAGAACTACAGGAGGAAACCAAAAACAATGTGAGAACACAGAGAGAAAAAGTTTGCCCCAATGGTTACCTCTACAGGCCCAGGATTGCAGAATTGACCAAACAAATTGAAGCTGACTTAAAAACAAGAGGCTGTCAAATGTCATCAGGAATGAACCTTTTCTTCGACAATGCTTGCTGCTTCAGGTCATTCAGCTGCTTGTCCAGCTCCTTCATCTGCAGAGTCCTCTCACACCAGGCATATTCATCTTCCTTTCCTCCGAACTTGCCTGAGTCTGGTGACTGGGACACTAAAATACTTCTTCGTTTAACAACCAGAGCTGGATTTGACCATCGTTAGTGAGACATCGACCAGATACCAAGATATTACTCTGGACTATCTGCTTAATTTCCTTTCTAACTTTTGCTAAAGATTGTCATGCTTGCGAGTCTACTTCAAGAAGACTAACCTGGAGGACAACGGTTGATGTAAGCTTGTCACAGGTCGCTACAGCTGACATAGCAATGGCGGCACTCTCCTGCCTTTGCACTTCCTTATTGCACAACAACAAGACAACTTGCTCAGTCCAGCTTTCCTATCCCTCTTTGCAATATCACCACTACTCCGAAAGAGAAGTCATCGCCAGCAGGGCCCCAGCTTTGCCGTAACTGACTGTGGTCAAAATGCAAGACTGAGCCACCAGTTCTCCAACCACATGCATAAGAAACTGACATTTGACAAGGAACATCAGATCTCTCTAACACATTCACTACATGTAGACAGGACTTCATCAACCTCTACAACCAATGCGTTTTCCACAGTTTTCAAGGTTCTAAAAAATAAAGCACATCTCTGTCACACATGGGCACAGTGGATTTCTGGGATTTATTGTGGTTATCCACAATAGCATCAGAGAGAAGAGAAACCATGGCAAGCCCATACACAAGTAGAATCAGTCGGAGAATACCATCTCAAGTTCTTCAGTTTCAGCTTCAAGGTGCTCCTTCCAAAACTCCTCAAAAATGTCTGAAAGTGTTTTTGCCATCAAGTGCACATCGCTGCCCTCATGATTGTATGTCATGGCATTGCGGAACACAAGCCTGACATCCTCACACATCCCTCTAACACTTTCGTAGCGCGTGCCATCTCTAGCTTTCATTCGATCCCGGATTGTTCCCAAGTCCATTGGCTTCTTAATTACCTGCACAGGGCCCCAAACCCTTTCCCCATCAAAAACTTCATCTGACCTTCTCAGTCCCACATAAGATATCCTGTTACTTTGGCTTCAGTTATGCCTTGTGTAAGTTGTCTGTCCATCTGTCTTACAGGCAAAGACCTGCCATTGTTCGTTCATGGAGATAATCATGTACCCTGGAAAAAGTGGGATGGTGGGGGAACGGAGGGAGACAGAGAAGAGCAGAGAAGCAAACTTACATTGAAGTAGTCGTCTAAGCCCAGACTCACCACATCAACTGGTTGCATGAATGGCCAAGCCCATTTATGTTTTGAAATCTGAGACACTCAAGAACAACTATTAGCTCTCGAACATGACTAAAGGTGAGATCGACATTGACTGCAAAATCAGGTCAGCAAAGGCAGTCATAAAACACACCAAAAGGGGTGAAAGTGTAAAGGTCCAAAAAGCAAGGGACGACATTCTTCAACCATACTAGATGCAAAAACATCGTCCAAATAACCACAACATAGACAATGTACGAAACAGGAATCCCAAGCATGTAAACCATACACGAGCTTTCTGGCTGTTGAGACATGGCTGAGAAGAAAGAGAGTGACCTTCTTAAAAATAATGCCAAACTGGCGCACACAGTCCATGTTGCGTTTCCGAAGCTCCCGGGGGTTCATCCCCTTACTTACGGAAGTTCCCTTTTTTTTTACTTCATCCTTCAAGCTCAGATTCATGGCCTCCTCACTAGGCGTGTTCCTCTTCACGGCAGCTTGCAGATCTGCCACCATAACCATCTGCTGCTCCACCTGCCTCCTAGTAAACGACAATCAGTCCTAAAATTGTTTGAATGCTACTGTCTTCTATGTGAAAATATATCTATCAGAGCAAGGATAAGGATGATACTGAAAACTTGCTGCAGATAACAGACAGGATTGACTTGACTGTAGATTGGCCAAGGGCTCTGAAAATTCGCCCCAAATTGACTGAGGGCTTTCTGTAGCAAGTCCAACTGTATATGGACATCCCCACTCCATGACAGTGTTGTCTATCACTGCAGGCCGTAGAGTCATTCCGGTAAATGTTGTCTGTCTGCTTATTTGTTTTCCAGCCTTTTTCTAATATCAACCAAGAACCAGGAGGCCAATTTGAGACTTACTTAGAAAATGAGCAGCAGATTCGTCATTCCAAACATACAACTAAAAGGAAATTTGGGACTGCTGGCGTTTGAAGGGAGGTGTCCATGACAAATATTCTCATAAGAAAGTAAACGAAGGATTTGTTGCTCTCCTTGGGATTCAGGCAAACCGCACCTCAATTACTTTCTCAGTATATTCTGCCATCTTGGCCCACAGCATCTCTTTGAAGACCTGTGCCTGCGCTCGCCTGCCCGCACCTTCATCAATGCCCGTAGACGCAAGAGAAACGGGCCCAGCTGACCTCGCTGAATCTCTGCATTTTCCCAATTCTCCAACCCACTCCTCTTGTTTACCATCACAGCTCAGACCTCCTCTGTCTCTTGCAAACCCACCTTCACGTACTCGCTCTAATCCTTCCTTCTCTCCTCCAACGACCTTCCCCTTCCTCATCTCTGAAACACCGCCAGCATTCAAACTCTCTCCACTATCTCTGCCTCTCTTCCATTTCTCCCTGTCCTCCTCTCCCACCACACCCACCTGCCCATTCTCTCCTATAACCTTATCCGCCCCTCCACAGTTCCGTGTCTCCGATCCATCTCCCACTCTCTCTGGCACTGGCCCCCTGCAGCTCAGATCACTTCCCATAGTCGAATCCCTCAACTGGGTTTGTTACCATCTGACTCCTTGAACGAATACTCGCTCATAATCTATACCCACCTTTGTGAGTTCTGCACTTGGGGGCTGGCTGTGTGTGTGCTTAGCAGTGTGCTGCAGCAGACCTTGGAGGTCGGGAAGGCTCATCATCCCCCTCTGCTGCGTTCGCCTTTTTTTTCCCGGGTTGACTGAAGTCTCCCCGCTCCTTAAGCCAGGTACGGCGGGCCGGGCCACCCGCTGGAAACGCGGGAGAGAGAGTGGAGAGGAAGAAAGACCTAAACACGAGTGTTACAAATCTGCTCTGATGACACGGCGAAAGGAAGGAGAATTGAGTGAGGATTGCAGGTAATGATCGTGTCGAGAGTGGGAGGAAGGAGAAAGGCTTCGGGAAGTTGAAGAGGTGGTGGAGTGCAGCGGGGTTCAAAGACAATTGCAACAATGCCACTGTTTTACCCCTCCATTCTCTTTCAGGTGTGCTGCCTTTCTCGCCTTTGGATTCATGAATGGGAGAGTTAGAGAGTTGTGTTATCTGGGTGGGTGTGTTGACGAACCATGGGCTTTGCGGTGCGGACTATAGCGTCTGCTCATTGCTGTGGAAATGGCAGGAGAGGGCTCTTGGATTTGTACTGGGAAGTGCAGTGGGGGTGGGTGCGATGCTTTATGATCAACGAATGCTATGGCGCTCCACTGGAAAACTTGCAGATACGCTCTCTGGCGGACAATTGCCCCCCTCCACTCCTTTAAAGGTGTGTTATGTCTGCATTTCTCTCTTACCCAGTGGTGATTCACTCGATTCAGGGTTGTGTAGTTCGCCTCCAGCTTGTGTTTTGGAGAAAAGCGGAGCACTTTTTTTTGGGCATACGTCATCACTCCTTGAGTGGATGCATCTAAGGTCTTCCAAGAGGCAGGGGACGAAATTCAGGGTGGACGGTTGTGTTCTTACTCAACCAGTCCTTAAAGCCCTCTGCCTTCATGGCAGGCAGCAAGAACCTTATCTAAAAGAGTTAGGAGGAATGTATGCAGGTAGCTCTCGTGTATATGATCTTTGGGGAATACTCACCACAAAAGCTGCAATAATGACTTCCCAGTCTATACGTTTCCTTGAAGAAGGGTGAAGGCTATTGGGTACACCGTTGTTGCTGCCTTATGCCATATCAAGCCCGATGTACTAGGGTAAACTATTAGGGGCCACTGATTTTCTTTCCAAGGTCATCATGCCATTTGTAGACCTATAATCCATGAGCAATAGCACAATACCTGCATTGAACTTTAAGCCTGGACACACATGTGACTAGTGAGTGATGCACCTGGTGGACGATAACCTCATGCTTGGAGCTGGCCTTTTCCTGTCCAAGCGAAACCTTGCTGAATCCTTTTGACTCAGATACTGTTATTTTGGGTGGAGCCATGCTTCTGTCTTTGTATTTGGGTGACTACAAACTGTATCAAGTTCCTGTTTCCAATCTGTGGACAGAGCTCTGACATGCCTTCTTGAATAATCAGATACTACTAACTGTCAAAGGCAAGACACAGTTACCAGTATGAGAGCTCCGTATTGTGCTTTATTCCGAGCTATGTCTGCCATTTCTTGTTCTTTGTTCAGGTTAATTAGCTCCCCATCCTCTGAACCCATTTTTGTCAGTGGTCATCATTGTGTTGAGCTTTGGGCCCTGTGCTGTTCCCACAGATGCCACCACCCCTATTGGGTAAGGAAACACGGGATCAGCTGGCACATGCGTGGAATACTACAGTTGACAACACATTGGGCGCCCTGATTGTTGCACTTAGCTCAAGAGGTTGGTGAAGCTGTGCATTGGCCACCTGTAATGTGCAACGTACAGGAGCTCTATAAGTTTATTCTCAGGTAAAGGCAGGTCCACAATGACCAAGATGCTGGCCTAGGGAATTGATAGCAAGGAAGTGAGGATCTGAGGAAGGAAACCTGGACACGATTCTCCAAAAGAAGTTCGCAGATTATACCTTGGTGCAGCCCCTGACTGATGTGATCCCTCCGCGGGCAATGCCAGTATATTGCAAATTAGACCATATGTCATGCAATAAACTGAATGTGGTAGTACATGTTATGTACTAAGGAGCATGGGCATCTGTCGGATAATTTGGACATGGACAATGTTTGGTTGTTGGTGAAAGTACAGATTGGGCTTCAGAATAGCAAGCTCTCAAGCTCTCTACCTCAGTGCAAATCCCTTGAGCAACGCTGTGAGTCCAATCCATCTGGAGTTCACATGTCCTTTTCGAATGGGCTCTTCATGTGACAACTGATTGGTGCTACCAACTCGCAGCATTGTTGTTGTAGAAAGTTGTACTTGGTGTGCACCAACCAAGTTGGCAGTTCAGAGTGATGGATGCCTGCTTGTTCCTAACTATTTCAACTAATCAATCGACCAATTGCAATGACATTATACTCGGAATGAGGTAACTCTTGCACTTTCCAAAGAAGAGTAACGTGTAAGGCACTTAAAGACGATATTGTGAAAGCCAAATAGGGATGGAGGTGCATGGATGGGTATGGCAACTACATCTATCGAAGGAGCTTTTGGTAGAATCTGGTGGAAACAACTCTCCTGGTGGATGTACAGCATCCCTACATGCTTACTAGTGAAAGAATTTCATGAGCAGCAAATTGCTTCCAACACAGCAAGAACCATAGCCTTGCAATCACAGACCCCAGAGTATGGGTACACACTACACACAAGGCTTCAGGTGCTCTCACAGTCAGGCTCTGCAATTGTTACTGAAAGTAGGTCCCTAGGGATGCTAATCTAACTTGGTCCCAAAACCTTTCACAACTGTACACAATAAAAAAGTGAATCTGGGAAGTCAACTGTATGACTAGGACTTGAACCAGATTAGTCCTTGTCTCCATTTGTCGCTTGGGGGTGAACCCAAGATTCCTTTGCTCAATCAGAGAGAGAGAGAGAGAGAGTTGGGGGGGGGGGGGCTGGGGGGAGAGAATGGGGAGTCACAGTACGCAAGTACCCACAAGTTTCGGGCGGGAGCTTAGAGTGTGCTTGCGCTGCGCCCTCGTCAAAACCTACGATCAGGTCCATCTTGCTTTCCCTGCATGGACCACAGGTAAATTTAGGGGTTGAGAGACTATGAGAAGTGAATTGGTGTAGCGAAGGAGAGGGCAGGGAGGAGGGTAGAGTTGTAGCATTTGTCGTTGTTTTCTGGGAGGTGAGATTCATTCTAAGCAGGCACATCTGCTGCTCGAAGTGGGCAAGCTCTTATCAATTATGCGTAAATTCGAACTTGGAGCCAGCTATCAGAGCATCAAGTTAAAAGCTGGCGGTAGGGTATCTCGCAGGTGTTAACAGTTGGAAACTGGCAAAAGTTGAAATTTCCTCTTTTGAAGATTTCTGTCCATCTCGTTTAACAATTTCGTATCAAAGGGAGGTATGAAGGAGGTATGAAGTCTTTCGATACACAGTGTTGTCAGCTCCGAAAATCGGGCATGACCCTGCTCACACTGATGAAGGTCATTCTGGTGTGAACTGTGGCAGTTCAAAGACGTGGGATGTGAAAATTGCCCGTTCTTTAACATGGATCACGACCACGATCGTGTACTGGAGTGCACAACACCGAACTTTGCAGGGTATGTTCAGCTTGGCGTTCATAGTCAGAATTTGGCATTGGAAGCTCTGAATGTCTTGGTTGCCTTCCACCATGATACTAGTTGAAATAGACATAGGGAGCGCGTGAGGGAGGGACTGGAGGATGAACCTCACAGTTTGCGCCTTTGTACAGGGTTATATCATGTATGGATCCTGCAAGCAGCTGGGCAGCTCGGTGGCTAAGAATAAGTAAGACATACATTCAAGTTACTTGCATCGTTCAATCCTGTTGTGATCTGCTTATTCTCAGTATAATTTCATGATTACTTGTTCAGTAAAGGACAAGCGTGAGTGTACTCTGAGTTATGTAGGTCCATAATCTGGCAGGCAATTAGAAACTTTGGAGGCCACATGTTTCGCCATGTATGCTTGTACGTTGCATTTACTCATCAGAAGACATTCTTTAATTCTGCTGAAATTTTTCTTTGTACTGGTGAATCTCAGACACTCCCTGTTTGTCTGTTACTGTGGTGTTTCTCTTTGTTGCCAAATTGCACACCACTTAGTCTGTTTCTAACCCATCACAGAGAGGGCCAGCATATTTGGGAAGATGGAAGAATCTGTTTCTGATTAGCAATGCTGTACGGGTTGTTTTAAAAGTATTGACAGGCTTTGATATCAACAATTCTGTGTGCTTCAGGCAAGTTCTTACCAGGCTGTTATGCTTTAACTGTAACTGGTGAGCTTTCTGAAGAGATGCAGGTATGTGCTCCATTCTCCACATTTCCCTGTTGGATTCTCTTAAGAAAGTGGTGTGGATTCCAGCTGTTCTTTTACTCACACCCCTACAAGACGTTGCACTGCCATTCAGGAGAAAAAATGTACTCATAATAGCCTTGTGGCCATAGACCCAATGCTCAGTTTGGGCGGAACAAAAGGGAACAGATACTCACCTTGTGAGGGGGATCACTCTGGTAGTGGGGCTTACTGTGATACAATTTGCTCGGGCTTTCCAGATTTCCTCTAGAAAGCCATTCATACAAGCATCAATCTGCTGTGTGATGCCCAGCAGTCAGACTCCAACAGGTCAGGGCTCTCGAGATTTTAAGAGTTGGTGAACATAGAGCGACCCCCTTCAGGTACAGACAATGTACTCTGCTGTTCCCTGTGTACATTGGCTTGCCATAGCCTTACGGCCATTGACTCCGCGTGAAACTAACCCTCCCAGAGCCTTTTGTGGGGTTCGTACCCACCAGGGTTTAGCGGCTCAGCTACAGGTATAAACTTGTCTTTCCGCAACTGTCTAAAGGCACTCGCAGAGGCACACAAACTTGACAGCCTGGTTGCAGGGTTATTGATTTTAGCTTTACACCCCTGCATTTACACAGAAATGACATGCCTGGGGAGATTGTGGAGGCTTCTGCCCATCACTCTGGGTTGTGTGCAGGGCGAAGAGAGAGATAGAGAGAGAGAATGTACTCATAAGATGTTGTCAACCCTTCCTCAGCCAGGTGTGGGCTATCATCCCACTAGAGTACATGGGATTAACCTGAAGTTGCTATAGCCCTCATGGATAGCTGAAAATGAAGGTAATATTAATATCATTTAACTTGCTGGCATTGGCCTCATATAGAGAGTATGAGGTTGATTACACTACAGCTCCTATAGCATCTTAACTGGATATTGCTTGACGAAGGGCTGTATCAGTTGTTTTACTGCTGGTTACAGTCAGGAAAAGGGCAGAGAAAGAGAGGAATGAAATGAAATGCAATGGAACTTTGTAACGTCCACAGAAGTTCAAAGAGAGAGAAAGTCTTACTTCACAGTTCCTTTCCAATGTTCGTGATCAGATCCTAACAGCTTCCTACAGTCCATCAAGCATTTGAGAATAGCAGAAATGTGTATTACTCTCAAAACCATTCCTCACCAAGCATGAGGCAGCATGAAAGCCTTTCCTTTTAACAATCGGAGTATGTCTACCTCTAAAGCAAGTGAAGCCGCCTCACCTGGATCCATCACAGTCAACCAACAAACCAACAGGTTAGTGGCTTTAATGGCGTGACAGTTGTTATCCATGTCCACTTTAGCTAGGAGACATTCATGTGTTGTAAATCATAAGGTAAAGACAGCATACTAGTGGGTGGGAGGGTGGTAGTGATCTCTTGCAACAGTACATCAGCAGGCATTCCGCCCTGTGTTGCCATACTGAGCGGCACTTCAAAGTGTTTAAAAGGTGAGTACCTTACGTTCAGCCATAGTTCAGCAGTGAGGTGGCTGCTCCTTCAGCTTCTGCCTGCTCATCTTCCAAGTGAGAAGAGCAGCCAGGGTTTCTAGCTTTATAGGGCACCCTCTCTTCTGACCATGTAGGACGGCTGCTTTAGGTTAGGACCTAGGGAGAACCCTAACACGTTGCCCACTATCCTGTTCTGTTCGCAACCAAATAATGGGATTAGGCAATTCTTGAGTGGTGTCACCAAAAACATAGCCACCATCAAGATAGAAGCAAGAGTGAGAAAGAGAGAGGGAGCCTTTATAACATGCATTGGAACTTAAGAAAGCCTTTGGTCTAACAATAAACAGAAGGAACAGTAGACCTGGGCGCCAGCAGCTGCTCCCCAGTGCAACCATGATACTAGTATAACTTTGAGTTATTCAGATGGAGAGCCTCAGGAAGATACACCGCAAGCCACCTGTGATCTTCGTAGGAGAGAATGTACTCATTAAGGCGTTGTTTGCCACGGCCACTTCATAGGAGGTAGACATGGTGTTTTAGCTGATAGGCTTTGGGCTCGGATGCCTGGATATGTGAGGAATTTGGGTGTTATGCAGGCTATCTGTGAGGACAACAAAGTGCGATATGTGCCCCGTTCATAGCTTTTCCATACTGTTGGGCCCTGGCTGTTACAGCCAAATTCCTTCTGGTGCTCTTCAGCAAGGTGCAATTAAGAATAATGAAAGGCTATCAAACCCTAAGTCATGGGGTTGTTAGGTTGAAGTTCAATTTATCTGGGAAGGTATCTTCAAAGGATATATATCGCTAAGGACCCAAATTGGGTCACCTCATGTTAAGTTATTCTGTTAGAGTATGAATGGGTTAAATAAAACTGATTGAACTGCCCAACTGTTCTCAGCACACAACAATCCAATGTAGCGAATTCTACTTGTGAACATACAGCTGTGTAGCTCAAATTTGATATAATGGTACGTTTTGTAACTGACATGTTCAAAATCTCTTTTCATTAAAAAGGGGTGAGATGAGAGAGATGAAGTTGGAGCTTTCTACGATTGTGCAATACTCCTAGTTACTGTGAACAGGAACGTACTTGATTGCGGACGGGTTTGACTGTTGGAAGTTGTTTCACGGATGACCAGTGCCATAAGATGTGTTAGCTAGAATAAGCTTCTATGTATGCCAAGCAATCCCATATTGTGCATCAGAGGATTTCCTTGCATCAGTGTGGGCTCTTTTCAGCACCAAACTTGTGCCCACTTTGTGGCCCCAAAAGGTTGTGTCCAATGTCCAAGATTAGCATGAAATAACTGTTTCCTATGGGATGGGATGGTTCTCACCTGCCACTCAGTATAGGCAGTGGGATTGCTTGGGTGTGGGTGTTAAATGTATCAAGTGTGCGCCTGTGATGACCTTCAATCAGCTTCAGGTCTATTCGTATTAGCTGCCCACTTGTATACTCCATTACCATTGAAGTAGGCATCAGAATGTGTGAAAGTTGTGCAAATGGCATAGCACTAGACTCACCTGAGGCTGCCCAAATATTTGTTGGGCTTCAATCCTGGACAGGAACCAGAAGTTCAGCACGGGAAATGCAGTGGCTCTTCATGTGAATTTGTAGTCATTGCTTTCAAGAGAACCAGATAAAGGTGCGCAATATTCTACATATTAGGAGGAAGGTGGCACAAGGAAGCAGAATCTTCACCTGTTCTGCAAGCCACTTTGAATGGCAGAACACACTAAGAACTCCATGAACTGGCAGCAAGCTGGGATGTCAATGGAGATTAGATGAGTGCTTTGTGGCTGCCCAGTTTTGAAGAACATCTGAGCATGGGTCCCTGTATATTTAGCTCAATAGTCTTGAACAACTAACTTTGTGTGGTCACCACCTCTGGCAGAGTCAAACTGTATATTGAAGACTAATCTGCACCAGAAGGTCTCGACTCCCTTGACTGCAGTGGAGTAGGAGGAGACCTAACAGAGAATGGTCGACATAAAGAAAGGACTGAAGAAAAGTGTAAAGAACAACTGTATTTTACTCTTGCCCATTCTGGATTAGGTGACTCTCTCAAATTGTTTGAGGACTCGGAAGAAAGAGGCAAAAAAAGATGACGACCAGGATACGATGGATGACAGTTTCTGAGGAAGCTCCCTGCAGTCTGATCACCATGTTGTGTTAGATGGACCAAGGAGGATACGGAGGAGAAAGCGCATGTGCGATCATGGGCGGACAGGCAGGGAGGGATCGCTTGGGCGCGATCTCAGGACCCAAATAGGTGATTCTGTGCTGCATATACCTAACCACACACTGCAGGCAGTACTGTAGTGGATGAGAGAGAGATGCCCCAGCCTGCCGTGAGCACGTGCATTGCATTAGGTCCTCTCTGGGACCACCTCACTTTTGTCTCTTGGAATTTGAGGCCCAGATCTCGGAGAGAGTGCCTCTTTGCCTAACCTGGTTGGCTCATGCAAATCACATCTGTGGGGATTCTGTCATTCACTAACCAGAGTTGACTTGACCGCAACGCCTCAGAGAATTGTGTCCGAGTATAGTAGTTTGTGCTTCCGTAGTTTCACAGTTTCATAGACAATTCTCATGATCCGGCATCAGGCACTGCCATCAAGAGCTGCTCGCATGCCACAGCTACAGGTCTTATAAAGTAAGTTAGTTGACATGGGCTAGAAATTTGTAACAGACAAATCCTGGGATATGATCCCACTGCCACGTTGAGCGGCCAATGGGCGCGAGCCCTTTGCGTTCCGTAAGAAAGAGGATTAGGACACTGGAATTGGATACCAATTTTGGCGCTGAAAAGAGCCCGGGGTTCTAGAGATGGAATTTGGGTCCGTGGAGGGAGAGCATCTCGTGCTGTTCCAAACTGAGCTGCCTCGACAGCAGCGCTGCTTGCTTTGATGGCAAGTTGCAGCAATGGAGCATTGATGACAAGCCGCCAACAAACATTGATGACTAGTTGACAGAAAGTGAGCTTCCAAACTGCAAAAGTGACATGTGCATTGAGGATGACGGTGCTCAGTTGAGGTGCCACGTGAAATAAAGCGCTTACAAGTGAACTTGTGAGTCACTCCGTAGTCAGGAGGGGCACCACACTGGAGGAGGAGGAGGAAGAAGATGGCCTCCTCTCCTCTCCTCTCCTCTTCTAAGTTGCAACTCCATCTCACAACACACTAAGAGTTCTTGAAAATATTCTAGAGTAAAATGGAAGAAAAGCTTTTAAAACCACATATGTGTGTTTGATGTCACAAAGGTCCACCCGGAAGGGAAGGCAGGAGCCCTTTGGGGTCAAGTGATACCATAGACTAGGCTTGCTTCCGCAAGCTTCCACATTTATTTTCTATAGCCGATCAAAAACTGGCAAGTGCGGGCATACACCTACTATTATGGTGGATTGGGAAGCAGCTCGCCCTCCAGGGCACCCACCATTCCAAGGTACATTTGGAGGATGTCATCTTGTGGGTTGTTGATTTCGCAATAACCTACCCATACTGTAGATCTGGAAAGAGCCACTGTTGCAACATCTACTTGTGATTGTGAATCTATCTTGCAGCGTGGTCTGTTGCTAATCGAGACTGAGGCGTCCGCAGGGACGACCAAATTTTCTTGTCATCCAATCTAAGCAGTCACGACCAACAATCTTTTGGTCAGAGGTTCTTCAACAAAAAGGAGCGACACTAAATATCTTTCCATCTGTCATCAATTTTTTAATGGCTCTCCCACTGACTCTCATTTTTTAAGCTCTGATTTTTGCTGTTGTGTTGATGTTTAGGTCATGTGCGAGCTGAAACAATTTTTTCCTGAAGATCTCCCTCCCTCCGATTCTGTGTAACGTTGAGACTTGAGACTGTCGGATGCGGAGGATCGGATATCGGATGCACGCAGTAATGGTTGACTGGGGATATTCTAATGGAAGTTTTTCTTTGAAATTTCTTCGCATTTTGGTGACACTGTATCGTATTGCCCATACTGATTTGTCAAGGTAGGAAGATCTGGCATGTCTGCATGGTCGGCACTGCAATCGCGTGTTCACACACCGTCCAAGTCTCCCCTTTGTGATCTGTAGTATAATACTCAACAATTGCAGACCTCTCTTTGAGATGGGCTGCCGGGATTCAATTGGAGTAGGTAGGTACTGGGAAGAATGGCAAGCTTGCAGATTGTCCAATATGGGAAGGCAGCTTTTAGAAGAGAGGGAGACTCTAGATAGTGAGAGATGGTAGAACGGCAGGAGTGATTGGAAAGAGAGAGAGAGAGAGTACAGACACACGTGATGGAGTCTGGGCGGCCAGCGCATGGGAGGCGCCTGTACAGGTGCGAAGGACACAGGGCCGGGTGTCACTGGGCCGGAAGCAAGGCCACCGGCCACGCGCCGTGCTCTATCGTCCTTGTGTACACCGTGCGGAAGGCTGCGGCTGCACACTCAGCGTTGATTTAGACTCAACCTGCTTGCTGCAAGGCGATGGGATGGAAGCCCAGTTTGCTGAGCCCATCGTCTTCAACTTTTGGTTGCAGAGCATTCATAACGTGAGGTACATAACTTACACCCCTCGATAGTGAGTTCACTGCAAAACATTGAGCTGCTGCCTCCTGCGCTGCGGGAGGTACTACTCCTCAAGCTGCCTGACGCACATTTTGAGAACATTGTTGCTCAATCATGTTGGGGGGCTTGCTGGGCGAGGGTGCGGTAGAGCTTGATCCAAGTTTCCACTCAAGTGGACATTGCCTCTCTCTCGATTGAGCGCTGCTCACTCGAGCGTACAAAGTTTGGACGTTACAAAGTCTAGCTAAGTTATGCATCCCCCTGCAAGTACTCCCAGGTTACGGCAGACATTCTTTTCAATGCAGAGAGAATGCTGAGCATCCATTCACTGGGTACCTCTCAACTGTAAGTATTCACTGTTGGTACGTATGGCCGGCCTTGGGTACACGGCCAATATTGCAGATCAGGAGGTGTTCCATGACAGTATCATAATCTTAATCCTCAGAGCTCTCCTGTATTTCCTACCTTTGAACTTTCCCTCGCACTGCACTGTGAGTATAGAGCTCTAGCCAATCATGGGTAGTATAGTCCTCCTTCCAAATGACAAGTCAGTCGATTCACCACAGAATACTTCAACTTGAAGCCTTGAAGCTTCAAGCATACTCATTACAAACTTCAGAAGAAGAAGTTTGATCCTGAAGGCCGTCAAGACGATGGTGGCAGGTTGGCACGCGTAGGGTCACGGGAGGGGAATGCCAGCAGGAGTGCAGTCGTACCATGGCGGCCCCCCCCCCCCTCTCTGCAGCTCTGCACGCCCTGCAGCAACCGTCCAGCAGACACAGCATGGCCATAAGGCCCACAGAGCTGCGCTGGAGCCCA
Organism: Takakia lepidozioides; assembly: GCA_030704615.1. Taxonomy (NCBI): domain Eukaryota; kingdom Viridiplantae; phylum Streptophyta; class Takakiopsida; order Takakiales; family Takakiaceae; genus Takakia; species Takakia lepidozioides. The sequence goes on from CM060731.1 coordinate 41,660,517, forward strand.
TCTCCTCCAAGTCTGTCAGACCCTCCCTCCCACTTTCAAACTCTTTTGCAACTCTGTTTGCCTCTTCACCACCTCGCTAACCTCATCATCTTGCATGCCTCATATCACATCCCACCCCCTCCTCATCCCTTTTTGCAGCTATGGCGGTGCTGCAGATAGGCTCCCAGTTTAATTTAAACTGTTTTTACAGAAGAAAAATATGTGGGTTCCGTTTAGTTTATTGTATCCAAACAACCAACATGTAGCCCAGTGGTAAGGACATATACCCTCTTACGAGTCGGTGTGGGTTCAAACCACCATGTTGGTTGTTACAAGGGTGTCCACCTTTCTATCGGAAGGCAGAAGGGCGTTACGCTTGCTTCGGCAACGAGTTCACCTTTTTTTATTGTATCCATCAAGGGGTTTTTTTTATTTTTTTATTTTAAATTTAGAGAAGAGGAACAGTAGCCTCAGAAAATTTATAGATTCATGGGTTGGTGTGCACCTATTGATGAGTCCGGACATAAAACCAAACCATTTTCGGCAGAATGTATTGCTAAAAATCACAGCACGGAGAGCGCAAAACAACAAGCGCCAATTCAACCACACAATAACACGGCATGAGATCAGATTGCTGGCTCTGCAGCCCACCCGCAACGCGACGCAGGAGCTTATTTCTTACTTCAAACTGTTTTGTAAAACAATTTTTATGTGGGTTAGGTTTATTTGATCTATGCATCATGGTTTGGTGTGCACCTATTGACCATGATGAGTCCGGACATAAAACCTAACCATTTTCGACATAATGTTTTGTTAAAAAAACATGGAGCGAGTAGGGCTGAAAACAAAAGAACCACACAATAACACGGCATAAGATCATATTCTTGTTTGCTGGCTCCACAGACCACCCGCGAAGACGCAAGTGCAAACATGGAGCTTACTTCTTTTTTCAAAGTGTTTTTATATAACCATTTTTATGTTGGGTGGGTTTATTTAATCTGGTTCGGTGTGCACCTATTGACCATGATGAGTCAGGACCTAAAACCCAACCATTTTCAACACATAAAAAATGCGGAGCGTGTAGGGCCCAAAACCCATTGGGCCACATTCTTGTTTACTGGCCCTCAAACCCCCACCATAAAAACCAAACCATTTTTGACATAATGTATCGATAAACAGACAACCAGCATGTAGCCGAGTGGTAATGGGCACATTACCACGTTGGATGTGGTTGTGGGTTCAAACCACCGTCTGTGTCATGAAAGGTGTCCTAGTAGCCCTTCGGGGTCAAGTGACACCATAAGTTCGGCTCCCTTCCAGAGGCGCGTTATTATTATTATTATTATTATTATTATTATTATCGATAAACAACATGGGGGAATGTATGGCCCAAAACAACACGCGCCCATTCACCCACACAACAACATGGCACAAGATCAGATTCTTGTTTGCTGGCTCTGCGAACCCCACCAATGAAACCGAACCATTTTTGACATAGTGTATTGCTAAAAAACACGGAGAGTGTACGGCGCAAAACAACACGCGCCCATTCACCAACACAAGAACATGGCATAAGATCATATTCTTGTTTGCTGGCTCTGCAACCGTGGCCTTCCTTCGCACTTTCCTACATTGAAAATGAAATTTAGTTATGCTTTTCATGGTTCAACAACTTGGTTGGGTTTAATTTAATTGATTTATCATGGGTTTGTGTGCACCCGGCCGACATAAAACCATAGAACCGAACTATTTCAACATAATGTATTGCTAAGAAACACGGACACGTACGGGGCAAGACAACACGCGCCCATTCACCCACACATAACATGGCATAAGATCAGATTCTTGTTTGCTGGCTCAACCCACCCGTGACGCGGCCTTCTTTCGCACTTTCCTCCACCGAACCGAATATGAAATTCAGTTATGCTTCATTGTCGAACATCTTGGTTCGGCCCCGCAATTCCGTACCAAAGTCAGCCATGTAATGACTGGCCGAACCCGCCCCCACACTCCACTGTATGGATAAGTTGCAAAGGGCCACCGGCCTACTAAGTGGACAGTATCCATCCCGTCCGGCTTGCCGGACGGCATAGCCTACTGTATATGTATATGACGCCTCCCGAAGGAAAGGATAGGCTAGTGTAAAGTATACCCTCTGGACAGTTAGTTGTCTGAAAAACAAGCCCGGGTGATTGGGTAACGGAGAACGGACGAAACGGTTGGAATGGAACGGAAGTTAACAGATTTCAGTGGGACGGACGGCGACGGACGGCGTCAGGGCGCGTGGGCCCGCCCCGGCCGCGCTACAGGGCGCGGGCCGTGCGATTCGCGATCACGGGCGCCGCGCCCGGGGGGCCCCGCCCGGTCTCGGTCTCTCGCACCTCTCTGTCTCGGGTATTGCAGGCTTGGTCTGTGCAGGCAGCGAAGTGTGGTTGGGGGGTGTTGGGGGGTGTTTTGGGGGTTGCTCAAAACATCGAAGGAGAAGGTGGATGATGGGTGGCAGAGCGAAGCAGAGCATGTTGGGACTGTCCACAACTTGAGCCCCACGAGTTTGCTGATCTGCTTTCCAGCTTGTATTATTGTATATAGGCGTTGTTGCCAGGTGCAGAGCACTGAAGGTTTTCCATGGATGCTTGCTGACGAGTCCCCCTCCCTCTGGCCACCGAGGTTTCAGTGCGGCGGGTGGTGGGCCGTGGCGCCCGGATCGTGACTGTGATCTTGTTTCTGGTGATGTAAACATGCCACTGGGATGATCCTTATTGAGTAGCTGGGTTGCTCGAATCCCCAATGCTTTAATTACTATAAGATATGGAAGCATGCAGACGAAATGCTGACGCTCCAAGGTGTTGCATATCGGTAGCTCTACGGTGACAATCTGCGGTAAACGCAGTTATGCACCACCCTTGTACGTAGGTATTGTTGGTACAAGGAGTGAACTGCGAGACGCTCAACTGCAGTACCTTGGGAGGCATTTAAGAGTTTATTGTTAGGTACCTATCCGGGAGATCTTTTAAACTTACACGCCCGCTTCTGAGCTGTGTGCAAAGATCCTCCCTCCCTGGATCACGAGGTTCGAATCTTCCACCGTTTTCCACGTATCTGTACCACAGCCATGGCAAGATTTTTGTCAAACTTAATTTCTGCTGGCACTGATCCGAGTTGATCAGTAACTTATTACTGAGTTACTGTGTTGTGTGATACACCTTCAGAGGCTAGCATGCTAGATCCAACCTGCTCTGAAATATGTTGGCAGAGCGTGTGGTTAGTGGGGGCAGGCTGCCCAATCAGTTTGGGGGTGGGCGGGTGGGAGTGGCAGGGGACAAAAAGCAGCTCTCCACTTTACACCTGGGTTGAGGCAACTGGTAGTATGCTCGCCACTCTGCCTCAACGTTCAAGTGCTTCTTTTTCCCCGGGCAAAAAATGAGTCTGTTTCTTCCAGATTCTGTTGAGCCGAGCGAGCGTTAATCTCGCATGCACAGCATGTAGCTCGGTTACGGTAGTACAGATTCTGGAAGAAAAACAAATTCCAGTACTGGTACACAAATGATGGCCACTCATAAAGTGGCCGCGTGCAAGTCCCTCATCAGTAGGCTATGCAATCCCGACCGAAAAGCAACAAAGAGATGGCGTACGACCCCCCATGACGGTTACGCTGCCTTTAATGCCATCCCTTGCCTCCTACTTTTGGGCCTTTTCTCATTCAATGCTCTCACACGCCTCGCCACTGGCGACATACCAGACCTCCAGTCCTTTTGCCCTTAATGCACCGCTGCGACCTCACAGTCTCCCACTGCGCGCAATGTACTGGGCAATGTTGATCAGACTTCAGACTATCTTCACAGTTCCCATAATACAACAGAATAGTGTATGCCCTTCTGCACGTGGAGCTATGATTCTGTTGTTGCCAGCTCTTCCCACGCACACAATTCTCTTGCAATTCTGTATGCTTTCCCAAAAGCATTTCTGGATGGAATTCACCCCACAGTATCAGAACAAAAACTTGTGGGGCTAACTTTGCCAGTACCATGCTGGAGCTGATGGGCATTTACATACGTATAGATCTAGTGTTTTCGTATTGTTTGTGTACAAAGCAAGTCAAGGAAGAGAGAGAGAGAGAGTTTACAGTTGCAAGTATAATAATAGCTAGGCAGGCTCTGATCCTTTCCCTTATAAAAACAAAGAACCCACCTACAAAAGAGAGAAAAGGAAAGCGCTGAGGGACTGACAGTTATGGCTGCCTGCACAGAAACGGTTTCTCTTTATTGGGACTCCGTCAGAAGTTGCTCCTTTTGGTGTGCAGCTGCCAAGTTTAGTGCCATTTGGACCAAGTTATGAGTTAGTTTACTAAATGGGATGCTCTTTGGTGCAGAAGGGCCTCTGTCCCCTTTTACTCAAAAAAAAAAAAAAAAAACGGCTGGGCACTGGCAAGATCTTCAGATGTATGTCCAACTAACTTATGGGTATGCCTCTAATACGTCCCCCCCCCCCCCCCCCTCCAAAACAATGGATGGTAGTGATGTGGGTAGCGAATCACAAATTGATGGAAATTTAGAGATTTAGGGTTTGTGTGGAGAATGCTTGGTAGGGATGTTTGATAGCAAACAGTATGGAAAAACTAAATAGAATCACAAATGGATGGAAATCTAGAGATTTAGGGTTTGTTTGGAGAATGCTTGGTAGGGATGTTTGATAGCAAACAGTATGGAAAAACTAAATAGAATCACAAATGGATGGAAATCTAGAGATTTAGGGTTTGTGTGGAGAATGCTTGGTATGGATGTTTGAGAGCAATATGGATGTTTTGATAGCAAACAGTATGAAAAACTAAATAGAATCACAAATTGATGGAAATTTACAGATTTAGGGTTTGTGTGAGAATGCTTGGTATGGATGTTTGATAGCAAACAGTATGAAAAAATGAAATAGAATCACAAATTGCTGGAAATTTACAGATTTAGGGTTTGTGTGGAGAATGGATGTTTGATAGCAAACAGTATGAAAAAACTAAGTACTGGGACTCCATCTTTAAGGAGGGGCTCACTAGGGAATACCAAGACCAACGCTGCACCCTAGGGATCAATATACACTGAGTTCCAATGCGGTCCAAAGATCGATATGCGACAAGCGCCATGAAAAGAATAGCGGGGTGTGAACCGGTGCATGTAGAGCTTCTGTGCTTAGGGGGCTTAGGGGGCACTGTCATGCGCACAGAAAGCTTCTCCCCGGATCAAATCCACATGGGGGGCGCATAAGTTGGTGTTTACATTGTGAGGTCCACCCGACCGCAAATCCGCAAATCCGGAGGCTTTGCCAGCTAAGTTTATCTTATCTCCATCGGCCAAACCGCAGCGACCAATTCGTCCCTATAACACTTGAAGCGGTGGGTTGTAGGTAGCCTGAAACACCCACCGAAGAATGCTAGAGCTGCTACCTTCAAGTCATGTTTGTCACGGAAGCTTGTGACGAAACTTCCACTTATTCCACCGTCTCTATTTCCTTGACCTCCAAAATGCCCCCAAAGCCCCCCCAAACTGTTGTTTGTTGGGTATTAGAAACTATTGGAGAGACGTCATTTTATTGTGTTTGAAGAGAGAACACCAGCCCAAACTTTTTGTGGGACTTGTTCTTAGCAGGTGAGGAAATGTTTGTGCAGAGAACAAGTCCTTTGTATGGTCAGTGAGTAGTGAGTGGTGGATAATTCAGGAGGGCTTGTCCAAGCTATGGTTCCCAAGCTTGCCATGACTGGGTCAACCCAAAGTTTCAAAGCTCAAGAATGTCCAGACCACAGTATTTTTGGGGAAGATGACCCACAAGGACTCTTGAGCAATTGGTGATGGCAATGCTAGGTCTTATATGAGCTTCCTGCTCACCCTCTTGTCTTTTTGCACACAGGGATTTGCTTTGCATATCTGTCCAATCTTGTTTGCAGGCCATCAGCTGTCATTCTTTTGTGGGTTTGTGACATACGAGTCTCTTCTGTATTTCACTTGTCTGATCGGAAAGCACCGAACACAAATACTTCACCCGCACTACGGAGAAAGCCCAATTGCGCACTTTGGCTTACCACACACATATTGGACATGAAAACATCCTCCTCTGCAGTCCCCCTTTTTTTCTTTTTCTAAAGGATTGCTAATGAGAGAAAGGGTTTTTTTTTTTTTTTTTTTGGGTTCTCTTGTTCTAGGCAATATGATCATTGACAAGGAGCCTGTGTAGGTGTGATGATATGCTAATGATGGTATCTATCCATGTCATCTCTGAACCACTGAAGTGTGTGAGGCGTGTGTTATGTGGGCCTTGCAATTTTTAGGGTTTTATCTTGATAGATTTGTTGGATGAAGCTTACTAGCTTGTTATAACCATGTTTACAGCGCGCTACGGATTTGGGTTTACTAACAGAACAGTGGCAACGAGAAAGTATAGTTGATAGATGTGATGCGACCAATGGTTGGTATATCATTGAAAAGGTCCAGTGGACGTCACTCACCTTAGCAATGGAACAACACTGTCTGTATAAAGATGTCCGTAATGTAGGGCCATTTGCACAGCACACATCCGGGCGGTGCCGTATGGTTTGGGACTTGTGGTAAGAAGTTTTGTGCTAGCCAAGGGCCCGGATGGGGGGGGCAGGGGGGGGTGTACACTACCAAAAACCAATTTTTCATTACCGTCCGTTATCAACTATATTGCAACACCCAATCGTCCATTGAATGACATGGGTTTGCATTGTTTTGGAATTTCAGTATAAATTCCGGACCTCTTATGATACTATACCATGTGAAGGTGCGCGTAGAGGAAGGTCACATTGGGTTAGCTCATGGGCCACTCACTCTCTTTGTGAGTGAGTAGAGAGATAAGATGGATGGGAAATCATCATATATATATCCACAAAATGCACCGTCATGTCATGGTGAAGTTGAGAAACTGGTCGATTGCAAGACAAAAAGGAAAAAAAAAATTAAAGAGGAGACATTGTTCCAGAATTTTCGGGGATCTTGCATTGTGGGTTTTTGTTGGTTTGGAATTTCTGTTGGTGGGTCTGTCACGGAGAAACCGCTTGCGGACTGGCCAATGCCTTTTTGGAGAATCCAACTGTATTAGTTAGTCTTTTTGGTCTTTAGTTTTTGTTTGTGCGAGCAGGTTCTTGGCATGGATCGGAAGGAGTACCGAACTGGGTTGCAGTTTCGATGTATTGGATACTGATACTGTACTGATACTGTAATCTAGTAGTCTGCATACGTAAGAGATGTGCAACAGAAGCTCTTTTGGTGGGAGAGTAAAAAGGCAAGAGAGGCGGGCATGGATGGGGGTGGTGGGACTGGAGGGGGGGACAGGCACGGGTGTACTTGCTGACGTGAATGGTCTACCTGGCAGGACGTATAGCGGGCCTGCAGCAGGAGGACAGTGTCTGAGCAGCCATTGTACGCAGACTGACTTTGGATCCACCCATCGGCAGATGCAATCGCTGGGAGCTTGAGCTTTGGTAGCGTAGCCTCAAGCTTTCTACCAGAGCATGTCGTTTTCGGCTGGGAATTCTGTCAGTGGGGGGGATTGTAAATCATATATTTACAGACGCAGGCTGCTACTACTTGAAGGTGATCAATCCCTCTCTGTCATTACCTCACTCACAGCTTCTCAATCCTGGAGCAGCTGCTTGTCTTGTGCCTCGGTCGACTAGGTTTTAGATCAACATGTTTCTGATCTGGATTCAAGTGAAGGAGCAAGCGGATGTCTTGTCTTGTGCAACTGCAGCCCAACATGGTTTGAGAGAGAGCACTTCAAGGTGATTTGGCAATCTGCAATGGAATGGCATGCGTTATTGCCATCCGGTCTCGGGCGCAGATCCGAAAGCGGAAGAGGTGGTGACGAGAGCGGGGCTGCCTGGCTCCCTGTATGCCACCTGCGGAGCTTGCCAAAGGCATTGCCAGGCTGCCTAGCTGGCATGCAGGGAGCCATGCAGACCCTTCCTCGACTGCTCTCTCTTTCAGCCCCAATCTTCTATCCACTGTTTATCAGGTAGGCCCTTTCATTTAGCTTGCAGTACTTGATTCGTGTTTAGTTTGTGTGCTTTACAGGGTTGCAAGAGGCAAAGGTCACGAAGGACATGTTGGGTGGCTCGAGTTTAAAGGAAATATCTCTGAAGTCAATACACCAATTCTATCCCTCCAGAAACTGGTTCACTTTTCCCCTTGGTCTCTCATTCCTCGTGCACTGAATTGAATGACTTGACAATATGGGCCTGATTTGGTGTCCGTTGTTCGAAGCTCGACATTCTACAATTAGACTAGTTACATCAGTGGGCCGCTCACAGTCAAATAAGAGTTACATGTCTGAACCTGTCGAGGATTGTTCCTCACAAACTTGAGCGGCACTTGGAGGTCAGTAGACTGTAGTCATGCGTTGGTCCACTTGTGTTGCTGAAAGACAAAGGAAACTGTTTGAAAAGGCGACCAACTGGTGTACTTCCCAGATCATGGCGCAGTTTTGTTTTTGGCAGTTTTCCGAGGTGGGTTTGCTTTCAAGTAGGTTTGCAGTTGACCGAGGATCCTGACTTCAGATGGTGCACTGTTTTCTATATAAAGCTGGGCACCATTGCGTGGTCCTTTGAGTGGCATTTGTTGGTCTCACGTGCACATATGGATGAACTGTTAACTTAAATGCTCTGAAGAATTGTGCTTGTACTGATGGGCCAGCTTCAATCTGTACATGTGCTTTTCTAATTCTAACTGCACGCCCGGGAGAAAAGCGATTCGGCAATGGCTGTGCTCTGCGGGCGTGGCCTCTAAATGCGTCGAAATTTCACTCAGATGCATGCACTTAATCCGATCCATCCACATTGGGTGAAAGAACATATGAAATGCTTTCCACAAGTTAATTATCAGATCCCCATAGAACTGGTGAAGGCAGCTCTTCAGCGAGTGCCGATTGCAGATCTTGGCAACCGTGTCGACCTGAATGAATCATCTAGATTTTAATATCTTTCGGATTCAAGATTAATTAACTCGTCAAGTATATAGTGCTGTACTTGTATACATTCCAGTGCCAACTGATTTGCCAGTGCTCGATTTCCTATCAGGAGGAAGACGATGTTCCCGATTGCTCTGATCCGTTTACTGTCGACGAGGAGGTTCAGATGTGGTGCTGTGTCACGCGATCTTCTCACCCTGCACAATGTATTAATCAAGTGCATCTCTCTTTCTCCCTCGCCTCAGAAGCACTGTGCCCTTTTCTAGACAGTTAATGCCGGTGCGGTCATGGCCAGTTGTCACATCTGCGACCAAATTGCGGCTAGGGCAGCAGTGCACTGGAGTATGCAACATTATGTACGATTTCTCTGCACCGGCTCATGTACATTATCATTGACCAATTTCGTGAACAGGATTGTGATGGGCTGCTTGCAATGTACATCCTGGTGGCATTGCAATCAAGGGTTCCATGCCCTGGTAGGTAGAAGGCTCCATAAGAGGGGTAAAATCTGGCAATGTTCGGGCAACGACCGACCGATGACCCAGGTACAGTCTTTCAATAAGCACTTGGGTGTGTCTCTTTAGCAAAGTCACATGGAGTAAGTCCAGTCTCTGTTGTGGGTCCAACTTGGATTGGCTCGTGATCCATCCAGAATGCTGCGTAGCAAAGGCATGATTTCGCAAATTATTTATGCATGTCGAGCTGTTCAGACGCTGTCAGTACTTTGGGAAAACTGTTGGCAGCGTAGCCGCAAGAGAGAGCGCATAATGCAAATGAATCGGTTTACCTAAGGAGCGGTAAGTCTTTGTGCAAGATGTCATGCTCAGTGTTATGTCTGCGTGCACAGTGCAAAAAGGGCTTCTCAATATCGTTTAGACAATACTTGAAGATTGACAGTGCTACACCTAACTTGAAGCTCGGCTGTTGAAGAGTTTTTAGTACGTTGTTTTTCCTTAACTACTGCTGTCTTGGCTGTAGCTCAAGTTCGCTCGATTCTCGTTCGATTGACTTCTCAAACTTGTAAGCTTTCATGAATGGAAATTCTTCAGAACTGAACACATGGTGTACTTATCAATTGAGATACAGTAAGAGAGGATTCCCAAGTAATGTGCCGACACTCATTTATTAGTGATTGAGTTTGTCTGACTGCAACAGGCCACGTCTATAGATTCTTCTGATGAGACGTACCTGGGAGGTAATATTTTGATAAGTTCCAAAACTTCTGGCAACCATGCTTCGCAAGATTCCCTCTCTCTGAGACTGATCATCACCATTGAATTCATGTAAGGAAGTACATGTATACTTCTGCAAGTTTGCCAGCGACCAGCTGAGGTTTTATGTGGGCTCTCGATCTAGAGCGAGCATTTTGAATCCTTTTCTGGGTATATATAGGCATCCTCTGGATAAAAGATACGTGTGACTGGATATGCACCTGCTGCTTGCACTCTTGTCAGCTGCCATGAATGGCTTCCGTGGCCATCTCCTTTGCAACTTCTAGTGGGCGTATCTACCTTGGTGCACGTGACTCGTCCCTCTTGATCAAACCATCCGTGTGCATTTTGCAACTTCCTTAAATCTTGCCCTATTGGTGTGGGTTTTAGGATGGAGAGGCACAAGCCAGCGTATCCGTTTAGGTACTTCAACAAAAGCTCAATTTTTTAGGCTGTGCTAAGATTGGGATTTACAGTAGTGCGCCTCATTCATATGAACACAAGGCTTTCAGCTCATGGGGGGTGAGGCAAGCTGTCCAGAAGATCTCGGTTGCACTTCCATAGGTCCAGATCAGATCAGATACAGGTCAAGTGTCTTATTATGAACAACAGACCATGATTTGAAATGGAATTCACGAATCCTGAGCATGTATACTTCTGATACATACATGTGCATCTAAGTATATGCCTTCTTTCACTGTAGAAAATTCTACTTTTTGAAAGAGAGAATCAAGGTTCTAGATAGCTAGCAGGTAGCAACTCACCAGAAACTTGTAGCAAGAACTGGGCGGTATTGACTTTGTATGAAAATCGTTAGAGTTACAGTCCTTTCCAAATATGCTCGAAAATTTCTGGGCAGGTCAAAATCACGTGAAAGGTATGGATCTGTGCTTTTATGTCCCTGGGAAGTCCCCGTGCACAACATTCCAAGACCGCGAACCTCAGCCTGTATGTAACTAACACAAGTTCCCCATCAGTGGAACCGATTAACAATAAAACAATCGGTGGCACAGCGTACTGGGTCCACCTTGGACTGAATGTAAGAGTTACAATCACAGCGAGATCACAGAGTCGTAAATCGAAGTGTGCACTGAATACAATGCTATGAAGGTACTTGAACTTACTTTTCCAGTCTAGAGCCGAGACCTTTCCAATTCATAATGCCCCAGGGCTACACGGCCATGATCTTCTTACGTGTACAGCATGCCCCCAGTAGGCCTGAATGTCCTGAAGGAAAACCTTGGGTGTATGGCTCCCTTCGGAGCGACGTGATTGCAGAGTTCCAGTAAACCAGATATGTGGCAGGCAATGCCAATCCTCGCACACAGATCGGAAGCGGTAAAGCAAGCATCCTAACACTCAGCCTCACTAAATCGGAGGGATGACACTATTAGGACAATATTCCATGGCTGCTTGCTTGGAGCAGTTTTACAGCACAAACCAGATCTAGTAGAGAAGGAAGACGTACACACAAGCCTACATTTTCCTTGGGAGAAGGCCAGGCGTTGGTAGGCAAGCTTGAATCTAACAAGCACATTTTCTTTTGGCAGCCTTCTAGTCTGTTTGTTTGCTTTACTTCATACCTATCATTTTGGAAGCTCTAGTAGTCCTATATCCATGCATTTCTCTCAAAAACAGACTGTATGACATAAGAAGATATACCAGAGAGTGTAGTGCATGAGGGATGCATATGAAGAACTCATACCTATGTTTTAAGGGAATGTGGGTACTTTTCCTTAGCCAGATAGATTCCATTCATGAACCTCAACACTTACGAACTTACTGGTTATGCTGGACTACGAAGACATTTCATCTTGTGCATATTAATTTTCACTTTCCGTGCTAATTGGTGTGCTCCGTGGAAGTACATTTCCTCTCCTTGTTGCAACTGAGGATATACAACTATCAACTAAGAAAGACAATAAGTCTCAATCCTCCCAGTAGTCTTGAAGAAAAAATGAAATGCCAATGTAGCACCATGATCAAGTAAAACATAAAAATAAAAATGTTGAGAGATGATAGATGCAAGAGAAAACCATTGAGAAAAAGGCTTCTGCCAATTTACAAAAGTGTTGTGATTTGGCCCAATGTCAGGATCTCCTTGATCTCGTGCTTTAATCAGATGAGCAAGGATTTGGGCCTGAAAGTCTAGTACCCTCACCAATCACTGGCTGTGGCTGCCTTGCGGAAAAGCACAAGAGGCGTCTGCTCATCTGCATTGCCTGCCATACACACAAACAAGGACTTATACAATCTTTCAGCACATATCCCCATGACCTAGCAGTCTTCATTTACCTAGAGCTACATACTTTGTAACTTGTTACAACTAGCTCAGACGTATTTCTTTAAATTAGCTGCATCATTTCTCTTTGAAGCCTTAAGATTGACAGGAAAATCTGCGTGAAGCTCTGAGACCATGTTGATGACTTTATTCAATCCACAAAATTGCTCCCACATGAATCAATCAGTGCCATGAAGTAAATTGGGACTGCAATTGGGCTTGAACACTAAGAAACCAACCAACAAAAAGCAGCCAAGTACCAGCAGGGTTGTCTAGCAGAGCTGCTTCAAGGGCCTTGTGATCAACACCATTAGAGGCCTGCCATATGCAGCCCATTCCAAATAAGATTACTTTGTCTGATTTGTACAAACATATGCCAATGACGGTCACTAATCCCAGCATTGAACTGCTGTATCCAAGACCTTACGAACTGGACAAGGAGAATACCCATGTGTTAAAACAGCCGAAACAATATACAAAAGTTTTCTTGTCCCAAGCCATTGCTTGCCCCATATAAGATGGTATCCTTTAAATACCCAGCTCCAGATCAGCATAAATAGACAGTTGAACTCAAACCAATTGAGCCACCACTTAGTCTGGACTGCCAACAACAGGGAGATGGTTGAACTTACAGCTAAGATTTGGACTTTTTTGAGATCGTTCACATCCACAATGGCAACTTCACAGCCTACAAACAATCCATCAAACATTTAGCTAAACAAGGTTATACATCATTGAAACAGCTATCGCTACACAAAAAGGTCACATAGCTGTTGCATAATCACAAGCAGTTTGCAAGCTACAAGTCACTGCCGGAATTCCCATTTGAACATAATGGCTAAGCATGATGGGGTACATTGGCATAACAAACACATGGATGGTGATAGCATACACCAAGCTCACCTGTTTTAGCCTTGAGGGCATCAACAGTTTCCTGAACTCGCACCTGAATCACAGACCGTCCTGTTGCAGTTTAGAACAATGCAGATAGAGACAAGGTTGGATACCTTCTACAACATAAAAGAATATGAAATACCATAGGATCAGAAACCCACGTACAGGTCCAAGACAGATGTATTGATCGTATGGTGGCAGAGTGCCAGTAACATCATCGATCAGCCTTGCCTGCAAGAACCAACCACAACTTTTCATTCCTCCAGCTCTCTGGACTTGTCAACGACTCAATTTCTACGCGGAAGGTGTTGCTGTGCTAACCACTAAACAAGGCTAGATTCAAACTCTGATCATATTAATAGGTTATGTCACACGCCCTTTAATCACAGCCCGTCGCTGACGTTCGTCAAGCGGGCCATGTGGGTTGAAGCCGTTTCTTCGGATGATTATGTTACGATGGTATCCACACAAGCAGCCTAAATTCCCTCCACTCTGACCTCCTCATACCTCATAAAAACCTCTCCAGATGCTTTAAAGAAATCCACCTCACCACCATCAGATCCCTCACAGCCATCATTACCAATAAATGCAAGCTCGACAACAACCAACCCATCTAGTGGCCTTCCCTATATAATTCCCACTCCTTTAATACCTACCCTATAGAGCCCACCCCCGACAGGGCGCAGTAGCCACAAGGCGAAGTGGATCTTAGTCACGCCAGCTTTAGCCGGGTCCCTCTCTCTCTCTTATGCCACACATTGTTTCCCAGTTGTCTTTTGCTGCTTGGTTAGTAAGTTTGCATGTAGCAACAAACCCCCATCCATCTCCTCAACTCGCCTCTCTTTAGTCATCTTCTTCACCAGTTTAAACATGAAACGAGGAAGGTTTTGGGTATTGGGTTTTTACAAACCTGCTCCCCTGCAAGCCTGTAGAACATGCCCCTAATACCCACCAATCTGCAGTGGCCCCCGCAGCAGCATGTTAGAGTGTACAGAGGCTCAAGAGTAAATTGCCTGAGATCCACAGCAATAAACTGTGAAGAAAAATTGCCATCCAAGACATAAACAACCTTATGGGTCTCCAGTGGACAATAGTCCTTGAGGAAACTTCGACATCTACCTGGCAATGACCGCAAAAATGACTGCAGCCACAACCCTTAGTCGTCCGGAAACATCAACTAGAGCCTGCATGCACACAATGTCTGCTTAGTCAGGAAATCCACTCCATACAGTTATGCAACTAGGGCGATGTCACCTGACAATAGTGTTAAGTATTGCACACTCTCTGGTCGACAATTCATTAGCACTTGTCAATGCTGCAGCCCTGCTTACTTTGTCCAAGAAGAAAGTTAGGTATTGCTACAGCGTCCTACTGGTGCCCCAAACAGTTGCCTAACACATAAGCTGATCTACCACACAGGTGCTTTTTCAGCAGTGGATGTACTTGAAAAATATCCTTCAACATAATTCAGCATTCCCAGATGGCAAAATATTCCGTTGAAATGAACTTGTAAAGAGGATGCACCTGAATACCACAGGCAGTAGCCAAAGATGATGTGGGGTGAAACAATCGACATACTAGCCTTGCCAGCACTCCAGGGTTTACTCCTTGTGGATGTCGAAATCGCCCTGCTCACAACCATAGTTTAATTTGAATAATGCATCCACATTGACAAGCCAGTGGACAACATAGCAGATAATATCAGGATCATCCTAGCAAGTATTGATCCACTCTGCACATAAGCTATTGTGGTAATGCAAGGAGGCACAGAGTTTAGAGCAAGGCAGCACCTTGCATGATGGCAAGGGGTGTCTCCCCTATGGCAATCACATCTCCCACCCTGGCATGCTGCAGTACATACCTGTACACACCTTCACTGACAACTGTTACAAGAAAACCCATCTCCTTCCAAAGAAAAATTCATCAAGCTGGTCAAGATCTAGATACCTGAGGTGAATCATCAAGAATCTTGACTGCATCTTTCGAGTCTTTGTTATGCTCTATTCGTAAAACAATACATCGGATCTACAAGAAGGGGCCAGTTAATAAGTCATTGCCTTTGTGAGTGAAAATTTCTATCAGTGGCCCTTGCAAGTAGATAAGTGTTGTTAGCTCCAGGGCAGCAAGTAAATTTGACGCAGTCAGCCTCTGGTTCTGAAGGAAAGGAATACTGGCACCAAGGATGACAACTGGCAGCAAACGGTGCCAGCTGCCAGTTGGGCAAGGGGGTAGACCAGGGGAAACTAGAGGCTGACCCCTTTTGTTGGCTAGGAGATCCATTATATGTAAACCATCCAGGTAGCATAATGCACTTGTTAACAGCAGTTTTATATTTGAAGGGTGTCATGAGACAAAGCCTCCCTCTTTTCTGCCCTTCTTAGGAACTACAAGTTGCAGGGCTCTACTTGTTCTACAATTACATCTACAGTGGCTGTTGACTCTTTCAAACTGGTTGTAAAAGTAAGGTATCTACATGATCTTATATAAGCTGAGACATGACATCTTTGCCATGCCTAAGACAACAAACTTGATCACAACAACTGTATAGTCACAAATGATCTTCCATGACAGAAAAAAGAGAAAAGCGAGTGATCATAAGACACTTGAGAAAGCATACATACGTGCGCAGGACTTGCAAAGGATCATCCAAATGCGAAAGAAGATGGGTGGCAATTGGAAGAATCATCCCGATCCTTTCCACCCTGTGCCCCAGCAGTCATACACCTTTCCCTATGGATCAGCCAACTTCAGGTAAATTGTTCATAATGTTTGCAACACAGTCGTCTCTCCACAACGCCTTTTACAGAATAAATGCCTTATTTCCAGTCATCCAGAGAACAGAAGCTCAAACAGGATGCATCTAAGGAGGTGTTGTTGGACTTGCTGTACAGAGTACCTGCAGCTTGGAGCAAGGGCAACTGACAGTGGGGGCCAAGGTGCAATTTTCTATGGCGGTCCTGGTCTACAAAGTCTGGTACTCACTTGCGCCAGCGGGCAGCCCTTGAAGAAACAGCTGGATAATGCAGCGGCAAAATTACATGCTGACAGTGAAATGTCCGCCCATGTGGACCATATGACACATATTCCATTTCCACACGCACTGCCTGCATAGCACAACCCATTTAGCTCTCCACCATTGGCCCCTTCTCCCAATCAATCTCTTCTTTCTCTCAAGCACCAACACAAAGTGTCGAGATATTGCTGATGTTGATGTTCCAGACAACACCTGGGTTCATATTGGAAGAGCCAGCTGGAAATGCCAGTTAGTATGAAATGCCTAAAACCTGGGCATCTAACACTCTACATGCAGGTTCCACTACTTCTCTCGAAGGCACACATAAGGTTCTTCGAGCTGTAACCACAGAACGGTAACATGTTACCTAAAAACCACGTGTGATGTTGGTTAACAAGATTCAAATTTTCTCACCAAAGACACGTAGTAATTCAGAAGTCATGCCTGGAGTTCTGCAAGTGACTTCCCAGAACTAGACTGTATGTCAACCACAACCTGCATCCAAGAACTCTGTCAAGAACATCCACATCTCACCAAAAGCTTGAATGAAAAATGTGGAGAAGAAAAAGCTTATTTACCTCTTTACAAGCTACTTTTACTTAGCTATCACACTCAACCCAAAAATGACTTTAGCATGTTCTTAAACCACACAGAACCCTTTAAGAAGTCTGATTGCCATCCACATGCATCATCTCCAACACTCAATCCACACAACAGTCACAAGAGGATTGCTGAAGGCTACACATCATAAGCTTGGTGAAAACCACACAAAATCCACAACAAGGGCCACCTTATTCCAGGTTATTCCAGGACTAAGTGTACCTCCATAGCTGTGGATTCTCCAGCACGGGTGATATAAGCTCGCCAATACCCATCCTGCCTTGCTGGTGGCTTACCACCAGGATGCCTTGGCAAAATCTGACCGACAAGTACAGAGTCTGTGATTCAGTTTTGACACCCAAAACTATGAACAGGAAAAAAAAAATGGGGCACTGAGGCTTTTTATTCTTCACAAAGCTTGAGCAGTGTTTTAGCCACTTGCAAAACAGAAGAAAAGAGAGCACCTGCACAGATGTGGTGACTGAATGAAGTGAGGCGTTCGACAGCAGCTGCAACTTGCCACGTACTTCTGGCACAAAGAGTTCATACTGCTTTGTTGTATTGCAAAACCTGCAACAAATAACCATTTCAAAATGGTGACAGGCAGCAGGACTACCTGAGTCCGTAGCAGCTGTTCTCCTAAATGAAACACTTGAGATGTGATCAGGAGACATACTGGCCAACCAACTCCCGACAAGCTACCTTGGCCAATTGCTGATAGACCCAGAATCACACGGATATGGACAAGCATGGAAAGCAGTTCAAGAACATACACTTTTTAGAGACTTGAGCACCCCTATTAATATCAACCCTGTTGCATTTCTTCTGAACAAATACAATACACAAACTGCACAGAAAACAAACTGCATAGTTCCACGCAGTTGGTAGTGACATAATTCTTGCACATCCCAGCTCCAGTGGCCTCGTGTCAATACCAGGCCATCACCCAAGTTCCGCTG
Source organism: Takakia lepidozioides (assembly GCA_030704615.1). Lineage (NCBI taxonomy): Eukaryota > Viridiplantae > Streptophyta > Takakiopsida > Takakiales > Takakiaceae > Takakia > Takakia lepidozioides. The sequence goes on from CM060731.1 coordinate 41,678,421, forward strand.
CACAGTCCCAATAGCCCTGTTACTTCTAAGCTCCTTAACCATACATGTCTGCCTCCAAACCAAAACCCTGTGCTTTACAGTCACGATTTTCCAAAGAAACTCAATCAGCAAAATCATAGATTCTGTTACATGTTGTGGAATCCATAGAGAGGTATTAGGCAAATCAACCACAGGCAACATCTGTTTCTAAATCAAAGTAGGAAACCCTGTTGGCTTTCAATGGTCAAAATCCAAAACATGAGCTGAACTCCCACAAAATACTCATAACCCACCTAAATCCCACGACTGAGGAGTGCATGTCTATAATTTGACCTGAAGACATCTATGAATTAGTTTCCATGAAGAGTTCGTTGGCTATCATTCTAAACGGTACCTTCTGCACCAAGATTGGAGGTCACAAACCTGGAGGAAGACAAGGATAATACCTGAACAGAGCAGCTGTGAGAAATGAAATGAAATGGTTAATGACGTTTGCAGGAAGCTCGAAGGGCTTATGGGACAAGTGGAAGAAAGCAACAAGAAAGAGAGCCCAAAAGCAACTAAAGCTCAAGGGATGGTCTCAGAGTCAACGTTTCATGCAGGTAAGCTGCCAAATATTGCTGATCCTCGTAATGGAAGACCTCCATGAGAGATTGGGTATACCAGAATATATAGTTGAATCTCCCACGGATCCCATAGTATACAGGGCAGTGAAAGAAGAAATGTTCTTCACTTTCAATTTCCCCGTAGTTCCCGGCGCAAGCGGGGCATAGTCAGTCTTTCCGATGTAGAGTTTCCCACCTAACTCTATCTGCAGACTGTGCGAGCCCACCCTGAACCTCCCCACAGCCCTTAGAAGGGGAGGAGATAGAGCTGCAGACAGGTAATTCGACTCACAAGATCCAATTGGGCGCAGAGATTCAAGAATGTCTCCCTATAGAAATGCAGTTTTGTTGTTAGAGTGGGTGGTTTCCGTGTCTGCCGGACGAGCTGTTCCATAAATTCTCTTCTGATGCATCTATTGCGGTCCTGTTTGGACACAATATCCGTAGTTTGTGGCAGTAGGGAAGCAATGGAGTGCTGAGAGAAGACGGTTGGATGCCTTAAGCCACTAAACCCCAAACCCTTCAACCAGAGGTGGATGGACCTCCCTCGACACAACGCCTCAGAACCAGGCACCGATCTGATCAGGAAACTGAGTGCTTCATTCTACCAACTAATACTTCAACAAAATACCTGAGTAGAAAGAAGACGTTGCAGCTCGGAGGCTAGCCAGAGTGCATTGTGGTTCCCATATGTGCACTGCTGTGCTAAATTCTTACTTCCCTCCTCTGCTGGTGGGATAGTAGTAGCGGTATCTACTGCCGCACTTCTGCACCTCTGCCATGGAGGCAATTGTGAGGTCAATGCCCCAGCATGCCAAGAGCGCGAGATTTTAAGACACGATGATGTCCAGCGTTGTGGACCAGGATCCAAGCTCAGCAGAGGCCAGGCAGACGCCAAAAGGGACGACGAGAGGGCCATGCGTCCTGTAGTACAGCTCAAACTTACACACTGCCTACACACTTCCGCTTTTCTACTGCCATCCCCTACACTACGTCTTCCGATTGCATTTTCTGTCTCTTCCTGCTATCACTCCCTTCAATGCAACTTGTCAGTTCCTTCTGTCGTCATAGCCGCACTACATGGCAACGATCGGACTCCAGCCCAACAAGCGACTCTGCACGATCCCCTCACACAGTACTCGATAATTGCTCACCTTTGGAGAAACCTCTGGGTAATTTATGACTATGCATGAAATCCGAGAGTTATGTGCCTCCTTATCTAGTATAGCTCCAAGGCTTTAGGAACCCAACGGGGAGTTGGGTTCGGGCCCACAAAGGAACTGTTGATGCAAACCACAAGAGTTGCCAAGCACCACAGCAGAAACAAAAAAGACACACGTACTTATGAGATAGACGGACAGCCCATCTGACTTGTTGTCACTAAAAGATTCGAACAGATGATTTGAATGTTGCGGGAACGGCGAGTTGTGCCAAAACCCTGCTGGCACTAAAAACTAAAAACCCTTAGAGGCAGCGGGGTGCTGGAGAGGTGAGAGAAATTCCCGTTTGTTGGTGCAGTAATGTGGCAGGGCCGCCCGCCTGCCTCTTCCTGGACTCTTGCTGAAGATCTGGATTTTGTGCTTCCGAAGCACTAGTTTGTATGTAGCTGTGAGAGCAACTGGCCGCAGCTTGACTGTGCTGGCACCGAAGGCGGGGCTGCTCGCTGTGGCAGCCAAGCTATGCAGTGGGTGAAGGTGGCAGCAAATAACACCCGCAAACGTAGCCCAAGTGTAGGGATCATGTCCTTGCAGATCTTTACAGAGGGAGGCCCTTGCTTATGTATTGAGGATTAAGTGCAGAATCTTGCACCTAGAAGCACTCCACCCAGTGTAGATAGCTACCGGTATAGGAGTAAGTTGGTGTCTCCCTGTCACCCTGGTTGTTAGGTTGGGCTCATAAGCAAGGGCATAGCTGGGAATTGAGCACAATACGGCCATCATCTGTGCCCAGGGGGGAGCAGCAGCAGCTGGCTGTGGCTGCAGCAGAGATCTCATCCTTCAGGCAATCACACATAGCATCCATCGCGGTTGTGTCCGGGTAGGGCATAGCACTGCCTTTCTCTGCTGTTGTTACTGCTGCTGCTAACTCTCTGGGGTGCACAGAAGATGCAGCATATCATTTGCAGGTGGGATATTGTGCTGATTTGTCATCTTCGGCTTTTTTATCATTTCAGCTTTTTATCTTCGTGCTCGAAGAGCAAGAGGGTTGTTTTTGTTTGTGTTAGATCATACCCTTCTGTTGCAGCTAGAAAGGTCGATAAACCGAAATAAAGGGCAGCAAGCATGAAGTGTTGTGGTCATAAACTTGAGTTGCCTCGGTCACCCAAATGTGATCTGCATGCAGATTTGCTGTCGTAGCTTGTTTAGCTTATGTGTGTTCTCTCAGTCTTTTGATTGAATCTTCCATGGATTTGATGAATGATAGGTTGGCCACAGCCTGCATGCTGATTTTCGTTGTTTTCCAATTGTACGTTAGGCTGAGATACTAGAATTCCTCAAAGGACGAGGGCGGTGGTGAATGCAAGGGGGTTATGACACTTCTTTCAGTGGACGCAGGTGCGATCACTGGTAGGGTTGGAAAAGGTTGCATTGACGTGGGGCAGCGATGCACATGGCGGATTTGGGGGGATTCCCGCACCACCTGCTTTGAATTGCGCTTTTGCTGATCTCCCTGAATCTGGGAATACAGCAGAACCAGGATCGTCCTGCGAAAAGAGAAAAGACCACAGCCCATTGGGAAAAGGAGGCTGTATCCCAGGCGCCAACAGAGTCATGGCACTTGCATGGTTTAACGGGGGCATGCCGACAGCAGTTGCATGTACATCCAGGATTTCTGCTGTGTCACTCCAAAGACCTACGTCCTCATGTTCGAGTTCATTTTTCTTTGGCAGGGCTGTTTCAACAGTATGTCCACCTCCGGCAGAGGACTTAATTTGGTTTGATCAGAGTATAGATGTCTGCATCAGAAAAGTAACTTCAAACTGCCACATGAGATTAGGAAAATGTGTGGCCAATTGTTCTTGAAGCTTACTGTTAAGAGGAGTTTTGACCAGAGCTGTCCTGTTGCAATTGCTACTTCAGAACCATTTTCCAGACGGCTATGCGTACTCGTATCCAAAGTACTGTAGGGCTGTCTCTGCGTATTCAAGATGAGCAGGTTTAATGTGTGAAGCAAGTAGTGCACCTCTTCAACTTGATGTCCTACCCTTGAAGCAAGTAGTGCACCTCTTCAACTTGAGGTCCTACCCTTGAGAGGGATCTTAGTCTACTTATCTTACGGTTTTATAATGTCAGTGCTCATCCATAAGTTGATTGGTGGACTTGATTCAGTAATGCTTGGCCACTGATAAGTATGGGATAGGCGATGTGCTTATCATGCGAATGTGTGGTCCTTGTGTTTACGCTTTGTTGCAACCCGCAGGAGACGCGAATGTCTAGAAGACCAACATCAAGCTGTAAAAGTGTTTCCCTCCGAAGCATTGGGAGCAATAGGGTCATGAGGCCAAGAGCTATTGCAGGTGAGAGCAGGCATTCCCCTAGATACTCATATTTGGTTAGCCTGTTTATTTGGATCACATCAAACAGCTCATAGGCTCATTCATTAGTAATTGTAAATTTTGGTTGGTTTTGTATTTTGTAGATGCAGAGTTTCCAGAAAGGGATGTGGAACCAAGTGAAGCACTTCTACCAAGGTCAACACACATAGCAGGGGATTCCAGGTCATCAAATGTGATGAGCACTGCAATATCACAAGTGCTGCCTGACTTCAAGTTTCTCCATGCAACAGCCATTGTCCATCCTGATGCCATTATTGGCGAGGTGATTGAATTCACTTTTCCACCACCGATTCTTCTTTGGCTGTGGTTTTTGTGGATCTACTTCTTGAAGTCTCATGAGATATTTGATTCTTGCCATGTTGTGTCATTGCAACAACTAACAACCTTCTGAGTGGCCTCTGCACTATTTGGGTATAAACGTTGTGACATCAATTGTATTCTGGTATAATTGAAGAAAATTCAAATGGTTCAGCCAAGGTTGACAGTCTGCCAGCCCCCCACCTCTTTTGTGGCAACTGCTGAGATGACATTCAAATTGGTGGGGTTGGGGGCTGCCTCTATGTAGGGGGTCGTCATAGGAGCATTTTGCACTGTAGGGCCTGGGGCCAAATTGGGATATGGCTGCAAGTTGCATCCAAACAGCCACATTTGTGGCAATACTGAACTAGGAGAAAGATGCGAGGTCATGATGTAAGTTTCTGTACTTGGTGTTGGACTCTTTCATGTTAACTATTCAAGTTAAATGCCATTGGTCAGTCCCTTATCAACAGAAAGTCATGTTTCCATGGGGTCATCTGCCTTTGTATGTTACAGCCAGTTGCCAGGAGGTCAGGTAGACAATCTCAACCTACAGAACAATATGGAGGCTTTAGGGTGTCGGGGAAAAGTTTGCATGCTTCTCATCTCATCCCTCTGTGAAACTTTATTCTTCCACATGTATGCCCTCTGTATAGCAGACACTATTTAAGCGTTTCCCAGAACCATTTTAATTTGTTGATGTGTTTTGTATGTGTCCCACTTATTAGTGATGCACGGTAGAGAAGCATAAGCAGGCAATTGGCATGCAAAGATCGAGGGCAAGGGCAGGCTGGCTTACATGGGGTCTGGCCTATACTGTCCAAAGTGGTGCAGTGATTGGTGCAGATATACCAGGCCGCACTGTCATTGGTCATCACAACACCATTGGCTACCATGCTGTGGTTGGTGTTAAGTGCCAGGATATGAAGTACAAGGTCATTAGCTCTCTTTCCGTTTCTCTTGCACTCTGTCTCTCTCTCTTCATCTGTCTGCTGTATTTTAATGAGGAGTTTTTTTTGTTGTTCTACTTCCTCCCCTGGGTGGTTGTGCCCCACTGTGGATGTTAAAAGGTTTCTTTCTTTCTTCTCTCTCTCCAAAGGTGTGAATGAATCTAGAGCTGTACAATTTGAATTGTTATGCATTTCTTTTAGTTTTGTGTAGATGAACTGATGTTGCTCAGATTTAGTCGCAGAAGGCGCACAATTTGCTGCTTGACGTCACATACACTGCAACTTGGAGGGCTATATCTAGACTGGCTGAAGTTGTGGATATGAATGATGCAGGAGGGTGATGAGTGTTACCTCTACATAGGAAACAACAACGATGTACGAGAGTATGCCAGCATTCACAGATCCTCCAAACCAAATGATGATACGGTATGTAGGTGCAATGCTCCCTTTAAAATCCACTCCCATGAGAAAGTTGAGTGTAATTTTCACCTCAGAGGTCTTTCGCCTAATGGTAGGTCCTTATGCTGGAACCCTGAAGCAATTCTCTGTCTAGTGTCAGTGCAAAAAGCTGTTTATTTCTCTAAAAGGTTCAATTGAAAGCTGCATGAATCGCTCGGTTCAGGTAAGAAAGAGGCTATTTATCTTTCTGCCCTTGCCATTAAGAACTGATTTGAGTAAGGTGCTTGATTTGTAGAATGTTGTGCATTTGGTTTCTAGGCATGGAGGATGACTCTTGCATCATGCTATGGTCCTTAGGGTGGCAATAACCTTGCAGAGACAGGGATGGGTTTTAAATTTGCAGGTGATAGGTAGTGATAACTTGATAATGGGATCATGCCATATTGCCCACGATTGCAAGTTGGGCAATCACAACATTCTTGCCAATGGCACCCTCTTGGGAGGACACGTTGTGCTCGAGGTCAGTTGCTCCCACTGTACATTGCTTGAATCTGCTTGAGTGTTGGCTTTGTAATGGTTGATGAGTTCGACATCCATTTCACATACTGGAGCTTCTATACCCACATTTTCGGACTGTTTAAGTCTAGGTCTATACCTTCTTAGTATCAATCAAAAGGCTTTCTGATCGCTGGTTCATGAGTCCTAATGTTTCTAATGTTGAACTTATTTGACAATTGAGCAGAACATTCCCACTCCCTAGATTATATCTGCAGCCCGTTCTTTCTAGCCTTCGGGTTTCCTGTAAGAAGGCAAGGGGAGAGCAAGAGTAGGGCTGACGCAAGGCATGGGGGTGAATTTACCTGGACAGGACTATGTGCACACAGGTGGGGCGGTGGCTGTGCATCAGTTTTGTCATGTTGACTCTTATTCCTTCCTTGCTGGAGGTTCCATGGTTTGCTCTTTTCTCTGGTTTCAGTACTCAATATTTCAAAGCTGTATTTGACACTCCTCATACTTCTTCAGCTTAGGATGTGAGCTTCTGGTTTACAGTAAGTTGCAACCCCAGACTGTAGGCTTGCTGCACTGAATCTGGAGAAGCTCTCTCTTGCACAAAAAGGTACCCCAGGCGTGGGAATCCTGAGGATCTCAAAGGCCTCTCTACTGTAACCATGCTTGGCATACCCTGTCATTATTAAATTCCATGTAACTGTATTTAGTTTAGGCATTTTGTCAAACACAAGGCGTGCATCCGCAATGCTCCCGCACTTGGCATACATGTTGACAAGGGTGTTGTGTAGGTAGATATTGGGCTTGATTCCACTTTGGATAATGTGGGTGTGCACCTGCTTCCCCTCTGCTAGGCCATTCATCTTGATGCACTCTTGCAAGAGACACACATATGTATCGGAGTCAGCCACAATGCCTCCTTGGTTTAAAATGTGCAATGCCTCTTTCAGTTGTCCTGCCTTACATAGTGTCACATATTACGACTTGTTGCCCAGTTTGAGCGGCCACTTGGCCTGTGTTTTCTGCAGACTGTCATTTGCATTGTCACACCCTGTTTGCTGGATGTCATGGTTCAGTGATGAGGAAGTTCTTGATGTGGATGGCAGGTTGACAGAGATGTGCCCATGTATATGATGGTGGCTGGAGATCGAGCAGAGCTACGTGGATTGAACCTGGAGGGCATGCGGCGCTGTGGTTTTTCGGATTTGGAGGTATGCCATCCATCCTCAACTGGACTACCTTTAGAGTCATGGAAGAATTCAAACTTTTGATTGCCTTTTTGGTTTTTTTTTCAGCCCTACTGCCTACTTCAGACCATCATATTCACAAGAATGGATCATACCTTGGCTCAATGCCTTCTAGTAATTCAAAATTGCTAATCATGTCTTTGGAGTAGCGATTTAGAGCAAGCAAGCCTGGAGCAAGTACAGGAGAGTAGGACATGAGGGAGCTTTTATGGAAAATGGTGAAGAATGACAGTGAGAATACACCGTCACGGAGTGATAGAAAAAGTGGTCTGCAGGTCAGGAGCATTCGGCGGACTTATCAAAAGCTTTTCATGAATAGTGACTCCGACGCCGGAGGTTTAGAAGACCGACTTTCTGATCTGGTATTTCACAATGTGTCCCTCTGGCCAACAGTTCAGAGAAATTCAGCCAGAAGTCATCGCTTGCAGTCAACGTTATACTTATTTTTGAGCTCGATACTGTTGACATCTGCAGAGGGGCTATGACCTGACATTGCCACGCACCGAGTCAGCACTAAACGCTTTTGTATGTGAGCCCTCAGCGGGGTTAGGTACTCACAATGGACTGTTCTTCCTAAGAGAGCCACAGGTGGAACGCATATCTGAAAAGAACGTGGGTTATTGGGGCTGCTGGTTGGCAGGAGATGAATGAGGAGCTGGGGAAGGTGCCTGCAGTTGTGTTGATGCTACGGTCTGTGCGTGAATGCTTTGCTGAAAAACGCAGAGGAATTTGCAAGTTCAGGCATTGGACCTGTGTCTGAGAGACCAGAGGGTGGCTTGGCAATTTTACCTCACCTCGAGGGCGTCTTTTACTGATCATCTTGTCATCACATGTCAGAGCTGTGATTGAGTTTGAAAAGGAAGATTCAAGTATGAGGATCTGGAAACGCCCACATTTCTTTTGCTTGTGATGTTGATTGGGATCAGAGCAAATTGGTCTCTTTATTTTATATTCACCATTCTTTGTGAAATCCATGTTGTAGAGTTACTTTACGAGTTGTAGAGTTACTTTACGAGTTGTAGAGTTACTTTACGAGTTGAAGAGCAGGTGACAGAGATAGGTCTATGCCACTTTGGGTTTCAAAATAATATATCAGTGGTCATCCTTTCCCATCATCAGTTGCAAGTATCTCTCGAGTTGTTCCTTAGCTACGACTAACAGTGAAATCCCAGGTAGTTGGATAATAGGAAGTCAATATACATTTCTGTGAATGTTTCCATTTGTTGATTTTGAAAGACTCTTGCACAAAACCCAGAGATAGCGGGTGTTTGTATCTGTGCCTTACAAATACCACCAATGTGAAAGATCTAATTGTGCAATGAAGACAGAAGTTGGAACATTGATTTTAATGATCTGAGATTATGAGTGAAGATGAGGTACCCTGAGGCATACACTGGGTACATCTGAAACATTGGCTCACTTCCTCCTGTGTTGGCAATGGATTCTCTGATAGTATCTTGTAACCTCACTTACTCATCATGGGGGATTGTCCTTTCATATCCATACAATATCGTAGAGAAGAAGGTTTCGACACTTCTCACAGCAGCACAGGCAATCTCTGGAAATTTTATATGAATCATATTTGATTGAACCACATGCAGTAAACTCATACAGTGGCCAAAAATTTGCTTTGGCATCTGGTGAAGCAAAAATTTCAAAATTCAATCAGCTACCCTGCTCATATAAGCAGGTCAGTGCCATAATAATAGTTCCTTGAGCCTCTTCGATCAGTTGCAAACTGATATTTGCATAACAACTAATGAACACTCACAGCAATCCACTTATCAATGCTGCCTTTTCCCATATTGGTAGGTAGCCATGGTCCTGTCAATCTTGGCAGACAAAAGCAGCAAATCTCAGTACTGAAATTTTTTGCAGAGGTTAAGCTTCTCCGCCTCTGCTTCTAAACAACTTGTTCTGAACTGATCTTTGGTGGCTTAAAGGAAACTTTGAGGCAAGCACCTGCTGTTAATTGGAAGTTGCCTTCCAGCTTATCACAAAGCCGAAAAACTATGAAAGACCAATTATGTGATTTTTGTCATGTTATGTAGTCAACTGGACCATGACTCCTGACAGTGGTAGTTAACAAACGATCATTAGGCACTGGAGACCCATCCAGGGGTGGATTCTCTATATCATGGTCTGGCTCTGTTGCGTCACCCACATCCATGGGTCTTGGGGACACATGTCCTTGCTCAGAGTCTGGTCTCTGGGATCCTTCCTCTGCAGGTGCTGTGGCACGTCGGGCATTTCGAGCAGCTGCCCTTCTTTTCCAGTTTAAATACTCCATAAAGCTAGCACTGGCGCTCATGGCTATTCCAAATCCAGCAAATGCCGCCAACAAGATTGCCAACACAGCCTCTACCTTCACCTGCCCATACACACCACATAGTTTCTTAACCTTGACATAGACTTTCTGCTATAATGGCTGCGACTAAAGAGGTGCTGTAAAACCTTTGAGAGCTCAGGTTAGCAGGTATTGCAATTTACCAATCCTGGGTGTAAGCCAGCAGAGAGCAGCAATGAGTTCTCGCAGAGAAGCAAATATGCCTACTCACCAGCTGGTAAAACACGTGAGCGAAGAGGATGACCAGTGAAAACTGGCAGGTGGCATAGAACCAGATGTACTGTTTGCTTACTGCACACATTCACCACTCCTTAGTCCATCTTCCTAACAGTCACTCTGTTATACAGCAGTCATTTTGTCAGGCATCAATATCTTCAAGGAGATGATGAATGCATGCAAGAAATCAAAGGCCCGAGAGCTTCAACAAGAGAGACATGTCAAGGATGGATATGGTGCTAAGCTTACCAAGGGTCGATGCTGTGATTGAAGCAAGGAGGCCCAATACGAAAGAGAATGGGAGGGCAATGGCAAGTGCCCCAGTGCCCATTTGGTTAACCTGTCAGGTCAAGCAAGAAGTCATCTTAGAGCGCGACTTACAGTCATGATCGTTACAAACATCTACACCTATAAGACGTGATCAGGCATCTATTAAGTATCCATCGTACATGCGGCCAGGTGGCAGAGGAAAGATGTAATACTTTCTTTAAGTAGCATGAACTTTTGCAGTAAATCCAGGGCTTTGTAAGGAGAGGTACCAGCAACTGCTCAAGGAAGCAGAAGTAGGCCAGCATGCTTATCATCACCAGCACAGGGACGTCCTGCCATACGCTGTGACTGCAAATCCTCCCACACATTACATAATAGGCTCAGAAGGACTGAACAAACTGCATACAGTCTCACACTCATGAAAAAGGACAAAACTTCATAACATCCACAAGAGAGAGGGCTACAGTTACAATCTCACGTCAACCATCCATGAGTGAGACAGAAGAAAGAAATGAAGTGCTTTATAACTTCCGCAGAAAGCCCTAAGAGCTTATGGAACAAGAGAAGGAAACAAACAAAAAAGAGAGAGGGGCCCTCCACAAGCAGCCCAAAAGCAACTATTGTTCAAGGGACTGTCTAAGAGTCAAGAAAGAAACTTCAAAACTTTCATGGACGGCCACCAGGATCAAAGGAACCAGAAGAGAGAGACCAAAGCAAGAAACTAATAACGTCGAGGGAGGGCTACGAGAGCCCTTGGGACACGAGAAATGCAGAGAGAGATTCACTTCCAAATCTGGCAAACGGATGCTGGAACAAAAGGAATAGGGAACAATTGCTCATCCAAGCTATATAGCTTCTTATCAAATACAAATCTCAAACAATGAAGCAAGCTTTTTAACATCTGGATACATAAGTGAAATTAAATCGTAGTCAAAGCTGGCCCTGGTGCTATAAGGTGCATTCCAACACAGCTTTCACAAATGGAGCTGAAACTTGTATGGATCAGCCACTTTTGCTGATGTGTTATCCCTTTGTACTGACGAGAAAAGGAATGGAGAGTACCGATTCACATCCTGTGCCTGGGCTGGTGATATAGAGGGGTCGACAGTCTCTGGAGATTTTCGCACCACAGTGAACGGAAGGTTGGAGACTTCTTCGCCACAAACATCGCAGGTTCGGTTGCCTTTGATGCTAAACCATTTGAGGGCACATTCCTTATGGGCCAGAGCCATCTCTCCCCGGCAGCTGCACTCCATTTTCATAGTCTCCCCATAATCTTCAGTCAGCTCATCCATGCATATTCTGCATACCGCCTGCTCTTCTGGAATTTCCTCATCTGGCTCTTCCTTGCCTGCAATATCTGCAAACTTCACCATTGAGTTTTAAACCACATTGTTGCGCAGCAAACAAGCTGACAATCATTCTCAAAGCCTACAGAACCCCACATTCTCTTCATTGTCTGCCTTAGCTGGAACTTCCCAAAAGGATTTGCTGTCTCTACAGATCTATGATCACCCCAAACTATGAAGATGTCTGTTAGTGTGGTAATACCTACCCCTCTGGGTATTCAGCAACAAAAACCAGACTCAAAAGAATTTCTGAGACTGCATCCTCCCCTTTCCTTTGCCAAAAGTAGTTCAGCTAGCAACACTCAAAATACCCAAACCCCCTAAAACCAAACCTATGAGAGTAGAGTAAAGGTGTAGTCATTGAAGGAATGACAAATGACTCTGAAAATGTTGAAATATAGAACATCTTTAAACATCCAGGGAGTCTTTCGCCTTCAATTCTACAGATGGCTGGAGGGAACCTACTAAAATCAGCAGTGGCTCCTGTGATTTAGATAGGACCTCTGTGAATTCCTTTATCTATACTTCCAGTTGAATATGCTTTTTCCATCTGCATACAACATACTTGTCGTCTTTGCATAACAATATAAGCAAGCAGCGAATCACAATGATGTTTGGATTGTTGCATAGTAGGGTAGAGACAAAAAAGAGTACAAACAAGTAGTTGGTTTTCTTCCTGTCTGTAGGGCAAAGGACATTGCATGGTCTCTATAGGAGGATGAGAGTCTACACATACATGCCTGCCCTTCTTTGCTGAAAGTTGCTGATCCCATACTTATAGACTGAACCTCCTGGTTCTTTCCAAAGATGAGAGCACCAGCAGGAAGGATCCCACCCTGTTGGCAGAAAAGAAAGGCCAGAGGCCCCGTGTCCCTTTCTTCGTACAACGTCAAAAAACTACACTTTATGTCAGACAGGATGGTTATTGTGCTCCAACGTAATAGAGTTACACCCAATTGACTGGAGGGATGAGTGAAGCACCTTTGGGTGTGTCAGTTTCTGTCGAAAGGGACTCCTCCACGGGAATAGTTGCCTCACCAGTTGGAGTCACACGGGGACGCCGAGGAGTGGCAGGCCTGAGTAGCACAGTGCCCCCAACTCCTGAGCTTGTTCTCCCCAAAGATCTGTTCTTGTTAACAGGTACTGACAACGAGCGTGCAATGTTTACTTTGTCTGATCCATTCTTCACTGATACATTCTGCACACCACACTATTGAAGCTCAGGAGTCTAAATTCTTGAGTAAGGCACCTCCACCTTACAAATCCTGGCAGATGTTGTCTGCTGTGAAGACTTACATACTGTAGGTAGCCCACCATATTGCTCATCCACTTGTGCTGGACTTTTACATCTTGTCACTGGTAGAAGGAGAATCCCTTTGATTTACGTATGTTGGTGATGAAAGGAGCATTACGCAGAGGATATAAGTAATGCATGCTAGAAAGCTTGGTACAATCACACAACAGAAGCATATAGATGCCCCCACACAATATTCACCAGAAAGACATCCAAGCCACGTATACAGCTACAGAGGGGGATCGGCCTGGGTTAATACCCATTCAGCCAATCACATCATGATCACAAAATGCAACAAGCTTCTCACTTTCAAATGTGGCTGGCATTTGTCCCATTCCTTTCTACTTCCAAAACTTTGTGCACCCGTTATCACAACCGAGGCAAAAAATATCAAGGGGCCAAAGTTCTTTGAATTTGAAGAGATACCTCCATAGGAACATCTTGAGCCACAGCTTGCCCTCGGCCTTGTCCAGGGATTGGTGTGACTGGCAAAGATGACGTCCTCTTTGAAGACAGAGGTGTAAAATTCCTTGGCAGCGATAGAGAACCTCCACTAGATGGTGGAGTCTCAAGTCCTCGCAAGGCCGATGGTGTCAGAGGGGGTTGGATAACTTTATCTGGTGTCCCTCTGGATCGTAAGCCTGGCCTAGGCAGCAGCCCTCGGGTTGAAAATTTCCCAGACTTACTGGGGGCCAGTAGAGGTGGGCAATTCACTTGTATGCTGCTGCTGAGCTCTGTGCCATCCATCGATCGTGGTGGAATAAGCAACTTTGCTAGGCCTGGTCGCCGGTCCATGGATGCCACAGGGGCTCCATTTTCCCCTGGGGGCACCGTAATTGTCACCTGCATGTCGCCCACACATTGGAGGGCAGGGAGGGGTAAGTCATGCGACAACCCACAGTTGTTTACCAAAGAACACAATAGTAAAACCTGACTACAACCACATAAACTGTGGTTCCAGCCTGCACGCTCCCTGCACAAGATGCGTGGCAACAACTAGACTGGTCCTCTTCAAAGAGCCCTTCAACTCTGTTAGAACTTTATGAGCAGTTTTCCACGATAAATTTTCCAGGTGGTCAAGCTCCAGCTGACATGGTCACCTTTACTGTTGCCAAATCAAGAAATCGATAGGATTCTCATTGCAAACTGCCAGTCCAGGTCTCCTTGTTTGTGTGTAGCACAAAGTGAATCCTTTTGCATCATACCCATCAGCACTAACATGCATACCCCAATTGAGTACAGAGACTGGCTACCAACCTTCCCAATGGTTGTCCAGCTTAAGACATGCATGCACAGCAACCTTAAGTAGCAAAAAGGAACCATACGTGGTGATGAATTGAATATAAACCTACCATATTCTGTGGATGCTTCTTGCACTCATATGACACTGACCCAACATAGAACTACATCCCAAACAAGCTTATAGGATTCTACGAATCACGAGTTGTTGAAGTGATTAACTTCCCCAGCCTTGAACAGAGATTCAAACTCCTTTAACAGTTATTTTAATACAATCATACTTCCTCTCGTGTCCCGTAGACATGGGTTTGAATTGAGACAGACACGGCCGTCCCGCCAATTTTATTTTTTTTAAATCCTTCAAGAAGGGCAGAAGGAGGAAGGATGTCAGAGAAAGACGAACGGAGTCGGCATACCTCAGCTGGAGCTGAAGAGCTAGAACTGTGGTCTTGAGTCTCCATCGTCTGTGAATCCATCCTCCCAATAGACTACGGTCACGGAACCGTCCACGTTTACCTTTCCTTATGGAGATTAAACGCACACCACTTTTCCTAACACCTCTCCACACTCTCATCACTTCCGATAATTCCCTTCCAATTTCCATCGGCCCACCTACTCCATCGAAACCATTGAAAATCCCGAGCCTTTGGCACACACTGACGGAACATTCCTCGCAAGACCCTCTCCAGCTCTAATAAATTCAGTCACTGTCCATCAATTCGGCCGATGCAGGAGACACACGAGATGCAGATTTCTCGAGGTAAGAACTCCTGCACCATCGCCATCTCTGCATCCTCCTTCACCAGAGAGAAGCAAGCTCGCAGAATGAGCGATCGTCTCTCTTCTCTCTGCTCTGCTCTGCACTCACCTCGGGTTCTCTGCCCCTCATACACTCTTCACTGCCACTCTTTCCGAGACTGCTTGTTTCGGCCCTGCGTTCCAGCGGGTCGGGCCGCCTCTGCGCCAAGTGTGCGGCCGGTAACTTGTCCAACTGCGGTTAACTCTAGGATGAACAGAGTCGCACCAAGCGGGTCTCTCTGTTCCCCCGTCCGTGGATGACAAGCACATGATCATCGTCAGTCATCCTCAATGTCAACTGGTTGGTCAGTTTTTATTATTATTATTATTATTATTTATGGTATTTGTTTTCTAGGTAGAAAAAATATATATATGATTGCCTATTTATGTCTATGAGACTCGATGTCCGATACAGTTAACCTGGCGTGTAGGTGCACGTGGCATTGCGACGACGGATGTCGTCCGTTCGATGGATGCGAGCTGTACGTTCATACAGGGAGACGACAAGGTCAAATGTGTGCGGGCCGGGGGGCCCGCTGAATCGACGGGCACCTGGCGCGGCACGGTAGGCACGTGGCCGTAGGATCCGGCTGAGAGGATGACTGTGGAAGTAAAGTTTGGTAACTAACGGAAAAGGCACGTGAGACCTACTTGTGCTTCCTGTTGCTAACGGACTGCTAGCTTTGCCATTGGACAGGTGGCGAGATTCCGATTTGAGGGATAGTCCAAAACTTAGGATTGCTTGTTTCTTTTTTTTTTCCCTTTTAGTAATCTTGGTAGGTACATACTACATACCTACCCTTTTCCGACATTCAACTCTACAAAAACCATTCCATAAATAGCCTCATCAGAAAAGGGTATCTCGGTACAATGGATGCTATTTACACGTATCTATTTTTACTCCCAGCCCCCTCATGATTCCAGTGTTTTTCTTTCTGGCGAAAAATCGCCAGATTTCGACCTGTAAACTACGTCAGCTACTTGTACAAAGGAATTATGGGGGGTAAAATCTGATTTTTTCGCCAAAAAGCAGCAGCAGATAAATTTCAGGGGCCTAATCTTGCCGACGTGGACCAGTTAAAATGTGCCACCTGGAATATAGCCAACGTTTCTAACTCTGACACCTTGATATTCTCGCCACATGGGCCCTGGGTAGAATTCACAAGTACGTGGCCCCACCAGCGATTTTGGAAATATGAAAAAAAAAACACTGTGCTCATCCCCTCCCTAGAAGCTACTAAGCTTAGAGCGTCCTTCCATGTGGGAGGAGCCCGCCCCGCAAAAGGAGTTTGCTGAGTTCAAATAGCCGGGTTCTTGAGCGTGTTTCCACAATCATGTGGAGCTCGGCGACCAGGTGCTCTATTTGGACTTTGGCGTGCAGGTAAGCGTGATTTTAGTGTGATGTGGCAGGTAAGTGGACACTGCATTCAATTCACGATACTCGACTACTGCCGAGCTCCCATCCCATCCCATTTTATGGGGGTGCACTACAAACTCGCTAGCTCGGTGACCGGGCTCTGCCGCCCCATGCATGGAAGCGATATGCGTACCCGGCCATTTTTGTCTGTCCCTTAAACGTTGGCTGGGTACATGGAAGCTGGCCTAACCCTCGCTGTGCTGTACTACACTAAAGCACATACTAATATGAGAATCTCTCATGTTAGTTTTAGAATGTTATATAGGCCCCAATTTGGTGTCTTCTATTGGGGGTAAGATAACAGGGAACTGACGTGAGGCGGGACACCTGCCACTAGCCGACAAGACACTGAAAATCCCATGCACTTGCATGAGGGATGGATTAATTGAGTGGTTCAGATCGACCAGAATATGTGCGTAAGATTTTCAGTGACATATTCCAGAATCATAATCTTGGAAATGGGAAGCCACCTCTACTACTTGCTAAAGGAATAATCCAACCCCCTTTCGGTGAAAAGGAAACTGGCACATGGACACATATAAGGCCCTTTAATTATATAGACAATAGTACCCGCCAATGAAGAGGCTCTTATTTACGCTAACTTCTTGGTTGGTGTCAAATACAGACTATACCGGCCTACGCTATTCGTTGAGCCTCCGCCAAAATAATAAATAAATGTGGTTCGCTATGCTCTTTGAAGTATCCGCAGTTTCGGCACTTATCATGATATATAACATAGAAGCACAAACTCTACTCAAGTGTGTGAACAATCTAGATTTGGTAGCACATTGGATGTTGCTTGAGCAAATGTTTAAATTATGCTTGGAATGTCGGCACTTGGAGAATATTAGTTTTTCTTTTCCAGCAGCCTACTTTTTTATTTAAATTATTGTTGGGCCATAGGCAGAGAGTAGGGAGCGGAGTTCCGTAGTTTGCAATGAGAGGCAGATTCGGACTTAGCTTTTTAAGTCCCCTATCTACCTCGTCCTCCCCCGCCCCTCCCCACACCCCTTGGCTGGCTTACTGTGTGACCTTCAACCTCAAAGTTCGTGCATAGCCACCCTTCATTACAGATGTCATGTTTGCTGTCATCAGAAGAAGAAGAAGACTCCGGCCAAAGCCGGCGTAACTAAGAGCCACTTCGCTTGCGACTACTGCCCCTTTTGAGGGTGGGCCCTATGCGTTTGCTGTCATACTAGAGCGCCGACAGCTTGGTGCTTGCATGCGCGACTGCTCTCCTTTCTTCCTTTTTCTCCCCCTTTAAATTGCTCTTGACGGCCAAGTAATGGTGCTCACTCCTGCTTGTTTCAAAGATTTATCGCTTTGTGCCTCCTTCCGTTAATTCGCCACTTGAAGACCAAAGCCCACTTAGACTTCATTGGCGCGTAATGCCCACTGATACATAGTCACGTTTCTACTAATTAATTGATTCATGGTTGTTGTTTGCTGTTTTTTTTTGGGGGCCCTACCTTTGCAGAGCCCACTATTTATTAATTTAGTAGGTAGTAAGAGGGGGGCCTCCCTTATATAGCCTCCCAGGGCGGTGGGACCCTTCTAGAAGCCCACCGACCGTGGGACCCTTCTAGAAGGCCCTGGACACATGTCAACCCTACAAGACTCCCTATTCTAAATTGGCCAATTCCTCGTTCTTTTTTTGGACCCCCTCATCTCATTCCTTAATACACGTGGCCTCCCTACATAGGCGCCCCACTCTAATTCATGGGCCACAGTAATTCCTGGACCACTCTAGAATCAGGGCAAGAATGAAACTGCTCTATATATTGCCCTTCTCTGCCTAGATTCTTTGGTGTCTCTTAATTGCTTGTTATATGGCAAGTCCCCCAGCCATCTCTTCTTATGGCCACTGGCCTATAGTTTCTCTCAATGTCTGTTTTTAGCCTCTTCGACCGCCAAGGTTGGCCCTCATTCTTCTACATCGTTCTTGGTTACTAGGTATTCCCCATAGAAAACACTTTATAGCCCCCGGGAGTTTATTCTTCCTCATGTAAACCCTCTTTTTAATATAATTTTCAGGGCCTCTGTCCATTTTTTTATTTAAAAAAATAAACAATGAAATAATAATAATAATAATAAAATAACAGAGTTGTCAAGTAGTTTATGGGACACCGTCCGCGGCGTACGGACGCATCTTCTAGTTTATCTACTTTTGGTTCTAGTATCAATAAGGTTCTCAAGTAGGTTATCAACCTCATATCCTATCCATGAGGCAGTTTTAAAATTTTCTTTTGTTAAGTTTAGAAAGAGACGAACTAAAGCCGAGAGAGAAAAGATGCCGACCAGGCCTACATAACTAAGAGCCACTTCACTTTTGGCGGTCAGGATTGGGCTCTATAATGATGGACATCTACTTGAGAAGGGGTTTAATGTCTAGAGGTTAGTTAATTTCCAGTTTATGTTTGTTGGTGATAGGGGTTGTAAAGGAGCATATTATGGTGGTTAGATTTATTTGTTTGAAGCATGCAATGATGGTTTGATTGATCGACTTTAGGGTATTCATGAAGTGATAAATGTTGTGGATATGGATGCCACCTAGGATCTCGGCTGTGATGACTACGAGGAGAATAACCAGATGCGGTCATATAGAGCAGTAGTGAGTTAGAGGTAATTTTCATGCCCAAATGTCTTTATAACCTAATAATCAATAACTAGTGCTTCAGAGAGAGAAAACTTCATCTAAAGTTGGCGTAACTAAGAACCACTTTGCCTTGTAGCTATTGTCATCTTTCAAAGGGTGGGCCCAATAAGAAAACAGGCGCGGTAGCCCCTTTAGGGATACCTCTGAGAGAATGCATTCTACTTTGCGTTTGTAAGGGAGAGAATGTATTCTAATTTGACAATGAGGGAGTGACTAGTAGTTGAGATGGATATCTTTTACGCATTTGTGAATGGATGTAATTGGAGTATTGAAGGTATTATATATAGTATTTATATTGTCATTGTGTATCTCGCATCCGGTGCTCGTAGTGATGACGGTTAGGGGGTCTGGTATTCCACCCTCACTGCCGGATTGCAAAATTGAGCGATGCATAATTATGTCATTTTAACAAGATGGAGGAGTCAGGGTAACGATCGTGGACCGATGGTTCAACTTATAATAGATTGGATACCCCATATACCATCTTTACCTCTGTAAAGCCCCATATTTGCTTAGCCTAGAAATGGCCCGTTTCATCCAAAATGGTGATACACATCCGTAGTATATTTTTTTGGCGTATAAAGCCGTTAAACCGTTACAATGATATCTAGGTTAGGGTTAGTTTTGGCTGGTGGCTCAATCCTGGCCCTTCATCAGATCTAGGGCTACAAGACGGTGCCGTGGGCTTTGGCTTGTGACGCCTCGCCATGCGGCGGAGGTTTACTATTTCATGAGCGCATGAGCCCATGAGCCTATGAGCCTATGAGCTCATGAGCGGGCATCCGCGGAATTGGAATTTTCGTGCCTTTATTGACGGTGTTATGTCCTCTTACCTCGGTAATAGGGTCTGTTTCTCCTGGTCCAGGATGCGGAATGAGGTATTTCAGCGCCGTTATTCCCAAGAGCAGTGTGCTGAAATGGTGTTTTGAAGACATCCACCGGGGTATTTCGGCACCGAAATTACCTCTTAAAATGTGATATAGTGCGGTATTTAATGGCGCAGAACGGGCTATTTCGGCGCCGAAATACCCAAGTGGAATGTGCTGAAGTGCCTTGTGTTGAAGGCTTCCATCGCGATATTTTGGTGCAGTAATTCATCCGTGGAATTTTTGAGGCCCATATAACGAAGGCGCGCACTAGGCTATTTCGACGCCAAATTTCCCAATAGGAATGTTAGAAACGGCAGGGTTTTCATGGCTTCAAGTTCCCGGCTCGATGGTGTGCATAAATTACTTGTAGGGTTCTTCACTGAAGTTTGCGTCTCTTCTGCTTTTATTATACATTTTGGTCGGCGGAAGAAATGTAGGGAATCGGACAAGCAGTCTGAACACAATGATTTTTCAAATCGTCAATATTTTCATTAAGTGTTTCAGAACTGTACAACAAAAGGATCCAAATGAGACTTTGCTATGGTGAGGATCCGCTATCACTGTATGATGCATCCCCGGCCTCATGCAAGGATGGCTGCCTTCCACCTGCCTCCGAACCTGCACTGCCGCTACCGCTGTTACTCTGAGAAGCCCTCCCCTCAAAAATACCATCCTCACCAGCCGGAACTGTCCACCTGGGTGCGGAAGTGTCATCAACATTCCCCTCGCTCTCGGACGCGGATTCTATTACGAACTTCCCTACTTTCAGCAGTCTTCTGTCCCTGACGTCCACCTTCACGACAATGCAGTCCACCATGTAATGCCAACTGATATCTTGCGGATGCATTTCAGCAATGTACTCTGTCCAGGCAAGCATCTTGTGGTTCCAGTCCCAAACGAAGAACATCTCCCTTTCCATGTGTGCGAATGTGGGATTACTCTTCAGATAGGCTTCAAACTCGGCATTAACAGTGTGCCAGTGGGTGCCCCAATTCTGAAGCTCTTCTGCAGTGGGGCCCCTTGTGACACCCTGGTCATTCTCAATGGAAACGTAGAATGCTGCCGACCCCCGTCTGTACCCTTCTCTGAAGTTGTGCTTCAGTCGATCAATATCCCCTGGCAGTGCTTGCCTTACAACTGGAAGGCTTACCATGCGACACAAAAGAACTTTGAGGTTCTCCGGATACACCATGGAGCCCAAAACGCGGCCTATGTTGCTATGAGTCTCTGCTAGCAACCTGTTTGCTGCTATGTTCATGTCTCATGCGCTCATGAGCATACCTGCCACCAGTTTCTTACTTCTATCACCTCTGTCACTTCCCTCACCCCTCTCACCAGCCTGTCTACTGTCCTGGAGGTTTTGCTCCTCCGCAAGCTCCAGCAGGTTCTGATCGTCGCCAAGTCGTACCACGTTGTCGTCCGCTCCTTCTGTCAGCTGAATGGGCCGCCCTTCTGCAGATCCGACTCCCACATCTCCAACATCCTCCACCGCATCCGTGTTTTCTGAAATTGACTGCAAACCCAATATCTCCGCTTCCAGTCTCCCTAGGGGTTTTACTGGCGAAGCCATGGGCTCCTTCTGCTTCCTCGGCTTCCGAACTCTAGGTGGGCTTTTCTGAGGCGATATCTGAGGTGTTGAATGAGGACTCGCCTACCTCGATGCACTTCCACCTTGCAAGCGCAGCACCCGGGCAGGAGTATCCAAAGTTGACTGTGTTGCCTCGCCCCCCTGCGATCCCTCCCCAGCTCCCATGTCAAACAAACAGGAAAACATGAGACACTGCACGCAAAAAAAAAGGTGTAAAAGGAATATTGCGTATGGAGTGCTTCACATCCGCGATGCATGAATCTCTCACTAGTGGGCGATCCGAGTCTCCAGATAACGAGGTCTGCATTTCATGCATGAGACGGAGCTTAAGTCGTGTCGTCGGCGGCTTCTCAAAATCTCGCGTCCTCCTTCTCTTTGCCGGAGTCGCCTGACCTTCCACAAACTCTATGCTACCACTATGCCGCATAGGGAGAGGAAACGCAGGAGAATGTCACTGCAGAAGGGCAAGGAGCGAGAGAGCGAAGCGGTGGAACATGCAACCACTATGCACGAGCAGATGCGTAAGCAGCCACGTCTCCCGAAGCGTTGCCACCGTCCACCACATTCTGCCGTATGGGTGATGAAGAGATTGTGACCCCTGACACGTTCGCACGGATGAAGTCGACTGGAACACGACGCGTGCCAGTTCCAGCCACCAGTACAAGACGGTTTATCCGAATTGCGGCACCGAAATATCTTCCGTTCACCGGATGCTGTTCCCGGAGCAGCCTGCATTGAATGAAATATCCGCACATCATGAAACCCAACCGCCATGAAAATCCCCTGCCTATGACATTCAACAGTCAGGTCGGTACATTTCATCAGCGGACGGATGAATTTCGGCGCCAAAATTCATCCTATTCAAGTGTTTTCATACACAAACTTATGAATTTCGGCGCCGCAATTCATCGCTTCCCAAGTCCTCATCCGTCATGAGCAAACCTGTCAGTGGGATATCGGAGCCGGAATTAATTCCAGGACAGTGGAAACGGCTGCACTTGGGCACATTTCATCCATATTTCGGCGCCGAAATTCATTACGAATATCTCCGTCCGCACGTAGACGAGGTGAAATCATCCATATTTCGGCGCCGAAATTCATCTAGAGCGAAGACTAAATCGGCACCATGCTACGCTTTGCCGCCATCATTGCCCCTGACGGATGTTGTCCATGCCTGTTGGACTTGCCATTTCTGGACATTTAACTATAATTTCGGCGCCGAAATTATACTTTATGTGCGGCAACGTCCCGTGCAAAAAAGACCACTTAATGGATATTGTCGGTTTCAAATGAAAAAAATGGCTAGAATGCAATTAATTTTGACAGAAGGGGTTCAATATGCCGATTTCTCCATTAAATGCAGAATATTCCTGTTATCTTTGTCGGAACGGGGTATTTTCAACGATTTACGGAAAATTATATCATCCAGAAGCAAAAAAGTAAGTGTCGGGTTTGGACGAATTTCGGCGCCGAAATTCATCCGTCGCATACAAAATGTAATATTAGAGTTACTCATTGCGGACGGTAAGGATGAATAGAGGTACAAGACTAGGCAAGAGGTCAAGGTCGGCGTGGTCGTATGCACGATAAGTAAATAAGAATCAAGGCGATCTTTATAACAATGAACAAGGGTACAAGATATTTGAACATGACTTGAATACTGGAATGCTGGAAGCTGGACTGGAATACCAGATACTGGAAATTGGGCTAGGGTACTGGGAACTGAACTGAAGTACTGGAAACAAGAATAGCTTGAACTGGTGTTGGCGAGACTGAAGGGTGTCCAGTCTCGCCTCCTATATATATTGGCTATTAAGAAGCTTCCCTAAGAAGCTTCCCCTATGGAGGTTTCTTGTTGGAGAAGTTTCCAAGATTAAACAAAGGTTTCTTGATAGAGAAGCTTCCTTAAACAAATGAGATATCTTGATGGAGAAGTTTCCTCCAAATGAAGCTTCCTGAGCAGTTTCCCAAGTTACTCTTGATAATTTGATAAACTTTCGGTAACTTGGTAAGTAATGGTAAATCACGATAAGTCATGGTAACTTCCGGTAATATGGTAACTTGGTAACTTCTGGTATTTATTCCTGGTAAGTTCCTCTGGGCTATGTCCGTGACAGTCTGGTCTATATAAAAACAGATGTATTTTTTTCCAGGTCCTAGTATGAGTATGAATATCATAACCATAATACCAGCTAGTACAGCCGAGTTTGAATAATCACTCAATCTCTCAAACGCACTCGGGCGAACCACTCGCTGTGAAGCAAAGATAGTACCCACACCCAACACTACTAGATCAGACGACTACACTATCAAGGCCCCACCCTTCAAGCCATCAACCAACTGCGAATAAGTAGGCGCCAAGACGCAGGGCCGGAAACTGTAGTGCCCTCAAGATCAAAGCCCCCGTGCCTTGTAACATTAATGACAACCAACTTCGCCCTACGTACACTAGGGCCATGATGAAGCTCCGCACTTCAAACACCAAAGAGAGGTAAATACAAACCAACTTCTAACCAGGTCAATTCGCGATGGTGCAGAAAACGCGACTTGATCGTTCTGGACGGTAGACGTTCTTCGTTGCGTAACTCAAGTTCTCACCTAGCAAGCTGTCTGGCTCTGGGCACTACCGACCAGGCTTAAGCAAAGGTCTCGTGAACATGGCATCGTGATGACTGATTAATGCAGCAAGGTCACCCATGACAGCTCTTTCCATACGCTCAATCCAAAGCTGATCCTCATCACATATCTCACGCAACAAATCATTACTTCCTGCGACAACTCGATATCCCTCTCTAACTCTGCTGTCTGCTGCCTACTGCCTACTCTCGACATATTCAGGTCCAGGATCAACAAAGTTGTCAAAATTATAGTATTCCGGGTCACAACTATCTAGAGAGCTGTCAGATTTCTCAAACCTTGGCGACCACACCTCTGCCTCATCTAAATTGTCATAATCACTACCACCAGGAGAACCCAATGAAACAACAAGGGTTGGAACACAAGTGGTTGGTTCAAGGAGAGGCGACGCTGGCAAGGCAACACTGCCAGGCCGCGCGCCATCGGCCGTATTAGCAACAACAAGAACGTCGGCAGAGTTAGAAACGACGGGGTTGGTTTCAACAACAGGAGGAGCAACAGGAACAACTTCAGCAGAACAAGGAGTGATGGCAGAGTTAGTTTCCACACTAGGATTAATTTCAACAACAAATTCCACACTAATATGAAGACGCATGCTCTCCCCTTCTCTACGAGCTACACAAGACAAGTCACGAACAGTAGCCATTCCCTGCAACCACACCCCAACGTGCAATGTGAGACGACGATATCACAACAACAGGAGAAAATACGGCAAGGCGAGGAGCAGCCATTGATAACACGCATTAGCGAACCACTTAGGCAACAGGATGTGAGCAGATCCCGCGAGGAAGACCTAACTGACCCTGAAAGTGCGGGCAAGATCCACCAACGCCTATGGTACCCGGCTTCTCTCCATCATAAAACAAGCCTGAAGCATATACTCCTTTCCTCTCAAGAAGCAAGGTTTCACAACAAAGGGGCGAGCGGAAAGAACAAGCAACGCGCGAGAGGAGGATCAAACACACGGATCTGACACAAAGCAGCTCTCATCCAAAGCTTGTACACCAAAACCACATATACACTAACACCCGAGTACACCGCCCTGACCTTGTGTCAGGGCGCCGTTTTATACAAAAGCCCTAGCTTTAGTGGCCCGCCGCATGGGGGGTTGCTATTCCATGAGCTCATGAGCTCATGAGCGGGCATGGCTCACCCATGAGCCGCAAAGTAACACACTTCGAATTTCGGCAGATTTTTTTCGGGCCCAAAACTATAAAATAATCGAAAATCGAAGATTTCCGCGCTCATGCTGGAAGCACTCCGCTCATGAGTACTAGTGTACGCTCATGACTTGGAGCCCAGGCTCATGGACCGCCAGGCCAGGTCATAGAAAAACTGAATTCTGGGCAATAACGGCACCGAAATTATCCCAGAGGCAGAGACGCAAGCGGAATTAGGATCCGGGTTTGCAGACTCCGAAAACGCAATGGCGACCTATAACCGTGGATAGTACTGTTGCAGAGTGCAGGATGGTTGGGTATAACGGCGCCGTAATTGGGCACAGGAAAAGAAATAGCCGGCTGAAGGCTCGGGAGTGAAGCCAACAACGGTGAAAGTAATTGGGCTCCGCCAACCAAATACCCGGCTGCATCCTCCGGAGTGCAGGCGATAACGGCGCCAAAATGGGTCCCGGAAACCAAATACTCGGCTGAAGCCACCAGAGTGCAGCCGATAACGGCGCCGAAATTAGGTCCGGAAACCAAATACCCGGCTGAAGGCTGGGGATTGCAACCAATAATGGCGTCGAAATTGACCTGCGGAAACAAAATTCTCGGCTGAAGCTTCCGCACTCCATCCAATAACGGCGCCGAAATTGGGCTCCGGAGAGCAAATACCCGCCTTACAGTGAGGGAGGCCTTGCTCTCATTTTGCTCTTCACTCTTCTCTGTTGTGCCCATCTCCTCCCTGCTTTGAGTTTGTGCTGTGTCGTGAGGCCATGTCGTGCCCGAATCACATCTATCGACGCCAGACGGGAGTCATTTTCCCGAAAGCAGACGACATCATTGTCTTCCTGGATGTTTACAGGGACGATCCTCGACTTGTCCAGCTAAGAGCAATGGAGTTTCTTCCAGGATTGCACGATTCTCCTGGACCCCGGCTGGGGAGCAGGTGGTTCCTACGCATCATGGACCTGGACTTTCCGCATGAGTGGGAGCCGAACAGATCACGCACAGCGTTGCTGTATCGCTGGAATTGTTGCGAGTGGACGTATGATGAGTGCATAGGTGAAAACTTTACGCGTGGACGGACTGGCTCGGAAAGTGGGGACATTCTCTTCAGTTATGAGGATGAGGAGGAGGGGAACACAGGGCCCACTGTGAAAATGTCCTTCTACCAAGGGGCGCTATCGATAAACACGACATCCTTGTTAGTTTCAACCGGGCGACAGAAACCACTAACATTTTGTTCAAATATAGGCACCCGGTCACTCAGGAGGTCCTTGAGAGGCCAGTTAGAGTTCCTTCTTCTTGGGCGAGGGGACCATAGGTCTTGCATGCTAGAGTAGACATGTTTCGACTCGCCGACACTCATGGCACATACATTTTCATTCAGAAATCAAGCAGCTTCCCTGTGCCATATGGGGAATATACATGCTTGGATAATCTTCTGTTAAGGTTTTTTGCAATTCACTGCCAGTATGCTGGGACGTGTCCTTTGTCGTATGGATTGCTGTTTGCACAAGGTGCAGTATACAAATGCTGGAATGTGCAGTAGGACCCTTCCCACTGGGACACCGAACTAGCAATCTTGTAAAGGCATCACATTTGCAGAACAGTAACAATGTATTTGTAGCAAATTGGAGTCTTCTCATAAAGGTGGACGAAAACGCCAGGATGGGCTGCGAAATCACTACAATTTGAATGAAGAACAGTAACAAGGAAGCACTATGCAGTACACAGACCATAAATGGCGCTGAAATAGGCCTCAATGCCCGTTAATCTCCACACAATGTATGCTTTACTCGGATCCATTTGTAGACAACCAAAATAAAAAAAGCATGCGCATGCCATTCATGGCCAAAAACCACATTCTCATGTATTGCGGCACCGAAATTCACCTGTAGCCATGGCGATGCGGCACCACCAAGTGTATAATTCCTCACAAAAAAATAGGGTGCAAGAAGATGAATGTAATATAATTGCCACTTTCTCCTTCCCGAATGTGGAATGTCAAGCAGTCCGACCAGTATCCTGCCGTAGGGCCTTGTGCAGCTCGTTGAAACTCAGTGTTGGAGCATGGATGAAGACGTCCACTGCGGATATGCAACTCATGCGCTTCAGAAAAATGTAATAAAGGTGTTTGCAGGGGACGTATGCTGCATTCTTCGATTCCATAACAAGGAAGTCCTTACAGTTGTAAGCTGGGTACTGTGAAACCGTGATTGCATACACGACGCTGCGCGCAGCAGACCCGGCTGTTGACAATTGAATATGCGCCTCATCCCGGGGTGAAGAACATCCCTGCAACCTTGCACTATGCAGGGCATTGCAAGAGCGTTGGCCATCCTGGTGTCGTTCGCCTTTGTTGGTGGCCGCCGTCTTTTCAGTTTCCCCCACCGATGGGTGGGCCAAGCTGCGGGGTCACCCACCGGTATGCGGGGCGAAGAGCTTCTCGTACGTTACAAAAACGGACGACAACAAGAAGTTCACATCGGATATTTGGTGCTTGAATTGTAATGTACAACCACTTGGGCTACAATAAATCAGGCCTTCCCATGAATTTCGGCACCGAAATCTGGATGAACATCTCTGTCATGTAACAGCTTTGGAAGCAAGTGGATGAATTCCGGCGACAGAAATCGTAATTTGTTCACCTCATAAAACTGACCAAGCACCCAACGGATGGATTTCGGTGCCGAATTCGGATGAACATCTTCTTCATCAAATTGTTTCTGCACATAAGGGTTGAATTTGGATGCCAAAATACGGATGAATGTGTTCCTGATTACAGTCGTGATTCACCACGTGTCCGGATATCGGTGCCGACATCCGAATGACAGTAATCCTGAATCGGCCGAATGGATGTATTTCGGCGCCGAAATTCATTCTTCATCTCATTTTCCGACCCTAATTCTGCTGCCCTGCGGATGGATTTCGGTGCCGAAATTCATCTGAAGTCTTTTTTTTTTTCTTTTTTTTTTTCTTTGCGACAGATGAACTTCGGCGCCGAATCTCATCCATATACTCCCTTCTAATTTTCCTTTTTCTTCGCGAGCAATGAATTTCGGCGCCGAAATAAAAAATCTTCGCGAGCAATGAATTCCGGCGCCGAAATTCAACCGACTTCATCCCTCCAAATTCTTTTCAGGGTTTGAGCGCCGGATTTCGGCGCCGAAATTCATCCAATGCCCTCCCTCCAATATTGATTTTTCTTTGAAATGGATGAATTTCGTTGTCAACATGTATGTTAAGTGCGGGAGCATCATGGATGCTTGCCAAGATTTCTACAGAATGCCTCAGCAATCTTTGATCATGTGGAATATAATGTTGGCAGGATTTACCAAACATGGGTGTGGTAGGAATGCTTTGGCGACCTATGAGCAAATGTTGCGCAAAGGGGGTGTCCAACCACATCATGATTCCGCATGTTTGCAATGCGTGTGCAAGCCTGGGACCTCTGGAAAAGGGGAAAGAGGTCCATGGTGACATCATCAAAGTTGGAATTGTACCAGATGTCATCCTGAACACTCCCCTGGTGGACGTCTATGCCAAATGTGGGTGCATTAAGGATGCGAAGGGAGTTTTCAACACTATGGCTGAACCAAATGTGGTGTCATGGAACGCGATGCTTGCAGGGTATGCACATCAGGGACATGGTATGCAGGCTTTGGAGACCTATGATCAAATGATGGGGGAAGGGGGCGCACCTTCTTCAATAGCACAACGGCTACAAGTGGGTAGATGGTCAACTGGAAACAGCAATGGCAGCAGCACAATTGATAGAACAAGGCCCACTGCTAATGAAGGTACCTTCTTCAACATATTTCACCCTGTTTTCCCCTGCTATCAGAGTCATCCCTAAATTTTCATGTTGAATTCTACAAGTTAGCTCGTTGGTGGATCTAAGGTGGTGTTGGAGTGATTTTGACATGTTACTGCCAATGTGGTCGACAGGAAAGTATCGAAAAACAGATAATAGAGATGTGGAGAAGCTCTGGAATGAATACGATCCGACCCCAGTCAATGGTGGAACAATCCAGGCAAAAAGGTGAATGCCTGTTGGAAGCAGACGCAAGTCAGCATAGGAACTAGTGTGATAAGTAGGGTTGGGGTGTTTGCTGGAACAATTCTAGAGTGTTATTTTCAGCTGCTAGCATCAAGGCAAGGATGTATGCATGATTTGTGCAGAGGCATGGATAGCTGAAGGAGCAGGGAGCAGTGTGGGTCCAGATTCATCCAAGAGGGCCGGATTTCAAGCTCCAGATCACCTACAATTCCCTGTGGAAGCAGCACACACCTCGCACACACAAGAGGTCATCTTGGGTGCATGGTCAGTCAAATCCTCCATGGGTCATGACACAAGGTTTGAGGACAATGTGGTGAGGGCACCTTCTTCTTCGACCTATTTCAGCCTATTTTTCCCTCTCATCAGACCCAGCCCTGAATTTGCATATTGAATGCTGTAAGTTAGCTCGTTGGGTGGATGTGGGGTGGTTTGGAGTGACTTTGACAAGTTATTGCTGATGTGGCAGCAGGAAAATACCCAAAAATAGATAACAAGATGAAGAGAAGCTTTGGGATGAACACTTTCCGACCCCAGTCAGTGGGGGGACAATGGAGACAAAAAGGTGAGTGCTTGTTCGACTACAGAGAGAAGCAGTTGCAATTCAGAATTGGAACTACTGTTAAGTCCTAGGTTGGGGTGTTTTCTGGAAGAACTTCACGCCGTCACTGTCAGCTGCTAACAGCAAGGCTGAGGGATGTATTCATGATCTGTACGCGGGCAAGGATAGCTGAGGGACCAGGGATAGAGGTCCAGATTCATGTTCAGGTTCAGGCTGAGGGATCAATAGCTAAAAGAAATCAGCTGGAATAGATGGTCAATTGTTGCAAGTGGAAACAGTAGCGGCAGCACAATTGATAGAATGAGGTGCTGCTAATTAATGAAGGCGGTGACTCGGACGACGACTTTGTTCAAGGTCCTGCGACTGCTGCTGCTGCTACCAAGTCATCGGTCGTCCGGGTTCCTAAGTCAGTTCGGAGTGGGACTGGCTCTGCCAAGAAGTTGGCATTTGAGGGCGAGCCTACACGGCGGTATTCGGCGGTGACGTTTACGCACAGGCCAAAGCTAGAACCTCCAACCATCATCCAATGCGTCAATGAGAGCTTCCTTGACGCTCTCGCTACCAGGGCGAAGAAGGTGGCACACAGCAAGTCTCTGGCAAAGCAGAAGGGGAAAGCCAAGAAGAGGGCTGCCGGTACAGAGCCTAAAGACACCCCTGGTTTTGAAGCCATGATGGAATTCTTCACAGCTGTGAGCACGGATTGCAAGAGCACTCGGGGGGGGGGGGGTTTTGAGGTGGAGAGAGCTTGCGATATGATTCTCCTCGACATTCCAGATGGGGAGCTGCTGGAGGGCCTGGATGGTATGCCCAACTGGAACAGGTTTACTGAGGACTACTGGAAAGCCGGGTTTGGGCTGGCGGGGATGCTCCTGGATGACGGTGGATGTGTGGTTGTCCTTGCCACAAGAGGGAAGACCACAGAGAATGCGGTGGCAAGATGGACACCGAAAAGTGTCACCCCAGTCCTCCTCAGAAA